>CM022104.1:5961610-7161610 GCA_011114355.1 Carex littledalei
TGTTGCAGGAAATACACGACTTCAATTGGTATGAGACAAACACAAATTAGTGACAGAGTTGCTTCAAACGAGCCGTACCAGCAAGGTCCTACACAGGAGGGGCAATACACGACACACCAGGGCATTTCCGTCCAAGATTTCTCGTTGCACATGGGTCACACCAGACCAAGTCAGGTTTACAGGTATTTCTTTCAACATTGTAAGAAATTTAATCATAAAACAATCGTGGTTGAATGTTTATTACAATACTATAATATTTATTATGGGGAACCGAACGAGTTTGTCGGTTTCGATGAGTTTGGACACCAGACATACCCTCAGGCCTCTGCTTATGATGAGCAATTCACGGGTCATACAAGGCCAAGTCAGGTGTACCAGGTAATATTCGAATTATCAGTTTTATTTAAATAATCGTCTCTATATGTTTGGTAAAGACTTCGGCGATTGTTGTAGGATTCGGATGACCATTTCAGGATGCCCGGACCAGTTGCTACTGTACATATGACGGTACGGTACCTAGGCAAGTCGTCACACACGTACACAGCGGTCGAGAGCATATTTGGCAACCCCGTCACACAATGCTGAGGCATACAACAATGTTTACGTGAGGCGTAGGAGAGAACAACAACAACAACAACAACAACACCACCACCAACAACAACAAGAGCCAGCACGCAGATACCCACGCAGATCGCGCCAACAGCCGGACAAGTTCACTTTTGATTAGGTATTCATTTCATGTATATCGTTTGATGAACGGTGTTATGTTAGTTTTTATGCTTGTTATGACCATTGTTAGATTATGTTAGTTTTTGTGGTTGTATGATTATTGTAGTTTTGGTTAGTTTTTGTGCTTGTATCTTGTGTCAAGATTGTGTGAAATTTTGGCCAATTACTTCGGCCAATTTGTGCTTGTATGCTTGTGTCAAGAATGTATGAAATATGTGCTTGTGTCAATATTTCGTTTTTGGGATTTATATTATTGGATCGGGCTGTTGGGATATGCTTGTGCCATGATGAATTCGGCCATGATGCATTCGGTTTTGGGTTTTCGTTTTTATGCTTTGGTTTTTGGATTTGTCAACATTGCAAATGCATTTGGCCAAATTATAAACAAAAAATTAAAACACAAAATTAAAACAAAAACAAACAAATAGTTTCGGCCAATTCAAAATTAAAAATTAATTTTGCCAAATACCAAAATAGTTTTGGATTTGTGCTTGTTTGCTTGAAGTTCGGCCATTTCAAAAAAAAAAAATAGAAGTTGCTTTAATACAAATACAAAAATACAAATACAAACTAGAAGTTCATTTAATACAATACAAAAATACAAATACAAATACAAATACCAAAATACAAATATCAAAATACGAATATAAATGAAAATAAGTACCATGTCCAAACAAATTACAAATTATGCATACATAACAACAATTACTAAATACACGAGTGTTATATCGATTCATCTCCGACTGTCACTAGAAGAGGTTCCTGCAAAAAAATAGATAACAAAGTATATTACAAAGTTTGGACAGCTTTCAATAAGACGATAAAACAATAAATTAAATTTAAAATATCAACCAAACCTGCTGCATGTATGTCAGACATAGAACGTCTCGCTGCTGTCTTATGCTCCGTCTAGAAGAAGCCTCTGAACCAATAAAACAACATTGAAAATTGATATTTCCAACGAGAATGACATCAAAATTAGGTATTGAAAATAAAATTAACAAACCTGCTGCATGCCTGTCGGACGTAGAACGTCTAGCTTGGCGTCCCACTCTCCTTCCTTGCATTTCGTCCATCGTCATGACTATACGGTTGGACCGGCTATGGTTGGCCAGTCACATTGGTTGGCATAGCCGTTGGAATTGGCCACTCCAAGTTTCAGCAAGTTTTATCGTCGAATACAAATGATGCACGAATAAATTGTGGTTATATCTCCGATCCCGACACACGGCGAGAACATGGGCGTACGGTATACCTGTAAGTTGTGGCTGAGACATACACATTCTGCTCTGTTTCCGTCACGTATGTCGACCTTATACTGAAGGTCCTCCTTCTATAACTAAAATTCTCGTCTCGTTCTTTGTATACGACTCTCTCATCCTTGACACTCACCTCGTGTTCACCGTGCTCACCCCAACTGGCATTGAACGCATTGGTAAGCATTTCCTGATTCTTTTGTCAATAGTTCTTCAACCCATGCTGACCAAAGTGCTGATCGGCCACTGCGAGCCACTGCTTTCGTTCGTCTTTGGTTAAACCAAGCGAGACACTTGTAAAATGTGTCTTCCACAAGTGCGACGACTGGCAGTCGTCGACTATCTTTGAATACAACGTTCAATGATTCAGATCCATTAGTCGTCATAATTCCCCAGCGGGAGTCGCCGTCCATGCTTTGATACACCTTCCATAGTTTAGGGATCTCATTATGGTTGGAATCTTGGTATTTACCGACATTATCTAAGCATACAACTGCATATGGGCTTTTCTTCCGCAATAGTTTGAAGAACTCTTCAAACCTCCGTGGCTTCTTTTTGTTCACAAGTATTTTAAATAGTTCGCAGATTTTTTTATTGTGTACCTTTTTCATTAAATTCTCAGCGACGTGCTGTGAACAAAACCTGTGCGCGCACTCGTCTCCATCCTCGTACCATCCACCATATCTATCTTTGAAAACCTTCTTGATACCCATGTGCCTGTCGGAAACACACACATGAACCTATTACCAACTACCTCCCAACACAACCACCTCATGAACCATCCCCAGCTTTCGAAACTCTCTTTCTCAACTAATGCAAAAGCCAACGGAAGCAACTGATTCTCTGCATCATAACCGCATGCTATGAGCAATCTCCCTTGGAACTTTCCAGACAAGAAACATGCATCAATACTAATGACCAGCCTGAGATGAGGCACCGCAGCGATACACGGGCCAAAAGCCCACACCGTTGCCTTCAACAACCTTTTTGCGGATCCTCCATGGTTCGTGCGTAACTACATATTTTGTTCCAGGAGTTGATCTTTTAATTGCTTCCAACAATGGGGGTGAGAAGGTTGTACGAGCCTTCCCAACTACCGAATATTTGTGCGATTGCAGCTCTCGGCCACGCCACAGCTTGTTATATTTGGAAGTAACTCCCCCGTATTTCTGACGGACTAGCCCTTTAATGCTTTTAATGTTTTTTGTAACATCTTCCCTAATGTCTTGTCTTATAACATCGGCAATCACTTATGCAGTTCATTGTGAGTGATTGGTACGAGAAGCATCGGCCTGGCACTTATGTGGTGCTCTAATTGTTTTAATTTCCCACTTAGATGAAAATATGCCGGACTTGGCATACAAATGCCACATACATCTGTTGCTCTTGCAGTCCATTATCAGTTGGGTTCTATTGCTACTGGTAGTTTTTACTTCAATATTATTTCTGATGTGATAATCATTTATGGCCAACCGTAGAGCCTCTTTTGAAGAGTACTCCTTACCTACACCAAGTGGATCATGGACGTGTTGGGTCCTACTGAAGTAGGATACATCTGCTTCCTGAAATCTCGAGGTGTCAATGAAACTTCCCACCGGGTGACTCGTACCGCGATCAGATATGGAAAAACGTCGAGCCTGAACACGTGGTGTTTGCGATTGTATCTGAGCATCAGGCGGGACATCCCCTTCTAAATCAGGTTTGGTATCCCAGTCGGCATCATTCTCACATGAGTCGGCGTCATCTTCGTCGTCACTTTGCGGTACGTCGTCTGCATCATTACAAGGATCACTGGTCCTCGGCGGATCAACCCATGGACTGTCCTGATTATTGTACTATGTCCAACTCATATCTGCCTGAACAGGCGGTGACAAGTCATTTACATCGGAATAAGGACTCAGATAAAGGTCGCGCCTCGGTGTTTGTTGTGTCTGATAGGGTTCGAATAGACTGGGACCCGCTTGTGAAACATTGTATTGGGTATGTCCAGATTTTAGTTGTGTCTCTGGTACCATACTATCAATAAATAATTGCGATTGCATCGAACTAACAATTGGAAGTAACTCAATGTACAAATCGACATAAGAATACTAGGTTATGGCAAGCATACTTTGGTCATAAATACCTCGCCAAGTCTGATCGCACACGATTTCTATTATCTCGTAATAACGTCGAGTTGTTATACCAACATTAATCCGTGCAAGTGTTTTTAGGTTGTACTCACTCTCAGAATATCCAAGTTGGCGATAAATTTCACCTTTCACATCATGCCAACCTTGTTCACTAGTTGCCATCAATGTGAATCGAGGAGATATGGTGTACTCCGCTCCTTTACGACCTTGCCGTATTTCACCACCGAAATGAACTCTCACCATGAGCATGATTAATTATTTTGATGAATTAGCCTGCACAATAATGAATAAATTAGATATAATTTATTATTACAACAAACATTACTAATAAGTACTACAACAAACATTACTAATAAGTACTACTACTTCTTACAACAAACATTACTAATAAGTACTACTACTTCTTACAACGAGCCTTGAAAGTATATGGAACAAAGTCATCATCGGAATTTGTCGATCTGGATCAGTCACAGTAGATGAAGTGGTGGCCTTATTAGTATAAGTACACGGAACAAACTCATTGTCCAAGGCTGGAGGCTCTGGATCAACTTTCTTCTTTTTCAAACCAAAGCCGTAGGGGTTTTCCACAAAGTCATCGTCTGAAATTTCATACTGACCATACCGTCTACTCCATTCTTCCATCTTACATGTCACACAATTAAGAAAATCACGACATACTTGACACTTGTACTTTTTTTTCTCATTTTTACCTCGATCACTAATTGACCCTCCTCTCGCTACGCCACGATCTCGGTTGCTCTCTTTTTTACCTCGATTGTTACTTTCCATCATTCTCGTCCAAAAAAATGAATTTAAAAAATATTGGCACTAATGAACAATAAATATTAATTATTACCCTACACAATAGTTATTAAAAATCTAAACTAGTAAATTTTTTACAATATTTTTTCAAAAACAAAATTTAATTAAGCATGCAAATGTGAACTTCTTTATTTATTTATATATTTCAAATTATTTAAAATTAACATTACTAATTTTTACAAATTAACATTAACATTACTAATATTTTTATAATATTTTTATAAATTAACATTAACATTAACATTAACATTAACATTAACATTAACATTAACATTAACATTAACATTAACATTAACATTAACATTAACATTAACATTAACATTAACATTAACATTAACATTAACATTAACATTACTAATTTTTTTACACATTAACATTAAAATTAAAATTAACATTACTAATATTTTTTACACATTAACATTACTAATATTTTTACAAATTAACATTACTAATATTTTTACTAACATTACTAATATTTTTGCAAATTACCATTACAAATTTACAATATTTTTACAAATTAACATTAACATTACTAATACATGACATATAATTGAAGACATTACTAATATTACAACATTACATTAACATTAACATTACTAACATTACAAATTAACATTAACATTACTAATATTATTTTAACTAATGTAAAAAACAATTTTGATATTCATCTAATATAAATCATAACGTAAATACATGACATATAATTGAAGATTTACCTTTTATATTGATGATTTCTTTATTCTCAAGGGAAGAGGTGTAGGACAAGGCGTAATATTTTTTTCTTAGAGGAGAGATTTTTTTTTTTAACTAGAGGAGAGAGTTGCAGAGACTGAGCCTCTGAGAGAGAGTTGTACAGACTTCAGCGAGAGGGGCGTATGATTTATAGACTGTCTGGACGTTAAGGAGTACAACGTCTAGATTTTTAATTTTTTTCCGCTGGGACCCGGGAAGCACCTTTGTAATTCTGCCCGTTATGAAGAATAACGTCCAAGCCACTTTTCCTGTACTGCCGACAGTCCGTCATGGTTTCAACGGCCCAATAATATTTTTTTTCTACCCCAGGTCGTCATGGTTTGGAACGGCCTCAAATTTTTTTTTTTCTGCGCAGGCCGTTACGGTTCCGGACGGCCAGACTTTTTTTTTCTTCTTCTCTCCCGGGACGTCATGGTTCCCAACGGCCAGCCCCTCTTCTAATCTGCGTCGCTAAGCATGGTTAAGCTGGCCGTTATGGTTCGTAACGTCCCGTGGACGTTACGACCGTAATGTCTTTGTTACATTTCAAAATACCGCGAAATTGTTATTCTATGTCGATATTAATTTATTCTTTTTTCTATTAATAAAAATTTCAGCAAATTTTCGTCCCAACTAGTTCACGCTATTAAGTTTTAATTTTCTTTTTTTTTTCGCAGGGGCTGCAAAGTCGCGAGGGATAATTGAATTCTCGATCTTTAAGTAACTTTCAATTTTAAGACTTTTTTTTTCTAATCAACTGTACTACCTCCCCTTTCTCTTGACTTTCATACTGTGCAATTAGGTGCCATTCTCAATCCTTAATTGTTTTTTTTACTTGAGCAATCCTTCAATTTGATCTCAATTTTTTGCTTCAAAGGGACTTTAAGATTCAGTAGAGAAGTCTTAAGGTCCATTCATTTACATTATGCAATCCAAGTCTTTTTTTTATCTAATGTTTAGTTTTGCTTAGAGGGTGTTATTAATATACTGAAAATTTATATTGATTATTGCATGTTTACAACTTAAGTACATTTGTGGTATATATGTTTGTAATAGTGCAGTTTATATTATGTGATGTTAATATCAATTGTTATGCTATGTTTATGTTTTCTGGAATTGTTATTGATTATTGCATGTTTCTAATATTATGCTTGAATGTGGTCATTACTTGCGTTGGAATATCCACCTTTGTTATCCTTGCAAATAATCAGGTGGGGCCCACCTTCGTTATCCTTGCAAATGTTCAGTTCTCTATCCTTGCAAATACTAAGATGAGACCCACGTCCTCTATCCTTGCAATTACTTCCTGCAGGCGCCAATTCTCAGATTTGTTGCATGCGTACTTTTTACATGAGCAGGCTCATGTAAAAAGATTGGAAAAAATTATTACATGCGTAGCCCATGTAACAAGTCTGAAATTGAGTATTTGCATGAAGGCTTGTACTATGGATAGTTGTTACATGAGTCACCCATGTAACAAGTCTTTTTCGGGCTTGTTGCATGAGTGAGCTCATGCAACAACCGAAATTTTGTCTATGTAAGAAACCAAAATTCTAGTAGTGGTAGGCATCTTTTGATTCGAACTCCGTAAACATATCTCGTGTCAAGTGTCTCTTAACTCTTATATTTATTTTTATGTACACTTGCTTATTGTTAAGTTTTTTGTTTCTGCCAATAACAACACACGTACACACAAGATTTAAATCTTACAGTAGACTATCAAACCAAATAGGATTAAAATTTTAAAAGGTTCCATATTCACCTAGGTGCCGTTAGGGACAACAACCACGAGTTTAAACTTTGTTTACAATTAAATATACAAATAGAAATCATGTATACATATTTTTTTGAACAAACTTCACATTTGTTCTAATATTGTTAATAAAGTTCACATAAATTACGTCATGCTATTGGCGAATGGCTTAAAATCCAAATCCCCCTCCACACACACATGCACGCACACAGTTAGTGAGCTCCTTCCTGATTGTTTTATTTATAATTTTTTTTTATATTCAGCTATTATAGGGCAGGGAAACACGTGGGAATTATTTAGCATTTGTGATATGAAATGAGATTTGACAGATTCACCATTATGTTTAATTTTTTTATAATGCTATAAATAAAAAAAAATCGGAGCTCTCCTTCCCACAAAGCGACGAAAGAATTTAAATATATTCATAAATCAATGAAAGAATTAAAAATATCAAAAGACTCTACAAAATAAAATAGTTAACAGTATGTTATGCTTTTTATAAGAGAAGGATGATATTATGATCCGTCCTTCCTGTGACATTTGAATTAGAGGCGAAATTACTTTCCGAGGAAAAAAATCATTTTCCTCGTGGAATACGAATACGAATATCCGCCTCCTCTTAATTCCCATGCATGATTAGTTTTTTTGTCATTGTTTGAACATTTCAACAAACTGATGGCACTAATAGAATTTGCACTATAAATTAATGGAAACAATGGGTGAATCTCAAAAGATAATGCACTTCAGTCTTGCAAATACAAACGAATGGTGAAGCGTTGAACGAACCTCGTAGTTAGGTAAACACGAGATATTAAGTATAATTGCTATTTCTCTCCATGGAGAGAATTCGAAATCGTCTTTGTGGAGTTTCTTCCAAAGTGGGCCCAACCATGCTTATATTGCAGGCCTAAATTTCTTCAAATGGAAAAAGAAACGAGTCTCGATCAATTCCAGCCCATCATATCCTGTCTTCCATTCGATGATAATAAAAATAGTAAAATACATTCTGCCAATAAACCAAAAATCTCATTAGATCGAGCCAATAATGAGCCACTGTTCATATTATGGACATGCCTAATTTGCCATTTGTGAAAGAAGCACCATATTTAATTACAACATGCAAATATGCAATCACAACAATGAAGAAATTAAAGGAACTGTTTCACGCTTCACAGCATCTCAAATAAGTGTTACTGTTAAATTACTGGCAAGTATCCATCTCTGTTCTCTAAGCATTCGAATAAAGTTTCTCAAAATTCTCATAAATTTCAGTCAAACGTTTCAAAAATCGTAAAAATGTTCTTTCTGCAAGTTGGATCTTAATAACCTACAACAATTTTCATAAAGATTATATATATATATATATAGAGAGATGGGCTATTGTACTTCGCGAAGTAAAACCCCCGTTTACTTCGGGCTATATTTTGTCATTTTGAAAATCCAAACAATCGATCCGAACCGTTCAACATGTTCTAAATATTGAAATGTGCTTGGAGACTAAATTTTACATTTTTTGGAATTGTTTAGTATTTATTAAGCCACTTTGAAAATCGCTGATCCGGTGGTCCAGAAAATTTTACTGTTTTTACTGTTCACAGTGGATCAGCGATTTTCAAAGTGGCTTAATAAATAATAAAAAATTCCAAAAAATGTAAAATTTAGTCTCCAAGCACATTACAATATTTAGAACATGTTGAACGGTTCGGATCGGTTGTTTGGATTTTCAAAATAAAAATATGAGCGTGAAGTAAACGGGGGTTTTACTTCGCGAAGTACAATAGCCCATCTCTCTCTCTCTATATATATATATATATATAGAGGTTGGCTATTGTGCTTCCATAAGCATATGCCCACGTATGCTTATAATTTATTTTTGCGTTTTCAATGTTCAAATGGTCGATCCGAACCGTGGGCATATTCTCCATATTAATATGTGCTTGGAGACCAAATTTTACATTTTTCTGAATTTTTTTACTATTTATTAAGCCACTTTGAAAATTGCTGATCCGGGTGAACAGTAAAAACAGTGCAACAAAATTCTGGACCATATGATCAGCAATTTTCAAAGTGGCTTAATAAATAGTAAAAAAATTCAGAAAAATGTAAAATTTGGTCTCCAAGCACATATTAATATGGAGAATATGCCCACGGTTCGGATCGACCATTTGAACATTGGAAACGCAAAAATGAGTTATAAGCATATGTGGGCATATGCTTATGGAAGCATAGTAGCCAGCCTATATATATATATATATATATATATAATCTGGCTAATATGCTACGCATATATAAGGGCCCCTCCGTGCTACGGCTCACTTTTTGAGTTTTCAAAATCCTAACGGTCAATCCGAACCGTTCAACATGATCTCCATATGAATATGTACTTGCAAACCAAATTTTACATTTTTTAGAATTTTTTTACTATTTATTAAGCCACTTTGAAAATCGCTGATCCAATGGTCCAGAAAAGTTTAATGTTGTGTACAAATTAGTGTTTTTTCAAAGTGGCTTAATAAATAGTAAAAAAATTCTAAAAAATGTAAAATTTGGTTTGCAAGTACATATTCATATGGAGATCATGTTGAACGGTTCGGATCGACCGTTAGGATTTTGAAAACTCAAAAAGTGAGCTGTAGCACGGAGGGCCCTTATATACGCGTAGCACCGTAGCACTGTCCTATATATATATATATATATAGAGCTTGGCTACTATGCTTATATAAGCAAAAGCCCACATATGCTTAAATGAGCATTTTTGTGTTTCCAATGTTCAAATGGTCGATCCGACCGTTCATCTTGTTCTCCATATTAATATGTACTTGGAGACTAAATTTTATATTTTTCTGAATTTTTTTACTATTTATTAAGCCACTTTGAAAGTTTCTGATCTGGTGGTCCAGAATTTTGGAAACACTGTTTTTACTGTTCACCCAGATCAGCAATTTTCAAAGTGGCTTAATAAATAGTAAAAAAATTCAGAAAAATGTAAAATTTAGTCTCCAAGCACATATTAATATGGAGAACAAGATGAACGGTCGGATCGACCATTTGAACATTGGAAACGCAAAAATGAGTTATAAGCATATGTGGGCTTTTGCTTATATAAGCATAGTAGCCAAGCTCTATATATATATAGAGTATGGCTAACGTGCTTCCTCTAGAACTTCAGCGATATGCTTCCGGGGGCATATCTTAGTGTTTGATGTTCAAACAACAAATGCAAACCGTTAGATGTGATCTCTATATTAAAATCTGCTTGGAGACCAAATTTTACATTTTTTGGAATTTTTTTACTACTTATTAAGCCACTTTGAAAATTCCAGATCCGGGTGAACAATAAAAACAGTCTGGACCATATGATCTGGAATTTTCAAAGTGGCTTAATAAATAGTAAAAAAATTCCAAAAATGTAAAATTTGGTCTCCAAGCAGATTTTAATATAGATTGAACATCTAACGGTTTGAATTTGTTGTTTGAACATCAAATACTAAGATATGCCCCCGGAAGCACGAGGCCGAAATGCTTCCAGAAGCACATTAGCCATACTATATATATATATATATATATATATATATATATAGAGATTGGCTAATGTAATAACGTTAGAACTTCGGCCCGAAGTTCTAACGGGTCGTTTTTGCAATTTCAAAATCCAAACAACCCATCCGAACCGTTAAACTTGATCTCTATATTGAAATGTGCTTGGAGATCAAATTTTACATTTTTTGGAATTTCTTTGCTATTTTTTAAGCCACTTTAAAATTCTGATCCGGTGGTCCAGAAAATTTGGCTGTTTTTTACTGTTCACCGTTGGATCAGAAACTTTCAAAGTGGCTTAATAAATAGCAAAAAAATTCCAAAAAATGTAAAATTTGGTCTCCAAGCACATTTCAATATAGAGAACATGTTGAACGGTTCGGATGGGTTGTTTGGATTTTGAAATTGCAAAAACGACCCGTTAGAACTTCGGCCGAAGTTCTAACGTTATTACATTAGCCAATCTCTATATATATATATATATATATATATATATATATAGAGTGGCTAATATCAAAACGTTTGTTCCTAGCCCCCGGTGCAACCAAGTTGTTTTCGGGTTTTCAAAGTTCAAACGGTCGATGCGAACCGTTAGATGTTTAATCTATATTAAAATATGCTTGGAGACCAAATTTTACATTTTTTGGAATTTTTTTGCTATTTATTAAGCCACTTTGAAATTTGCTGATCCGGGTGAACAGTAAAAACAGTGCAACTAAATTCTGGACCATGTGATCAGCAATTTTCAAAGTGGCTTAATAAATAGCAAAAAAATTCCAAAAAATATAAAATTTAGTCTCCAAGCACATTTCAATATAGAGAACATGTTGAACGGTTCGGATCGACCGTTTGGACTTTGAAAACCCGAAAACAACTTGGTTGCACCGGGGGCTAGGAACAAACGTTTTGATATTAGCCACTCTATATATATATATATATATATATATATATATATATATATAGAGTATGGCTAATGTGCTTCCACCAGAACTTCGGCCTCGTGCTTCCGGAGGCATATCTTAGTGTTTGATGTTTAAACAACAAATTCAAACCGTTAGATGTTCAATCTATATTAAAATGTAATTGGAGACCAAATTTTATATTTTTTGGAATTTTTTACTATTTATTAAACCACTTTGAAAATTCCAGATCCGGGTGAACAGTAAAAACAGTCTGGACCATATGATCTGGAATTTTCAAAGTGGCTTAATAAATAGTAAAAAAATTCCAAAAAATGTAAAATTTAGTCTCCAAGCACATTTCAATATAGAGAACATGTTGAGCGGTTCGGATCGGTTGTTTGAATTTTCAAAATAAAAATATGAGCGTGAAGTAAAAATGACATCTTACTTCACAACTCACCATAGCCTAGCTCTCTCTCTCTCTATATATATATATATCAATCTTGATGGAAAAGTATCACTTAAGTATATATTTACAAGTCCCAAATTACGTGTCTCACAATTCTTAAAGTTGACAAATACTCCAAAAATATTATAAATTATAATTACAATAAATTGATTTTATTAATTTAAAAGATACATAAGTTTGTGTTAAATATATCACAATGTAATTCTTCTACAATACATTATACATCAGAGATAATACTTGTGCGATAATATTGTTATTTTATTGAACCCTTATATAAGGAATACCGCCATAACTTCGAAAAACAAAGAAAATAGAAGTCCAATGTGTTATCTGCTGAATAATCCATTCATATTTCTAAAATCAACCCAAATGCATTGTCAATGTTCTGATGGACAACTCAACTCTATGGAATCAGTCAGGTTGTAAGCACAGATATCAGAGGACTATGCTTTATCTCATCACACACGACAATCCACCAGTCATCGGTAAAATAGACAGTATCCTGCTTCAATTTGCCTCGCACGTCTTCTTTCTTGACCGAAAATGCAGCATTGGTACCTAAAAAAAGCTTGACCATCCAAGCTCTTTACCTGATCCCATGTGTTTCCTTCTTCATTGCACCTATTTACCTTAACCTGTTGGTGTTGAAGCCGAAGCACAAATGGGCGGCTTTGGCCCATTAAGCTGTAAAGTCATTTGGTGGAAATGACTTCCGTAAGAAAAAGGAAACGGAGACAGAGAGATTGAGATAGCGTGATTTGAACTCCAAGCTGTCCTTTTCTCTTCTTCTCTAAGCTCATTTTAGGATTTCTTGCTCTCTTGATTCAATCTATCTTAATATACTAGAAAATTTCAAATTAGTGTATGATATTGTAAGAGAGTGTTAGAGTGAGTATTAATGGCTTGATTATCTTTTTATATTTATAAAGACTCTTTGATATAGTGAATTTGTGCCGTGTGCTTCTGTAGTTTTTTTTCTCGAAAGAGTTTCCACGTAAATCTTCTCTCTTTTATTTTTCTTGTGCTTGATTGCTTGTTTGTGTTGGCTTCTTGATTGACTTTCATATTTCTCCATTTGGTCATGTATTGGTGTATGCTCGCAAGGTGTTCGACGAAATCACTCCTTGAACGCTTTCGCATTTGTTTCCAACAATTGGTATCAGAGCACGTTGGGCTTTGGCATAGGAGTGATTGAAGCTTCAGTTGGTTTAATCTGAGCTTGTATTCGTGATTACACGTGAAGAATGAAAAGAGCTATGAAATTTGAGAAATTGAATGGTAGCAATTGGACTATTTGAAAAATATTGATGAATGACTACTTGGTGGTGAGGGAGTTGGATTTACCATTGATTGGTAGTAGTGCGCAACCTATACATGAAGGATCATGAATGAGAGTTACTTACTTAGATATTTATTTGTATTTGGGCTTTGAGATTAGCACTGGGCCATTAGGATTTGCACTGGGCTTGGATATTTATCACAGACCTTGAGATTAGGATTTTGGGCTTCAAGATTAGTGTTTTTGATGATTTAATTTATTGACAGGTGAGCCCCATTTGTCAGGAGCCGCTGGGCCTTAATCCGATGCTCTGATTTGAATTCCACATTGAGATTGATATTCTTCCATTTGTGCGCATCTGAACATCCTATCTGCTTTAAAATTCGTGATGGTTTGATGAAATCGAACTCCAGCTTTCTGCCGAGTGGGCCCACTTTCTTCGATGAGATTCCGGTCACCACCGAGCTAGGGATCTACATGGATGGAATCGCCTTGGCACGGGGAGTCTACTGCACCCCCTACTGGCCTCGGATGATCACCGGCGGCGATGGTACTCCGGTACCGGTCATGATATCGGTACCGAGCGGCCTTCTTACGATTTGGGCGATTTCCGTCATGGAATTGAGTGGTCTCTTGGTTGTTATGCTCTAAATTGCAAGGAGAGTTTGATTGTAACGCCAATTTGGACTTGAGATGACATTTGATATGATTCACCATTTGCCATATCTTGGTTTGATACCGGGTATTTGTTAGTTGCACGAATTTTTGGTCTTTGTTGAAATTGGACATGCAGGAAGATCTACTATGTCATAACAGACATACATGATTGATTTGAATTTGTCATTAGCAAAGAAATTGATGTAATGGGGTTTTAGGGCAGTGCATTGAGCATGGTGCTCATTTTCAGTCAATTGGTACTTTAGAACATGAATTTAATCTAACAAACATGCTTGTTCTTTTGATTTGAGTGCACTAAGACCCTTTCTGTATGTTATACAATAGCTTTGATTAGTTTTCTTAGTTCAGAGGAGGCTCCAAGTGAGCTTGATTCCTGTCTTAATTATGACTTTATATTGGTTTTGTACTCGGTCATATTTTGGTGCATTATTCTTTTAACAGAAAATTGGGTTTTTCAAGGGACTTTGAAGTCTTTAGAGGCTTGAATTGGGAAATTTGAGCTTACAATCTTATAGATGGACTAACAAAGAGTGGCTGAGGGCTGAGTTTAGGTTAATTGTATTTCTACCCCTCATTTTATCCATCTTTGAAGAAAGGTACCTGTCAGTTCCTTTTGCTGTTTTTCAGCCAACAGTAGCAGGCCTTTTCTTGAAATTTTATTGAACAATGACATGATTTCAGTTCATAATCATGAAATATATGGTCCCAGAAGTTTACATGATATTTCTCACATTTTTACATATTTATTTGACATTTGTTTCAGAGATATGCATGCATGATGTCATGTATGAATTTCCACTTTTGTCCAACTTTGAAGCTTGATTCTGGGCAATCTAATAAACAGAATTTTTTGTTCTTTATATGGTTTTGCAGAGGAGAGTTCAATCTATCTCTATGTCAAATTACATGATTTTTAGAGATTTATTTCTCTTCTTAAAGGTCATGCAAAGGAAGGGGTAAAGAAGTTATGACTGTAAGTTTGAGCTGTGCAGTTTTTTTGTATAAGAAGTGCCAACTTTGAAAAGTCATTCTGAGAGATCTACTAAGACAAATTTTATGTTCTTTATATGAAAATGCTCAGAAAATGATGTTCTTCATGCTGGTAAATTTTCATGAATTTTGGGACTTCCTAGCTATACCAGACAGAGGCTTGAATGCAGGGGTAAACATGGAACAGCATGTGTATTTTTGCTATTTTTCTTATTTCTAAAATATGAACTTTGAAAAATAATATAAAATCAAATAAAAATGCTAAAATGTAAATTTTGGCTCTAAACTGGTTGTTTTGAAGTCTTCTATGTGACTGTATACTTGGTTTGCTGATTTGAGTTTCTGGTCAGCCTGCACTGGCTGATCAATCAGGAGGTGCTTTCGAGCACTTAACTTGTGCCAGCAATGGCTCTATTGGACTTATGCTTGTAAACACTGCTGGGTATGGTACCAGCTACAGAGACTGGTGCAGAGACTCTATCATACCAGACAGGACCTGGACTGTACTGAGCATGGCTCTGAGACTGATATCTCATGCCAGTAAGGGTAAGAGGCTGACGATACTAACCAAAAGGTACTGTCAAAGCACTCTTTTACAAAATAGACCCTTGACACATAGATATTTATATTTTTCAAAGTGAAGGCAGGGGTTTTCATCAAAATCACAGGGTTTGAGCAATGGATTTGGACAGTACTTGGGCATGAAAGCCACTGCCTTTGCTCCTTAACCCTCATTCTCATCCCTTTTACATATAAGACCCTATTAATAGACTTATTTACATATATACTTATTTTAGCATAACATACACATAGTTTGGCATAGTATTCCTATTATTTAGGGTTTATAACAACCTAAAATGCTCTCTCCAGTCCTCTCATGTGAAAGAACACCTGATCAAGCATTTTTTCTATTACAGAATACCTAAAGTGCCCTCTCCAGTCCTCTCATGTGAAAGAACACCTGATTAGGCACTTTTTCCTACTAAGGCCTCTAAAGGCAACTTACCCCAGTCCTCTCATGTAAAAGAACACCTGAGCAAGTGCCTTGTTTCCTATCAACTCAACAAAACAAAAGAAAGTAAAAGGAAAGAATAGAAAAGAAGAGAGACAGCAAGGAGACTAACATACATATTTTTGTATTATGGATACAATAGTGAATATAAGAAAGGAAATATAGGGTATAATGTAGGATTTAAATCATGCAAAACCATACCGCAATTCATAAACCCTAGATTTGCCATGATCCTCTAGTGAACCCTAATCTGAAATTCTAAATTACCTTGGTCTATAGCCATGATCTTCCAGAGAGACACAATCACCGTTGATCACCGGAAGCCTTTAGATTTCCAAGTAATCCCTCTCAAGTCCGATGGAGAGAGCGAGAGAGGCGGCAGTGGCAACACTCTGTTCTGCACAAGGAGAAATACTCGATTCTAGTTCTTTACTGAAAATCCTCTTCTCTTCCTCTCAATTTTCTGTTTTTCTCTATTTCAATTTTCGGTAGAGAGAGAATTAGAGAGAGAGAGACAGAGCCGTATATATCTTAATTTTATTAATAGGTGCCCCTTGAAACAGAATAGGCAACCCCTTTATCCAATTGAATAGGCGCAACAGAGAGTTAATTAATTAATTAATTAATTCATCTTATTTCTCTTATTGGATCTGTAGCCTATTTTCTTATTGGATCCTTAGCGGGCATGAATTCAGAACTTGTCTTATTGGGTATTTCCTTATTTACCGAACATTGCCATATTTAATTGTGTTCCCCAGAGACCAATAGCATAATTGTATTATTTATAAACTTTATATAATTTAGACCATCACTAAATCACAAAGTTATTAATACGTATTCTACACATTAAAGACTCCACTTCTCATGACATATATTGAACCCGATAATACTTAATTTGATCACTTCATAACGGGTCTAATTTTATATTTGACAGTCTATTATTCAATATATATATTTATATCACATATAAGTCCATATATGTTGTAATTAATTGAAATTAATTCCAACATATAAATCTTTCATCTAACATACTTTATTTAGAGAATCATAAAGGGGATTTATTCATCAGTTAGTGAGCTAGCAAGATAAATCTGTTGCGTCCGTTCCCAACATAACCTCAGTTGTAAATGTTGTATCTAAAACATCAAGCCCCCTTGTAATTAGGAATATATTACCACAACAATTTTCTGAAAGATAAATCTGTTGCGGATAGTCTTTGATAAAGGGTGCCGATACCTCATTGATAAGAAAATCATCATTTTTAAATTTGATTTCATGTATGCCAACTTCATAAGTCGAGCAGATGAGTGTGGCATTTTAACGGAACATGATGTCCATGTAGCATTTGCGTTCGAGAAGATTCCATCTACCCTTCCCTGGCATTGCAATTGCCAGGTTAGGACCAATAAGTGCGGCCGCAACAAAACTGCTAGAAGATATTGAAGGATTTGAGGAGACCATAATTTTTTGGAACAAGATGATATCCTGGAAATGCTCAAATGCATATCTCTCAAACGGAGATTCTGGATTAGTAATGCAAACACAGTACAAGTATGACACAAGATAACCGTTGGCTGAGCGGAAGGGCCGAACTGTCTGTACGGTGGTGATGGAAGGGAGTGATATGATGTCGCCTGTGAGAGGAGGATTGAAAAGAGAAGGCTCACTGTACTGGTCAAGGACAGCCACAAAACCATATTGAGACCCGATGAAAAGCTTTTCACGCAGGAATGTTGAATCAAATTCAAAGTGGAACTTCAATATTTACTATATTATAAATTTTGTACAAGTATGTACGTCAACTAATATTTAACTGGTACACAACTTAAAATTCGGACTTATTTTGCACTAGAAAGAAGGAAATATATTTTGCTTGCGGAACTTGAATCTGATGAAAATTACCAAAACACAACATCAATTTCTTTTAATAAATTAAATCTTCAACGCTTTGAGCAATATCCCATCACTAATTACCTTATCGGTCTGTAATATTTATAAATACCCAAAGAAGAACTGAAAGCCATCAACAAAGTAAACGGTTATCGTTCTGTGGCCCGGAGCAAAACTACTAGAGATGCGTAATAGGCAAAAGAAATAAGAGATGGCACGGGATATGTTGACAAGGTTTAGCTTATAATAGGCCCCCTTTCTTTGAACGAGTCACAAGGGATGCTACGTTGTAAAGTCAAGGAGACTGAGCTAGGTAAGTAGTAAAGGGAGAAGTACCAGTAACGTTTTCTAGGTAGTCACGGATAGTTGCTTTAGAGCTAGCACAGTAAAGTAGTTGTCTCATAGCCAAGTCAAGGTCAGCACAGTAAAGTAGTTGTCTCATAGCCAAGTCAAGGTCAAAAAGTACACAATTAATCAACATGTTTTCACCGTTGCTAGATATCAATTTTAGCTATTGTTATCACTTATCAGTCAATCCGGCCGTATCATTTCCACTTGCAATTTCTCCTAACAGTTAATGTGAACTGTATTGTAAATCACCAAGGGAGTCGTTGCATGATGCATGTGATATCATATTTATCTGCAAGAGGGAGCATCTCAGTTGCACCGGACCCAAAATTCACATGAGAGGTTTGCGCGCAAATCGTCTAGTTGCAAGTCAGTGAGCCACTCATTATCCACTTTTATCCGCATGCAGCTCAGACTTGTTTCCTCTAATAAATTTCAATCCTGCATGCGAAGCATGTTGCGCGGTTTGTGACTGATTGGTCAGATTCAGATAGGCTGTGAAACAGGCCATGCTGTCATAGTTGGGAAAGTGTGTTGTTCTTTATCCAACTCTTGGTAAGCATAGCACACACTAGCTTTACTCAGGTAATTGTCATGTGTTTGGCTTAATTTTTTATTTGGTTTTTGACTAAAAAGACACTCGGTAGTATTGTTTAAGACAGTTTATTGCGGAAATAAATCTGCTGTAATTCCAATCTCAACTGTTGATCTTTGTTGAGATCCGTGCATAAAAACATATTTCATTGAGATTCGCATATGGAAAAGTTTAAAAAGTTGGGATCAAAATAACAGGTTCCCATTATTCCAAAGAAATAACAGTAAATTTATTTCCGTTTATTGCAATATACCTTTTTGCATCATGCTGAACTATGACTTTCATGATTCTTGAAACGCTCTTTATACTTTATTTTTCTTATTCTTAAACGGATTAAAAAGTGTTATTGATACTTCTATTTATACTCATAATAAATATTTTTTCAAAGCAAGAAAAGAGAAGAAAAAATAAGGTAAATACTGACATGGAGTCATTGAGTAATTAATTTTTATTTGGCCCTAAAGCAATGAATTAATAAATACTACTAATTTATCTTATAGAAATTTTGGAGAAGTACAAAATCATAAAAACTTTTAGGCTGTCACATGAAATTTTTGAATCAAATATTAAAAATGAATTGAATTTTTTTTAGAATTATATCATATATATTTGGACCATGAAAATACTATAGTTGTACCATGTCTTATTCTCATATGTACAATGAGATCTGAGTCGTCTATTTTATTATGACATGAATTTTAAAGCAGATCCTTATATGTCAAATAAATTTCAAAGTGATTTTGATTCGATATTCTACGTAATCTGGTACCGCAGAGGATACTCAAGCCCAATTTAATTTTAAAGAAAACTAAAGCCCAACTTAATTTTAAAGAAGAATGCTGTATCGTTAGGTACATAGTTTTAAAGAAGACAAAAGCCCAACTTAATTTTAATTCTTTTTTGTTTATCTATTTTGATTAATAACATTTATATCCCAAGATTATATTCCACGTGGAAACGCATGACAAACAGTCATACTCGCAGAATGAATGCTGTAGTGACTTCATCGTACTGATAGGGTGTCAACAGCTACGATACAGGTCAGGTAGAGATATTTTTATATCCGTATCTGTTATGATAATGAAAAAAAAATTTTACTCTTATGTTTTTTCGAATACAGTAGGAGTCAGATAAACGGATAAAAAAATGTCATTAAATCTCAATTTGTATTTTTAATAAAATATTTTTCAA
The DNA here is from genome assembly GCA_011114355.1 of Carex littledalei. Taxonomy (NCBI): domain Eukaryota; kingdom Viridiplantae; phylum Streptophyta; class Magnoliopsida; order Poales; family Cyperaceae; genus Carex; species Carex littledalei. Next base: position 5,981,926 of record CM022104.1, read on the forward strand.
AATAAGAAAAATAGTAAAAATAAAAATAACTAATTTGTTTAACTAAAAAAATATAACTAATTTGTATTATGAAAATTCCTAAAATACTAAACTTAATTGTATTATTGTATTATCTTCATACAAATATATATCGATATATATAATTTTATTTTTACAAATTATCTTATAGGATAATGAGTAAGATAACGAAAAAAAATCGTTATTCTTACCCGTACCTGATAAGCTAATGAATTTTTTTTTTATTCTTATTCGTCTTTTCAGATACGATGCGAATCAAATAAACAGATAAAAAGATGTCATTGACACCCCTTATCGTAAACATGCCACGTCACATGACATGATATATTTAAAGTTTGATGATGCAGCACGATATACACGTTTGTGAAGGTTATGTGAATTTATTAGGTTCATCAATGCACATTTTTTTTACTAGTAGAAAATACTTTTGAATGAAGAAGTGATCGAAAAATAGGTTCTAATGATTTTGACTCATTTTGATTTATTTTACTCACTGTATTCCTTTTTATTTATCATCTTATTCATATCTAAAAATAAGATAAAAAATAAATTTTCATTTTTATTTGATATAAATGAGTCACTAGTCTTAGAATTTACCTATCTAGGAAAAATACACCGATTCATATTAGGGTGATCATTGTAACCCTTTATCTGCATTTAAATCTATTTATATTTTCTTAAAGAATAAATATATTAATTTGATGAAGATACTTTTAATTCTGCAACGGCCTTCCTAAAATCAATAGTTCGAATACTTAAATTAAATTTTTTAATCTCTGTGAATGCATGAATATATATATATATATATATAGAGAGAGAGAGAGAGAGAGAATGGCTAATATACAAACGTTTGTTCCTGGGCTCAGGAACAAACGATTTGGTTCTCCAATTTTCAAAGTCCAAACAACAAATATAAACCGTTAGATGTTCAATCTAAATTAAAATGTGCTTGGAGACCAAATTTTACATTTTTTGGAATTTTTTTACTATTTATTAAGCTGGTTTGAAAACCGCTGTTTTTCAATGCTGCAGAAATTTAATAAAAACAGCGGTTTTCAAACCAGCTTAATAAATAGTAAAAAATTCCAAAAAATGTAAAATTTGGTCTCCAAGTAGATTTTAATATAAATTGAACATCTAACGGTTTAGATTTGTTGTTTGGACTTTGAAAATCGGAGAACCAAATCGTTTGTTCCTGAGCCCAGGAACAAACGTTTGTATATTAGCCATTCTCTCTCTATATATATATAGAGAGAGAGTGGCTAATATCAAAACGTTTGTTCCTAGCCCCCGGTGCAACCAAGTTGTTTTCGGGTTTTCAAAGTTCAAACGGTCGATGCGAACCGTTAGATGTTTAATCTATATTAAAATATGCTTGGAGACCAAATTTCACATTTTTTGGAATTTTTTTGCTATTTATTAAGCCACTTTGAAATTTGCTGATCCGGGTGAACAGTAAAAACAGTGCAACTAAATTCTGGACCATGTGATCAGAAATTTTCAAAGTGGCTTAATAAATAGCAAAAAAATTCCAAAAAATATAAAATTTAGTCTCCAAGCACATTTCAATATAGAGAACATGTTGAACGGTTTGGATCGACCGTTTGAACTTTGAAAACCTAAAAACAACTTGGTTGCACCGGGAGCTAGAAACAAACGTTTTGATATTAGCCACTCTCTCTCTCTATATATATATATATAATGATTTGAAATTCTTAAAATTGACTCATAAAAAGTACAGACAGAGACTTTAGGAACTAGTGAATTTTTTTTATAAATCATAATTAAAAAAAAAACAATTTTAGAAAACCAACATGATTACTTTAGATTTTACAAAAACCATAAGAACCGAAATGCCATTTCGGTCCGCTAATTTTTTTGTACATGACCGAAATGCCATTTCGGTTCCGGCTAAAAAAACTCTGGACCGAAATGGCATCTTGTTCCGTGGGTATTACACTAATGACTACACCTGTTCTGCTGAAAACTTGTGAAACCAGTACGGACCGAAATGACATTTCGATCCAGAATAAAAAAAATAGCGGACCGAAATGACATTTCGGTTCTTATTATTTTTGTAAAAAAAAAAATAATCATGTTGGTTTCTAATTTTTTTTTAATTATGGTTTATAAAAAAAATGCGGAACTAGTCTCCTTCACCTAAAAAAGAGAAGAAAAAACAGAGAGATGTACGTATGCATTATGCAAGGGCTTTTTCTTTTGCCTTTATTTTTGCATTTAACCAATGGTTGAGCAGATGTCAACGTGGCCAACCTTAAAAAGCATGGATAGAGCTTATCTCCGAGGCCGGCGACCTATTAAAAATAGACACACAATTCATTTCTTAAAATAGGTACCGAATAAATTTTAATATATATATATATATATATGAGGAGGGTTCCAATGCCTCATGCCTTTCATACCTCATCATACCTCATGTTCTATATCTTCATTTTCATAGTCTAAATTGTTGTTCCGAACCATTCACCATGATATCCATACAAAAATATAGTTGGGGATGAAATTTTATAATTTTTGGAAATTTTTTGCTATTTTTTAAGATGGGTAGAAAATCACTGTTTTTTAAACGGTCCAAAAACAGTGATTTTGTACCCATCTTAAAAAATAGTAAAAAATTTCCAAAAAATATAAAATTTCATCCCCAAGCATATTTTAGTATGAATATCATGTTGAACGGTCGGATCGAAAATTTGAACTTTGAAAACAAAGATATAACGTATGAGGTAGATGAGGTATGAAAAATATGAGGCATTGGAACCCTCCTCTATATATATATATATATATATCTAAAATATGTTTGAACTTTGAAAATAAAAATATGCTCATTTTACAAATAGGTTCTTATGTCCATAAAAGAATTTGCCATATCTAAACAGGCAACAGCTTGAACCCCAGAAATAGTTATATTACTGATGCATGCATGTATGCACAAACACAACACGTACGGGCTCCTTTTCCAGATGCATGCATGTGTATTAAACGACAAATTCATAAATAAATTGGATCTTTAGCTTCTTATTTAAAGTAAATTAATGATAAATATATATGTTACCAGAATTCTGGTTTACAAAATCATTTATAATGTTTTGGCATAACTATATCTAAGATATCAAATTATGTAGGTTAAATACAAAATGAGAATTAATTATATAAAATTTTTAAATTTTAAATAGAGATCAATTTTACAGTATTCATAACATTTTACTATAAATTATATAAATTATGTATAAATATAAAAAAATTTAAATAAAAAAATAATGGTCAATTAATCTCCATCCAATCTACATAATTCTGCCTCCGATAAAATGTTATGAGGAGTGAGGAGTTATATGATAAAACTTTCTTTTACTAGAAAATGAATATAAGAAAATAAGTTACAAGGCTTTGCTTTCTTTCTCTTATTTTCTCTCATATATTATGCATCATATAACTATATCCTTGAGTATGTCTTATTTATATCTATCATAAAGAGAATGGCTAATATCAAACTGGACCTTGGAACAAATTGTTCGGTTTTAAGCATGTTGAGATCGACCTTTTGAAATTTGAAATCACCAAAACAAATTGGTAGTACCAAGATTTTGGTCATACCATTATGACCTTAGCCACACACACATTCTTCATAATTGTACTTAAATGGTTATAAACGTGTTGCAAACTTCAACACAGTGTGTGTGAGAGTTCATACTAATTTAACTATTATATTAAGTATTAGGAAAAATTGGTCAAATTAGTTAGCAAATTCTAAATATTATGTTCATTCATTGCTTTGAAACTTAGTCACCTAACCTATTGACTAAAGGTGACCACAAAAAAATATTCACATAAAAAAGTTTGAATTTTTAGAAGGCACGTAACAATGGCATATATATAGATAAATCATGCAAGATGCAAAAGAGTAATAGTATAATTATATAAATTTCGGTATAAGATTTTAAAGTTGAATTTATGCAAAAGAATAATTATGATTCTTGGTTTACAAATTGAAAAAGAAAGAAAGAGTAAAACAAACCTTTAAACGATGACTATCGCATACAGTCATAATTTGGTAGCATTGTAGCATTTGATTTCAGCTAGCGAATCTACAGCGACAGTAAAAACTATATACGACGATACAAATCGTTTTCAATGGGTTCCAATTAATTTCGTCACTTGGTAGGTCATCCTCTAGCTAGCTTTTAATACCACGGTCAAATGACAAATGTATATCATGTAAATGAGAACGGAGTTTTAGGTTCAACTAGCATGATGACCGTCCGATCTAATTTAAAATTTGTACGCATGAACATTGAAACAAACACGCACGAATCTTAAAATCGACGGTGATTAAACCCATCGAATCAGAGTAGGTTCGATGCCCATCGGACCTACTCTCAAGTGCATATAAATGCCACAGAGAATCCAAAATGATGAGGTGGCTCCCAGGTCATGTGCGTCTGATCTGGTGCGAAGTTTACCACAAAATAATACCACGTGTCTTGGATTCATACTAATCTCCTTTTTGCTTACAGTGACGTGCGCATCAATTTCATTGCACTTTTTTGTATGCTATTTTGAGTCTAATTTAATAAGCATGATCACATGGCATAGGCAATTAGGCATAGGTGTGTGGTTGACACTCTTATCGGTGATGATTGATAGTTCTCTCTCTCCTCTATCTTTCTCTCTCTAAGTTGGGGGTTTCACTTTCTTCTTTGACTTTCAACCAAGTAATCCTTGGTTGGAAGCAAACAAAACCTTCATTTCAAACGAGTCCAAAACAAAATAAAACTCATTTTCATTTATCTTACAATATTAATTGCACTAAATTGTCTCCATCTGTGTATATACTTATTGTATTGCATGAAATGTACAAATAATTTGAAATTTAATTACCGTAAGAGTGAGGCTATGATAATATGCATATATATTGCGGATCTACCAGCTATATTATGGATTTATATCTCTATTTTCAAAATTCAAACTGTTAATATGATTTTCATATGAAAATATAATTGCAGACAAAATTTTACATTTTTTTAAAAAAATTTAATATTTTTTAAGATAAGTAGAAAATTATTGTTTTTGTATGGTTTAGAATTATCATAAACTCGCTATTACAGCAGTGTAATTTCTTTAAAAAAAACTTAATTTTCAGAATTACACGTGTTGCTTTGTAGTGTTCATTTAATTGTACTTGTTTTGGTAAGACCATTATTTCCAAATAAATCACTAACACTGACAACTCACCAGCTCATTCCGACGCTGCTAAAAAACAAAAGAAACAATACAAAGGAAATAAATAAATAAATAATAAGGAAAAAGAAAACAAAAAGTAAACAAAGAGAGAGTTAAACACGCTAAGTGTGAACATAAAGTCTCAAGTAACGGCTTCATTTGTCTTTTTGGTGAATAGTACTTTTTTAACCACTTGCGGCACAAAGTAAACTTCCATAAATATCAAGAAAAGCAACAAATTTTCAAATCCAGTTTACCAAACCTAATTCCTACACTAATCCGTTTACAATTTAACAATAAAAATATGCATTCGCCCCTGGATTATGGTGGGATTTATTGGAAGAATGTCTCCAAGTTTTTGTATTTTTATTATATCTTTACTTTTTAATTTTTAATAGTAAAAATTATAAATTTATATGTCGAAATAAAATAGTTAGATATAATTTTTTCTTCTTTATATGTAAATAAAAATTATGACTTTTTTATTTTATTTTTTATATGAATTAATAAATTTTAAAATAATGTCGACAAATTATCCATATCAGTATTATTTACAAGCTCTGATACCAATAAAAAATTAAAATATTATAATATTCCATACGGACATAAAAAAAATAATGTATATCAATCTAATGATTTTATTTTGACAATTCACATACCTTTCCAAGTTATAAAAAGTTATAATTAGTATAAAGAAATATATAACTAATTATTATGGTTTGAATTTTTTTTAGAAGACTTATGTTTTGAATTTGATAGATAAGAAATGATTTTAGATCCATGCAATGTACTGCAAGTCTAATTAGCACAAATTGAAATTTAACCTCCAAGCTAATTAGCACACACCTAACATTTTATAAGTGGATTAAATTAAGTTTCAATATATATTATTACAAATAAAATTTTAAAATTATAAAAATAGCGTAAACACCCTAACTTTTAAATCTGTCCCTAAACAATTTAGTACCACATAGGATCCAGCTAGATTTGATGCAATAAATTTGAGCCGATGAATATTACTCACACATGCGCATTAGTGTACAGAAATAAAGCACATGTACTGCAAGGAATTCACATGATTAACAGTGTTTGTAAATTCACATGATCCACAACATTTACAATCAAAATAAAAAATTTAAACTATATATATTTTATATAATTTAAACAATTTGTGCATCAAATTTCATAAAAAAAAACTCATCTAACTAGCTATACATAACATTAATTCTGTAATTTACTATTTTTCAAAGCTTGTTAACTTCTTTTATATTATTAAAATTGTAAAAAAAAAAATGATTGCAATGTATTTTTAATTTGACCAGATGAAGTTGGGAATATTTCCCTTCTTTACACAAATATCAACCTATTAAGACGCCACGATCTTTCAATCCTTTCAATTTCTCATTTATTCCTCTCGCCAATCCGTCTATTGGTGGCAAAAAAAAAAAAAATGAAAAATGATAACTAGCTCCTCTATCAAGTCGACACGCGTCTATTGCATCCGTAGTGATTCTTATCAAACCAGGACCAATCCTAGTATAGAAGATGTCATATGAATCTGTTCTCAAGTTTAGAATAATAAAATAAAAACAAAAAAACGAATGAAACAATCAGTTATATGATTATATCCATTGGCAGCACTTGCCGACATTTTTATTAATATCCAATAGAAATTAATTAATATACTCAGATTCTCTGAGTATATATAAAAATACTCATACCGGCTATTTTCTGACCGGTACTCTATTTATCTAATTACCGGCCATTAAATGGCCGGTACCATTAATTTTTTGTTGTTGTTTTACACCCTATAAAATACCCATCTTTCTCTCTCTCTCCCCCTCACAACTCACTCAACTCACAAAAGAGAAAACGATTTTTGAGGCGGAAAGACCGATATTTAAAGAAGCCAAAATGATGAACAATAGCAACCGAGGTAAGTCGTCCTATCGTGGTATAACGAGAGAATGGTCAATTAGTGATCGAGATAAAAATGAGAGAAAAAAGTACAAGTGGTCAGTATGCCCTGATAAAAAGACATGTCAATCATTCATACAGTCGGAATTTCTTAGTTATGAAATTTCAGACAATAACTTTGTGGAAAACCCTAACGGCTATGGTTTGGAAAAAAGAAGGTTGATCCAGAGCCTCCAACATCGGACGGTGAGTTTGTTCCGTGTACTTATACTGGTAAGGCTAACACTTCGTCTGCTGTACCTGATCCAGTTCCGGCAAAATTGGCTCATTCTAAGAAGTAGTATTAGTAGGGTTTAAACTTTGGATGCATTTGAGCTGGGTTCTAAGAAGTAATATTATTGTAGTTTGATGAATTAGGTTGTAAAATTTTTGAGTTTCTTTATTGTCTATTTTGCAGACTTTATTTCATCAATTTAGAGTTTGTTTAAACTTAATGTGTTTGTTTCCTTTATTAATTAAATTAGAATTACTTTTTATTTAGTAGTCACGTGTTGTTTCCTTTAAAGATGAAGGCGTGAGAAAGAATTCAGAGTCACAATTAAATTCGCAGCCAAGTCAGACTTGCATCACAAATTGCAAATAAAAAAGAGTCTCGTAGCCAATTCAGAGTCACAATTAAATTCGCAGCCAATTCAGAGTCTTGTACAAAACAGTAAAGTACACACAAATTGCAAATAAAAAGGACCACACAATTTGCAAATAAAGTCCACAAAAATTGCAAATAAAAAAGTTCTGAAAGCAGCATCTAAATAAACAAGTTCACAACATGCATATAAATTACCTATTACTACCACGCCTAAAACTAAATCCGCGAAACAAACCAGTTCCAGAAGATGGCCTACCAGATGGCCTACCAAATGGCTCTGCTTGGGTTCCAGATGGCCCTGCTTGGCTCCCAGATGGCCCTGCTTGGCTTCCAAATGCCCTTGTTGTACGTCTACTAGTTGACCTCCTCGGTTGGTTTCCAGATGGCTCTCCTTGCACCCCAACCACCTCTCCTCCTATGGCAACTGCCTCTTCCATTACTTTTGCAAACATAGCAGATGCATCTAAACAGCTTGCAGCTGTGCTACGTCGTGACCCTCCAGACCCACTTGCTTCTGCCATAACTCGCTCATTTTCTGCCGCATTTGATGCATTTCTTGCCTCTACATTTGCATTTGTTACTTAGTAAGTTGGTATAATTGGAAATAAATATAATTTTTGATGAATGTTACATACTTCTTTGTTGCCTATTGATAGTGGAACGGCAAGGCTGATGCCCCATCCGTCTACCTTTCATTTTATCCATCGTCATTACATGATGGATGTGATTTTGCCTCCCAACCCTAATCTAACCCTTGCTCGGAAGAATTCTTGCTTCAGTATTAGCAGGTCATTCTGGCATATTGCCAATGGGAGCAAACACCCCACTCCAAGTACTTTCAAGATAGTTCACAGTATACCAGTCTGCAACAAATTGGTCCTCGCACAAGGTTCGGTCACGACAAATAGCTAAGACATGAGCGCACGGAATAGAAGTTAATTGGATCCCTCTGCAAGTACATTCCATTTGGTTGTCGGGACCGCGTGTCACAATGTACATGAACTCCCTGTGAGTAAGTTCCATATTGCCTATGTCACTGTGGGTGCAATGAACGAACTCATTTGGGAATGGAACTTGGTAATGACCTTGGCCGTACGTATAACGCAACAAATGCATTCTTGCAGCTTTCTCCCTATGTTTTCTGATCTTTTGCAAAATCCGATCGAAAAGAACCTGCTTCTTGTCTTTTAATTCCATTACTCGTTGTCACCGCTGAACAAATTATTTGTTGCACTTGTAGAACGTATCATCTACTATGGCAACCACGGGCATTCTACGGCTCCTTCGGAAGACATTGTTGAGCGACTCGGAGTCGTTTGTTGTCATGATACCAAATCGGTATCCTCCATCACATGTTTGGAAATCTTCTCATAATTAGACTGCTCCATCGCATCATTAGGACGTACTTTGCCCACCTTTCTTAAAAATGCATTACATATTGGATTTATCTGCACAAAACAAAGAGATGTTATTTCATTTTCAGAATAGTCTTATAACATAATTAAACGAAATGTTATAAATTAGACATACCTGAGCAAACTCTTCGAACATCCTTTCAACCTTCTTGGCTTATTCTTCTTTGCTCCTTCTCTGAACCTCCATCCATACCACTTTTCCTTTCCACAGTTCTGGACCAGGTTGTCAGCAACATGTTGCATACAAAACCTGTGTACAAAAAGCTCTGGAGACCATCCATATTCTGCTGTTAGTGCAGCTTTGATCCCCTTGTGCTGGTCCGATATAACACAGACGATTTTATCATATCCGAGCACTTTATTCCTCAACCACCGCAAGAAAAAACCCCAATTATCGGTATCCTCCTTATGCACAATTGCAAATGCAATAGACAACAATTGGTTCTCGGCATTATAGCCGCAAGCTATCAAAAGCCTCCCTTCATACCGCCCAGACAAGAAGCATGGATCTATGCTGATCACTGGTCTCAAGTACTGAAATGCTGCAATGCATGGACCAAAAGCCCAGGCGACGGCCCTGAATTGAACAACATGTCTCATAATTTCTCCTGATTCTTTATCTCGTATCGGACTGGTCAGAAATTGGTATTTTGTGCCGGAATTCTTATCATAAATTGCCATCATCAGTAGTCTCAGCAAGCTGTATGAAGTCTCAAACTCCCAAATTATCGGGCTATTGCAAGCTCACGACCCCTCCACAGTCGGTTGTATTTCAGGGTTACATTGTCATACACAGATAAAACACAGCCTGCCACCGTCTGGATGCTCATACAGGGGTCTCTCTTAATGCTTCTCTCGATGACATCGGTAATGATTGATACCGTTAGACATTCATTGTCGGTTCTTGTATACTCTGTCCTATATGTGTGAGGCTTGTCTTGCCTCGTTATAACCCATTCATCTCCATATTTTGCTGGTTTTCTCTTAAGTTCGTAATCACAACGCGGATTTTTACATACCACATGAATCCGACCCCTGTCACTTTTCTTCATTATAATCTCCTGATTCTTAGTAATATGGTGCTATCTAATCTTCTTAATTAGATCATCTTTGCTTTAAAAATATTGGTCCGACGCCAGCTCACTTTTGTACTCAATCCGTTGCCTAGTAACCAATATCTGCTTCTCTAAACTCAGAAACATCATTGAAGTCTGGGAACGGGTGCGTATCAGTCCGGCCACTAAGCGATATATTCTCAAATTCGGCCACAAATTGAGCTGTTTCAACTGGACCATCTTCACCAAACCCTCCAGGTGATTAGCGTCTCAGTTTTCTCCATCAAATTCATCCCCACTTTGCATATCTTCCTCCGAAATTTCATTAGTATTTTCAAAATCCGACTTGTCTACTGGTGCCGTATGGGGTAAGGTTCTGGTGGCGGTAATAGTAAAGACGCCACATGCATGGGTCTAGGTGGGGATGAAACTTGGAGTATTGGTTGAAGTCGTGATTGGGGTGCTGATGAAGTGTAGGGATTGTCTGTTTCTGGGTTAGTGTATGGTTCTCATTGTGTTGGAGGAACGATGGAAGTGTTTGGTTCTCGTTGTGTTATATAAGTTGGCGCAACTGAATTTTGGCCAGAACTTCCAACCCCTGGCTCTATTGGAACTCTTCTGGCATAGATTTATATTATAAAATTTCTAGTGGCCTTTAAATGGACGCACACCCCTCTCCAAGTACTTTCATCTAGTAGTTTCGCAAGGGTATATTTCCTGGAGTTTCCATTGCAAACTCGGGTTGCCAATTCTAAGTTTCACTTTTCTGGGTTATAACCAGTGCATGCATAAATCATAGATTTCAAGTCACAAAGTGAGATATCATCGGGAATCATAAATGAATTAATTGCCTCTTTGGAGTAATAAGCCCCGTATGCATTACTAAGAACCTTTCCACCATAGTGTAATGAAATCAAGGCCATGGCAAACAAACTACATTTTGAAAAATGACAAACAATTGTCAAGTTACTAATCTACATGTATAGGTTACTGAAAAATAATTAAAAATAAATAAAAATTAAATACATTAATTATTTTATTAATTTACAATTTAAATGAGTGTAAATTAATTATTTTTAATAATTTAAATTAATTATTTTTAATAATTTCAATTAATTATTTTTAATAATTTCAATTAATTATATTTAATAATTTCAATTAATTATATTTAATAATTTAAATTAATTATATTTAATAATTTAAATTAATTATTTTTAATAATTTCAATTAATTATTTTTAATAATTTCAATTAATTATTTTTAATAATTTCAATTAATTATTTTTAATAATTAAATTAATTATTTTTAATAATTAAATTAATTATTTTTAATAATTAAATTAATAATTTTTAATAATTAAATTAATTATTAAAACAATAATAATTTAAATAAAATAAAATAATAAATTTAAATTAAATAAAGAAAAAATATACCTGAAGGAAGAGGAGAATTCGGGGTTGAGTTGAGTGAGTTGTGAGGGAGAGAGAAAGAAAGATGGTTATTTTATAGGTGTAAAACAGCACACAAAAAATAATAATAAGAGTACCGGTCATTTAATGGTCGGTAATTAGATAAATAGGGTACCGGCTAAAAAATGACTAGTATTTAAATAAATAGAGTACCGGCCAGAAAATGACCGGTATAAATATTTTTATAAATACCCAGGAGATTTGGGTATATTAATTAATTTCTATTAAACTTTGGATATTATAAAAATGTCGCGTCAAAAAAAAATGTCGCTATTAATTAGCTCCTCTATTGTTGGCAAAAAAAAAACAAATTAAAAATGATAACTAGCTCCTCTATCAAGTCGACACGCGTCTAGAATATCCGTACGGATTCTTATCAAACCAGGACCAATCCTAGTATAGAAGTTGATGTCATATGAATCTGTTCTCAAGTTTAGAATAATAAAAAAAAAAAAAAACAACGAATGAAACAATCAATTATATGATTATATCCATTGGCAGCACTTTCCAGTTGCCAATCCTAATATCTCCATGAGGTTATTTAATTTTCTATATTATATCCGATGCATGCATCATGCGGGGCTCTTGTGGGGCCCATCCCCACCACACGACAAAAAACCTTGGCCCATAAATCAGCCCTCAGCCCTCTTCTCTCAAAAATTTCAAAAACCTTTCTTTCAAAGTCTCTAAGATCATCTAGCTAGTAGCTATCTTCTCCTTCTGTTAAAAGAGAAAAAAAAAAAACAGGTAGTAATCATGTCTAGAGTTGAATCACTCCCTGCCGGGTTTCGTTTCCACCCGACTGATGAGGAACTCCTATCATACTATCTCAGAAATCGTATCGCATCGGTGCCATGTCCCGTAGCGATAATTGCAGAAGTCGACATTTACAAGTTCAATCCATGGGATCTTCCATGTGAGTATTATCTTGTAACTGCATAATTAAATGATCTTTAAATTCTTTAATATCAAATATATCAAGTTCAACGAAGACTAATTGAGATGATTTCATTTGTTCATTTTTGTGTTTATATAGCACAAGCTATGTATGGTGAGAGAGAATGGTACTTCTTCAGCCCGAGGGAACGCAAGTACCCAAATGGTGCCCGACCAAACCGAGCAGCTAAATCAGGATACTGGAAGGCAACTGGCACCGACAAACCTATATTATCAAGCAAAACTAACAAGAGCATCGGCGTAAAAAAAGCGCTAGTATTCTACCAGGGGAAGCCGCCTAAGGGGCTTAAGTCCGAATGGATCATGCACGAGTATCGCCTCACCGATTCGTACAAAAGCAACACCAACAATTCCACAAAGCAGAAGCATAGCATGAGGGTAAGATTTTTTTTTTTTTTTTTCCTTTAATTTTCTTTGACATTTTGTTTCATGATAATTTGCATCTTGGTCCTGAAATCTTCATAAATTCTAATTGTATTATATCTTTTCTTGTAAATTTGTAACAGTTGGATGACTGGGTTTTATGCCGGATATATAAGAAAGCCAATCAAAATTTGGATTCTTCGCAAGAAGGGCGGGAAGAGGAAGAACAATCGGTTACTGAAGATTCGAACCCGCAAATTTTACCAAATTGTAACCCGTATCCGCATGTTAACTCGAACCCTAGCACGTCATTTGCATTGCCAAAATCTTCTTCTCTTGCAAATCTGTTAGAAAGCTTTCAGAGCATTGATCATCCCTCTCTCTCACGCTTGTTCGACAACTCGGACTTAACAGGATTGGACCTTGGTTTTTTCAGTAACACGAAATTAAACCAACCATTCATAAGTAATAATAATAATTTTGGAAGTGATCAGGTTGAAAATTTTACTGGAGAAGTCTACGAATCAGAATGCTCTGCTTCGGGTACCCAAAATACACCTAAAAAGCAAAGGATGGAGAAAACAAGCACGGACTGTTCACAGTTTAATTTGGTGGGGCCTCCTTCGATGAATCAAAATTTATTATTTGATTATCAATTTGGTTTGCACTAATTATGCACGTATTGAGTTTGGTTAGGAGAGAGAAACTCTATCAGAAAGGATGAACTAGAGAGGGAAAGATAGATTTGTGTGCAGATCAAACGACTAGAAGTGTTTGAAAATGTAAATATCTAGCATATGCTTATTGAATTGAAGCATATTTTCAATGATTTTGAATATTAATATTTTAAAATAGTTCGTTTAAGTTGTGACTTTATTCTGGAGAAATCTTGCACGAAATAACTATTTACTTATTCAAACTTATTACTTGCCAAATTACAACACATCCATGTAGTGCAAATTTATAAGTTTGGTTAAGATAGCATATATTATTTGAACAGCCAATCAATTAATAAGTAACGAGTGTTTTTATTCTGGAGAAATCTTCCGTACGAGACTCAAACTGACTTACCGACCTGCGAGATAGGCCTAGTTGAGTGTCCGTACGAGACTCAAACCGACCTATAGTCCTATAAATACCCCAAAATTCAATGAGATAGGGACCACAACTCAGTAATACACAATAAATAGAGGATAGAGTTACGTACCTATTGTATCTACACTCAGTTCTTACTTAGACACGTAATAAATACACACCTACCCGCACGGCTTATTTTTACTAGAACTGACAGGCTTATTTTTTATTTTTATTTCATCAATTATCCGTTTGTAGCCGAGATCGATAGTTCTACCAGCTGCTTTCTCCCCAAAAAAAAAATAAGCCTGTCAATTCCAATCCTGAAATACCAATCCTAAAATAGTAATATGAATCCAGGGACTAAAGATCAATTGTATTATATGTATATTAGGATGAACTGTCCCAATCAAGCGCTAAGTTGATTTCACACATCAACCCTCATTTAAAACCTAATTTAGAGATAAATTAAGAATCAAACCGTAATTATTATGTGGTAGAGGGTAAAGATATCGACAGAGCTATTTTTACTTTACGGAGCGCATGACCAACTGAGATAAAATGAAACAAAAAAATATATGACGGATCACGGATACCATGTATGAAGTTAAAATCGCTCTGTTAATAAATCTCTTTCTTCGCGGGAAACCGCTCTTCATATGAAGTAGCGGTTTCTTCATTGGAAACATGCATTATTTTAAAGCTTGCCTAGCTAATAGCTATCATCTCGAGTGGCACCTACGAATCATGGCATCTTAACCTAGTTTATCTCCATATATTTGTTTTTGTGTTTGGTCTTTGGTGAAGTGTAGATTATCCAAATATATTAATTAAGCATAATTAAAAAAGGCTTTTGTAAAGCCAGGACTAGAGAGGGAAAAACGTGCCGTGCCGTGCCGTGCCGTGACTAACACGCCGTGACTTTGGTCTCGTGCCGTGCCGTGCCGTGACCAAGTTAATTTTTCACGTGCCGTGCCGTGCCGTGACCAAAATGTCAATGGGTGGTCACGGCACGCGAATGGTCACGCCACGTGAGTCACGCCGTGCCTAAACGTGCCGTGACTATACGTGACTCGCGTGACTCACGTGACCATTTAATTATAATTTAGGTTAGTTTATTCAAGATTTACCATTAAATCAATATCTAATGGTCCTAATTACACGTGACTCGCGTGACTACGTGCCGTGCCGTGCCGTGACTAAATTTTTCACGTGCCGTGCCGTGCCGTGCCAAAGTTTCAAAAGATGGGCACGGCACGCGAATGGTCACGGCACGGGACACGCGAGTCACGGCACGCGAATGGTACGCATGCCGTGCCGTTCCGTGCCGTAGCCGTGCCGTTCCGTGACGGAGCCGGCTCCGGCGTGCCATTTTTCCCACTCTAGCCAGGACCATTGTTTTGAACCTACCTACCTACTACTTTCCAAATTCCAATAAAAGCATGCATGCATGATGTCATTAGATACTTTGGCTAGCAAAGTATATCCTCAAATAGTTGATTCCTTGTCAATTAAATTAAAAAGTAGGTGCTTAAGGATAAGATAAGGAAAACAATTAATTGCATTAATTAATAGTTAGTTTGAAGGCGATAATCAGCTCCATGTTTGACTTTTATTAAACCACCAAAATATCTTAAGATGAGGTTAAATTTTGACTAGTCAATAATTTCGGCTTAGCTTGCTAAGCTTTACTAATAGTAAATAAATATTTCAACAACAAGATGCGGTTTGATTCTAAAAATTTAATAAAATATGTTTAAATAATAAATTCAAATCATTTAAACTGATTTACAGCAATATAAGTCAAACGGTAAAAAGAAAATAATTAAAGATTTATAAGTTATTTTTAATGTATTTTTTTTCACATTTGAAAATATAATACTTGATACATAGACACATCATTCGAATTGTAGATCACTTTAAATGGTTTGATTTCATTACTTAAAATCAATGCAATACATTTTAGAATTAAATTTACCAAACGTCTTCGTGATTTTAAGCTCATGCTAATTTAATACATACGCGTGTTTGTATAGGCTATTTGATGAGCATTAGCGTGTAAAGTCAAACTTATGGATTGATATTGAAGTACAAGAACCCAATTATATATAATCTAAAGTGGGACAAAATATTTAGAATAAGATATACTTTTATAATTAATTATTCTGAGAGTAATTCTAATATATATAGTTGGGCTATGGTGCATTGTAATGTATAGCATCTCTTGTATATTAAACTATAAATCGTTAGTTTTGATTTCCAAACAACCAATCCAAACCATTAAATTTGATATCCATATTAAAATGTGCTTGGAGATCAAATTTTATATTTTTTTGTAATTGTTTGCTATTTTTTTAGAATTTTTGAAAATCACTGTTTTTCTATGGTCCAGAAATTTCTGAAAAATAGTGATTTTCAAACATTCTAAAATTTTAAAAAATAGTTAAAACATTCAAAAATCATAAAAAATAGTTAAAAAATTCCAAAAATTGTAAAAAACGGTATTCTACATGTTTACTATATAACCAATTTATTGAACTACTTAGCTCAATGTTTCGAACATGAAATTTTAAAATTTGACCCATAAGTACTTCGGCCGAAGTGCTTCCGGTAGATCTAACTCATATGGCACATATATTAAAAATATTATTTATATTAAAAAAATAAAATCATAGATGTGTTGTAAATTAGTTAAATAGGACTTGTATCAAATTTGAATCAATATAAGAATTTAATTTATCATTCATCGTAAAGTTAATTAAACGACACCAATAAAAAGTTTAAATTGTTTGTTAGAAGACTAAACTTGTTTAAATCGACAAAAAATTAATACATGTCCTATCTAAATACTTAAAACTATAAATTTATTATTTTAAGTTGAATAATATTTTTTAATATACCACAAAAGTTATATATATCACAAAGGTTAATTAGATGTATGCTAAATATATCTTTATTTAATTAGTTAGAATAAAACGCGTTTTTTTTTTTTTGAAGTTGGCAGACGGTAACCCACCAAGCAATTTGAATTAAAAGCGTTATTTCATTTAATATTTATAACAATGTTCTACTTGATTCGGATCGTAGTCAGGTCAGTGCAGGTGTGTTGTTTAAACTTTCAACCAAAACAGAGGCTAGAAGTCGGTTCCGGAGTCGCAAACCAGCATCGATCCTAAAATAAAATACAAGATTAGGCGTCTCAAAACTTATTCTAGATCATCACAAAGCATGCTTTGTAATAATTAATTTAATGTTTTATCTTTCCAAGACTATACATATATGATTCCTTCATATCCAAGTCCAACAAATGATTCTGTCAACTGCTTGCTCCTGGTAAAATTTCAAATAAAGAGACGCACGCGCACGCGCGCTCCCTTGAATTCATGAGCTTAAAATGCACAAAACGACAGAGCCTCGGGATGAGCTATTAATTGTTGACATGGCAGTGACTCAGGTAGCACATGACTTGGCCATACAACCGGCCTTAACTGTACTATTAATTATACATAATTAAAAATACATAACACGTGTGATTGATGGATTGATTGATTCTTCCCTGGCCTGTTATATTTGACTCTGCTGCTGTACCTTGTTACTAAAACAGAGCCTACATTTTAGACTAAAATTAAAAACAGTTCATTTAACAGTCTTCTGGACTTCTGGATTATGTTTGTTTAATTTCGCCTAATTGTAAATTGACAGTATTACCTACCTTTGGACTAATTGGACTTCTGGATTAAGTTCATTCAACAGTCAACACAGAGCATATATATATCATGATCTCATGGAAATGCGCATCGTGTAACTGCTCCGGATCCAAATCTGCTGAAATCCCAATACATGAATAGTGTTTCTGGAATTTCTGAAATTCAGAATCCAGCCATTGAACTGTTTCGAGATACGTGCACAAAAAAACTAGCTGTTTTGAGATGTATGCATAGAAAAAGTTGAACGGCAGGATTCGGAATTTTAGAAATTCCAGAAACACTGTTCATGTATTTTAAATTTCAGCTGATTTGAATCGAACTGCTCCTGCTCAGCGACTGATGGTGCATGCTGATATTGCACTGTCATGTACCACCTACCTTTGCTTTTTTTCAAGTTCATTTTTCATGTGTAATTCCATTTGAAACATGAAAAATGGAATTACACATGAAAAATTTGCTAAAAGCCTTGCGCTTGATATGCATGATTTATATTACTTAGACACCACCCATCACCGGCCGCCCCAAGCCCACCACCCATCACCGGCTTTAAGTCGCCCTTTTCAACTACTGTCCTTGCTTTCCCCACCCCCCTTCCTCTTCTTTCCTCCTTACTGCATCCCCCAGCCCTCCTTCTCCTATTTACAATCTACATCCCCTTTCCACCAACCCTCCTGAATTCCCCAACCTGATGGAAGTGGATCGGCAAACTTTAGGGATCAACCCCCCTAACCGATGTTTCTTATCTCCTCTCCACGAGCACAGCCGCCTGCTGATCGATCTTAATGCCTCCATTGTTTTCCAACCAATGCTC
Source organism: Carex littledalei (assembly GCA_011114355.1). NCBI lineage: Eukaryota > Viridiplantae > Streptophyta > Magnoliopsida > Poales > Cyperaceae > Carex > Carex littledalei. The sequence goes on from CM022104.1 coordinate 6,000,596, forward strand.
CCTTCAGCACCACCAATGCCTGTCCTCCTTCAACTACTATCCTCTCGCTATGGCGGCTCAACACCCGACTGGGCTAGCCGACGAGTTACCTCCGCCTATCTCATTCGCATCCCGGACTGGATTTTGCCGGAGGACATCTTCCTGGACGCCCCCTTTTGGGAAATATACCACTTTTCGCTGTCACCTTGGCAAACTTTGGACAGTTCCGAACCATCTGCTGCCTTTCACCGGTTTGCTTTCACCATTCATGACTTCCCCGTTGATTTCTGCCATCCAGCGTATCTCCGACAGGCAACGGTCTCCATGGGTATTCTGATAGGCTTTGGTGCTGCTAACTTGTCGGACGGCAACCTTGCGCATATTGATCTCCTCCTTGAATGCCTGGACGCGTCATACATTCCACCTAACATTCGTGTTTTCCATGCTGGAAGAGTGACTATTTGTAACATAACAATGGTGAATCCCCATACCAATGACCCTCCAAATCCACCACCGCCTCCGGACCACCACCACCAACATCTGAATGCGACCTGGCCCCAGCAGCCGCCTTCCCCCCTACCTTACCTTCCGCCCTGGAGGCGTCGTTTTATGCACCTACCGACTCCGACACGGGACCCATTTCGAATGCCGGCACCGGCGGCTATGTTGGGTATGCTGCCCAAGACCTGGTCCACGGCTCCCACTCCTGCCCCGGGCTCACCGATCCCACAACACATGCCCTCGGCTCATGCACCGCGCCTCAGTCCAAAAATCAATCACAGTCTCGTACAACTGTCACACTGTGGCCAATATGGTACACGCAGAATCATTCCTAACCGTTATTCACCACTACATGCCAATTTCCCACATCCAGCCAAGGGCCACGTGTCTCCATCTGCAAAGTTCCCCCTTGCTGACCCAATACACCCAACCAACGACAAGATTGGAACCTTCTATACCCGCCTCCTTACATCCCACCCATTCATCAAGCCTATGACACAAAAAACCTTTTCCCACACAAACAACCAATTCGTCCATAACCTTATCAACAATCACTGCTCTTTCTCCACAGACAATCTCTTCGGCCTCACGCACCCTAAAACCTCACCACATTCTCAGCTGTGTTCTAATACCCTCCCCTCACTATTCCCAACTCAAAAACCCCCTCAAAAACCTCTATTGCCATTACCCCTCAGACAAACCTCTCCCTCCACATCCATTGTAATCTCCCCCAATCTCCCAAACCCTAAGTCCCTTGGAAACAGCATCATGACCGACTTGTCAGCTGAAGATGAAGCCCTTATTGCGAGATTTGTGGGCTTGTCAACTCAGGAGGATGGTGCCCTTTCGGTCACGCTACCTACTCACGCAGCTTCCAGCACCGCCTGGAACAGATGTATCCTGGCAAAAATAGTTACTGATCGGTTCGTTCAGGACTCGGTCTTCATCCCCTCTATGCAGCGAGCCTGGAATCTAGACCCCGACTCCCTCATTAAACCAGTTGCTCGCAATTGCTACCTTATCGAAGTCGCAACCATGGAGGAAATGCAGTGCATCTTGGCAGGGGGTGTGTGGACATTCAGAGGCGACTTGGTGGCTACCAGGGCAGTCTCCTCTCATGAGGACTTGTGTCCGGAATTCATACACTCGACCCCCCTATGGGTGCAGTTCTACAACATCCCTTTCAACTCGCTGACGCCGGAAGGTATCCAGATCATGCTCAGCCAAATTGGAGAGCCACTGTCGCCTCCGGTTGAAGGTTTCTTGAACGGCCGCCGGTTTCTCAAATGCAAGCTCTCTGTCCCACTAGGAGAACCACTGAGGGACCGGGTCAACTTGACCCATCCTACGTTGGGCGTCATCCGGATCTTCTGTGCCTATGAGAAGTTAACCCGCGTCTGCCCTTTCTGTGGTTGCATCGGGCATGATATCCACAACTGCTCTACCAGGGCCCGCCTCCTCGATATTGCTACCAACCCAACACACGCTAATCGCTTCTCCAATATGGACCTTCTGACCCCTAAAATAGGGAACTGGATCATTAACCCTAACCTCCTCCCAAAGGCCCACAAAACAAACAGCCTACCAGCCCAAAAGAAGAGGCAGTTCCACCCCCCAGTGCCAAATTCGGGCCTACCAGAGGATCAACCCCAACCTACCCTTAAAGCACTAACCTTCAACACCTCTGACAACAGTACTCAGGCATTACCTAAGAGGCCGAGGCCGGCGAGCCCAAATTCGCCGGCGCATTTTTTATGAATATCTTTTCGTGGAATTGTCGGGGCAGCAGAGGCACGACAATATCCACGTTAAGCCGCTATCTCCGTTGCACGGGCGCACAAATTGCTTTTGTTTCCGAAACTAGGTGTGGGGTTAATAATGCGGAAAAGAGAATTGATTTGTTGCCTCTGTGTAGTAGGGTGATAGTTCCCTCAATTGGTCAGTCGGGGGGACTTTGGTTACTTTGGGATAAACAAATTCAAATAAAGGTGTTAGAAAGTGGTTTTAATTTAATCATAGGGGAAGTTATGCAGCCGGGTCTGGATGGTCCTTGGAGGTTATTGGCGGTTTATGGGGATCCGTCACGGCTGGAAAATCCAAAAATATGGGAATCTCTGGAGAAGTACCTCAATAAGGATGACATGCCCACAGTTGTCTTAGGGGATTTTAACTCCATCATCTCCACTTCAGAAAAATGGGGGGGTTGCGATGTTTTAACTAACCCGAATCGAGCTTTTCGGGCTTGGATACACTCCAATGGGTTATTGGACCTTGGTCACCATGGACCGGCGTATACGTGGTCCAATAAACGGCGCGGCAATGCTTGCGTACTAGAGCGGCTCGACAGGGCCTTAGCCAACCTCGGGTGGACTTTGAAAAACCCAGAGGCGGCGGTTTTCCATCTACCTCGCTTCCAAAGCGATCATCTCCCCATTTTGGTTCGTACCAGACCTCAATCGGTCTCACTTAAACCGGCCTTTAGATGCGAAGACTGGTGGTTGAGCAGACCGGGTTTCAAAGAGGTTTGTTCTAGGGCGGCGGTTAATGGTGGTCTGGACTGGCAATCAACTAGGACCTGTTTCAAAAAGGAAGTGCGCACTTGGAAAGAAGGTTTTCAAAAGCCAGACGAGATGCTAAGGGCAATAGAGAAGCAAATGAGTCAACTCCTCTTATTGGACCCGTCCCCGGAAACTCAGGCCCGCGAGGCCCAGTTGCAGCGAGATCATGCCGATACACTAAAATTGCAGGAATCTTATTGGCTACAACGGGCCAGAGTTAAATGGGCTACCTTAGGGGATAGGAACACAAAGTTCTTTCATGCTACAGCCACAGCCCATAAAAGAAGAGCTACAGTCCGTGCTTTGCAAATTTCGGATGAAGAATGGATCACTGATGAGAAGGCGATTAGAGGAGAATTCGTCTCCCACTTCAAGCAGATTTATAGCAAAGGTACGCGTTCTCTGATCTCTGACAGGTATGATGAGGAAATGCTGCAAGGGCTGCCAAAAATCTCCACCATAGCTCAGCAAACCATTATCCAACAGCCATCCTCCGAGGAGGTCAATCGAGCCTTGTTCTCGCTCGGCCCGCACAAGGCGGCGGGTCCTGACGGGTTCAATGGAAAGCTACTACAAGACAAGTGGGAAGAATTTGGCCCGGCTATTCGCGCAGAGGTGGACACATTCTTCCGCACCGGTTCAATGAGCTCTCTGGTGGCTAGATCGAACTTGATCCTAATACCCAAAACAGAAAGTGCCTCTCGAGTAAACCACTTCAGACCGATCTCTGTGTGCAACGTCACTTACAAGATCATCTCCAAAATTTTATCTACCCGTATGAGGCCTTTCATCTCCTCCCTCATCTCTCAATCACAGTGTGCCTTCGTTCCAGGACGTGACATTTCTGAGAATGTAATTCTATTCAAGGAGGTGTTACACTCTTTTAAACAAAAGTCCTACAGCAGCCATGATTTCTGTCTCAAAGTTGATCTGGCCAAGGCCTTTGACCGGTTAGACTGGGACTACATTAGGGAGATCCTTCCCTTGTATGGTTTCCCTCCCCAATTCGTTGCCTGGCTCATGGCTTGTGTCACTTCCGCCGAATTTTCCTTGGTGCTCAATGGCCGGGGTGACGGTTTCTTCAAACCGCAGAGTGGACTCCGGCAGGGGTGTGCCCTATCTCCTTACCTTTTTATCATTGGTATGGATATATTGTCGAGAGATTTAACTCACAAGGTGCTTAAAGGGACACTCAAAGGGGTCAGAATTGCCCCCACTTCTTCTCCGCTCACCAACTGTTTGTACGCGAATGATTTGTTGATATTTGGCAAGGCATCTCTTTCTGAAGTTCAAGTTATTCTCCAGTCTTTGGGCAACTTCATGGCGGTATCGGGTCAGGTGATTGGACCGGAAAAAAGTGATATCTGGTTCAGCTCCAAAACACCATTGCTGACACAGCAGCAAATTGCATGCATCCTCAAGATCAACAGAGGGGAAGTGGCAACTAAATATCTAGGAGCTCCAATCTCTGACACCAAGGACTCTTATGATTATTTAGTTGAAACTTTCTCGAGACGGTTGCAATCGTGGAAGGCCAACTTACTCTCGCAAGCGGGTCGGTTGATCCTAATAAAATCGGTACTCCAGTCGCTGCCAGTCTATCACATGGCTACGGCTAAATTGCCAACTTCAGTCTTACAGGCGCTTACTAACCTCGTGAGAAGGTTTTATTGGGGGAAATTGGAAAAAAAACCGGTACATGGCATATGTTTCTTGGGATACGATTGCAAGACCGGTTCTGGAAGGTGGTTTAGGGATTAGAGACCGGGCAACAATCAACAATTCCCTTCTCCTTAAATCCCTCTGGCGCGTTGCCTCTGGTACCAACTCGCAATGAGTTACCCAGGTAAGAGCGAAGTACTTTCCAAGGTCTTTCCTCTGGCTCTCAAACAGGACCTACAAGTGTACCAGATTTTGGCGTTCCCTAATGAACCTACGAGACGATTTTGCCCCTACGATTCAATGGGAGCTTGGAGAAGCTTCCTGCACTGTCTTTGGTCAGCCCTGGTACCCGCTAACATTACAGCAACAGCCCCAAAATTATCAGCAGTCCCGGATTCAAATCAGGGACTGTCTAATCAGAGAGCACGGTGCGCCAGCTTTATGGGATGTCAACAAGCTCACCAATTTGTTGGGTTGTGCCCAAACTCTGCATATAGTCTCTTCAATCACACCCCCTAATGACTCTAGCAGACCTGACCGCCTAATCTTCCACTTGAGCACTAATGGCCAGTTCAAGGTGAGCAAGGCCTACAACCAACTCAGGAAACCATTAACAGGTTCTACTCCATCAGAACATCGACTCTGGGGTCAGGTTTGGAAGAAGGGTACGATTCTACCCAGACTTAGACTTTTCCTTTGGAAACTCATTCACAAGGCTCTCCCGCTAGGAAAGATCCTGTCTCAGAGGGGCATCAGATTGGACCCCACTTGTGTTCTCTGTTCAAACGGGGATGAAGATATCTCACACATACTTTTCCACTGTGCTTTCTCACGCATGTGCTGGTTCATCTCACCTCTAGCCCTACGATCCCACCTCCTGTCGGGCGAACTCCAACATATTCTTCTCCATTACATGGATGTCCTCTCAGATGAACAATGGGGCTGTTTCGTTAACATTGCGTGGTCCATCTGGAGATGTCGAAATGAAATGGTGTATGCCCAAAAGCACCCTGAAAGCTCCAGGTTTCTCCAAATCCTCAAGGAAGTCTCTCTGGAGACCAAGCTGGCAGAAAGCTACAATCCAAAGGTACGGGCATTACCTCCGGATTTACCTTCAGCGCCATCGTGCCAGTACTCCTGCTACGTGGATGGGTCCTGGTCAAGTGACTGGTTCGGCGGAATTGGGTTTGTGATTTTTAATCACCAGGACTTGATTCTATATCACTCATCAAAGGCCAAGGCGTGCTGCCCAATCCAGGCAGAAGCCACTGCTTTGAAATCGGCAGTAAATTGGGTAATTCTGAATGGCCTCCACCCCTGTCACTTCTACACTGATAATCTCACTTTGGCACAAATGTGTAACCATCAGCAACCGCCGGATGACATGGACTGGAGGGCTTTTCATGAATCTTTGCATATTTGGAAGGTTTTTAGGGAGAATTCCAATCTGCATTGCACTCACATAGGTAGGGATCTCAATTCTGAGGCCAATGGTTTAGCAAGGAAGGGTAGAATTGAAGGTTGGTCTATAACAGGGTACATGTACCCGACTTTTAGGCCTTAGTTTTTTCGCAGGAAGGGTTTTTTAAGGAAGCTTGCTATCTGTTACAATGCAACATGCATACATACAAAGCTATTGTAATCTTTGCCTACGGGCTTATAATCAAAAAAAAAAAAAAAAAAAAAAAAAATTTCCATTTGTTATGCACTCAATTGCTTGCGGATTCTCTTCTCTTAGATCCCTGCTTACTTTATTTTTTATTATTCCATCTTTTTGATTAAATTATACCAAAGGTCCCTTTATCAGTAAAAGTAGATCGAGCATGATTTTTTCTAAAGGAGATATTGGAATATATCAAATGTTGATATTCTTGTAAATAAATATAAATAAAATTATAATTTGTATTATGTTATTGGAATAAATAACATAATATCCATATAGTACAAGTCGAAAATAATACATACATACAAACATACATACATACATATGAATATTATTTGGATATCTTGTTAAAGTAATGAGTATAAAAAAATTAAAATTATGCTACAGAAAATCAGTATATATCGCCCAGAATAAAAAAAAAAAGAACAAAACGAAAGAAAGAAAACTAAGTCAAGCAAACTATATATATAACAAATAAATATAAAGAAGGAATACCATACAGTGAGATTGTAAAATTGGATCTTTCCAATGAATTGGCCATGTCTAGAATATTTATTTTTGTAAATTGTTTACCAGTGAGCGACATAATTCTCGATCGTTATCATAATATGATGCTTCCATACCACTATGCCGGTGTACTGAATCTACATTCTATTTAGAAGTATTTATATTCAACTTATACACTATTTATATATGAATGCATTGATGTTTATACCTAGTATACAAAAGCTCTTATTATTATTTTTATTTGTAAATGATATATCATAAGTAATAAGTTCATCTTAAAGACTTAGTTAAATAAATAAATATATAACTTTCAGAAATTTTACTTCTAATATGTAAGGTACAAATCCTTTTATCATTTTGTATAAATATTTTTTTTAAAGTATAAATACATCTTGGATGCATGTATCATAGAAGTGCAGTTGAGTAAAACTATCACTCTTATTCCCGAAATTTTTATTAATACCATTCTCCAAAAAAAACCCACAAAATATGGAGAATTTGAAAAATATCAGGGCCGCAATGACAATTGACGGCCTAATTCTTAGGGGCCGCCATGTGTCGTTGCGGCCCCAAGAATGGGGCCGCCAATTGTCATTGCGGCTGATACGTCCTATTCCGGGGGAGTAGGCCGTACGGGCGAAGAGTTTAAGGAAATGGGCTCGTCCCGTCTCGAGTTGACGGGCCGAGATTAAGAAGAACGGTGAAGATTTGAAGGTATTCGTGCTCTAACCTCTACAATACCCTGTGTTACGGAAAAATACGACCCCCATTACCGAGAATTTCCTGCCTTAAATAGGGGGCCCTAGACCATTAAGACGTCCTGTCAAAACGGTTAGGGAGTTCGCATAGGAGCAGTAATGCCCGCATAATCGGCGGTGACGCGAAGTCGAAGTTGGACTGGGCCTTATGGGTAGGGGCCCAATTCTACTTCACGGGCCGGATTGTTTCTACTTGACGGGGCGAGGCCCAGCTTGGTTCTTGCCAGGCCGCCAGGCAGCTGGACTGTGGGCCTCGTTTTGTCTGGTCTCGGGCTGGCCCCGCGAGGGGGTCCGGGTCCCGAGTTGCTTTTGGTCTCGGGCTGGCCCCGCGAAGGGGTCCGAGCTCCGAGTTGCTTTTTGGGCCGTGATCGTATTAAGGGCCATATTTTACTCTATCTTGGGTTGGCCCTGGACGGGGTCCGAATCCCGAGTTATTTGTGGGCCAAGTTTAAATTTATTGAGGGCCATTGGCACATGGACCTATCAGCGGCGCCCTTCTTTGGGGCCGCCGTCATTGCGACCCCTATTTTAGTATATACTCGTTCCTAGAGGCAGAATTTTATTTTCCACTTTCACCCATTCTCTCTCCTCGGACAAGAGCTCTTCTCTTCTGATATGTAAGTTTTTTTTTCTTTTCAATTTTTATTTATATTTTCAGTAGGTTAATAATTAATTTAGTTAATTTTTAATTTTAGGTTTGTGTGCAATTGGTTCAAAATGAGTCTTATGGTATCCATTTACACTGGTGGTGCGATTTTACAAGGACCTAATGGGGTTTATTATAGTCTCGGGCCTATTACTGTGTGTTAGTGTAATAATCTAGAAGTCAATCATAGGATAATTTTATTCTATATGTATTTTGTTCATGTAATGAATGATTAATAAAATATCATTTTGTTCTTTGAGATTTATCGAATTATGAATCATTTTGAGTTAATGACTTGAAATTGTAAAACTCCATAATAGATGATAAATACTCTTAATAGTCACTGACCGAGGTAATTAGCAAAGAACACTAATTGACCAATTAAAGGTTAGTATGTGGATTAAATGATGGTTAAGTTTTACAGACCATAGACAATGAGTTGTCATTTTAATCACATAGATACATGTTAGAGAACATGGTATTTGACAGACCCTCAATGAAACATTAAACGGAATTGTGTTCGTGTCATTAATGTTTTCATTTAGTGTTAAGTTCTAAAGTATGAAGTGGTTCGTCGTTTCTTACATAAGAAATGTGTATTTGTGAGTGTTGTTTAACGCTATCCGTAAAAAGTAGCTATAACGATGACATTTCAGTATACATGACTTATGCAGAGGAGAGATGTTCACCAAGACTACTATTGTCCCTCGTATACATTACGAGTAATAGTATCACTGGGCCCCTTGATAAAGTAAGATTATCTGTGCACGGTATGATTAAAGAGTTAATCATATTTGATAATCTAACTTAAGATCAAGAAAAGATTAAGTTTGCAAGGATGACACATACCTACATTGAAACTGATCTGATACTATGAGACATAAGAATTAACACGAGTAAATTGTTTACTGGATCGTGATATTGTATTGTACAAGATCATCTGTGTCAATTGGGTAGTCATAATGCATTCTGCCAGATGCCGCTTATGATTTATAGAATTAAAAAGAGTTTTAATTTTATTGCCAACATAACACAGATCCTATCGGGTCACACCAATAGGAAAGTAATCAGAGAATTAATTTATTTGATTAATTATAAATGTTATAATTAATAAATAAATGTCATAGAGATGACAAGCTTAAAAACATTAAATTTATAAGCGTGTACGACACGTTGTATAAATTTATCGCAACAACAAATTGCAAGAAAATATAATTGTTCAGAATTGTTCAGAATAATTATATTAATAATAAATGAATTATAAATATTAATTATGAATTAATATTTTGGGCTAAAAGCCCATTTGAATTTTGGGCCAAATTTAAATTTAGAATTTAAATTGAAAAGCCCAAAATTAAGCCCAAAATCAATTCTTTTATTTTGGGCCAAGGGCAAAATTGTCTTTTCACCCTCTTGCCGACCTCCCAAGGGCATTTCGGCCATTTCACAAGCACCTCAAAAATGCCTATAAATAAAGGGGTAGGGGTAAGAGAAAATTCACCAATTCACAAAGTCTGAATTCGATTCGAATCGATTCGGTTATTTTCTCTCTTTCTCGTTTTCTCTCCCAAATAGTGTTTGCGTGAGAAAAGAAAGAAATACGTAATCCACGTATATTCTTGTGAGTGGTGAATAGTGTATTTGCTGTAAATATCGTATTTACGGTGAATAGTGTTCCCGCGAATATTCGTGAATCTGTTTTTGCAAAAGTTGTGAATCAGTTTTTACGATATTCGTGAATAGTGGTTTAGCGTAAAAAGTCGGTAAAGTATTTCTGGCAAAAGAAATACCAACTCTCTGGTTGTTCCTGGTGGACGACTGATAGAGGCATCAGACGTCTGGTGCTGAGCAACTGAGCTATACAGCATTCCAATTCGAATTTGGAAAAAGGTATAAATGTTATTTATATTTATTTAAATGTTAAATAAATATTATTTTAGAAATCAATCGGGGAGTAGATCCTCGGCTTATGGTAGAATGTAAAATTTTGATTTTACGTTCTTTCCACACCGTAAGCCAAGTCAGAATTTCGCGGTAAATTCCCGAGCAGAATTTATCTGGAAATTTTCTTAAAAGTAATTTTGGCAAGATAAATTCTTAGATAGAATTTCTCGGGAAATTTTTCATCCCGAATTTCGCGACTTTTCCCGAGAATCAGAATTGCCCAACACTGTGATCTCGGTAATGTCGGATACTGATTATTTGGGAATTAAGATTGTTATTTGTCAGAATTTGGGATTGGATTAGGGTCAGTATGACCTTAATATTCCGGCCAAAATTAGCATGCCCACTGGTTCAGCACAAACCTGGTTCCAATTATTTTCAATTCAGAATGATGGAGTCTGGCAGGTACTGTACAACCAAATAATGAGTTTTTCTGGGGGTGGGTACAAGGTAATTGACCTATATGTGGAAGTTACCCCAGTCCGGCGTACCAACCCAGCTATGAGATTAATCCAGGTTCATAGTCGGGTTAACTCATCTGTCTCAAGTCGGGCCCTCTCAACAAATTGACCAACCGTCTAGTAGTCAGGCCCAAGTTCAGAGGGACCGACCATTTAGTAGTCGGCCCCCCACCTCCAGATTGACCAACCTTCTACTAGTCGGGCCCCAAGTCAGGCCCAATCTTGTGATCCGGATGCTACCGATGATACAATGGCTTCTGAATTACGTGAGACATAGGAAAATTGGTTAGTTAATAGCGCGTTTTCTTCTTTATTTTTGAATTAATTATTCCGTTAACATGATTAGTTAACCGTTGCAACGCTTAAAGCTATTTTGTTCATTCTGAAGGTTATTTCGTTAGGAATTTAACTAAGATGATTGCTATCCACCCTATTACTTATATGTAGACGCTATCTAGTGATTTTATTATAATATTGTATCTATACGTCTATCCTTATCATAATAGTAGTAATTGAAGTTATAATAAATATATCATTTCCAATGGTTCAAATATTTTCTTGAACATAATTAACCAACCATATGTACTTTGGTATATACTAGTAATGGTTATTAGCACATACCTTGAATTTATCTCCCCCTCAATAATGTTGAAATTTGAATTTATTGGGGAGATAATTTTGCCATATAATTATTCTTTTCTAGATTTAGGCATCCAAATAACATTCAACATGTTGTTCTTCTTCCTAAACCTACACTCCACCGATGTGTGTCCAATCTTACAACATTCAACATGCTTAAAGTTGTAGTGGCAAGACCGTCTAGATTCTTGAGATGGAGAATTTACCATATTGTTATTTTTATTCTTGTTAGACTCAAGTTTCTTGGTATGTTGGGAAACAACTCTATTTGACCTATTGCTTTGGACTTATTTCGACAATTATTCTTATTAGATTTGTAGAACCATGTACCTTTTTTTATTTTTAAAATAATTTTTTTTGGATCAAATGTTGTGCTTTTATTAAATTGAAAAAATATATATTTATTGCTATCAAATTTGATTTTTTGAAATTTCTCATCATTGAAGATTTGAGTTTGTCCCCCTTTATCTTTTGGGCTTTCCGAGTGATTGGATTCAAATTTTGGATTATCCCGTCTCTCCTAAGCAACGCGGCATGTGATTCATCAAGTAAGATTCTCAACCTACTATCAGTTTTGTTGGTTAATTTCTCATTTAAGGAAATGTTTGACTCACTAGTTGATTCATAGTTATTGATCAAGTCAAAGTTGCATTTATAGTTATCTAACTCAGGTTTTTGGCGTACCTTATGTGTAGAGCTAGATGAGGCTTCATTGTCGTGAGTAGCCATCAAGGCTAGGTTGATCACTTCCTCATTTTCTGACTCAGGGTCGGACTCTCCACCACTGCTGTAGTCAGAATCCGCATGTTGCACTGCTTGTATCGCTCTTTCATTTTTATGACCTTGATTACCGTCTTTTCTTGGTCTAGGACAACGATCTCGTCGCTCATTGCCTTTCTTGTCCTTTAGAAAGATCTTGAAGCATGATTGGATGGAGTGTCATTCTTTATGACACCCAAAACACCCAAAACACATAATTCTGTTGTTATTCTTGATCAGAGTCAAAATGATGATGAATTACGTAGGGTTTTGGCTTAGGTTTGCATATTATCTCGCACTTATGTTTAATTAATTAGAGAAAAAGGCTACTGTCACCCTTCTTTATGTTTTATTGCAGAAAACAGGTTTTGGGACTATTTTACATCAAATGAAGCGAGAATCAAGTCAATCGGATAAGCAACGCTCATCGACTAAGGCTCTGTTACAGCCCGTATTGCCTAATACGGACCTAGCCGGATACGGACTAGGAGATAGCGGAATACGCATTAAACCCTTCAGCGACATGGTCTCAATACGAACTGTATCACCTAATACAGTCCGTAACCAAGGCGCCTCTTGGGAAATAACTGCCGACAGCTGTATCCAGATCATGTTTCTTGGCCTCCACTCAACTCCAGACGTCCCTCACTCCTATATAATCACCCTGGACAGAATAATTTAGTATCTTTGTAATTTGGGTTAGATTTGATTAAGTGAGAAAGAGAGGAGTGATTGTAACAATGTCGTTCCGCGGCTAAGTTCTTTTCTTAGGGGCTAGGCAGTAAACCTTGTTACTCATGATGCTTTGATATATATATTTTCTGTTGATTATGATTTCTTGTTGTTTAATTGAAATGCTTTTGTGAATTATTATCCCTTCATCTAATATCGATGATCTAGTTTAATCCGTTAGGGTAGTGACAACACTTTAATGGTAAGAGAAACTATGTTGCACGAGTTAGCCTTGTTGGGAATCATTAGATTTATGTGAAGAAAACCTTAGCGGGGAAACCATAAATCAGAACAACAAAATGCGACCAAGTTCTATCATTTGCGTAAGATAATTCGCAGTGATCTATGTAGTAACTTGTGTATTTAGAGATCTGTCATTTGCGTAAGATAACTCGCAGTGTCCTATGTAGAATCTCGATGGAAGATCTGTCATTTGCGTAAGATAACTCGCAGTGTCCTATGTGGTATCTTCCATAAAACAACAACAGAAAATCAGACCCGACAGAAGTAGAATATCAAAGTGGATTGAGTAGCAATGGTGTGCCGAAATCCTAGGAATTCTCATCTCTATCTTTATTTTAATTACTTTTAATTATTACCAAATTTACATTGATCACAACTTCAACTCTCAAATTTTCAGATTTCGTCTAGCCTTTCGAAAGATTGTGATTTGATCGCTCAAGACTTTGAACCAATATTCCCTGTGGATCGACCTCGATTATACTACTCGATAGGATTGTGCGCTTGCAGTCCGAACCGATAGCATTTCCGAGTTTATAAATTTTAAAAGAAAACATCGCTCTCTTTTGAGTGATCAATTCTCCTCCTATTTTTTGTTGTACTTCTTTTCAAAATCTAACATTCCTTGAAATATTTTGATTAAACGTTGGGCATTATCGGACGGTTCATGGTCTATTTTGTTTTGGAAGTGGTCATTTGGGAGCGAGAGGTTGAAGGATTGAAGGGCCTTTGCTTTGTGTATTTTTGCTTTTGTGCATATAGAGAAGTGACATTGGCTTTAGGTTCAAGGTCTTTGGTTTGTCGAAGTTTCTCTTCACAACTTCGAAGATGGGCGAATAACTCCTCCGGAGTGAAAGTTTGAACTCCCGAGAGTACTTCAAGAGCGCTTACCATTAACTCCCACCTTGGTTTCCTAAGCATTACACGTAAAAACTTTCCTACAATTTTATTGTTAGAAAATGGTTCTCCAAGTTCGATAAATTCATTTTGAATTTGTAAAAGTCTAGTATATGTGTCTTCTATGGATTCATTATTTTCTACATTAAAAGTTTCAAATTTGGTTTCTAACCCCGTGAGTTTGGTTCGTTTAATTTGGTCATTACCCTCATACTTATTTACAAGGGCTTTCACATTTATTTAGCATTGGTAGCGTTTCCAAAGACTAAGGCTACCGATTCACTTACCGAACCTAATATTGCATTAATTGCATTGTCATTCACCCTCTTGGCAAGTTTTGATTCGGTAGTCAATACATTTGTAGTTTTATTATACTCTGGGGTGTACCCCTTTTCTATGGCCTCCCAAACATTAATTAGGTTGAGGTATTTGATCATCAACATTTTCCAATGACTTAAGCTTTTGGTAGTATTATTAACATTGGGGGTTCTCTAACATGTCTTGGGGCCATTTGTGCCATTTATAGATCTAAAATTATAGGGTTCAAATTAAGTGTGTCTTAATTTGAATTATCAGCTCTGATACCACTTGTTGTCCCTAACGGCACATAGAAGGGGGTGAATATGGGGTCTTTTAAAAAAAATTTAACCTTAAAAGATTAATATTAAATATAAAAGTATATCTAACGTGTGCGTAAGTTGTACTTGGCGAAAATAAGAAAACTCAAACTAAGCAAGTGTACGTAAAATAAATAGAAGAGTTAAGAGACACTTGACACAAGAGATGTTTATGGAGTTCGGCACTAATGCCTACGTCTCCGAGGCTTCGCGACCTTCTTGATGGTGCGCCTTTCTTTATCCAATGAGAATAGAGTACAAGGTGGAACTAGTGAGCCCTTACAAACCTTGGGAAGTCATACGGCTCGAGCACGGAATTGGCTCTTGAGCACTAAAGGCTATAGTGTTTGAAACAAACAAGAGATCTCACACAAATCACTCTAATTCTTACACAAGATTGAGTTTGGTGGAATATGCTTGAGATTGTTATAAGTATATTGAAGTTTGATGCACAAGCAACAATAGAGAATTCTAGATCTGAAAAAAATACGAAATATTACAATTAAAGGCGGCTAGATTGTTATTCCAAACCTAGATTTTGCTTCTATTTATAGAGAAAGAAACAAAACTTGGTAACTGGCGTCAACCGTTGCAACGCTTGAATAAGCGTTGTAATGGTTAGCCCCAGTTAGTGGGTTTGGCTGCACAGGAAACCCTAACGCTTGTCAAGCATTACAACGGTTGTTACAATGGAACTCTCTGAAAGTTTTGGGGGTCCGAATTGTTTTATTCTGTTACAACGTTTGATTAACCGTTGTGACAGAATAACTCGATTACTCTGTGGAATTTCGGATATGAATTATTCCATTGCAACGCTATCTTAACCATTGTAACGGTTTATGTAAATTACCTCAATCTCAAGCATATTTTACCAATTTCACATATTTCTAATTAATATTAATCTTGAGCTAAGTCTTCTTAGTCAATTCCTTGATTCATTACAGTACATCCTTGATATGTATAACATTTATAGATGCATTCTTGATATTTATTGAAACTTTATATCTTCATTAACCTGCATAATATCTCAAGACAAGAAACTGTAAAATTCAACAAATATATGTTTTGCAAATCTAGTCAAATAGACTAAGTGGATTATTGCATAGTCCAACACTTATTTTATATTTATTGTTATTATTATCTGATGAAACAAAAATACAATTTGCTTGTCTATATTTTTGTGAAAATAATATACTACAATAAAATAAACACATAAATCCTAAACGTCTTATGGGGCCGCAATGACAATTGGCAGCCAATTGTCATTGCAGTTCTGGTATTTTTCGAATTCTCCAGAAATATTGGGTTTTTTTTTTGGAGAATGGTATTAATAAAAATTTCAGCTCTTATTCATATATTAGATGGAAATAAATCTGCTGTTATTCCTTGGGAATAAAAGAAACCAGTTATTTCGATTCCAACCATTAGTCTTCGTTGAGATTCACGCATAGAAAAATTTGAACAGTTAAGATCAAAGAATAATAGCAGATTTATTTCTTATAAAGATGCATATATTTTGTGATGGTGTGAATGCATCATTAAAGGAGTATTTTATATTATCTTGATACTGTACTAGTCAATTAAATTGTGATAGTATTTATTATAGTAGGTGGACTACGTACGGTGAGTTGCGAAGTATGATCATGTCCATAATTTATATATTTGAAAGTTCAAAGAAACTACTCAACATAAAATTCATATGAAAATATTCTCAAATATTAAATTTTCTATATATTTTATTTTACTATTTTCTAAATAGGTTGAAAATCGTTGTTTTTTAATGGTCCACATATAATCCAAATATAGCGAATATCTTCATATCTAAATAATCAGTAAAAATATTTTGAAAATTATAAAATTTGGTCTCCAAGCAGATTTTAATATAGCAATCATGTTGAATTGTTTCAGTCTGACTGTTTGAACTTTGAAAGCAAAAGTATGGGCGTGAAGTCAAACAAAATTCTTACTTCGCAACTTATCGTAGACTCACTCATATTAAAGAATCAATTATTATATTTTTGAAATAAAGATGAGTGCCAAAATCTCCCGACTTTAATATCAACAAGAAATTAATTTTTCATCTGAATTATGGAATCAAATATTTTAGTATTACTAAGCCCAACTCTGAATAACATATCTTTATATTTAATGAAATAACACAATATACCTTTCAAACATCATAAGTTCAAATATTATAAAGTACTAATTAACAAGTACTTAATTAAATCTTACAAGGTGTCCATTTTCAAAACTAATTAATACTTAAATAATTTATTACTACAAGATATCAAAGAAGTAGCAAATTAAAATAGTACTTCATAGTTTAAATAACAAATCAGAGGAAATATAAACAGTGATTAATCTGCTAAATCAATAATTAATACGCCAAATCTGCGATCAATTGCTAAATTTTGAAAAACCTCTGAATCACTTTTTGTCAAGTAGAACTAGGGTGTTCTTAAGTTCACCAAGTCTTTTTGTGAACTCAACACTAAAACCTATAGGATTGGGTTTAAACGATGAATCTGAACCGTTGAAACCCATCTACTTTATGAGTGATGCATTTACATGTGAAAATTTTAAACTTTCGAATTAATTTAGTATAAAGTCAAACAGTCAAAATTAGAAGGTTTCTAAATTAATTTTAATGCATTCATTTTTTGAATGTTTTTTTACCACTTAATTCTATACAAAATTAATTTCAAAATTAAAAATTTTCGTTTATAGACGCATATCACTCGTAAGATAAACGAGTTTCAAAATTAACAGTTTAGATTCGTCGTTTGAAACTCATCCGAACCCTAGTTCTACTCCGTTTTGTCTATAACATTGTTAGAGCAACGAGTCCAAACAGTACTGCTAAAATCGCACAATTGCTACTTAATAGAACAGAATTTTCTTTTTACTTTTTCATGGAGAGAAATTTTCTATTGGATAGATAATTAAGATTTGATAACAAACACTGGTAGCATATCGTTTCCATACTGTGCATGCATGTTCTGATTTCAGTAATGACTTAAGCGCAATAATGCTTTCATTAACAAGAAACAGACCGATTCCGGCCTCCCTGATTTTCATTTAATCATTTTCATACCATAGGTCAGTAGTTTTGGCTTCATGCAGCGCACATACTATAGAATCAAAAGAGCACTGCATATGGTTCTTGCGCTGCATAAAGCGAAATCTACTCTGTTAAAACTTATACCCACTCTCGCACGTAAGCACATCCAACTATACAGAAAGGGGAAATATATCAACCAGTAGAGTACACATATATTGCTAATAGTGCTACAAACAAATGAATCCTCCCTACTAAATATCAGTAAAATTCTGAAAAATACAAGCTAATTAAATAAATAATTTACACAACAGAGCCAAATCAGAAGAAGACCTAGCTAGAACAGAAGAGCTCAAAAACAGGAAAACATGTACAGCGCCTCTGATAAAATATCCCTCTGTTCTCTATCATATAACTAGCTATCAGGTGTTTCAAAAACTCCAGAGACTGTTTATATCCATCATTGCACTCGAAGAATTTATTCTGTTATCATGTAGCTGTGGCAACGAGTTGTTGTACCACTGAGTGGCATCCTGTACCGGTTGCTGTTCTTGATGCAAATGTCCCAAATTAATACCATCCGTTGCTGGAGGCAACAAGCTGGGGAGATTTGGAGGTGGTATTAGTGCATTATAGTTTGTAGATACCATATTTGGGTTATGACAGTATGGATTAATCACAGGCGCCTCGATACGGTATGCATTTGAGCCTTTCACGAGTGCAGTGCTTTTGTCGAAGATCTTACAAACAACCCATTCTTTCTGCATTCATATATGGTTATCTTAATATCAAAATTGAAAACAGAAAGTATATAATCAAGTTAAGGTAGTCTAATTAATGCTACCTTATCCCTATCAAAACGAGAATCCTTTTTTTAATTAGCTAAACTTTGTTGTTGTTGTTGTTTTTCATTTTATAAATATTATGAAAATCAATATGACATATTAAATAATTTGTTGTTAACGAAAAGAATATTGTGCAATGCGATATTAAATATATTAGGAGTATTATTTACACTGGAGAAGTACTATTTGTAGATAATAGATATATATAATTAATTAAGTACCTTCTGAAGAGATCTTTGACTGTGATATCTTATGGATGAGCCTTCAAGCCTGAACTCATGGATAACCCAATTAGTTTTCTCTCCATTTGGTGCTCTCCCGTTGTAGAAAACAAGGGTTTTTTTCATGCCTACAAGCTCTCCTTTGCCCTTGTATATCTCCTTGTCTTTCCCTGTGGCCTTCCAATAACCACATGCAGTTGCTCTGTTGGTTCTATATCCAGTAGGATATTTCCTGTCTTTTTGACAGAAGAAGTACCATTCCTTCTCTCCCATCTTAGCTTTGTCTACATTGAATTATAAAAACAATTAATAGTATTAAAACTTTGGATGAAATGTCAAAACTAGCAGTACTAGTCATGTGATAGTTACCTTTTGTAGAAATATAATACAAAAGTGGCTACGTGTATTTTTTTTATTAGAGGAGATTTGCCCTCAAATTAAAATGCGCTAGATTATATATATATATATATATACCTAGTGAATGTAGTCATGTTATTCCTCAAAGTTTAGAAAATAGTTACGGAATTTAACCAAATAATTAATATTATATAATTCAAGAATGATATCATTTTTGGTAACAATTTTTTTAAAGCAAGAAAGTAAAAAATATATAATCCAGATGAGTTAAAACTTAAAAGTAAAAAAATAAAAGGGGTATAACATCTGGAAAAGACCTAAGGGGGAATAAGAAATAATTTTTCTAATGAATGATAATGACAATGGATGCAATGGGTTATAAAAGGAAAAATAACACATGGTCACATATGTTTATTATAACAACATGAATAAACACTTATATATATAGGGACAACTTTATAAGTTTCTTATATTATTATATACAGTACAGTTATATATATTGTCTAATTAAAAAACACACTTTGCAAATATTGTAAAATGTTCTGAGGGGTGTGTGTGTGTGTGTGTATATATATATATGAGCTTACTTGGAAGGTCCCATGGTTCACACTTGTTGAGGTCTACTTCTCCAATGGCATCTGCTGTAAAATCCGGGTCTGTCACCTTCTCTGACAAGTAACTGGTTATAATCTCTTCATCTGTTGGGTAAAACCTAAATCCTGGTGGTAAATACATGCTCTCTTCCCCATTGTTCGAAATTAATGCATCTTCCATGGTCGCACTTCAGTTAAAACTTTGATGCTTTTAACAAAATACTAAAAAGAGAAGGAAAACTAATATTGTTAAAGAAATTAAGAAGAGAGGAAGAAGAAGAAGAATAAGAGAAGTTTATATAAAACAAAAGAAAGAGACGTCTGAAACAAGGCACTAGTTCTCCAGATAACATCTTTTGTAGTTTTGTAAAGAAGAGTAGGTACGTGTCATCTTCTGTTTTACATTTCAATTGCAAACATTTGCAATTCGAAATGTTTGTACAATTAGGTGTGGTGGACTTGCCTCCAGGGGTGTTCATCGGTTCGGTTTCAACCGAACCGAACCGAATCAAAGTTTTATTTCGGTTTGTTCGGTTCAAATCAAAATATATTAATTTTTTTATTTAAATCAATTGATTTATAATGAACCGAAGTATATTAAGAAATAAACTTGGGTATTAAGAAATAAACCGAATTATTTGAAGCAATTGATTAAGAAATAAACCGGGGCGCTCCGGACCAAATTCATAATATATAAAAGTTCGGTCGGTTCGGTTATTTCGGTTTTGAAAATTACCAAACCGAACCGAACCGAACCGAAATTTTGATAGTGTCGAAACTAACAATTGCAGTGTTAATTAACTTGTAATTACCTATTTTGATTTTCCCTCTTTTTATAATTATATTTGACCGTATGATACTTCTTTATTAATGAAATATTAAAATCTAATAACTCTGCCATTTAACAAAAAAAGAAAAAGTTTGTGATATTTAATCTAAATTCGCACAAGGGATTCAACTCCTATTTAGTCTTGAAGATGTCTTTTTTTTTTTTGTCAAAATAAGATATTATCTAAATTTCAACATTAATTTCTATTTAAATATATTTTTACGGAAATTGAACATGCATTTTTTTTTGTCAAAATTTATCATCGTACCATTTATATTAAATATGCAATTTTATTGAACATAATATTAGATGAAAAAAAGAGAGAAAATACTTGAACAGTTTTTTTATATTCAACGACAAGAGAAGAAAATTATTACAAATGTGACATGCCAATTTTCCTGTCGCACCTCAGGAATGCCACACTTGCAATATGAATTCACATCCCCTCAGATTACCGGACTGAGTACAATTGAATCGGACGGCCCAAAATTGTTTTTTTAACTTGGCACGAATCTCAAAGCATAAATAATACTGCCCTTCGCTATCCGGAACAACTGCATGTAAATCTGGGCCGTCCGTTACAATTGTGTTGAGTCAGGTACCTGGGAGGATACGGATTTCTTGAAATATTGCACGCATTTGCAATTGATGGGACGGGTCGGTAGGGGGCATAGGATGAGAGAAACGCGTTATTTATGAACTCAATATGACGTGGGGATTGCAAACATGGTATTGTTTTGATATTTTCGCTTAACCTTATTAGACAGACAGCTATGGAGAATTGGATATATTTTTTACTTTAATTTATATAATACATGATCTGCGTGTACATCAAATATAAAAAGGTTTTGTGTTCATGACTAAATAAGTAAATATCACAAATCTCAAAGTCCTATTTACTTGATTTGGACCGTTTTTTTAACTTGACACGAATCTCAAAGTCCAATAATACTGCCTCCTCTGTCAGCCCGAATCTCAAAACGGCTGAGAGTTAATCTCAAACCGTAAAGTGAAGGGAATCTTTTACAGTAATGGAGAGGATACTTGTCCATGTGATGTATAGTTAGGTTGATGATGACCTATTATGCTAGGACAATTATATATAGCTAACTAATTCTATAAAAGAAACTGAAATTCTCTCCTATAATTAATTAAGATATTATTTCAATCTGCATGATTGTAAGTCAAAGTTTTGACCTGAATAACCATGAAGTTAGGCTCGATTTGGCCAGAATTAATGGAAAAGTTTCATTATGCAAAAAAAAAAAAAATGGAAAAGTTTACTATTTTCCCATGATACTCATCTCTGTACTCACCACTTTAATTTTCTTCCTAAAAAACTTGATCACTTGAGAATCAGTCTTGGTCTGGGAGATTTCACCAGAGAACCAGTCTTCAATCATCTCTTGTAGTGATTGTAACCGACGCCTCTTTTATAATTACTTGATCTCGCTTCCGTTTCCTGACAAATGAGTCAAAAAAATACAAGGGATCCATTGCTTCTTCCCCTTTCAGGAGGTTACTTTCTAACATAGAAATTGTTACAAATCAATTATAGACGAATCTGAAAGCCTATACAATTCATGGGCTGATAGAGTCCACATGTAATGATTGAAAATGGTTTCTTGTTTTTCTTAGTACTCCTTAACTTGTTTTTTTCTTTTGCCTAAAAGAAAACATCAACTTGGTTTTCTGTTGATATATATGAGATAAATATAATTGTTGGTCTTTCTAATTTTGGTAACATAAGGGATATAAGATTAGTAAATGAAAACATAATATATTGTAAAATAACGGTGTAAAGCAATAAATTGACATTTTGTCAAGTTTGATCGGTGAATCAAATCAAAATGTCATATAATGTATAAAGTTTACTAAATAGTAAATATCATTATTACTAAATTTGGTTCCAAAAGTACTGACTTGTCTCCTTACGAGCGAACTCTAACTAGCTAGCTGTAGCTGTCATGACCAACATATTAGTAAATGAGGCTAGGTACCTATATGAATTGACTACAACGGTAAATGGCATGATTACAGAGTCTAGTTGCCTTTTTTCTGAAGTAATTAAAGCGCGTTTAGAGATAAGATGGTGACCTTGAGCATTTTTCTGGTAAATATTTTAACAGAGTAGTTTCGGCTTCATACAACGCACAAACCATATGCAGCGCTATTTTAACTCGTCTGCATGAAGCAAAATATGCTCTGTTAAAATCTTTACCCCGTTGTTTCTTCTTTCGTTCAGATAGTGATTTGTTTGATGGGATATTTATATATTCCAACGGTGTGTCTAGAAGAAAGATCAGTATATGACAATTTTTTCCCAAATATGGTTGCATTCTAGAAAGCAAAACTTTTTTTTTAAGATATTAATATATTCACCTTAATTACTCTTTGTGCTGCAGTTTTTTCAAGACATCAAGATATGTGCTTCCTGAAAAGTTTATATTTTGTCCGCAAATATTTTCTACAATACTCACAAGACTCTCTAAAATCTTTTCTGCAAACTTAACATAGAACAGGACACACACTTTTTATTTTATTTAGTTTAGACAGTTATGTAATTTTCATTTATTAATTAGAACCAAAACAGCTCTTTAAGAAATGTCAGTAGGTAACTCTTAAAACCAACTAAGAATAGAAAAAACTCTCTCTATTAATTATGTGTTTTGCAAAAGCAACTTGGTGTGTTACTCCTTGCGTCACATCTAAACATACACAAGCAACTTCTCTGTTTATTTTCTCAAAAAAATAAAAGAATCTATGTTTATCTCTTGTTTAATTTTTTAAAAGGAAAAATATGATCAGAGCGAAAGGACAATTAAACATAAAATTCCTATTCATATATACAGTCGAAAAAAATAAAATATTGTGCATGATGGCCACTTGGTTATGCCAAGTTGAGCCGAAATTTTTATTAATAACATTTTGAAAAAAATAATAAACCAAATAACCACCGTTTTCGGTCAATTTTAAATCTAACACGGCCGCACTTTCCCGCTGCGGACCCATTTCAGGGACGCCGCAGAATGCCGGTGCGGACCCTGAAATGGGTCCGCACTATGCCGGAGCGGTCCCTGTTATTTTTTTTTTTTCTGAAATGTGAAGAAGTTTGATTATGATTTTGTTTTGGAAGTTTTTATCAGAAATGTAAAGTTTGTACTGTAAGTTGTGTGTAATTACTTCTGTTTGAAATGTCGTTTAATCTGAAAATGTTGTTCGTTTGTTTGATCAAAAGAAACATTACAAAAGAACAAGGAGCCATATAAAGAAGCATACAATAGAACAATGCTAATGTTATCGGAAATTACAAATACGTCTAAATAACCGAAAATAAACAATATTTTTACGAATACAATTAAAAAAACAACATTAACTCTCAACCTCGTGCAACTCGAGCAGCTCTGTTTTGTCTTTCTTGTGTATCTCGGCTGGCTTGGTGTCCTCTTCTCTTATTATTTAGAACGTCCATCCACATCAGAATTCGGTTGTGCTGTCTTCTGCCCACATAAATATTTTTATCCTCTGGAACAAGGACCGGACCATCGTGTTGAGGCCATTCCGATTGATTTTCATACACATGCCATTGAGCCCTCCATGTGTTGATCAATGTATGTATATGATAGTAGTGACTTACAAAGACGCTAGGGTCGATGGCTCGGAGACGACACACGGACAGAACATGAGAGCACGGTATTCTGTCCAATTGAGGCTTCTGGCACGTGCAAGTTACCGTGTGATCATCCCCGATTATCACCGTGTATTTGTAATTGGCCTTGGTAAACCGGCCAGAATCGTCAGGTATGAAAGCGTGAACTCTCTCCTGTGTGGAAGTTACCTTGAACTCGTTGTTGTTTCCAAAGCCCCCCAGCGTCTTCATTTTATCGGACCTCTCGAACCGTTTGTTGATCAGCTACGAAAAATTAAAAAATAATGAAGAAGTCATATTTTTTTAACAAAGTTCATTAAAAATTATGAAGAAAGAACTACAAATAAAAGTATCTGATGCACACGACACGAGAATTGTTGACCTTGACTGCCTTCCCATTCCGTATTGGCCCTCCTTTGCGCAAATCATGTCATACATTTGTAAAATGTGTCTTCAATTATTGCTGCCACCGGTAACTTACGAGAGGACTTAAAGACATTATTCAATGACTCGGAACCGTTGGTAGTCATAATACCCCAACGGAACCCACCGTCCAGTGCTTGGAATATTGATATGTCTAATTTTCATCTATTATTTCGTCTTATTTCCAGACCAGATCTTGTGATTTTGACCACTAAATTGCATAGTTTATATTGAAAATCAATAGAATATGGTACTGCTGATGTTTTGTGGTTGAATTGCAGGAAATAGGCGAAAAACAGGCAAAAAGGCAGAGTTCTGACTTCCCCCACGCGACCCGCGTCCCACCTGACGCGGGTCGCATCGCAACCAGACGCGACCTCAGACGCGACCCTCACAGCTCGCATCCTTGCCACCTGACGCGGGTCGCATGGAAACTCATGCGGGTCGCGTCGAGTTAACTGAGCCAGGCCCAATTAGGGCCCACGAAGGAAACTATATATGTAGCAGGCCTGGCAACAGAAAAGGGGATCCGATTATTCCACGATTTTCACCAGAGACAGGAGAGATCGGAGTTTGAAGTGAAGGCCTGAGCGCCTGAGGCGATCTGAAGAGGAGAGAGACGATCTGGAGCTGAAGAGGAGGCGATCTGGAGAAGAAGACTCAACCTGAAGCTTCAATCCTCTTCTCTACCTCTTCTCTCACTATGATTTGCTTTCTTTCTCTCTCTCTTGTTTTGATTTATTTGATGTCTGAGTAGATACTGTAGTTTCGAGGGTTTGGATTTGTAGTCTGATACTTTGTTTGATGATGCATATGGATTGATTCTTATTGTTATTTCGTGTTTCTTTGATTCTTGTATTATTTGAGATTGCTTGATCTGAATTGTTTGATTCTTGATTGCTTACTGTTGAATGCCTTAGGCATTTCTTCTTGTACCAAAGGCTTGATGCTTCTTGCAAATTAGGTTAAGTACTTGAGGTAGGTCTGAGAACCGAAAGGTGAGGTCAATGAGTAGCCGAAAGGTGAAAGTTTCCACTTGCTCTTGCTCAGCTTGTGGATACCTTTAGTAAACAGAATTGAGAACTTAGGTTTAGATCAAACAGCTTGATTAAACCTGAGAAGGTGAAATTGCAATTCCAAACCAGGTCTGCTAAGCCAACACACGAAAGTTGAGGTTCAGTGACACTAGGTACGGTCAATCTAGCCTTACACGACTTAAACAACAAATTTCTGACATGTGCAGACTCAGCTCAAGGGACCATGCGGGTCGCGTGACTTAGCACGCGGGTCGCATCACACGGGTCGCAAGCCACAGCTTGCGGGTCGCGTGCCAGGTTCGGAGCGCTTAAGGCTAAGCGGGTCGCATGCGAAAGCATGCGGGTCGCGTCACAAAGGTCGCATGCGAGAGCATGCGGGTCGCGTGGCAGGTCTGAGCAGCAAAGTTGAAGATGAAATCTGAAACCCTTGAAACACCCTTTTATACCATAGTACAAAATACATACTTTTAGTTGATTCATTTACCTGTTCATACATAGTTAATACAATTGTTAATACATAAATACTTGTTCATTCATTCTTTGATTGCATTTGATTTGTTCATACAATTTAGGAATAGTTAAACAAAACCCCAATCATTCAACTTCTAGTACCTAATTAGGATTAGTTAAAATTCAGAAAATAGTTCGTCCCTGAGGATCGACACCCATTCTAACTACAAAGACAGGGTTGTGCACTTGCAACCTTCGTCCAAGAGATTGAATAGGGTTTAAACTCCACAGCCTAGGCTGTGGTGAAACTCTGTACCTCTCATTCGGGAGCGAACAAATATCTTCCATGGTTTCGGGCACTCGTTCTCATCTTGATCCAAATATTTACCCACACCGTCTAGCCAATTGAGGGCAATGTCGCATGCCTGCCCCATTGCTTGCATTCCTTGCTCGTGTCTCCTCATCTTTCTCTTAGCCACACATATTCTAAAATACTGGATTGCCTCATCACTGCAACCGTTCTTCTTCATGTTCTCGGCTATGTGAGTAGCACAAAGATGGTGAACACATTGATCCTCATCATCCTCGTTCCACCCCATATCATCTTGTCTGAACACCTTCTTGATACCCTTTCCCCTATCAGTGATGACACACATGAATCTGGAGCGGATTACATTACGGTGCAACCATTTCATGAACCACACACAATCGTCAAAACTCTCTGATTCTACCAGTGAAAAAGCCAACAGGAGGAGCTGGTTTTCAGTATCGTACCCGGTTGCAATCAACAGCTTGCCTGTGGTAAAACAATCAAATTAATTTCGTAAGAGCCAAAATCAACTAAATTAAATAAAGTTAAAATAATCAAATTAGTTACCTTTATACCGGCCTGACAGGAAACATGCATCAACGGTGATGCACGGTCCAAATGTCCAAGCCGTCCTATGAAAATACTTGTATGGTCCAGGTTTGCTTGTGGGAAATGAGATCACCTCAAACAATATTTCTGTCAATAAATTTAAAAAAATAAGTTCAATTGTTGATTGATAATGAAATGACGTAAAAAATGAAGGAACAATATAGTACCTGGGTTGCTTCTTTTGATTGCCTCCAACAATGGAACTATAAGAGCGTATGACCCCTCCCAACTACAAATTAACGGGCTATTGCCAACTCACGGCCACGCCACAGTTTGTTGTACGCCGGTATCTGACCGTTGTACCTTTCAGCAACAACAATCCGGACAGCTTGAATACTCAAATCAATATCGTTCCTCATGTGAGCAGATATACACTCGGCAACCATAGTAGCCGACAACTGGGCGTGATCTGTTCTTGTCGCATCCGCGTGGCATGAATGTTGTGTTGGGCACTTAGAGACACGCCATTGTGTTCCATAACCGGTGGCCTTTGCAAGTATGTACCACCCACAATAACTGTCCTTGCACTTGAACCTAATTCTTGTGCGGTCACTGTGTGTATTCCTTATCTCTTTGTTGCAAAGGATGTGAAACCTAGCAATTGCGCTCTTCATTGCCTCTTTTGAGTCATATGTTTGTCCCTCAGACAATTCATTCTCATACTCTGCCCTCCTTCCAAACAAATCCGAATTTGCTTCCATAAACCCTAATGTGTCATTGAAAGCCGAAATAGGGTGTTGAAACTCGCGATCCATTATCCGAAACCCACGATCCATCTTGAAAGTCCTTGGTAGTTCGAGCACAGGCCCGGTATCTTCCTCGTCAGACCGATCGCTCATACCCTCAGGATCACTATCAACCCAATTTTCCTCTGCCTCTAGTATTTCTGGATCCACTATTTCATCGGTTTCATCCGGATCACAAGTTTGACCCCAATGAGCGGTCCGACTAGATAAAGGCTGGTCAGTCTGGGATGGGGCCCGACGGGAGGGTCGGTCCCTCTGAACTGGGGCCTGACTACTGGATGGTTGGTCAATTTGGACAAGGGACGGACTGGAGCCGGATGAGTTACCCCGACTATGACCCTGGATTAACCTCATAACTGGGTTGGAATGCCGGGCTCTGATAACCTCCACATATAGGTTGTTCGTCTTAAACTTGTTGTGAATTGAATGAACAAAGCTTCACTACAGCCTAAGCTGTAGAGTTTAAACCCTATTCAACTCCCGACGAAGATCGCAAGTATACGATCCTGTCGTGTAGTTAGATCTGGTGTCGATCCGCAGAGACGGTTTAATTTCTGAACCTAAACTCTTCTTGGTTAGGTACTAGAAGTTTGAATGTTTGGGGTTTGTTTGTCTAATTCTAAGATGTATGAACAAATCAAATGTAATGGAAGAATGAATGATCAATCGTATGAACAATGTATGAACAATATATGAACAAGTAAAGAATCACCTAAATGTTTGTATTTTGTACTATGGTATAAAAGGGTGTTTCAAGGGTTTCAGATTTCATCTTCAACTCTACTGCTCAGGACCTGCCACGCGACCCGCATGCTTTCGCATGCGACCCGCTTGGCCTTAAGCGCCCTGGACCTGGCACGCGACTCGCAAGCTGTGGCTTACGACCCTCGTGATGCGACCCGCGTGCTAACTCACGCGACCCGCATGGCCTCTGAGCTGAGTCTGCACATGTCAGAAACTTGTTGTTTAAGTCGTGTAGGCTAGATTGACCGTACCTAGTGTCACTGAACCTCAACTTTCGTGTGTTGGATTAGCAGACCTGGTTTAGAATTGCAATTTCACCTTCTCAGGTTCAATCAAGCTGTTTGATCTAAACCTAAGTTCTCAATTCTGTTTATTAAAGGTATCCACAAGCTGAGCAAGAGCAAGTGGAAACTTTCACCTTTCGGCTACTCATTGACCTCACCTTTCGGTTCTCAGACCTACCTCAAGTACTTAACCTAATTTGCAAGAAACGTCAAGCCTTTGGTACAAGAAGAAATGCCAAAGGCATTCAACAGTAGACAATCAAGAATCAAACAATTCAGATCAAGCAATCACAAACAATACGAGAATCGAAGAAACACGAAATAACAATAAGAATCAATCCATATGCATCATCAAGTAAAGTATCAGACTACAAATCCAAACCCTCGAAACTACAATATCTACTCAGACATCGATAAAATCAAAACAAGAGAGAGAGAAAGAAGGCAAATCATAGTGAGAGAAGAGGTGGTGAAGAGGATTGGAGCTTCAGATTGAGTCTTCTCCTCCGAATCGCCTCCTCCTCAGCTCCAGATCGGCCTCTCCTCCTCAGATCGCCTGAGGCGCTCGGCCTTCACTTCAAATTCGGGTCTGAACTGTTTCTGGACGAAAAATGGTGGATTAATCGATCCCCTTTCTGTTGCCAGGCCTGCTACATATATAGTTTCCTTCGTGGGCCTTAATTGGGCCTGGCTCAGTTGACTCGACGCGACCCGCATGAGTTTCCATGCGACCCGCGTCAGGTGGCAAGGATGCGAGCTGTGAGGGTCGCGTCTGAGGTCGCGTCTGGGCTGCGATGCGACCCGCGTCAGGTGGGACGCGGGTCGCGTGGGGGAAGTCAGAACTCTGCCTTTTTGCCTGTTTTTCGCCTATTTCCTGCAAATCAACCACAAAACTGCAGCAGTACCATATTCTATTGATTTTCAATATAAACTATGCAATTTAGTGGTCAAAA
Source organism: Carex littledalei (assembly GCA_011114355.1). Classification (NCBI taxonomy): domain Eukaryota; kingdom Viridiplantae; phylum Streptophyta; class Magnoliopsida; order Poales; family Cyperaceae; genus Carex; species Carex littledalei. The sequence goes on from CM022104.1 coordinate 6,030,267, forward strand.
TCATAAGGTCTGGTCTGGAAATAAGACGAAATAGTAGATGAAATATAGACATATCATAGGTCAATTATCTTGTATGCTACCCCAGAAAAAATCATGGTTTGGTTGTACAATACCTGCCAGACTCCCTCATTTTGAATTGGAAATAGTTGGAACCAGGTTTGTGCTGAACTAGTCGGCATGCTAATTTTGGCATCAATTTTAAGGTCATACTGACCCTGATCCAACCCCAAATTCTGCAATATACTCGATTTAAGTCTTACATAATCAGTACCCAGCAATATTGAGATCACAGTAACAGGTCCAATACTATAGTAAACCCCATTAGGACCTGTTAAAACATCCCCACCAGTGTAGATGGATACCATAAGAGCCATTTTTTCAATCCAATACAGAAGAAACCTAAAATTAAAAATTAACTAAATTAATTATTCTAATTTAATTATTAATCTACTGAAATAAAAATAAAAAATTTAAAAGAAGAGAGAAAAAACTTACAGATCAGAGAGCTAACCCAGGAGAGAGAATGTGTGAGAGTGTGGAATGAAATTTCACTGTCATTTTCGGGCTATAAAGAACAGGGTCCGCTCCGGCATAGTGCGGACCCATATGGGGGTCCGCTCCAGCATTCTGCGACCATGCTAGATTTAGAATTGTCAGAAAACGATAGTTATTTGGTTTATTATTTTTTTTTAAATGTTATTAATAAAAATTTCGGCAAGTTGAGTGATAGTGCAGTATATATGTTATACATTTCTTGAACTGTTATTTTTTTACGAGTGATAAGCCAAGATAATAAAATATATAGATATGTAGTTTTATGGTTAAAACCTGGTTACAGTTAAAATAGCTTTTGCATATGAAAGATAACAAGAATAAGATAAAATAAAACTAGTACAATATGAAATACAACCACAAAAAGATGCAGTACAACTAGAAAAAAATAAGATACAACCAGCAAAACATGAAACACAACCCAGTAGCACATAAAACACAACAAGTACAATATAAAAGACAACTAAGAGAAGATGAAATACAACCAATAAAAGATAAAAGACAACGAGTAGAACATGAAAGACAACAAGTACAAGATGAAAACAACCAGTAGAACTTGAAATACAACCAGTAGAATATCAAATACAACCAGTAGAACAACAAAGACAACAAGTATAACTTGAAAGACAACCAATACAAGATTAAAAATAACTAGAAAAAAAAATGAAAGACAACTTGTATAACATGAAAGATAACAAGTGAAACATAAAAAAGAATCAGTACAAGATTAAAAGATAACTAGAAGAATAATAAATAAAACTAGAATAAGATGAAAGATATCCAGAAGAACATGAAATACAACGAGTACATAAAAGACTACAAGTTAAACATGAGAAACAACCAGTTCAAGACGAAAAATAACTAGAAGAAGATGAAAAAATATTAGCAGAAGATGAAAAACAACTAGAAGAAAACGAAAGACAACAAGTACAAGATGAAAGACATAGAAAAAGATAAAATACAACCAAAAGAAGATGAAAAACAACTAGTAAAACATGAAAGTCAACAAGTGAAACATAAAAGATAACCAGTACAAGATGAAAGACAATTAGAAGAACATAAAGTACAACAAAAAAAGATGAAAGATTAAAAACAACTAGAAGAAGATGAAAGACAACCAGTAGAACATGAAATACAACTAGTATAAGATGAAAGACAACCAGTAGAACATGAAATACAAATAGTACAAGATGAAAGACAACTAGAAGAAAATGAAAATCAACTAGTAGAAGTTGAAAGACAACCAGTAGAACATGAAAGACAACTAGAAGAAGATAAAAAAAAACAACTAGTAGAAGATGAAAAACAACTAGAAGAAGATGCAAGACAACTAGTAGAACATGAAAAAAAACTAGAAGAAAATAAAATACAACCAGAAGAAGATGAAATACAACCTGTATTAGATGAAAGACAACCAGCAGAACATGAAACAACAGAAAATGAAAGACAACCAGTTGTACATGAAAGATAACCAGTAGAATACGAAAGACAATTAGTACAAGACGAATAAGTAGAACTTGAAATACAACCGGTACAACAACAAAGACAACAATAAGAGGATGAAAGTCAACCAGTACAAGATGAAAGACAACAATAAGAGGATGAAATACAACAAGTAGTAGATGAAAGACAACCAATATTTAATAAGAAAAAACAACTAGAAAATGATGAAATACAACAAGAAGAAGATGAAAGACAATCAGTAGAACATTAAAGACAATAATTGAAACATGAAAGACAACAAGTACAAGATGAAAGACAAATAGATGAAGCTGAAATACAACAAGAAAAAGATGAAAGACAACTAGGAAAAGATGAAAAGCAGATAGAAGAAAGTGAAATACAACAAGTAGAACATAAAAGACAACCAGTACAAGATAAAAGACAACAAGTAGAACAAGAAAAACAAGTAGAATGTCAAAGACTACCAGTACAAGATGAAACACAATGAGAAAAAGATGAAACACAACTAGTAGATGTTGAAAAACAACCAATAGAACATGAAAGACAACTAGTAAAAGATGAAAGACAACTAGTAGAACTTGAAATTCAACTAGAAGAAGATGGACGACAAGTAGTAGAACATGAAATACAACTAGTATAACCAGTAGTTGATGAATGACAACCAATATAACATGAAAAACAACTAGTTCAAGATTGTAGACAAATAGAAGAAAACAAAATACAACTAATAGAAGATGAAAAACAACTAGAAGAAGATGAAAGACAACAAGTAGAACAATTAAAAATAACTAGAAGAATATGAATAAGAACTAGTAGAAGAGGAAAGTCAACCAGTAGTAGATGAAAGACAACTAGTAGAACATAACAAACAATTGGAATAAGATGAAAGACAACTAGTAGAACATGAAAGACAACAAGTAGTAGATGAAAGACAATGTAAAAAATGAAAGATAGTAACAGATGTAAGACAACCAGAAAAACATAAAAGACAATTAGTAGAAAATGAATGACAGCTAGTAGAACATGAAAGACAACCAGTAGAAAAAGAAAGACGACAAGTAGAACACGAAAGACAAACAGTACAAGATGAAATACAACGAATACAACTATTAGTAGATGAAAGAGAACCAGTAGAACAAGAAAAACAACCAGTACAGGATAAAAACAACTAGAAAACAATGAAATACAATAAGAAGAAGATGAAACCAACCAGTGGAACATGAAAAACAATCAGTACAAGACGAAAGACAACTAAAAGAACATGAAAGATAACTAGTAGAAAATGAAAAACCACTCGAAAAAGATGAAAGACAACCAGTAGAACATGAAAGACAATCAGTACAAGATGAAAGTCTACGAGATGAAGGTGAAACACAACTGTAAGATGATGAAAAACAACAAGTACAAGAAGAAAGACAACTACAAGAACATGAAAAATAATTAGCAGAACATGAAGGACAACCAGTACAAGATGAACATGAAACACAACCAGTAGTAGATGAACGACAACCAATAGAACATGACAAACAACTGAAATAAGATGAAATACAACCAGTAGAACATTAAAGACATCAAGTACAAGATGAAATACAACTAGAAAAATATGAAATATAACCAGAAGAAGATGAAAGACAACCAGCTAAACATGAAAGACAACAAGTAAAAAATGAAAGACAACTAGAAGAAGATGAAAAATAACTAGTAGAAGATGAAAGACAACAAATAGAACATGGAGGACAACTAGAAGATCCATGAAACAAGTAGAACATGAAACACAACTACAAGAAGATGAAATACAACAACAAGAAGATGAAATACAACCAGTAGTAAATGGAAGACAAACCTGCAGAACATGAAACAACAAAAATGAAAGATAACCTGTAAAAATTCAAAGATAACCAGAAAAAGATGAAAGACAACCAGTAGTACATGAAAGACAATCAGTAGAACATGAAAGACAATTAGTACAAGATGAATGACAACTAGTAGAACATGAAAGACAACCATTAGAATAATAAGACAATACGTAGAACATGAAAGATAACGATAAGAAGATGAAATACAACTAGTAGTAGGTGAAAGGCAACCAGCATAATATGAACGATAACCAGTAGAACATGAAAAATAACCAGTAGAAAATGAAAAACAACTATAAGAAGATGAAAGACAACCTGTAGAACATGAATGACAACTAGTAGAAGATGAAAGACAACTAAAAAAGATGAAAGACAACCAGTAGTAGATGAAAGACAAAGAGTAGAATATGAAAAACAACCAGTATAAGATGAAAGACAAATATAAGAATTTGAAAAACAACAAGTAGAATACGAAAGACAACTAGAAGAAGATGAAAGACAGCCAGTCGAACATGAAAGAGAACAAGTAGAATATGAAAGACAACCAGTACAAGATGAAAGACAACTAGTAGAAGATGAAATACAACTAGAAGAAGATGAAAAACAACCAATAAAACAAAAAATAAAACCAATAATAGATGAAAGACAACTAGTAGAACATGAAAGACGAAGATAAAAATCAACTATAAGAAGATGAAAGACAACTAGTAGAACATGAAAAACAAATACAAGAAGATGAAAAATAACTAGTAGAAGAGGAAAGACAACCAGTTGTAGATGAAAGACAACCAGTAGAACATGAAAGACAACTAGAATAAGATGAAAGACAACTAGTAGAACATTAAAGACAACTAGTACAAGATGAAATACAACTAAAAGAAGATGAAATACAACCAGATGAAGATCAAATACAACCAGTAGTAGATGAAAGACAACCAGCAGAACATGTAAGACAATGGTAAAAAATGAAAGACAACTAAAATAATAAGAAAAACAACTTGTAGAAGATGAAAGAAAACCTGTAGTAAATGAAAGACAACCAACAGAACATTACAAACAAGTGTACAAGATGATGGACAACAAGTAGAAAAGATGAAAAAGTAGAAGAAGCTGAAATACAACAAGACGAAGATGAAAGACAACTATAAAATGATGAAAAACAGCTAGAAAAAGCTGAAAAACAACTAGAAAAAGTTGTAATACAATTAGTAGAACAAGAAAAACAACTAGTAGAACAAGAAAGAAAATCAGTAGAACATAAAAATAACCAGTACAAGATGAAGGACAATTAGAAAGAGATGTAAAACAACTAATAGAATTTGAAAGACAACCAGTACAAGATTAAAGACAACGAGAAAAAAATGGAAGACAACCAGTACTAGATGAAAGACAATGTAAAGATGAAAAACAAATAAAAGATGCAATACAATAAGCAGAACATGAAAGACAACCAGTAGAAGATGAAATACAATCAGAAGAAGATGTATTTTAATACAACCAGTAGTACATGAAAGACAACCAGTAGAACATGAAAAAACAAAAATGAAAGACAACACGTAAACAATGAAAGACAACCAAAAGAAGATGAAAGACAACCAGTAGTAAATGAAAGACAACCAGTAGAACATGAAAGACAATTAGTACAAGATGAATTTCATCTAGTACAAAATGAAAGACAATCGGTAGAACAACAAAGACAACAAGTAAAACATGAAAGACAACATGTACAAGATGAAATACAACGAGAAAAGATGAAATACAACTAGTAGTAGATGAAAGACAATCAGCAAAACATGAACGATAACCAGTAGAATATGAAAAATAACCAGTTGAAGATGAAAGACAACCAGTAGAACATGAAAGACAACTAGTACAAAATTGAATACAACTAGAAGAAGATGAAAGACAACCAGTAGTACATGACAGACAACCAATTGAAGATGAAAGACAACGAGTAGCACATGTAAAACAACCAGTATAAGATGAAAGACAACTAGAAGAACATGAAAAACAACTAGTAAAAGATTAAAGACAACAAAAGAATATGAAAGACAACAAGTCAAACATGAAAGACAACCAGTCGAACATGAAAAACAACGAGTAAAAGATGAAATACAACTAGAAGAAAATGAAATACAACCAGTCGAACATGAAATACAACCAATAGTAGATGAAAGACAACGAGTAAAACATGAACGACAATAGGACAAGATAAAAGACAACTATAAGAAGATGAAAAACAATTATAAGAAGATGAAAGACAAACAGTAGAACATGAAAAACAAATACAAGAAGATGAAAAATAACTAGGAGAAGAGGAAAGACAACCAGTAGTAGGTGAAACGCAATCAGTATAACATGAAAAACAACTAGAATAAGATGAAATACAACTAGTAGAACATTAATGGCAACTAGTACAAGATGAAATACAACTAAAAGAAGATGAAGGACAACCAGTAGAACATGAAACACAACAAGTAGAATATAAAAGACAACCAGTAGAACATGAAATACAAAAAGTACAAGATTAAGGACAACTACAAGAAGATTAAAAACAACTAGCAGAACAAGAAATACAAATAGTAGAACATGAAAAACAACCAGTACAAGATGAAAGACAACCAATATAAGATGAAAAACAACTAGAAGAAGATGAAATTCTACTAGAAGAAGATAAAAGACAACCAGTAGAATATGAAATACACCAATAGTAGATTAAAGACAACGAGTAGAACATGAATGACAACCAGCATAAGATAAAAGACAACTAGAAGAAGATGAAAAACAACTAATATAAAATGAAAAATAATTAGAAGAAGATGAAGGACAACTAATAGAACATGAAAAACAACTAGAAGAAGATGAAAAACAACTAGTAGAAGAGGAAAGACAACCAGTAGTAGATGAAAGACAACTAATAGAACATGAAAAATAACTATAATAAGATAAAGACAACCAGTTGAACCTTAAAGACAACCAGTACAAAATAAAATACAACTAGAAGAAAATGAAATACATCTAGTAGTAGATGAAAGACAACCAACAAAACATGAAAGACAATCAGTAAAAGATGAAACACAACTAGTAGAAGATGAAAGAAAACTAGAAGAAGATGAACGACAATTACTACAACATGAAAAACAACTAATATAAGATGAAAGACAACTAAAAGAAGATGAGATACAACTAGAAAAAATAAAAGACAACCAGTAGAACATGAAATACAACAAATAGTATTATAGACAACGAGTAAAATATGAAAGACAACTAGAAGAAGATGAAAAACAACTACTCTAGGATGAAAAACAATTAGAAGAAGATGAAAAACAACTAGTAAAAAAGATAATACAACATGTAGTAGATGAAACTTTAAAAAACAACTAGAATGAGATGAAAGACAAACAGTAGATCTTTAAAGACAACTAGTACAGGACGAAATATTACTAGAAGAAAATGAAATACAACCACAAGAAGATCAAATACAACTAGTAATAGATGAAAAACAAACCAGCAGAACATGAAAGACAATATGTAAAAGATGAAAAGACAATCAGTAAAAGATTAAAGACAATTAGAAAACGATGAAAAACAACTAGTAAAAGATGAAAGACAGTCAGTAGAACATTAAAAACAACTCGTAAAAGGTGAAAAAAAACTAGTAGAACAAGAAAGACAATCAGTTGTAGATGAAAGACAATTAAAAGAAATTGGAATGTAATAATATAGATTCATAAAATAAAGAAGAAAAGGTTCTCTATTGATTCTATCCCTATGGGATAGAAGAAGAAAAATCGAAATGAAATCAAGAATCCAGGAAAAAGGGGAAATCAAAAAAGATAATTTTTTTTTTACTTTATTGTTGTTGACACAGTTGTTATGAGAAATGCCAAGGCTCAAGATGAAATACAACTAGAAGAGGATGAAGACAACACGTAGAACATGAAATACAACCAGTAGTTGATGAAAGACAACAAGTAGATTATGAAAAACAACTAGTACAAGATGAAAGACAACTAGAAGAAGATGAAAAATAACCAACAAAACATGAAATACAAATAGTAGAACATACTAAACAACCACTACAAGATGAAAGACAACTAAAAGAACATGAAAGATAACTAGTAGAAAATGAAAAAAACTAGAAAAAGATGAAGAATAACCAGTAGAACATGAAAGACAACCAGTACAAGATAAAAGTCAACGAGAAGAAGATGAAAGACAACCAATAGTACATGAAAGACAACTAGTAAAAATAACATACAACTAGAAAAAGATGAAAGACAACCAATAGAACGTGAAAATCAACCAGTACAAGATGAAATACAGCAAGAAGAAGAGGAAATACAACCAATAGAACGTGAAAAGCTACCAGTACAGGATGAAAGACAATTATAAAAAGATGAAATAAAATAAGAAGAAGATTAAAGACAACTAGTAGAACATGAAAAACAATCAGTACAAGATGAAAGAAAACAAGAACATGAAAATCAACCAGTACAAGATGAAAGACAACTACAAAAATAAAAATACAACAAGAATAAAATGAAAACCAACTAGTAGAACGTGAAAGACAACAAGTAGAAAATGAAAGACAACCAGTACAAGATGAAAGACAACAAGAAGAAGATGAAATACAACTAGAAGAATATGAAAGACAACCCGTAGAACATACGAATGACAAAAAGTGAAATATGAAAAACAACAAGTACAAGGTAAAGGACAACTAAAAGAAAATTAAAAACAACCAGCATAACATGAAATACAAATGGTAGCACATGAAAAATAACTAGTAAAAGAGAAATAACAACTAGAAAAATATGAAAGACAACCAGTAGAACATGAAAGACAGCGAAGAAGATGAAAGACAACAAGTAGAAGATGAAAGACAAATAGAAGAAGGTGAAAGACAACCAGTAGAACATGAAAAACAACCAGTACAACATGAAAGACAACATGTAGAACACGAAAGGTACGAGATGAAAGACACCTAGAAGAAGTTGAAAGATAGAACAAGAAAGACAATCAGTAGAACAAGATAGACAACCAGTACAAAATGAAAGACAACGATAAGAAGATGTGAAACAACTAGTAGAAGATAAAAGACAACCAGAAGATCTTGAAAGACAGCTAGTACAAGATGAAAGACAAATAGAAAATGACTTAAAACAACTAGTAGAAGATGAAAGTCAACCAGTACAAGATGAAAGACAACTAGAAAAAGATAAAATAAAACAAGAAGAAGATAAAAGACAACCAGTAGAACATGAAAGACAACATGTACAAAATGAAAGACATCCAGTACAAGATAAAAGACAACTAGAAGAAGATGAAAAACAACTAGAAGAAGATGAAAGACAACCAGTAGAACATACGAATGACAACAAGTATAATTTGAAATACAACAAGTACAAGATAAATGACAACTAGAAGAAAAGAAAAAAACAACCAACATAACAAGAAAGACAAATAGTAGAACAAGAAAGCAGTACCTGATGAATGACAACTAAAAGAACATGAAATATAACTAGTTGAAGATGAATAACAACTAGATGAACATGAATTACAACTAGAAGAAGATGAAATACAACGAGTAGAACATAAATGACAACTAGTACAAGATAAAAGACAACTAGAAGACAATGAAAAACAATTTATAAGATGAAAAACAACTAGTATAAGATGAAAAACAACTAGTACAAGATGAAAGACAACTTGAAGATGAAAAATAAGTTATAAGAAGATGAAAGACAACCAGTAGAACATGAAAGACAACTAGTACAAGATAAAAGACAACTTGAAAAAAATGAAATACAATAAGAAGATGAAAGACAACAAGTGAAACATGAAAGACAAATAGTACAAGATGGAAAACAACTAGAAGAAGCTGAAATACAACAAGAAAAAGATAAAATACAACTAGAAAAAGGTGAAAAATAACCAACAGAATATGAAAGACAAATAGTAGAACATGAAAAACAACCAGTACATGATGAAATACAACTAAAGAAATATGAAAGATAACTAGTAGAAGATGAAAAACAACTAGCTAGAAACAGATGAAAGACAACCAGTAGAACATGAAAGATAACCAGTACAAGATGAAAGTCAACGAGAAGAAGATGAAATACAACTAGAAGATGATGAAATATAACTAGTAAAAGATGAAAGACAACTTGAAGAAGATGAAAGACAACCTGTAGTACATGAAAGACAACTAGTGAGTAGTGGATGAAAGACATCTAGCAGAACATGAAAGACAACTAGAAGAACATGAAAGACAACTAGAAAGATTAAAGACAACTAGAAAAATGTGAAATACAACTAGAATAACATAAAAAACAATCAGTTCAAGTTGAAAGACAACTAGAAAAAGATGAAATACAACAAGAAGAGGGAAGACAACAAGTAGAAAATGAAAGACAACAAGTAGAACATTAAAGACAACTGGAAGAAGATGAAATATAACTGGAAGAAGATGAAAGACAACTAGTAGAACATGAAATACAACCAATAGTGAATGAAAGACAACGAGTAGAATATGAAAAACAATCAGTACAAGATAAAAGACAACTAGAAGAAGATGAGAACAACTAATAAAAGATAAAAAAACAACTAGAAGAAAATGAAAGAATATGTAGAACATAAAAAAAAAACAACCAATACAAGATGAAAGACAAACATTAAAGATGAAATGCAACAAGAAGAAGAGGAAAGACAACCAGTAGTAGATACAACTAGTAGAACATGAAAAACAACTAGAATAAGATAAAGACAACCAGTAGAACATTAAAGACAATTATCACAAGATGAAATACAATTAGAAGAAGATACAATACAAGCAGTAGTAGATGAAAAACAACAAGTGAAACATGAAGGACAGTCAGCACAAGATGGAAGGCAACTAGAAGAAGCTGAAATACAACAAGAATAAGATAAAATACAACTAGAAAAAGATGAAAAATAACTAACAGAATATGAAAAACAAATAGTAGAACATGAAAAACAACCAGTACAAGATTAAAGACAACTAAAAGAATATGAAAAATATTATTAGAAGATGAAAAAAACTAGAAGAAGATTAAAGTACAAGATTTTTCATCTTGTGACAACTAGTAGAACATGAAAGACAACCAGTACAAGATTAAAGTCAACGAGAAAAAAATGAAATACAACTAGAAGATGATGAAAAACAACTAGTAAAAGATGAAAGACAACTTGAAGAAGATTAAAGACAACACGTAGTACATGAAAGACAACTAGTACAACATGAGTAGCAGATGAAAGACAACTAGCAAAACATGAAAAACAACTAGTAGAAGATGAAAGACAACTAGAAGAACATGAAAGAAAGACAACTAGAAGAAGATTAAAGACAACTAGAAAAAATGAAAGACAAGATAACATGAAAAACAATCAGTTCAAGTTGAAAGACAAATAGAAAAAGATGAAATCCAACAAGAAGAGGAAAGACAACAAGTAGAACATGAAAGACAACTGGAAGAAGATGAAATATAACTGGAAGAAGATGAAAGACAACTTGTAGAACATAAATACAACCAATAGTACATGAAAAACAACTAGAACATAAATACAACCAATAGTACATGAAAAAAAACGAGTAGAACATGAAAGACAACCAGTACAAGATAAAAGACAACTAGAAGAAGATGAAAACAACTGATAGAAGATAAAAAAAACAACTAGAAGAAGATGAAACACAACCAGTAGAACATGGCAGACAACTAGTACAAAATGAAATACAACAAGAAAAGATGAAATACAACCAATAGATTATGGGAGACAACAAGTAGAACATGAAAAACAACCAATAGATGATGAAAGACAACAAGAAAAAAGAGGAAAGCAACAACAAGAAGAGGAAAGACAACTAGTACAAGATGAAAGATAACAAGAAGAAGATAAAATACAACTAGCAGAAGATGAAAAACAACTAGTAGAAGATGAAAGACAACCAGTAATAGATGAAATATAACCAGTAAAACATAAAAAACAACCGGAATAAGATGAGAGACAACCAGCTGAACATTAAAAACAACTAGTACAAGATAAAAATACAACTAAACGAAGATGGAATACAACTAGAAGAAGATGAAATACAACCAGTAAGTGATGAAAAACAACCAGCAAAACATGAAAGACAACTGTTAAAAATGAAAGACAACATAAAGAATAAGAAAAAGAACAAGTAGAAGATGAAAGAAAGCCTGTAGTATATGAAAGACAACTAGTAGACATGAAATAAAAGTGTACAAGATGATAGACAACAAGTAGAAAAGGTGAAATACAACTTGTAGAAAAGGTGAAATACAACTAGTAGTGGATTAAAGACAATCAGCATAACATGAATGATAACGAGTAGAACATGAAAAACAACCAGTTAAACATGAAAAACAACTAGATGAAGATGAAAGACTACCAGTAGAACATGAAAGACAACTAGTACAAAATGAAATACAACAAGAAGAAGATGAAAGACAATATTAGATGAAAGACAACGAGTAGAACATGTAAAACAACCAGTATAAGATTAAAGACAACTATAAGAACATGAAAGACAGCTAGTAGAAGATGAAAGACAATTAGAAGAATATGAAAGACAACTAGACGAACATGCAAGACAACAAGTCAAACATGAAAGACAACTAGAAGAAGATGAAATACAACTAGAAGAAGATGAAAAATAACCAGTCGAACATGAAATACAGTCAATAGTTGATGAAAGACAATGAGTAGAACATGAAAGACAACAATACAAAAGAAAAGACAACTAGAAGAAGACAAAAAACAACAATAAGAAGATGAAAGACAACTAGTATAACATTAAGAACAAACTAGTACAAGATGAAATACAACTAAAAGAAGATCAAATACAACCAGTAGTAGATGAAAGACAACTAGTAGAACATGAAAGAAAACCGGTAAAAAATGAAAGACAACTAAAAGAAAAAGAAAAACAACTAGTACAAGATGAAAGACAACCTGTAGTATATGAAAGACAACCAGTAGAACATTAAAAACAAGTGTACAAGATGAGGATAACAAGTAGAAAAGATGAAAAACCAGAAGAAGTTGAAATACAACAAGAAGAAGATGAAAGACAACTACAAAATGATGAAAAACAATTAGAAGAAGCTGAAATACAAGTAGTAGAACATGAAAAAAAAAGAGAACTAGTACAAGTTGAAAGATAAGTAGAACATGAAAGACAACTAGTAGAACAAGAAAGAAAATCAGTAGAACATGAAAAACAACGAGTATAAAACGAAGGACAACTAGAAGAAGATGTAAAATAACTAATTGAAGTTGAAAGACAACCAATACAAGATAAAAGACAATGAGAAAAAGATTAAAGACAATCAGTCTTAGATGAAAAACAACGAGAAAAAGATTAAAGACAACCAGTATTAGATGAAAGACAACGAGAAGATAAAAAACAATTAGTAGAAGACGAAAAACAACTAGAAGATGCAAGACAATAAGTAGAACACGAAAGACAACCAGAAGAAGACAAAATAAAACCGTAAGAAGATGTAATACAACCAGTAGTAGATGAAAGACAATGAGTAGAACATGAAACAACAAAAACGGAACACAATGAAAGACAACCAAAAGAAGATAAAAGACAACCAGTAGTAGATGAAAGACAACCAAAAAAATATGAAAGACAATTAGTACAAGATGAATGACATCTAGTACAAAATGAAAGACAACCGGTAGAACAATAAAGACAATAAGTAAAATATGAAAGACAACATGTACAAGATGAAATACAACTAGTAGTAGATGAGATTGTACATGAACGATAACTAGTAGAACATGAAAAACAACCAGTTGAAGATGAAAGACAATCAGTAGCACATGAAAGACAACTAGTACAAAATGAAATACAACTAGAAGAAGATGAAAGACAACCAGTAGTAGATGAAAGACAATCAACACATGATGAAAGACAACGAGTAGAACATGTAAAACAACCAGTATAAGATGAAAGACAACTACAAGAACATGAAAGACAACTATTAGAAGATGAAAGACAACAAGAGAATATGAAAGACAACCAGTCGAACATGAAAGACAACCATGAAAGACAACAAGTCAAACATGAAAGACAACAAGTACAAGATGGAAGACAACTAGAAAAAGATTACAACTAGAAGAATATGGAAAACCAGTCGAACATGAAATACAACCAATAGTAGATAAAAGACAACAAGTAGAACATGAAGGACAACAGTACAAGATAAAATACAACTAGAAGAAGATGAAAGACAACTAAGACAACTAGTAGAAGATGAAAGACAACTAAAAGAAGATGAAAGACAATCAGTAGAAAATGAAAAACAACCAATACAAGATGAAAGACAACTATAAAAAGATGAAATACCACAAGAAGAAGAGAATAGACAACTAGTAGAACATGAAGGACAACCAGTAGATCTTGAAAGGCAACTAGTACAAGATGAAAGACAACTAGAAGATGATGAAAGACAACTGGTAGAACAAGAAAGAGAACCAGTAGAATATGAAAGATAACGAGAAGAAGATGAAAAACAACTAGTAAGAGATGAAAAACAATTAGAAGAAGATGAAAGACAACCAGTAGAACATGAAAGACAACTAGTACAAGATGAAATATGATATGGCTGAAATAAGTAGTGATTTTTCCTGACTTTTGCCAAAATTCGAGTTACAATTGTCAAAAATAGGTCGAATCAGATTACTTTTGCTATTTTTACTTGATTCTGTGAATTGCAAATTTCTGGTGTTTTTTGGGCTAAAACAAGCATAAAACGAAGCATTCTGGACAGACAGGTCCAAGCCATGCGGCCACCAAACGCATAAAGGTGCATTTAGAGTGGGAAAAATGGCACGCCGGAGCCGGCTCCGTCACGGAATGGCACGGTTATGGCACGGTTATGGCAAGGCACGTGTGTCATTCGCGTGCCGTGACTCGCGTGTTCCGTGCCGTGACCATTCGCGTGCCGTGCTCATCTTTTGAAACTTTGGCACGGCACGGCACGGCACGTGAAAATTTTAGTCACGGCACGGCACAACACGTAGTCACGCGAGTCACGTGTAATTAGGACCATTAGATATTGATTTAATGGTGAATCTTGAATAAATTAACTTAAATTATGATTAAATGGTCACGCGAGTCACGCAGGTCACGGCACGTTTAGGCACGGCGTGACTCACGTGGCATGACCATTCGCGTGCCGTGACCACCCCTTGACATTTTAGTCACGGCACGGCACGGCACGTGAAAAATTAACTTGGTCACGGCACGGCACGGCACGAGACCAAAGTCACGGCGTGTTAGTCACGGCACGGCACGTTTTTCCCACTCTAGGTGCATTGCAACCCGTCATTGGCAGAAAAAAAGTATTTTTTGGAGTTTACCCTATTGGAAAGACAATTTGTTGCAACACAATTTGGATATGATGCATTTGGTTTTTTGGAGAAGAACTTCGCAGAAAATTTGCTATACACACTGTTAAACATAGGTGACAGAACCAAGGATAATGAAAAAGTCAGGAAAGATTTGGCTCTTTATTGTGATCACCCACCCAACACCTAACTCCCTCGAATGGTAACCCGAGAAAGCTGAAAAAACCAAATGCACCATTCGCACTCTCTCCAAATGATAAGAGGATTGTTTTAACATGGCTCAAGGAGGTAGTAAGGTTCCTTGATGGCTACGCATCCAATTAGTCAAGGATGGTTAACCTAACCACTAGTAGCTTCACTGGACTTAAAAATCATGATTTACATGTGTTCATGGAGCACCTCCTCCCCATCGCATTTCGAGACTTTGTCCCAGAATCTGTATGGGATGTTCTATGTGAGATTTCAGCATTCTTTAGAGAGATTTGTGCCAAGAAACTTGATCCAGTGAGGGTGGCGAAATTAGAGAATGATATTGTTTTCACAATGTGCAAGATGGAAAAAATATTTCTCCCCAGTTTCTTTGATTCAATGGAGCATCTTGTGTTGTATGTAGCATACGAGGCTAGAATGGGTGGGCCAGTGGGGTCTCGATGGATGTATCCATGTGAAAGGTGTGTTGTGCTTTGGATTTTTATTATAAATTTTACTGAAACGCACACTAAGCTTACAACTAACACTAAACCGTTGCAATTACAGGCGTAACAAACAACAAAGGATGAGAGTCACGAATAAAGCACGTGTTGAGGGTTCAATCGTGGAGGCTACAATTGCCAAAGAAATTGGTACATTTTCCGCACACTACTTTGTAGAGAAATCTAACATTAGCCAAGAAGGAGATGGAACAAGTAACTGTTCGGCAGGACAACTTTCTATATTCGACACTGCGGACCGTTTCATTGGCAGAGAAAGACGAAAGCCTCTCGATGACAAGAATTGGGTTGCGGCACACACTTATGTCATTCTCAACTGTCCAGAGATCTGTGAGAAGTACATAGGGTACAATCTTATAAATATCCTTTTGATGTTTTCAAATTAAAGTATCTACTCTAAAACATATCAAAATCTCATGTTTGGACAAATCTAATGTGCAGAGAGTTTGATACATGCATGCTCAACAATGGGGTGGCCACAAGCCCACAAAATTTGCCAAAAGTCCGTCAAGATGGTTTCGCACCTTGGTTACGCAAAAAGGTAATAAATTCTCGTGATGAAGGCGATTACTACATACGAATAGCAGGAGTCAGGCCAAGCAAACAAGTGTACTTCTACGATTGGTACAAAGTCAACGGGTATTGATTTCACACATAATCATCTGGAGAAAACAAGGTAACTCAAAGTAGCGGTGTTTGCATAAAAGGAGAGTGGGATGCAAATGGCGAACAAATCGACTACTATGGAGTTCTCTAAGAGATCATTGAGCTAGAATATGATGCCCACAAGGTAGTTCTCTTTAGGTGTGATTGGTTTGACATAATAAATGGTGTAAAAGTGGACCACAAACATGGCCTTGTTGAGGTTAAGCATACTTCTCGTCTTGCAAATTATGAGCCTTTTGTATTAGCGGCTCAAGTAACCCAAGTGTGCTACCTACCTTATGCATCACAAAAGGCCGAAAGACGCCCATGGTGGGTGGCAATCAAAATAAGCCCGAAGTCAAGGTTTCGTGTCTAAGGCGACGATGCAAACCTTGAATTTTACTAAGAGGAAAGACCGGATAATCCAATTGAGCCAACAATTGGACAAGACTTTGATTGGGATGGTATAGTCCAACGAGAAGACGAGTTCGAGCTAGTGAATGAAACGACAAACCTTCCACCGACAACATCAAATGAACCGCCATATTTGGCAAGGGATGAAAACAACATGGAGCAAGATGATGAAGACATGGATGATTCCGGTGAAGAGTATTAATTGGTAAATGAATACACATATGTGTTACTTTTTGCATTTCAAATTACTTTATATTTTACTATCCAGTAATGCATTTTGGTCAAATGCCTTTTCTAACATTTTTCTTTTTTCTTTTTTTGTAACAGGTTTTTACACAAGATTCATTCAAAGGGAGATCTTATTTATTGCTTCCATTCGTGAAAATGTATTGTACCCAAATTAAATAGATTGGCTTAGTCCAAAGAGCAAAATTTATGTTTTCAGTTAAATGTTTCATTTTAAATATCTCTATTAAATACTGTTTACTGCTGTTATTTAGTTTTGGATAACATTCAAAGGGAGATCTCAAATAAATAGAAATGTTCCTGTCTTTAGGAACAAAACATTTCCATCGGTAGCCTCATGGAAATATTACGTCTAATCAAAAAATAATATTAACTGGATCAATAAAATATTTCCATGGGTATAGTGGTCCAGTATTTCCATGAGTCTTCACTATAAAATTATATAAACAAAATAACCAAAATATTTTCAAGGGTAGCTCATGGAAATAATATGTCTTTCGACTTCTAACTTATTTTCAAGGGTAAGGGGTGAGCTTTTTTCATGGGCTATCAATAAAATATAGTATTTGGTCTGTTTAGCGGGTCATGGGTCATGCAAAAGTATTCCCAAGAGCTGATAGTTAACATTTTCATGAGCCAACAGCCGGAATTTCCATGCGCTACTAGTTCCGTGGGCCTACCGTTGGAAATTGTTAAGCGTGTCAGAAAAGGCGATTTTATTTCCAATGGCCATTCCTCCCCTTGAAAATAACATAGGCTCTTCTGGGAAAATCGGAAATTCTTGTAGTGTAGGCTCCAATTGTTGCAGCCTTTTTGGAATCATCAGACGTTCCTCGACCCAAATTCTAACTTTAAATTAAAACTATGGATTGATGACAATATGAAAAGGGAGCTGGAGCCTTCGGTTTTTCCAAAAAAAAAAAAAAAATACTCAATTTTATGATTGTTAGATTGGTTGCCGTATCTCAAATTTGGATGAATAATTCTGAATTACAATATTCTTCCATGCCGTTTGTAGTACCTCAAAAGTCTTGAGTTACTGCAGAAAGAATTCGGACTATCCAATCTGCATTGACACGAATATTAATAGTACCCGTAAATATTTCAATTGGACAAGATTGACCGAGTTTCTAACTGGATCGGTCGGGATTCCGAAATCAAAATTTAAGTTGAAGATAACCACACGTTTGGTAGAGCGTTAAATATTCTTAAATGTTTCACGCCGTTAATTATGATAATTAAAAGGAAGCTGCTAATAGTCTTCGGACACCAATTCCTGAATTATCTTCTGATTTACGAGATTCTGAAAACTTCAATACTAAATCATGTAAACTAATACAACAAATTCTGTAAACATAACTTTTCATTACTGTGTGGTCCCCAAAAACCTCCACGTTAACTTCCACTTTAACAACTTTAACAACTTTGACAGGGACCACTTTTAGACCTTTGACCAGGACTACTTGGACCATATCTAGAAGATCTCTAATAACTAACTGGGACCACTTTAAAATTCGTAAATAGTTACAAATAATTTTTCTTTTCAAATTTTTTTTTTCAATTCTATTTCTAGATGTTATTTTCAATTATTTTAAATTTTGTAAACCTTGTCACATAATTCTGTAGACATTTTCGTTAAATACTGTAAACCGGTCAAATTTTAATTTTTTTTTCAAATTTTTTTTTATTTTTCAATTTTTTTTTTAAATTTGCATCTAGATGCTACTTCCAATTGTTTTGAATTATGTAAATCTTATCACATAATTTTGTAGACAGTGTCATTGAATACTGTAAACCGGTAAAAAAATTTCAAATTTTAATTTTTTTCAAATTTTTTTTTTTAATTTACATCTAGATGCAACTTCCAATTGTTTTGAATTATATAAACCTTATCACATAACTCGGTAGGCAGTGTCATTGAATGCTGTAAACCGGTAAAAAAATTTCAAATTTTAATTTCTTTAAATTCTATTTTTTTTCAAATTTTTTTTTTTTTTTAATTTGCATCTAGATACTACTTCCAATTGTTTTGACCTTATTACATGACTCTGTAGACAATTTCATTGAATACTGTAAACCAGTAAAAAAAATTCAAATTTTAGTTTTGTTAAATTCTACATCTAGATGCTTCTTTCAATTATTTTGACTTATGTAAATCTTATCACATAACTCTGTAAACTTAAGCTTTGAATTCTGTAAACCTGAATTGTAATTTGTGAATTTTATCTTTTTTTATGTGCTGCATTCAAACATTATAATTTTATGCTTTGAATTCTGTAAATCTTACTTTAAAACTTTGTAAGGTGATACTCTAATTACTGTAAACATAACAACTAATCTCAAAACACACATACTATTATGTCTAACAATGAGACATAATTTTTATCACTAAACAAAATAAATTACCAATAAATAACATAAATGTTTTCCACCAAACATAACATTTCATACAAATCAAAACAAACATGAAAAAGTCTAACATAACACTACTTATCATTGGAGAAAATTCGGATGAAAGATATGATCTTCGCTGGATCAAAAGGCCTTAAAAAATATATTTATACCATGCAAGATTTTCGGATGATATTAGTAGCACACATAGTACTGGTACAGTGATCATTCTCACTGGTACTGAAAAAACTGATATCAAGCAAAGTTTTTGGTAGGAGGCAAAAATTGATATCAAACAAGGTTTTTGATATGAGGCAACTCATTTCAGCACTCTGAAAAAGCATGAATTCAAGTACAAGCATGAATTCTGTAAACCTAATGCAAGAATTCAAGTACAAGCATGAATTTGAATGTATCCATACTTCCAAGTTGCCACTAGGCATGAATTTTGTACCGGTACCACTACGGTTGTCCTCGTATCCCTTCTCAGACCAGAATCTTCAAATAAGTGTACTTATTTTATCATACCATAATCTTAAAGAAAAGTGTACCCTAAATAAGTTGTCACATTAAATTATTGTATCAGTTAAATTAAACATGATAAATGTACGAGCAATCTACAAGGAAAAAAGTTTGAAAGAACTGTAATTGGTTCACAATGGCTGGCACCTACCGGTACTAAAGTCAATCAAAATTTAAGCAATAATAGGACAACTGTAGTTGTATAAGATTTGGATCTAACGACACTTAGAAACACAGCCAATGCACAGATTGAAATTGAAAAATTTACATTCATTATTGTAAATTTTTACATCTAATAATACCCATAGTTGCAATAAACAGTAGGATGCTACCAGCATACCAGTACAGGTATTAGTACAAAGATGTAGTTGATTTTTTTATTTATGTTTATTTGGCCTATTTTTTTACAAGAAAATAGAATCTTCTTTGATTTACATTCCTGGTCAGCCCTGTAAGACCTAGAACCAAACAGCATGACACATCTTATATAATCATAAATTTTATACCACATAGACGTACCAGTTTTTGGGAAATTGCTTTCAAAAACCATGTTGTGAGGCTCTTTTCCATGAGTTTTCAAAAAACGAGCACAAGCTACAGGAGTAAATCTAGTGGTATTGACTTGATGGGCATTATCGGGATGTAGGCTTTCCAGATAGGGCTTTGAAAGTGGGGATACCTCTCAGGTAAATATCTACTTGATTTACTCAACTGTATATAGGAGCCCAACATGAATAAATTGAAGCTTATACCTAATTGAAAAAATAATTTTCATAACAGGAGGGCATAAAAACATAATACGTACTAGTTAATGGATTGAAGAAAGCACCAAAGAAATTCTGCAAAAATGCAAATTTTCATGCAACATAAGTTTTTTCAAATATTTTACAATAGAATTTTTCAAGGTGTGATAAGCGAGAAGTTAGCCCCCAGAATTGGTAATTTACCAAATTTTATGACAAAAAGAAAAAAAAAAGATGAAATTGACACTTACAGTTCTACAAGCTTGCACGATATCTGATTATGGAACTTGTGAACTGCTCATTCTGACCTGAACTGCCTGGTAATTTTGCAATTCTTACCCGAACTGCTACCCATTGTGTTATGGGCCAACAAATAATAAAATGAGAAGAACATAGTTAACATTTTTCTCTTGTATTAACCAGGCTATAATTAAGGTCACCTACCTGGCTTGATCTAATCCAAAAAGCTACATTTATGGACTAAATGCAAATTACCTAAAGTTGCTGACATAGAGAAGGCAGAACACTTGCATGGTTAGAGAGAACCTAGTTTGTCTTCTTGCATTTCAAAGAAGAGGTGGAGAACTGGTTTGGGCACCACATGTGAAGCGTAGCCGCAAAACACTTGTGCCCCAAGTGACCATGCATATCTCTCTGTGGCATTTCAACAAACAATTGTGTTACAAGAGAGAGGAGAAAGCTGACCAACGACTTAAAAAAAGAAAAGAGGAGTTATCAGAGGAAGGCGTCGGAAGGATGCCGAGGAGGAGAAATGCACAAAATCATGTTTCCGATTCCCGGCCACATCTGCCACATTGACATTGGAGGCACCAGTTTTACAATTTCCGCCACATCTGAGTACAAACAACTAGCCGAGGCATCAGTTTTTCGATCCCAGCCACATCTGTGACAGTGACGGTGGTTTTCTTTCTAGTTAGCAAGAAATGCGCAAAATCATGTTTGTTCTTGCGGGAACGAAGCTCGTCGTTCTCAACGAGCCTGTCCCGGACAAAATCCATGTTGGATGTGAAGCTTCCTCCTATGAAGCCAAACCGGTTGGAGGAGCCTTGGGATTCATCGGAGGGACATCGGAGGAGGTAGAGTACCTGAGAGTTTGGTGGGAGGAGAAACCGGTTGAGGATGCGAGGTGATGAGATTGCAAGAAGAGAAGGCATTGTAGGGGAGAGAACAGAGAGGAGTGGTGGAAAGAGGAGCATAGTAGAGCAAATAAGAGGTTTGGGAGTTTAATAGGGTTGGATCTGAGTCATCTGAGTACCGAGAGATTTGAAGAAGAGATGGCGGTGGAGTAAATATTTAGAGAAGAGATTTTAACGGTTTGAGTTTTGAACGGTTAAAAGTCAGTAAAAAACTTATCCGGAGATATTCCAGGAATTAGCACCTGGGGGATATTACCTTTTCTCATAAACAATATTATGAAATAATAAATCAAAATAGACAGACTACCTTATTTTCCGAATCTTTTTAGTTACCATCTTAATATTTTAAAATTTTAATTTTATCATCCACATTGACTTTTGAAATTATCCAATCTTATATTCTACACACTCTGTAGGTGTGCAAAATAAAAAAATATCCAGGCACATCTAGAGTGCGCAGAATCCTTAGTTCCATGTAGGGCTGTCAACGAGCTGGCTCGAGCCGATTGGAACTGGGGTGTGCGAGGTGTCTCGATTGCACGAGCGACAAAGTCACGGAGGTCGGAGGGCCTAGCGCTAGTCGCTAAAGCCTAGAGGAGAGAGGAGGAGGTCAGGACTCAGGAGGAGAATTTTCAAATATGCGCCGCTAGAGGAGAGAAAAGGAGAGTTAAACTACTAAATCCTAAAACTAAACGGGTATGATTAAATCATATGTAATCCAACGGCCTATATTGTCTAGCTCGTTATGGGCCGAGCTGGGCCCTAGCTCAGCTTGTTAATTTTGGACTGAGCTAGCTCGCTAACAGTTTGGTCCACTATCGAACGAGCTATCAGCGATCGAGTCAGAGGTGAGTCACGAGCGATCCACGAGTTACGAGCTTTTTTGCCAGCCCTAATTCCATGCACCCTGATATCCAGAAGGTGCGTGGCTACCCTCTATATATTTTTTAAAATATTATAAGCAAAAACTTTCCGAAATTTTTATTAATATTTAAAAAATATAAAATTCATTCTGCACTCAAATTCGAAAAAATTCGAAACATGCATAATTCTCTGGATCCAGGCCCTCTTTTCGAAAAATTATTCTTCGGATCGAGGGGCACCTGGGTTAATGCAGATCCGGAAATTAATTTTCCAAATTTGGGTTTCCGCAGAATAATTCTCCGGATTTGTTTTTTATTTTATTTTTTAATTAAAATAGAATGTTATGATTTATTTATTTTTTATATTAAAATATTAGAAATATTTATATATTTCTTTGAAAATAGATGTAATACTATATAATTTGATTTATTAGAAAGACTGCAACAAATAACTCGAATTAACATTTTTCAGGCCGGATTTTTGCAGATGTAAGAAAAATTAAAATATCTCTTTGTGTGTTATTAAAAAAAATATAATTGATTTAAATCTGGTTTTTTGATTCTGGTTCAAAAGTCACTTATAGATAAATACATATAATATCGTGGCCCTTCCATTTTTGAAAAATAAAAATTTGCTCTCACAAAAGTCAGATAAAATTATTTCTTATGATTTTTTCAAAATGGATACAATATCTTAAAATTTAAATGTACTGGAAGGACCACAATATTTTCTTTATTTACTCAGAAGTGACTTTTGAACCGGGATCAATAACTCAGATCCAAAACATTTTTTTTCCATTAACACACAAAGAAATATTTTAATTTTTCTTACAACCGCAACAAATTATGCTTGAAAAATGTTGATCCGGATTATTTTTCACAGTCTTTCTAGTAAATTAAATTATATTGTATTCTATCTATTTTCAAAGAAATATATAAAATATTTATCATATTTCAATACAAAAAATAAATAATCATAACATTTTATATTTTAATTAAAAAGACAAATCCGGAGAATTATTCTCCAGAAAGAGAACCTTTGAATCCGGAGAATTATTCTCCGGAAAGTAAGCCCGGATCTGGAGAATTATTCTCTGGATTGGGCAGAATCATAAATAATCCAAAAATGGACGCAAATTGTTGAATTTTGAATTTTTTTTAATATTAATAAAAATTTCGGAGAAATTTTCATTCAAAAATAAGTAGGCAATACATAAATTTATTGTGGAAAACTAATTTAATAAGTAAATGCACAAAATTAACCTAATAAAATTGCAACTTAAATAAAAAGGGGGAATGTCATATATACCACTCAAAAACTATGAAATTACATATTTCTCCCTCTTAATTTTATAATTACATATTTACCATCCTAAATTATAATAACTCACATATTTATCCAACAAAATTTTAATATATATCAAGTATATCCAAAACTCAAACAAATTATGTTTAATATTCTAAACCTACGATTAATCAAAGATTAATTAATAATCTGACCCATTAAAAAGAGTGATTCCCCATGTGTCTTATTAAACCATACATGTGGGCCCTTTTAATTGGATGTTTTTCAATTGGTCCACGAATTCCATACGGGCCTGTTTTGTGCACCTATGGAAAAATATTGATATATCTTTTTTATTTAGAGCAAACAATATATTAACCATGTAAATATCATAACGAGAGGATAAGTAGTGTCACTTTTGCAGAGTATAAGACTCAAAATGAGGCTCCTTTGATTACAACAAGAGGAATAGAGACGAACACAAACATACTCTAAATGAATTTCACAATCATGTATATATATACAGAGAGTGGCTAAGGTAAAAGTGGTATGACCAAGGCCTTGGTGCTACCAATTAGTTTTTGCAATTTTAAAGTTCAAATAGTCGATTCAAATCGTTAGATATTCAATCTATATTAAAATCTGCTTGGAGATCAAATTTTACATTTTTTTTGAATTTTCTTACTATTTTTTAAGCCACTTTGAAAATGGTAGATCCGGGTGAACAGTAAAAACAGTGCAACCAAATTCTGGACCATGTGATCAGCAATTTTCGAAGTGGCTTAAAAAATAGTAAAAAAATTCCAAAAAATGTAAAATTTGGTCTCCAAGCAGATTTTAATATAGAGATCACACCTAACGGTTTAGATCGACCGTTTGAACTTTTAAAATCCAAAAACAACTTGGTAGCACCACAGGCCTTGGTCATACCACTTTGATCTTAGCCACTCTCTCTCTATATATATATATAAATAGGCTATCATGCTTTGGGAATTAAATATGGTGTTTTAATTTCCGCTCATATCTCTATTTTTGAAGTTCAAATAGTCGATCCGAACTGCTCAACACGATCTCCATATTGAAATGTGCTTGGAGACCAAATTTTATATTTTTTGGAAATTTTTTACTATTTTTTTAGAATTTTTGAAAATCACAACTTTTCATTAATAAAATAATAATAAAAAATTCAGAAAAACACTGATTTTCAAAAATTCTAAAAAAATAGTAAAAAATTTCCAAAAAATATAAAATTTGGTCTCCAAGCACATTTCAATATGAAGATCGTGTTGAGAAGTTCGGATCGACAATTTGAACTTTAAAAATTGAGATATGAGCAGGAATTAAACCATTATCTTTACTTCCCAAAGCATGGTAGCATCACTCATATATATATATATATATATATACTCCAACCAACACTGAAACACTGGTCTTGAGTTTGAGATAATATATAAACTAGTTTGGTTTGTTAAGTGTTAAGATAGGTTTGCTGTGTGGCCACCATCAACGCAAATGACAGCGCCGGTTACGAAAGAAGCAGCAGGTAAGCAGAGGAATGCCACCATAGATGCCACCTCCTCTGCCTCTCCGAAGCGTCTCAGTGGAATGCGTGACGTGACATGCTTATAAAATTCTTCATTTTGAGTCACCTATACATATATATATACTCAAGGTCAAGGCGAGAGAAGATTCATATATCAAATTTAGTATGCAAATTAAAACCCACGTACCGCCTTTGAGAGAGTAGTTGTGATGAAGCCGGGTGCGACGCAATTGACACGAATCATATCTCCTGCCCACTCACATGCCAAGGCTCTGGCCAGCTGATTCATTGCTCCTACCAGTATATATATATATATATATATATAATACCAGCACAAAGTAATTAAACATGTCTGATATGATATGATAAGATTAATTTCTGTAGAGCTACGTACCTTTGGTTGAGGAATACACTGCAAGACCTTGAGATCCCGCTGTGCCGGCAATGGAAGAGATAAAGACGACATTGCCCCTACCTGATTCCTTTAGGAATGGATGTGAAAGTTGGGTGAGATGGAAACAAGAATCAAAATTTGTAGCCATCAAATTAGAGTACTCTTCTGAGCTGAATTCTGTTGCTGCTTTCCATCCTGGACCAACACCACCTGCGTTATTAACCTGCCATTGTATAAATTAAATTCAATTTCTTAATTCATATGTAAACTAATTAATTAAAATCTCAATCAATTGTCATTAATTAATTGTATATATATATATATATACTTACAAGAATGTCTAACTTGCCGTTAAAAATAGTATGAACTTGATCCATGAGCTTCTCTCTTTCAGCACGGTTTGACACATCGCAAATCGATCCAGTTACGGGAAGATTCATCATTTTACATTGATTTAGCATTGAGTTAAGTTCTTCCTCATTTCTAGAGCAGGTATGTACTGCTACTCCAAATCTTGCTAATTCTTCTACAATTGCCCGACTACATAATTTACAAATTAAGTTCATCCATCATTAACTTTTTTAAAGAGAATTAATTTTGAAAACTGACTTAGTTTTCTTTTTCTTTAAAGAAAATTAAGAATCTATTTGCAAGATATTTTCTTATTTTAAAGAAGTTCCAATTAATATAAATAAAATTTAAGAATCATTTTTTAGGTTAAAGAGGAATGGAGTGATTCAATTTGTATAGAAAGAGGTTAGTGAATAAATAGAACCAACCCAATTCCTTTGCTGCCACCAGTGACCAAAGCAGTGGCACCTTGCATGCTCCATCTCTCATCTCTGTTTACCATCGTCGTCTCTTAATTCTCTCTCTTTCTATTAAATCCAAAAGCTGAGGCTTAGTTGTTGCATATGTATAGTATACCACATGTGTGTGATCCATATCACATATGTCATATGTGTCATGTGTGTAGCCATATAACTGAGGCTGAAGCTGAGGCTGAGGCTGATCCATATCACATATGTCATATGTGTAGCCGTATAGCTGATTTTTTTTTTATATTTTTAGAAATTATAAATTCAAATTTTCAGGAAAGAAATTGATTGTTTATTTTTTCAAAAAATAGATGGAACAACACCAATAGTATGGTTTCAGCAGGTGCAGGTGCCTAGGACCGCACTATTAGTGCGTTTCCGGTAATGTTTAGACGTTAAATTTCATTTGGACCACATATTTTCTCGAAATATGCTGAAAACAACATTTAGGTTTCTGGATCCACACCAATAGCATGATTCCGGTATTTTTCAGCCATTAATCTGGACCACATATTCCTCCAAAGCCTGCTATAACCTCACCATTGGTACAGTTTCAGCAGTTTGTCCTTGGTAGAACCGCACCATTCAGGTTTCTGGGATAGCATCAATAGTGCAGTTCCGGTATTTTTCAGATGTTAAAATCCATCTAGACCATTTAATTTCCCGAAAACTGGGACAAATTATTACAAACAAACAGTCCATATTAGTTCTTTTAACTTGGCACAAATTTCAAAACGAACCCCCTACAGTTCTACAGGCACCGGATTGACTTTGGTTAGACTAAAATTAATCTGGGTCGTCCGTTTGTAACTTGCTTGAATCCGATACCTGGGAGGATACAGATTCACCACATATCGATTCCAGCAGTTTGTCAAAGAAAATTGCGGTTCCATCTATTTTTAAGAAAAAACAACATGTGCATAGAACAAAAGGTTGAATGGTCATTAAAATTATATTGTCCACAATAAAAGATAGGAATGCTTTGAAAACTGAAAACTGTGTTGAGTACTTGTGGCCACAATACTTGCCGATTTTTTTAGATAAATGAAAATTAGTAGAAGTATCATTAATTAATTAATTAGGTGTCGCGTTTTTGTGAGGAGACCCACGTGGCAACCACCAATCTTTCAATTGTATTTTAATATTCCAATTGCTTAAAAGTTTGTCATAAGACCCACGTTGGAATATTAATTTGTCTATTTCAATTTTTACAATGTTTGACAGTAAAACCTTTTTTCTGAAATTATGACTGAACCTATGCTTCAGGCACTAAAAACACATGCGTTCAGAATCTGATAATTAACATAATATTGTTAAATATTTCAGAACAAATGATATTTATTGTTGACAAACTTCTATTTATATATCCCCGTGTTATTCCCTCACTGCCCTTGCAGTTGGAGACGAACGATTTGTCTCTAAGCAATGAATGACAAACAGACCTGGCTTAATTAATTAAGCACAGGAAGAAACTTTGAACTATAGAGAGATACAGAGAGAGAGAGAGAGAGGCTGAATGTTTGTCTTTTTTGTTTTTGGTTGTATAGATGCTAAAGATTGTTCTTTTTAAGGCAATACTGATTACAGAGGCGCTGAATAAGGTTGTGTGCTGTACTGCTGTGTGGTCAAAAGATTTATATTTAATTCCATGCTTATTGAAAACCCAGCCACTGGGCGGTCCACTATGGACACCTGACCGCTCCATGGCTGGGCGGTTCACTACGCATATCAGACCGCCCAGTGGCTGGGCGGTCCGCTATAAAACCTCTATAAAAGAGGTTTTTCTCTCTCCTGAGCAGCACAGTATTCATTCTAACAAATCCAGAACCGAAAGAGAGAAAGAGAGGCGATTTTGAGGCGATTTTGAGGCGATTTTGAACAGTAGTTATCAAACAGAAATATGTTGGTTGCACTGTATGTGGGTGGGAAGTTTACCCTGGGTGCGGAGGGAGCACAGTACACTAAGGAAGCAGCCTACGGCTTCGAGATAATTGAAAATACCTCATTTGTTGAACTGAAGGGAATAGTGTATGAAAAGATTGGTGTGAACCCCAACCGGTGTGATATAGATTTAGCTACTCGGATTAACACAGTAAGTGGTGGTAGACCTTACTATACCAGGTATCCAATAACAGATGAGTCGTTATGGAGGAGTGTTTACAACACTTTTGAGTCACAGGGGGTAATGGTAATGGACTTATATTCCAGGAGAGTTCCGCGTGAATCCGAGGTTGTAACATCTAGGGAAAATAGAGGTTATGATCCCTCGGGTTATGACAACCTGCGTCACTCGAGTTATGATAGCTCAAGTTATGATCACTCGGGTTATAACAACTCGGGTCATGAGCACTCGGGGTATGACAACCCCCGCCACTATAGTTATGACAACCCCCACCTCTCGAGGTGTGACAACCCCCGCCACTCGAGTTATGAACCGCACGTATCACCCGTTTATGAGAATTATGTACCTGATTTTAACACCGATCTACCACCACCACCTCCTCCTGAAACCCCAATCCAACCCAGATTTCCATCTGTACCACCATCAATACCTATAGTGGCACCCGTTGTTACCTGGAGCGACCTTGACCTTGATGCTGAGATCGATGCCATACCACAAAGAGATTTGAAAACGGGTGACGAATGGAACGGGAATTGGGATTCTGATCACCTGTCAGAAGGTGATGGAGATTATTTACCTAAGGAAGACAGATTTCCGATTAGAAGTCGGACAGATAGGCATCTGTGCCCCACATTCAACGATACCACTGCTTTTGAAGAGGCAGACATCTCATTTTTTGGGCCGCGTGTCAGGTACAATTAAGAACTTGCTCCGCATCAGGTTTACACCAACTTAGATGAAATTGTGAAGAAAATAAATGAGGTCCATGTTCACGGCAACTGGGAGTGCAGAACTGAAAAAAGAGACCGAAAAAGGTTAGTAATTGTTTGTACACTTCACCAAGAGGTTGGTGAAATCAAAAACAGCATGGAAGAGATCCGGAGGAGTGTAGACGAGAGCAGGCGCGAGACCCAGCAGACGCGCTACATGGCACAGCAGTATTATCAGTTCGCTCTCAACTCTGGATTCGAGTACCAGCCACCACCATACGGACTCTTCGACCCGTCATTCTACGAGGAGATCCAGCGACCACCACCACCTCCACCACCTCAGGATTGAGGTGCAGTGAGTTGTATCTTTCCCCGGTCTTTTTACTTTATTACTTCCTTTATTTGTATCTCTCGAGTATTGGGGACAATGCTCAATTTTATTCAGGGGGTAGGAAGGTAAATTGACCATGTATCTTTAAAAAATTTCGCATTTTAAATTCTTAGGTGCTAGTAGTTTTACTCAATTTTTGACTAGGGTTGGAGGCTTTACCAAAAATCCTAGAATGATTAGATTGAGCTTTTTAGCTAGCTTGCATTTTTATTTTTCTTTAGGAGTAGGTTAATCAAATAGGAATTGTTTTAAATTGAATTAGGCTAAGGTTTAGACAATTGGCCATGATACAAAAATTCGGAATTTTTAAAATAATTAGTGATCTCAAAGTGAACAATGAATTGCTAACCATGAGTGTTGACCAAAATCGCAAACCCTAAATTTTTATTGTTGAGTAATTTATTTTTACAAAGTCTTTTAAGTTTGATAGTGTTTTAAAATACCCATTTATTATAGATAGACCCCTAGCGAAAATATGCAATAATTCCTTGTATGAATGAATACTTGGAATTGTGTGTAATCATGGTGCTTGTGACACAAAAATATTTTAATTTTCAGAAAAATACAAAAATACAAAAAAATCAGAAATGAGAAAAATAAAAATAAAAATAGAAAAATTCAGAAAAAAGAAAAAAATAGAATAAAAGATGGAGGATAAAAAGAGTACGGGTGCCTACGCAAGACTGGTTACCAATAGGCTCGATAAAACCTCCCAAATTCTAATTTTTGTACATATTCAATTTTTTCAAAAAAAATAGTCACAAGTACCAACACACTTAGTTGTCATACTTTGCTCCAATCAATTGGGAAGGAAAATCAAAACTTATATCATTAGAATTCCTATTGATTGGATGGGATTTATTTATAATCGAAGGGGAAATTAATACTCTCAATTTTAAGGATATTTGTGAAATAAATTGATCGGTGGATATTTTTCTAGGGTAAGCACAATGAGGTCAATCATGGGGTGAATAAATTGTTCAAGGGAGAGGTTATGAATATTTTAGAGTCTTAAATTTATATTGCCATGACAATTGTACCAAACCCAAGTTCTAATTTAATTTTAACAAATCCTTGAGATTGTATGGTTTAACCTAGACCGGACCTTTGACCAGCTGGGATGTCGTTGCTTGAGGACAAGCAACAATTCAAGTTGGGAGGCGTGATCAGAGTCAAAATAATGATGATTTACGTAGGGTTTTGGCTTAGGTTTTGCATATTTTCTCACACTTATGCTTAATTAATTAGAGAAAAAGGCTACTGTCACCATTCTTTATTTTTTTATTGCAGAAAACAGGTTTTGGGACTATTTTACCCCAAATGGAGCCAGAATCAGGTCAATCGGATCAGCGACGCTTATCGACGAAGTCTCTGTTACGGTCTGTATTGCCTAATACGGACCAGGCCTAGCACAGACCAGAAGATAGTACTGGAACCATTAAACCCTAACCGTCAAGGTCCTAATACGGACTGTATCAGGTGATACGGTCCGTAACCGAAGACGCCTCTTGGGGAATAACTGTCGACAGCTGTATCCAGATCAGTTTCTTAGCCCCTACTCAATCTCCAGATGTCTCTCCACTCCTATATAAGGCCCCTAGGCAGAAGAATAACTCATCTTTGTAATTAGGGTTAGATTTGATTAAAGAGAGAAGAGAGGAGTGCTTGTAACAATGCCGTTTCGCAGCTAAGTTCCTTTTCTTAGGGCTAGGCAGTAAACCTTGTTACTCTTGATGTTTTGATATATATATTTCTGTTGATTATGATTTCTTGTTGTTGAATCTAAATGCTTTTGTGATTTACTATCTCTTCATCTAACTTCAATGATCTAGTTTGAGTCTGTTAGGGTAGTGACAGTACTTTAATGGTAAGAGAAACTATTTGTATGAATTAGCCTCGTTGAGATCTATTAGGTTTATGTGAAGAAAACCTTAGCGGGGAAACCATAAACCAGACCAACAAAACGCGTACCAAATTCCATCACTTGCGTAAGGAAAATCGCAGTGATCTGTGTAGTAATTTGGGGTTTTTAGAGATCAGTCATTTGCGTAAGGAAACTCGCAGTGTCCTATATAGAATCTTGATAAAAGATATGTCATTCTTGCGTAACATAAATCGCAGTGACCTATGTGGTGTCTTTCATAAAACAACAACAGGAAATCAGACGCAACAGGAATATATTGTCAAGGCGGATTGAGTAGCAATGGTTTGCCGAAACCCTAGGAATTCTCATCTCTATCTTTATTTTAATTACTTTTAATTGCTTCCTAATTTACATTGATCACAACAACATCTCTCAATTTTTATATTTCATTTAGCCTTTTGAAAGATTGTGATTCGATCGCTCAAAGCACTGAACCAATATTCCCTGTGGATCGACCTCGAATATACTACTCGATAGGATTGTGCGCTTGCAGTCTGAACCGATAGCATTTCCGAGTTTATAAATATTAAAAGAAACATTGCTCTCTTTTGAGTGATCAATGGTTCATACAACTTGCTTGCACCATTGCTCCAGGTCATAGAAAGTACAAATCCCGGCACTAGGTATGAATGTTGGAATCTGAGCGTAGAGGATGTCGATAACGCGTTGCAATTCAAATCCATAGCATGGGCTTTCGGTCCATGTATTCAAGTTGTGCCATACATTAGACCGGTCATCAGTATAGATGCATGCTTCCTGTCTGGCCGTTACGAGGGGAGACTGCTGATAGCATGTGCATATGATGCTGAAAACCAGTTGTTACCTTTGGCCTTTGCAATTGTTGAGAAGGAGGACGGGGAAAACTAGGGATTTTTCATGAGGTTCTTACGAAGACAAGTGGTTGGCGACCGGTTCTTTTATGTCATATCGGACCAGCACAAAGGAATCAAATATGTTTTTGATCGCCCAGATTTTGGGTGGTCGACAGCGAACGGCGATTGTGTGCACAGGCTGTGTATGCAACATGTTACAGACAACCTACACAAGAACTGCGGATCTGAAAAATGGGTTGCAGATACATTCAAAATTGGTTGCAAGAGGAAGAAGCCGAGAAGGGTGGAAGAGATGTTCAGAGATTTTGCCGAGGTATGTATATTTTTATTTGTTGACTTATATTTTCTGAATTATTTAATTAAATTTTGTCATCTAAAATTATTTTTTTTTGCAGTACTGTCCAAAGGCAAATGCGTATTTATTCAAGGTGGGAAAAAATAATCCCACCGATCTTGCTGAGCCACCCGCATATGAGAAGATATTGCAAGCCCGTGATGGAGGTTTCCGATAGGGAATTATGACCACAAATGGGTCTGAGTCTTTGAATGATGTTTTCAAGCAGAGCCGGATGTTACCCGTGGCAACAATTGTAGATGACACATTCTACAAGTTAAATGCATGGTTTGTTGCACAGTGTGTTAAAGCCCTCGAATTACTGTCCAGAAATCAAATGTTTTCAACAAGGGTGGAGGGAAAACTCAGGAAACATAGGGAGAAAGGTGCAGTTATGAAAGTTGTCTCGTACGGAGAGAACCAGTTGGAATTCGAAGTGCACTGTCCAAATGAGTTTGCTCCAACCGGCCGTAGACCGGATGGGACTATGGAGTTTGTGAAAAGGATGTTCAAGTATGTTGTTATTTTTGGACCTGACAATACCGTAATATGCACTTGCCAAGGAATCCAATTGGCCCACCTACCTTGTTCTCATGTTATGGCGGTGTGCCGAGAGAGAAACTTTTCTGAGGATGATTATGTCACACACATGTACCGTACCGATTACCTTGCGAGTACTTGGGGTGCATCTTTCCATCCTTATCCCAGCCAGTATCAGTGGCCAGCCTATGTTGGTGATAGAATCATGCCCGCAAGCGGGTGGATCAGAAAAGGAAGAAGACCCCACAAGCGTGCTGTAATGACCATGGACGAGATGGAAGGTAGGCGAATGGGACATCAGGCCCGCCGTTCAACAACTGACAGGCAGCGAGCAGGTACGGTTGATTTTATTTATTTACTTATATTTTATTTATTTACTTATATTTTATTTTGATTTTATTTCAACTGGAATGCAATGCAGATGCCATTAACGAAGCCAACGAAAGAGAAAATGCTAGAGTTGTTGCTGAGGCAACCGGTAGTAGCCACTGCACTCATGAAAGCCCAGGAACCGGTAGTAGCCATGGAGAGACATCCGGTAGTGTCGCACAACCAGCTGCACCCAGACCCAGACGTCGTATTTTGAGTTTGTTCGGCCGTCGTCGCTGATTACCCAAGTTTTGTTAAATTATGTTATGAATTATTTTAGATGTATATTGTGAACTATTCTAATTGGTAGTTTGTGAACTATGCAATTTTTTATTTGCCTCGATTATTTTATATGCTTCATTTTTGTTATTTTTAATACTTAATTACATATACAAAAACTAACAACATAAAATATAAACAAACACAAAATTGATGAAATAAAGTCTACGACATAAATTCCTAAAAAGTCTACTTCTTACAACGAGCCTTGAAAGTGCATGGAACAAAGTCATCATCAGAGTTTGCCTGATCTGGATCAGTCACAGCAGACGAAGTGGTAGCCTTACCAGTACACGGAACAAACTTATCGTCCGATGCTGGAGGCTCTGGATCAACTTTCTTCTTTTTCAAACCAAAGCCGTAGGGGTTTTCCACAAAGTCATCGTCTGAAATTTCATACCGACCATGTCGTCTACTCCATTCCTCTATCTTACATGTCTCACAATTAAGAAAATCACGACATACTTGACACTTGTACTTTTTTCCCTCGTTTTTACCTCGATCACTAATTGACCCTCCTCTCGCTGCGCCACGGTCTCGGTTGCTCTCTTCCTTACCTCGATTGTTACTGTCCATACCTCTACTAGCCTTAAATCGCTCAAAATCGTCACAAAACTGCCTCTTTCGGTTCTGAAATTGTTAGAATGAATACTGTGCTGCTCAGGAGAGAGAAAAACCCCTTTTATAGGAGTTTTATAGCAGACCGCCCGGCTGCTGGGTGGTCAGCTATGGGTAGTGAACCGCCCAGCCAGTAGGCTGTCAGTTATCCAGAGTGTACCGCCCAGTGGCTGGGCGGTTATGGTAGTTTTATAAATAATTTTGGAGTGAGGACAGATTTGATAATTTGTTTTTTTTTTAGGGTATTAATAAAAATATCGGTAAGGTTGTGTGCTGTACTGTTGTGTGGTCAAAAGATTTATATTTAATTTCATGCTTATTATCGTCCGATGCTGGAGGCTCTGGATCAACTTTCTTCTTTTTCAAACCAAAGCCGTAGGGGTTTTCCACAAAGTCATCGTCTGAAATTTCATACCGACCATGTCGTCTACTCCATTCCTCCATCTTACATGTCTCACAATTAAGAAAATCACGACATACTTGACACTTGTACTTTTTTCCCTCGTTTTTACCTCGATCACTAATTGACCCTCCTCTCGCTACGCCACGATCTCGGTTGCTCTCTTTCTTACCTCGATTGTTACTGTCCATACCTCTACTAGCCTTAAATCGCTCAAAATCATCACAAAATCGCCTCTTTCGGTTCTGGATTTGTTAGAATGAATACTGTGCTGCTCAGGAGAGAGAAAAACCCCTTTTATAGGAGTTTTATAGCGGACCGCCCAACTGCTGGGCGGTCAGCTATGGGTAGTGAATCGCCCATCCAGTAGGCGGTCAGCTATCCAGAGTGGACCGCCCAGTGGCTGGGCGGTTATGGTAGTTTTATAAATAATTTTGGAGTGAGGACAGATTTGATAATTTGTTTTTTTTTCAGGGTATTAATAAAAAGAGTGAGCCTATGGTGCTATGCATAGCACGGATGGGGTCCGTGCTACGGCCAAAAATTTGACTTTTTAAAATCATAACGGTCGATCCAACCGTTCAATGTGATAACCATATGAATATGTACTTGCAAAATAAATTTTATATTTTTTCGAATTTTTTTACTATTTTTTTAGATAGGTAGAAAAATCAGTGTTTTCTGAAAATTCTGGACCATCAAAATTCTACCTATCTAAAAAATAGTAAAAAAATTCGAAAAAATATAAAATTTAGTTTGCAAGTACATATTCATATGGTTATCACATTGAACGGTTGGATCGACCATTAGGATTTTAAAAAGTCAAATTTTTGGCCGTAGCACGGACCCCATCCGTGCTATGCATAGCACCATAGCCTCACTCTAATAAAAATATCGGTAAGGTTGTGTGCTGTACTGCTGTGTGGTCAAAAGATTTATATTTAATTCCATGCTTATTGAAAACAGGACATGTGTCAATATGTGATTGGAATTAAAATACAATTGAAAGATTGGTGGTTGTCAGTGAAGAGTACGTGGCCACGTGGGTCTCCTGACAAAAACGCCACGCCTAATTAATCAAATTCAAATCCTCTGTAATGTACAATCCATTTCCTCGACGGTACCGTAAAAGATTACCTTTTACAATTAGCTATTTACAGTTTGAGATTAACTCTCAGCCGGTTTGGAATACGGGCTGACTGAGGGGGCAGTATTATTGGGCTTCGAGATTCGTGCCAAGTTAAAAAGAACGGTCCAGATCAAGTAATTGTAAAAGATTTCCTTTTACGGTACCGTCGGTTCAATTCTTTTCTGGACCGCCAAAAATTATGTCGGTAAATAAAAGCAAACCGTCAAAAATTTCGACAATTTAGATAGTTTTATAATTATTCAAAAATCGTAGATATTTTTATTAATTTTTATTTAATGTTGGATATTAATAAAAAAATGGGCAATACTTGCACTGCCTTTTATTAATTTTAATCATAGATTGATTTTAGTATGATCACTGTTTATATTAGGGCTGCAAACAAACCGAACCGAATCGAACTTACTTCCAGTTTGAGTTTGGTTTGAATTAATTTCGAACTAAG
The DNA here is from genome assembly GCA_011114355.1 of Carex littledalei. NCBI lineage: Eukaryota > Viridiplantae > Streptophyta > Magnoliopsida > Poales > Cyperaceae > Carex > Carex littledalei. The sequence continues at coordinate 6,067,391 of CM022104.1, forward strand.
TTTGGTTTGAATTAATTTCGAACGAACTCAATTTCGAATCGAACTTTTTACGAACTCAATTTCGAACTTTTACGAACTTTGTTACGACTTAAGAGTTATGACTTATGGTTGGGCCATAGTTCGAAATTACAGCACTTCAATAAAAACTCAGGCATTCTGAATTCTAATTATACAGTACACCAAAGTTTATATCAAAGTTAATTACAAATATCAAAATTTATATCAAACACCAAAGTTTAGTACAATCAATCAAAGTTCAGTACAATCACATAATCCAAAGTTTTCCAAATAGCCAATAGGAGCAACATCACCAAAGTTTTCAAATATCCAAAGTATTCAAAGTACAATTTAAATATCAATAGAAGTACAGAACAATCACCAAAGTCTTAGATTTATTACAAACCCAAATATTATCCTAAATAAAATATTAAAGTTCATATCAGCAAAAATTAACGGTTCACGTTTGAGTTAATTTCGAACTAAGTTTGGTTTGCGAACTTATTTCGAACGAACTAGGTCCAGTTTGAGTTTGGTTTGAATTAATTTCGAATCGAATTTTTTATGAACTTTTTCGAACCAAACTCGAATCAAATTAGGAACTACGAATTTTTTGTGCAGCCCTAGTTTATATCTATAATCTTAATTGGAATCCGTTAGAAATGTTTTCTATTACTTCTGTTGTTTGTTTAGTAACAAAAGATACGGCTACGAATCGATATTTTTTTCCTCAAAATACTACTTAAATTGATAAAAATAAGTGTATATTTTTAATTTTTGTGGATTCTTCCAAATATTTTTTTGGATTTTACTTTGGTTTATACTTGTGATTCAAATATTTTGGTGAATCACGTGTGAACCAGATTGCTGCAATCATTTGAGTGGCAAAGGAAGGATCGGAGAGCATAGTGATAAATGAATTATTCGGGTTTGATTCGGCAGGAGTTAATTTTGGAATTCGAGAATAATTTAAGTATAATTCGAAAAAAATTAGCTGGGTATAAAATCTAAATAATATAAAATACTATCCATGTATAAAATTCCAAAAAAAAGGACATTCTTGCAAAATTATACATTAATTTATTATTAAAGGACCGGCATTATATGAACACACCAAATTATATATTAGTTTATTATTTTATTCAAGTATCAGCAACCCAAGAAGAGAAGAAGACAAAATAATACGCAAAAGTCTCGAATGTGTCTCTTAGAGAATAGAAATGTAAGAGAATGAATTTGATTATTTGATTATCTCAGAATGTTTGTACAACAGTCTTTATATAGACTTTGATCACTGCCTTAGATCCTATTTTACAACAGATACAAAGATTCATAACTGTATAACTGCCTTTGACTAAGCTAACTAACATTTAGTTTGGTTGACTGGTCCAATATCCCCCCGCAAGCAGAGCTAGAGATGGATTGAACCGTGAGCTTTGTCCTGAGGAAGGCAAGTCTAGTACCAGTAATAGATTTGGTGAAAGCATCAGCTATTTGATCTCGTGAACAGATGAACCGAATCCCCAATTGTTGAGCTGCAACATTCTCTCGAACGAAATGGTAATCTATTTCGATATGCTATGATTTATTTATTTTTTATATTAAAATATTAGAAATATTTTATATATTTCTTTGAAAATAGATATAATACTATATAATTTTATTTATTAGAAAGACTGCAACAAATAACTCGGATTAACATTTTTCAGGCCGGATTTTTGCGGATGTAAGCAAAATTAAAATATCTCTTTGTGTGTTATTAAAAAAAATAAAAATGATTTAAATATGGGTTATTGATCCCGGTTCAAAAGTCATTTCTAGATAAATACATATAATATTGTGGCACTTCCATTTTTGAAAAATAAAAATTTGATCTCACAGAAGTCAGACAAAATTATTTCTTATGATTTTTTTTTTCAAAATGGATACAATATCTTAAAATTTAAATGTACTAGAAGGACCACAATATTTTCTTTATTTACTCAGAAGTGACTATTGAACCGGGATCAATAACTCAGATCGAAAACATTTTTTTTCTATTAACACACAAAGAAATATTTTAATTTTTCTTACAACCGCAAAAAATATTTCTTGAAAAATGTTGATCCGGATTATTTTTCACAGTCTTTCTAGTAAATTAAATTATATTGTATTCCATCTATTTTCAAAGAAATATATAAAATATTTATCATATTTCAATACAAAAAATAAATAATCATAACATTTTATATTTTAATTAAAAAAACACAAATCCGGAGAATTATTCTCCGGAAAGAGAACCTTTGAATCCGGAGAATTATTCTCCGGAAAGTAAGCCCGGATCTGGAGAATTATTCTCCGGATTGGGCAGAATCATAAATAATCCGAAAACGGGCGCAGATTGTTGAATTTTGAATTTTTTTAATATTAACAAAAATTTCGGAGAAATTTTCATTCAAAAATAAGTAGGCAATACACAAATTTCTTGTGGAAAACTAATTTAATAAGTAAATGCACAAAATTAACCTAATAAAATTGCAACTTAAATAAAAAGGGGGAATGTCATATATACCACTCAAAAACTATGAAATTACATATTTCTCCCTCTTAATTTTATAATTACATATTTACCATCCTAAATTATAATAACTCACATATTTATCCAACAAAATTTTAATATATATCAAGTATATCCAAAACTCAAACAAATTATGTTTAATATTCTAAACCTACGATTAATCAAAGATTAATTAATAATCTGACCCATTAAAAAGAGTGATTCCCCATGTGTCTTATTAAACCATACATGTGGGCCCTTTTAATCAATTGGTCCACGAATTCCATACGGGCCTGTTCGGTGCACCTATGGAAAAATATTGATATATCTTTTTTATTTAGAGCAAACAATATATTAACCATGTAAATATCATAACGAGAGGATAAGTAGTGTCACTTTTGCAGAGTATAAGACTCAAAATGAGGCTCCTTTGATTACAACAAGAGGAATAGAGACGAACACAAACATACTCTAAATGAATTTCACAATCATGTATATATATATAGAGAGTGGCTAAGGTCAAAGTGGTATGATCAAGGTCTTGGTGCTACCAATTAGTTTTTGTAATTTTAAAGTTCAAATAGTCGATTCAAACCATTAGATATTCAATCTATATTAAAATCTTCTTGGAGACCAAATTTTACATTTTTTGGAATTTTTTTACTATTTTTTAAGCCACTTTGAAAATGGTAGATCCGGGTGAACAGTAAAAACAGTGCAACCAAATTCTGGACCATGTGATCAGCAATTTTCAAAGTGGCTTAAAAAATAGTAAAAAAATTCAAAAAAATGTAAAATTTGGTCTCCAAGCAGATTTTAATATAGAGATTACATCTAACGGTTTAGATCGACCGTTTGGACTTTGAAAATCCAAAAACAACTTTGTAGCACCAAAGGCCTTGGTCATGCTTTGGGAATTAAAGATGGTGTTTTAATTTCCGCTCGTATCTCTATTTTTTAAGTTCAAATAGTCGATCCGAACTTCTCAACATGATCTTCATATTGATATGTGCTTGGAGACCAAATTTTATATTTTTTGGAAAAATTTTACTATTTTTTTAGAATTTTTGAAAATCACAACTTTTCATTAATAAAAAAATAATAAAAAATTCAGAAAAACACTGATTTTCAAAAATTCTAAAAAAAATAGTAAAAAATTTCCAAAAAATATAAAATTTGGTCTCCAAGCACATTTCAATATGAAGATCGTGTTGAGAAGTTCGGATCGACTATTTGAACTTTAAAAATAGAGATATGAGCGGAAATTAAAACATTATCTTTACTTCCCAAAGCATGGTAGCATCACTCATATATATATATATATATATATATATATATATATATATATATATATATACACACACACACTCCAACCAACACTGAAACACTAGTCTTGAGTTTGAGATAATATATAAACTAGTTTGGTTTGTTAAGTGTTAAGATAGGTTTGCTGTGTGGCCACCATCAACGCAAATGACAGCGCCGGTTACGAAAGAAGCAGCAGGTAAGCAGAGGAATGCCACCATAGATGCCACCTCCTCTGCCTCTCCGAAGCGTTTCAGTGGAATGCGTGACGTGACATGCTTATAAAATTCTTCATTTTGAGTCACCTATACATATATATATACTCAAGGTCAAGGCGAGAGAAGATTCATATATCAAATTTAGTATGCAAATTAAAACCCACGTACCGCCTTTGAGAGAGCAGTTGTGATGAAGCCGGGTGCGACGCAATTGACACGAATCATATCTCCTGCCCACTCACATGCCAAGGCTCTGGCCAGCTGATTCATTGCTCCTACCAGTATATATATATATAATACCAGCACAAAGTAATTAAACATGTCTGATATGATATGATAACATTAATTTCTGTAGAGCTACGTACCTTTGGTTGAGGAATACACTGCAAGACCTTGAGATCCCGCTGTGCCGGCAATGGAAGAGATAAAGACGACATTGCCCCTACCTGATTCCTTTAGGAATGGATGTGCAAGTTGGGTGAGATGGAAACAAGAATCAAAATTTGTAGCCATCAAATTAGAGTACTCTTCTGAGCTGAATTCTGTTGCTGCTTTCCATCCTGGACCAACACCACCTGCGTTATTAACCTGCCATTGTATAAATTAAATTCAATTTCTTAATTCATATGTAAACTAATTAATTAAAATCTCAATCAATTGTCATTAATTAATTGTATATATATATATACTTACAAGAATGTCTAACTTGCCGTTAAAAATAGTATGAACTTGATCCATGAGCTTCTCTCTTTCAGCACGGTTTGACACATCGCAAATCGATCCAGTTACGGGAAGATTCATCATTTTACATTGATTTAGCATTGAGTTAAGTTCTTCCTCATTTCTAGAGCAGGTATGTACTGCTACTCCAAATCTTGCTAATTCTTCTACAATTGCCCGACTACATAATTTACAAATTAAGTTCATCCATCATTAACTTTTTTAAAGAGAATTAATTTTGAAAACTGACTTAGTTTTCTTTTTCTTTAAAGAAAATTAAGAATCTATTTGCAAGATATTTTCTTATTTTAAAGAAGTTCCAATTAATATAAATAAAATTTAAGAATCATTTTTTAGGTTAAAGAGGAATGGAGTGATTCAATTTGTATAGAAAGAGGTTAATTAGTGACTTGTAAAACAGGGAAAACCAATCCAAGATAAGATATTAAGATCAGAAAAGAGGAAGTGCATCGTTTAATTTCACCATACACATAGCACTACTTACAACCGATCGATCGATCGAAAATATAATATTGAAAGTGAGAAAAGAAATTAATTAGCTAGGGAAGCATAAATAGAACCAACCCAATTCCTTTGCTGCCACCAGTGACCAAAGCAGTGGCACCTTGCATGCTCCATCTCTCATCTCTGTTTACCATCGTCGTCTCTTAATTCTCTCTCTTTCTATTAAATCCACAGGCTGAGGCTGAGGCTGAGTTGTTGCATATGTATAGTATACCACATGTGTGTGATCCATATCACATATGTCATATGTGTAGCCGTATAGCTGATTTTTTTTTTATATTTTTAGAAATTATAAATTCAAATTTTCGGGAATGAAATTGATTGTTTATTTTTTCGAAAAATAGATGGAACAACACCAATAGTATGGTTCCAGCAGGTGCAGGTGCCTGGGACTGCACTATTAGTGCGTTTCCGGTAATGTTAGACGTTAAATTTCATTTGGACCACATATTTTCTCAAAATATGCAAAAAAAACAACATTTAGGTTTTTGGGACCGCACCAATAGCGTGATTCCGGTATTTTTTAGCCATTAATTTCCATCTGGACCACATATTCCTCCGATCCAAAGCGTGCTATAACCTCACCATTGGTACGGTTTCAGCAGTTTGTCCTTGGTAGAACCGCACCATTCAGGTTTCTGGGACCACATCAATAGTGCAGTTCCGGTATTTTTCAGATGTTAAAATCCATCTAGATCATATAATTTCCCAAAAACTGGGACAAATTACAAACGAACAGTCCATATTAGTTCTTTTAACTTGGCACAAATTTCAAAACAAACCCCCTACAATTCTATAGGCACCTGATTGACTTTGGCTAGACTAGAATTAATCTGAGTCGTCCGTTTGTAACTTGCTTGACTCCGATACCTGGAAGGATACAGATTCACCGCATATCGATTCCAGCAGTTTGTCAAAGAAAATTGCGGTTACATCTATTTTAAAGAAAAAACAACATGTGCATAGAACAAAAGGTTGAATGGTCATTAAAATTATATTGTCCACAATAAAAGATAGGAATGCTTTGAAAACTGAAAAATGTGTTGAGTACTTGTGGCCACAATACTTGCCGATTTTTTTATTAATATCCAATATTAAATGAAAATTAATAGAAATATCATTAATTAATTAATTAGGTGTCGCGTTTTTGTGTGGAGACCCACGTGGCCAACCACCAATCTTTCAATTGTATTTTAATATTCCAATTGCTTAAAAGTTTGTCATATATAAGACCCACGTTGGAATATTTGTCTATTTCAATTTTTACAATGTTTGACAGTAAAACCTTTTTTTCTGAAATTATGACTGAACCTATGCTTCAGGCACTAAAAACACATGCGTTCAGATCAGATAATTAACATAATATTGTTAAATATTTCAGAACAAATGATATTTATTGTTGACAAACTTCTATATATATATCCCCATGTTATTCCCTCACTGCCCTTGCAGTTGGAGACGAACGATTTGTCTCTAAGCAATGAATGACAAACAGACCTGGCTTAATTAATTAAGCACAGGAAGAAACTTTGAACTATAGATGCTAAAGATTGTTCTTTTTAAGGCAATACAGATTACAGAGGCGCTGAATAAGGTGAAAATAAATCTGCTGTGATTTCCACAATGCGATCCGATCTCAACTGTTGGTCTTTCTCGAGATGTGTGTATGAAAATTTACTTTTCCGAGAACGTTTCCAAAATCTGCGTACGAAAAATTTGAACCGTCAATCTCGAAATTTCAGAATCCTTCGATCCCTCTCGGAATTGCAGCAGATTCCGACTCGAATAAGGTTGTGGTCAAAAGATTTATATTTAATTCCATGCTTATTGAAAACAGGACATGTGTCAATATGCGATTGGAACTAAAATACAATTGAAAGATTGGTGGTTGTCAGTGAAGAGTACGTGGCCACGTGGGTCTCCTGACAAAAACGCCACGCCTAATTAATCAAATTATATATTGGCAAATTCTTCTATGCACCTAAGGACCTATTTGTAAAATGAGCATATTTTCATTTTCAAAGTTCAAACAGTCGATCCGACCGTTCAACATTATCTCCATATTAAAATGTACTTGGAGGTCAAATTTTACATTTTTTTGAATTTTTTTACTATTTATTAAGATGGGTACAAAATTCAATGGTCTGAATTTGACTAGTTTTGTAAAATACTTAATAAATAGTAAAAAAATTCAAAAAAATGTAAAATTTGACCTCCAAGTACATTTTAATATGGAGATAATGTTGAACAGTCGGATCGACTGTTTGAACTTTGAAAATGAAAATATGCTCATTTTACAAATAGGTCCTTAGGTGCAGAGGCGGAGCCACATACATTGAATGGGGGTCAATTGACCCCATTCATTTTGAATTTTTTTTTTTTATACTCTATTTTAATATAGATTAAAGTAAAATATTATAGATAGTGTGAAATTGACCCCTATTTGTAATAGAAAAATTTTATATGCTTGACCCACATTCACGTTTGACCCCCATAGTCTGAAAGTCTGGCTCCGCCCCTGCTTAGGTGCATAGAAGCATCCCTCGTATATATATTAGTTTATTATTTTATTCAAGTATCAGCAACCCAAAAGAACAGAAGAAGACAAAATAATACGCAAAAGTCTCGAATGCTTGCATTTTGGGTTATCTCCCTTGACCATTCGGAAGACAAGAAGACAAACCCTCTCTGATCGGAAAGGGGAAGGGAGCGACAAACGCGAAAAGAATTAGAATTCCATGTCGCACGCGTGATCAGAAGCGAAGGAGAAGCGAGAGAAGAATTCAATTCATGCGACTTTTCGACCTCCAAATCACATTAGGAAATCTCCGCCAAAACATAGGTATTTGGCGATAATTCATTGTTCGCGGGTGAGAAGACCTATTTACCCTGTCTGTTTTTCTCTCCCTTCGTCAACTGCACCAGTGAAATCGATCTCTCTTCTTCACATCAAGAGCTCCGACAAGATACTGAGTTGCTTTCTACAAACTTCTATCATTCTTCAATAATTTTTTTTTTCAATTTAACATCCATTTTTCTTTCTTCTGCCAGTTATGTGAAACTCTAAGAATGACAAATTTTTATAAATTCAATAAATAGGATGGATGATTTTTGTCCTCATTAGAATGAATTCTTCTAACTTGAAATGACTTCCGATCAGAAAATTTTAAATCAAAATTATTTTTATTTATCTCTTTTCTAACAAAATAAACTCATTTTATGCTCCATTGTTTCCGATCAGAGTGAAAAAGCTAAGTTTTACTCACTGCGAAATCAAAACGGTCGGCGAACTTTTACGAAAAACGCGTATAACACGAAACATTCGTCAAATTTGCGAATAATTCGCGAATATATCGTTTAATACGCGACTGCAGCATAAGACGTCGATTCATTCGCTGGATACCAAAATTTGAATAAAATGCGAATACTAATTAGTGAATAAAACGCGAGTCTGGTTAATGTGTCCGAGAGTTTCCAATACAAAACATGCTTTATTCATGACGCAAATGGAAACCTAACTACTTCAGCTGCTAATTTAAAAGCATCAAAATTCAAACAGAATAATACAAGTGTTTTAAGATGATTTGTGGTAGAATAAAATTAAAACATCTTCATATTCATGTAACACATTTCATATGCACAATTTCACTTACTACTAAGTAGTATATAAGAACAATTTAAATTTTAGTTTTTATAAATTAAAAAAATTCACTTATTTTATTTAGACTTTATTTATATGTGTGTGTGTGTGTGTGCGCGCGCGCGCGCGCTATGCTGAGTTGTGAAGTAGTCATTTTTGCTTTATATTTCAGTTCGTTGGATTCGCTTCAAATGTAGTGCGGATCCCATCACTAATAAAAAAAAAATTTGCTGAAATTGAACTCCAGTTACTGGAGAGCTCCCTTTCTCTTCCAAGAGACTCCTGACCCCATCCCCTTTTACGAAACAGAAAAACAAAAACAAAAAACCTAGCCCTCCGCCATCTCCCCGCCAATTCAAATGGCCTAAGCCCGCGCTCCCCGCCATCTCCTCCGACCTCTCCCCCATGCCCTGTGCAAAACAAAAACAAACTTAAATCGCGGTATTCTCTCTCGCTGATCCTCTCTTCTCTCTCGCTGAGGCTCTCTTCTCTCTCGCTAATCCTCTCTTCTCTCTCCTGTGCGAACCTTCTCTGGAGAAACCAAGTATTTCTTTCTCAAAATTGAAGTTTTTTTAGTTTATGCTTTACATCAAGAATTTAAATTTATTATTCGCATAATTTTTTTTGTCTAACTCGATCCAGTACTAGAAAAAAAATGTATAGAAAATGAACTATGAAGCATTCAAGGAACCTGATAAGACAAAGGAATTATTCAATTTGTGTGAATTATGAAGCAATTTTCAAAAATTTGAGTGGATGAATTTAAATTTTCTTGTGTATTAGAGGCTGATTAGAAAATTTAAATGCCCTTATTGTGCCCTCTGTTTATTTCCAGCTTTGAACGCTTCCTATAATTTATATTATGTGCCCTTCCAGATTTGATTAGAAAATTCAAATGTCCTTAACTGTATCCCGTTGTTGTATGTCTAACTATTATAACAAGGTCTCATTTCCTTTGATAGGTATCAAACTCGTCAAACAATGTCATCTTGTGGTGCTTCTACTAGTTTCGATGAAGATGAGATAACTCAAAGGTTGCAGCTGCGGGTAATTTTTTATTCCCTTTTATGTTAAAATTTCCACTATCATTGTAGTCAATCTATTTTGTGATAGAATTTTCTTATGTTGAACAGCCAAGTATCACTGATCCTTATACCTACAACATGGGAGTATCATTAGAAGATGGAGAGGCTGAGCCAGATGGAGAAGTAAAGCCGTATATTGGCATGGAGTTCCGAATAGTCAATGAGGCATACACGTTTTACAATGATTATGCATGCCGTATGGGATTTAGTGTCCGGAAAGCAAGTTTGGGGAAGAATAGACACGGTGTGTCATCAGTTCGGTTCGTATGTAATAAAGAAGGCTTCCCAGATTGGAAAAAGAAAATGGAATTGTCGATAGGAAGCTCGACCAATCCTAGGACACCTGAGAAACAAAAGGGGATGACAAGGATCGGTTGTAAGGCCTCGTTCAGGATCAAACTTGTAGGTGGGATTTGGAGGGTGTCTGTGTTTGAGGAGAATCACAAGCATGATTTAATCACGAGCCCCTCAAAGAAGAGAAATCTACGATCCCTAAAACGCATGACAACAGATGATAAGGAAATCATACGTAACATGAGAGCTCAAAATATAGGAACATCACAGATACTAGAATATATAGCTAGCCAAAAAAAGGGTAAGCAAAATGTTCAATTCAATTTGATAGCGACTGATAATAGAAAGCTCAATGGGATAGATGTTCATACAACTTTGTTGTACTTTCAGAAGAAGCAAGAGGAGGACCCTGAATTTTTTTATTGCATAGATGCTGATGAGAGCGGTGTTGTAAAGAACATTTTTTGGGTTGATGGCCGAGCAAGACGAGCATACAAAGAGTTTGGTGATGTTGTGACATTTGACACAACCTACCAAACAAACCAATACAACTTGCCCTTCGCACCCTTCATTGGAGTTAACCACCATAGACATTCCATCTTATTTGGCATGGCTCTTCTAAAATGTGAGACGGCAGAAAATTTTTGTTGGTTGTTCAATTCATGGATGGTGGCAATGTATGGCAAACACCCTAGGGCAATCATTACAGATCAAGATCCCGCGATGAGGAAGGCAATTGCGATGACATTTCCAAATACTAGACATAGATGTTGTCAATGGCATGTTATGAGAAAGGCAAGGGATGCTCCAAGTATTATTTTGATACCTTCTTTCCAAATACTAGACATAAATTCCGTCTTTTCAAGTATTGTCAATGGCAATTTTGATACCTTCTTTTCAAGTTAGTTTACGTTAAATAATGCTAATTGTGTGTATCTTCTATTAGACAGAAATAAAAAAAAAAAGGCAAAATATATATCTTCACTATGGTGATGCTCCAAGTATTATTTTGTATTACATGAACTATGTTACTTATCTATTTTGTTAGTCTTACAAAAGTGGCACAATTTAATGCCTACATTATAAAATTTTCATGAAAACTACAGTTAGCAACATTATTTGTACCAGTTTCCAACCAAATTACAACCAGTGCCTCACATGTCAAGCACAAACACACGTCTAAAACCAGTTCCAATTATGAAAAATAATTACTTGAACAATCTAAAACCAGTACATCACATGTTCTTTAAAGCAAACATACAAAATATCATTACATCACATATCATTTAAACAAAATTATGAAAACAAACTACAACTATAAAATGCATTACAACTTCCTTTTGGATTGCTACAAAATTATGTTCCTTATGGTTTTAGCACAATGCTCTTGCTTTGACATCTCTTAGAACTAGCTTGAGCATCAAAAGTTTTCTTTTACATCCCATGCATTACATCTTGCATATATATGAATCTGAAAACAAAAAAAAAGAAATATTTGTAAGGACCTGCATGCATAATAATCAATTAGTAATACTAAAATTTGCATATTGCTTAAAATTTGATTGCCATACCGCAAATGAAGAAGAGAAAAAAAACACAGAAAAGGTACCGGTACCAGTATTGGTACCGACCATAGGTGAACCTCACCTGAATCGGAAAGAAATGACAAAACGAGCGGGTGGAGAGGGAGAAGATCGACAGGAAAGGTGAGCGGCTTCTCCTATATAACTCAGCAAGGGTGAGCAGGTTTTGTGTGCGCGAGAGACAGAGAGGGTGAAAGCGTCGGAGGAGAACACAAAATGGCGGAGGAGAGGTCGGAGGAGATGGCGGGGGGAGAGGTCGGAGGAGATGGCGGGGAGCGCGGGCTTAGGCCATTTGAATTGGCGGGGAGATGGAGGAGGGCTAGGTTTTTTTTTTGTTGTTTTTCTATTTCGTAAAAGGGGATGGGGTCAGGAGAGTCGCTAGAAGAGAAATGGAACTCTCCAGTGATTGAGAGTTCAATTTCAGCGAATTTTTTTTTATCGGCGATGGGATCTGCACTACACTGAAGTGAATCCAACGAACTAAAATATAAAGCAAAAAGTGACAACTTACTTCACAACTCAGCATAGCCCATCTATATATATATCAAGGTTCTAAATAGCGATTATAGCGGCATAGCGGGGAGACAAAAAAAAAAAAGCTATTGCGAATAGCGTAGCTATAGCGGAAGCTATCATACATAGCGTTTTTTTCTTTTCAAAATTTATATTCTACATTTCTACTAATTATCAACATGATCAATATTAGAGAATGGGGTAACAATCAAATGACAACTAATATAAGTCTATACCTTTTTCGACATGCAAATAAGAAGAAAAAAAAGGATCTACAAGGTAATATTATTTAATAGTTCATACTTTACAGATTATAATAGACGAAAAACAATTACTTTTACAAGTAAAATGAAGTAAATATACTTATTTGAACATTTATATATTATAATAATCAAAATTAGCTTTCAATTGAAACGAACAATAATAATTTTACAAGTGAATACTAGACGAAGAGCAAGTAAAAGAAAGAATTAATATTTGAATATTTTCCGATATAGAATGAGAGACTAAATCACAAATAGGAACAGAAGCAAATAGTTCGGTTTAGAATCATTTTAGTAACAGACCATGTAGCATCATAAATAAGAACAAAAGCCCATGTAAATCGCAAAAAAAAGCTCATGTAGCATAGCGGTTGCAATAGCGCATAGCGCGTAGCGGTAATAGCGGTCAGCTATTACAGCTATAGCGGTCGTAACTGAATTAGCGCACTTTTATCTCATAGCTTAGCTTTTATGGTCCGAAAAAGCTATAGCGCTGCAATAGCTAGCTATTTAGAACACTGATATATATATATATATATATATATGGACATGGCTAGCGTGCTACGCGTAGCATAGAGCACTCCGTGCTACGGCTCACTTTTTGAGTTTTCAAAATCCTAACGGTCGATCCAAACCGTTCAACATGATCTCCATATTAATATGTACTTGCAAACCAAATTTTACATTTTTTAGAATTTTTTTACTATTTATTAAGCCACTTTGAAAAAACACTAATTTGTACACAACAGTAAAATCTGCTGGACCATTGGATCAGCGATTTTCAAAGTGGCTTAATAAATAGTAAAAAAATTCTAAAAAATGTAAAATTTGGTTTGCAAGTACATATTAATATGGAGATCATGTTGAACGGTTCGGATCGACCGTTAGGATTTTGAAAACTCAAAAAATGAGCCGTAGCACGGAGAGGCTCTATGCTACGCGTAGCATATTAGCCAAATCCTATATATATATAGAGATGAGCTATGCTACTCCATGGAGTAAAACGCGTTTGTACTTCACGCCGTATTTTTATTTTGAAAGTCCAAACGACCGATCCGAACCGCTCAACATGATCTCCATATTGAAATGTGCTTGGAGACCAAATTTTACATTTTTTAGAATTTTTTTACTATTTATTAAGCCACTTTGAAAATCTGAAAATCCGGGTAAACAGTAGAGAACAGTAAAAAACAGTAAAAAATTCTGGACTGCCGGATCAGTGATTTTCAAAGTGGCTTAATAAATAGTAAAAAATTCTAAAAAATGTAAAATTTGGTCTCCAAGCACATTTCAATAAGGAGATCATGTTGAGGGGTTCGGATCGGTCGTTTGGATTTTCAAAATAAAAATATAGCGGCGTGGAGCACCAACGCGTTTTACTCCATGGAGTAGCATAGCTCAATTCTATATATATATATATATATATAATTCTTAAATTGCTTATATTGTTCAATATATATCTCTTATAAAATAAAATTATGCTCCGCTAGCTTGTCCTGCTCCCTCCTCTAATTTTAGTTTCTGACTTTACTGTTGTAACAAACTAATACTTTAAAATGATTTAATTTCACTTGGATTTAACTTTACTTTATTTGTTAAATTTAATAAGGGAGAATTTCATATAAACCATTCAAAAACTATAAAATTTGTATTTCTCCCTCTAAATTCTATAATTACGTATACACAATCCTAAATTCTTAATACTCAGATATTTACCCAATACAACTTAGATATATATTAAATATACCTAATACTCAAATTAATTATGTTTAAGATTTTAAAGACTACAATTAATCAATGATTAATTAAAAATAAACATTCTCCGTGTACCCGCTCTGACAATAGATAACAACATTAAGTTGTACTTCTTCGACTACCCCGACGTATCCTGTGCCACAACTGCTAATACTCCTGTTATTAGAAACTAACTGTAATAATGGAGTAGCGAGTCATGCAGAAGACAACAAAAAAGAAAAAATACGCAATTTTAAAATTTTTGAGAGGTATACATGAAATCCCCCTTCATAAAATTAAGACAGTGAAAAAGAATCATAGGCCTAGTACAAATTATAATGTCTTGCATTTCTAACGAGACACAAATTGTATTAATTTTGGTAAAAATAAATTTCATTATTCACTCATTCAGCCCACTGAGCCACTGGCTCTTTTTATAGAATTAAATATTCGTTCAATTAATTAAGATGGGAAAAATTTAAGTGTCAAACTTTTATTCAGCAGTTAAAAATAATTCTCTTGTGTGGAACATCGTAGGTTATTAATTTGAATAAGAATTATTTATGGATATTTAAAATAAGAATTTGTCGCTCATTTTTATCTTGTCGACTCCTAAGTTTTTTCAAAAAAAAAAAAATCGAGAAATTCCCCCCAATTTGATGAATTAAACTTGCAACTTGCAAATGAGTAGCTCTAGTAAATTTAAAATTGAAAATAATTTAATAATAATTAAATCTGTGACTCAAATTTAATATATAATTTTAAAAATATTTAAGGTTGGTACTTCATATATAATACATAAGATCTAACAAAAAAATCTGAACTAATTCGTTTGTAATATGCATGTAAGATCCGGAGTAGGTTTAATTTGGTTATAAAACGAAAATAATTATTCTTAATATTAATTAAATTAAAAAATAATTCATGTTAAAAAGGAATAACTCGTATAGCTAAGAGCATGTTTGGTCGTATCTAATATTTATGAAAATACAAATATATACGACAGTCTAATGAAAAGTAAATTTCAAGGGCTGTTTATCAAAAAAGAAAATTATGCCATTTGAAAAGTGTTATCCAAGTATTGTTTGACGAACCTTGTTTTCACATGATGAAAATAATAATTAAATTAGTCGGGAGAACAGCTTGGGTCCGATGTCCGATGGGTTTAGGGACCGTACGATCAACTTTAAGATTTGTGCGCATAAATTTTAAAGCAGGCACAAAAATTGCGGACGCGAATCTTAAAGCAGATCGAACGGTCATCGAATCTATCGAACTCACTTTGAGTCCGATGGGTATCGAACCCAAATTGGTTCCATTAGTCGGACCTACTTTTTTTTCTAGTGATCTTTTCAACGCACACGCTCCAATAAAAATCAGGTTAGCACTGTTTTTGAGTTAGTGAGTGTTTTTCTCCACTATTCTACATTTGAATCACTCTAAAAATAGAACTATTTCTGAAATTAGCGTTGTTCTTACTAACTCAGCCAAACGATAGAATAGTGCTAACTCCAAATTAGCGCTATTCTTGCTATTTTCGAGATTGCATCCAAACGCACCAAACAAATAGAAAACAAAACATCGAATTTGTTATCGTTTCATAAAATTTCATGCGTAATATATTTTTCTATAAAAATGGAACGAAACATTAATCTAATAATTAACGCATTATACAGTAGTTTTTTTTTCTTGTCAAAACACAAGATTTTTAATAGAAAATGATGCTTCTCTAGAATTTCGTTTGGAGGCCATACATATTCAGTTTTGTCTTTTTCTCCTTCGCATATTTTTCTTGAGTAAAAGTTGGCAGTTAAATCACCGAACTATTTAATATCTATAACAGAGATTTTCATTCAGATTTCAAATTTGTAACATTTCATACGAAGAATATCACTACATTAAAAGTTAATTTCTCTCCTTCGCCTTTTATCCAGAAAAAATAAATTTTGTGAAGACATCGGACAACAGTTGAATTTTATTTTGTATCCATGACCTTAATTACCTAAATTTTTTATAGTTACCATGTTAAAAAAATATACATAGTTGCAATACTTTTTTGAATTTTTTTATTTTTTATCCGGTACACCTGGCATTTTTATTAATACCCTAAAAAAAAGAAATTATCAAATCTGCCCTGACCTCGGAATTTTTATTAAAAATACCATAACCGTCCAGCAGTGGGGCGGTCCACTTCCCATACCAAATCGCCCCCCAGTGAGGCGGTCCGCTTTAAAACCCCCATAAAAGAGGTTTTTCTCTCTCCTAAACCAGCACAGTTTCATTCTAACAGCCCCAGAAAAGAAAGATAAAGAAGATGAAAGAAAGAGAGGCGATTTCTGGCAACAGTAGAGGTATATTTAATTAATTAATTTAATTTAATTTAATTTTTTAATTAATTTTGAACAGTAGCTATCAAACAGAAAGATGTTGGTTGCACTATATGTGGGTGGAAAGTTTACTCGGGGTGTGGAGAGAGCACAATACACTAAGGAGGCAGCCTATGGCTTCGAGGTAAATGAAAATACCTCATTTGTTGCACTGAAGGGAATGGTGTATGAAAAGATTAGTGTAAACCCCAACCGGTATGATATAGATTTAGCTACTCGGATTAACACAGTAAGTGGGGGTAGACCTTACTATACCAGGTATCCAATAACAGATGAGTCGTTATGGAGGAGTGTTTACAATACTTTTGAGTCACAGGGTACCCTGGTAATGGACTTATATTCCAGGAGAGTTCCGCGTGAACCCGGGGTTGGAACTTCTAGGGAAAATAGAGGTTATGACAACTCGGGTTATGACAACCCACGTCACTCGAGTCATGAGCACTCGGGGTATGACAACCCCCGCCACTCTAGTTATGACAATCCCCGCCCCTCGAGGTATGACAACCCACGTCACTCGAGTTATGAACCGCACATATCACCCGTTTATGAAAATTATGTACCTGATTTTACCATTGATCGTAACATGGACGATTATACCACCGAGCTACCACCACCACCTCCTCTGAAACCCCAATCCAACCCAGATTTCCATCTGTACCACCATCAATACCTATAGTGGCACCCGTTGTTACCCGGAGAGATCTTGACCTTGATGGTGAGATCGATGCCATACCAGAAAAGGATTTGAAAACGGGTGACGAATGGGACAGGGATTGGGATTTTGATCACATGTCAGATGGTGATGGAGATTATTTACTTAGGAAAGACATATTTCCGATTAGAGGTCGGACAGATAGGCATCCGTGCCCCACATTCAACGATACCACTACTTTTGAAGAGGCAGACATAACATTTTTTGGGCCGCGTGTCGTATACAATTCAGAGCTTGCTCCGCAGCAGGTTTACACCAACTTAGATGAACTTATGAAGAAAATAAATGAGGTTCATGTTCACGGCAACTGGGAGTGCAGAACTCAAAAAAGGGACCGAAAAAGGTTAGTTATTGTTTGTAAAGACGAAGCGCATTGCCACTTCCGTCTTTATGCAACCCCTGTGGGTAAGGGCGAGGCATGGATTATTAAGAAGTGTGAACCACCTCACACATGCAAGTCTGCGTCATCAAGGACAGACCATGCACAACTTACGGCTTCACTTATTGCCGATGTAATTGAGCGTGACGTTAAGGAGGACCTATCGATGAGCCTTAAGGAGGTCGCTAGACATGTCAGACGCATTTACTTACATGTCACCCCAAAATACAACAAGTTGTAGAGAAGGCGTGAACTTGCGATCTGTCGAATGTTCGGTAGCTGGCATGGTTCTTACAACTTGCTTGCACCATTGCTCCAAGCATAGCAAGTACAAATCCCGGCACTAAGTATGAATGTTGGAATCTGAGCGTAGATGATGTCGACAACGCGCTGCAATTCAAGGCCATAGCATGGGCTTTCGGTCCATGTATTCAAGATGTGTCATACATTAGACCGGTCATCAGTATAGATGCATGCTTCCTGTCTGGCCGTTACGAGGAGAGACTGCTGATAGCATGTGCATATGATGCGGAAAACCAATTATTGCATTTGGCCTTTGCAATTGTTGAGAATGAGGATGGGAAAAATTGGGGATTTTTCATGAGTTTCTTACGAAGAGAAGTGGTTGGTGACCGGTTCTTTTGTGTCATATCAGACCAGCACAAATGAATCAAATATGTTTTTGATCGCACAGATTACGGGTGGTAAACAGTGAACGGTGATTGTGTGCACAGGTTGTGTATGCAACACGTTGCAGACAACCTAAACAAGAACTGCGGATACAAAAAATGGGTTGCAGATACATTCAAAATTGGCTGCAGGAGGAAGAAGCCGAGAAGAGTGGAAGAGATGTTTAGAGATTTTGCCAAGATATGTATATTTTTAGTTATTTACTTATATTTTCTCACCTGAAATTTTTTTTTAGTATTGTCCAAAGACAAATGCGTACTTACTCAATGTGGGAAAAAATAATCCCAGAGATCTTGCTGAGCCACCCGCATATGAGAAGATATTTCAAGTCCGTGATGGAGGTTTCCGATGGGGAATTATGATCACAAATGGGTCCGAGTCTTTGAATGTTGTTTTCAAGCAGAGCCGGATGTTGCCCGTGGCAGCAATGTAGAGGACACCTTCTACAAGTTAAATGCATGGTTTGTTGAACGACGTGTTAAAGCTCTCGAATTACTGTCCAGGAATCAAACGATTTCAATAAGGGTGGAGGGGAAACATAGGGAGAAAGGTGCAGTTATGAAAGTTGTCCCGTACGGGGAGAACCAATTGGAATTCTAAGTGCACTGTCTAAATGAGTATGCTCCAACCGGTCGTAGACCGGATGGGACTATGGAGTTTGTGAAAAGGATGTTCAAGTATGTTGTTATTTTTGGACCTAACAATACTGTAACCTGCACTTGCCAAGGAATCTAATTGGCCCACCTACCTTGTTCTCATGTTATGGCGGTGTGCCGAGAGAGAAACTTCTCTGAGGATGATTATGTCGCAGACATGTACCGTACCGAGTACCTTGCGAGTACTTGGGGTGCATCTTTTCGTCCTTTTCCCAACCAACATGCGTGGCCGGCCTATGTTGGGGATAGAATCATGCCCGCAAAGGGGTGGATCAGAATTAGGTAGAAGACCCCACAAGCGTGCTGTAATAACCATGGACCAGATGGAAGGTAGGCGATTGGGACATCAGGCCCACCGTTCAACTACTGACAGGCAGCGAGCAGGTACAGTTGATTTTATTTATTTACTTATATTTTATTTTATATTTTACGATTTCAATATGTTTGTTGAACTGGAATGCAATGCATATGCCATTAACGAAACCAATAAAAGAGAAAATGCTAGAGTTGTTGCTAAGGCAACCAGTAGTAGCCACCGCACTCATGAAAGCCCAGGAACCGGTAGTAGCCATGGAGAGACATCCGGTAGTGTCGCACAACCAAACCCAGACGTCGGCTGAGTTTGTTCGGCCGTCGTCGCTGATTACCAAGTTTTGTTAAATTATGTTATGAACTATTTTAGATGTATGTCGTGAACTATTCTAATTGACAGTTTGGGAACTATTTAATTTTCTATTTACCTCGATTATTTTATATGCTTCAGTTTTGTGATTTTCAATACTTAATTACATATACAAAAACTGACAACATAAAATATAAACAAACACAAAAAATTGATGAAATAAAGTCTACGACATAAATTCTTAATAAGTCTACAACATAAATTATTAATAAGTCTACTTCTTACAACGAGCCTTAGTGCATGGAACAAAGTCATCATCGGATTTTTCCACCTCTGGATCAGTCACAGCAGACGAAGAGGTAGCTTTACTAGTACACGGAACAAACTTATCATCCGATACTGGAGGCTCTGGATCAACATTTTTCTTTTTCAAACCAAATCCGTATGGGTTTTCCACAAAGTCATCGTCTGAAATTTCATACTGACCATGCCGTCTACTCCATTCCTCCATCTTACATGTCACACAATTAAGAAAATCACGACATACTTGACACTTGTAATTTTTCCCTCATTTTTACCTCGATCACTAATTGACTCTCCTCTCGCTACGCCACGATCTCGGTTACTCTCTTTCTTACCTCGATTGTTACTGTCCATCATTCTCGTCTTAAATATACCTCTACTTGCCTTAAATCGCTCAAAATCGTCACAAAATCGCCTCTCTTTCTTTTCTGGGGTTGTTAGATTGAAACTGTGCTGGTCAGGAGAGAGAAAAACCCCTTTTATAGGGGTTTTATAGAGGACCGCCCCGCTGGGGGGCGGTCTGGTATCCACAGTGGACCGCCCCACGCCCAGCAGTTAGGGCATTTTTAATAAAAATTCTGAGGTGAGGGCGGATTTGATAATTTTTTTTTTGGTATTAATAAAAATGCCGGCCGGTACACAGATATATCTGTGCACCCCCTAACCATTTGGTGATAATTGCACTCAATTTTTTTTGAGAGAAATTGTTTCCAAATTGTAACGAAAAATGATTGTATAGATAATATCTGTGTGCCACTTCTTGGTGGTGCGCAGATAATATCTGCATACTGAATAAAAATAATTTTTTTAAAAAGATATGTCAACATTGTAAATTATTTCTTTTTCTAAAATGCTAACTAAAAAAAATCAGCCTTAATTGCGGATTATAAAAAAATAAACGATGAACGAGTAATATTTTATAAAAGTAGTTAAATTGTAAGATCGCTAAAATAGTACGAATATCAAATTATTAAGTATATTTATTCATTATATTAATTATTAATTATTATCAAATTTATTCGTAAGGTTGAAAATGATTTAAATCGTTACTCATAAACATTCATCAATATGTACACCTAATTCAGTATACGAAATATTAATTTATTATGTGATAATTCATTACAAGCTATATATCTTTTTATGATATATTTTATCTGATAGTATTTACTTCAATTAAAAAAAAAATTTGTCTTTAATATATAATTTTAAGACAAAGTCCGAAAATTATTCTTATTGTTAATTAAATTATTATTATCTTGTTAAATATTTCACTGTACGATTTTATGGTGAAGGTTGAATACCGCCGACTCTATTTTTGACCTCAAAGCAATGAACCGATTAAAGTCCGGATCCCTAAAGTAACTCAATTTTTGAGTTTACATAGGACCCTAAAGTAACCCAATTTTTTAGTTTATATAGACCGTCCGATCAGAATTCGGGCCAACCGACTCGAGGTGGAATGCACGGATCTCCTTTAATATTCGTGCCAGAACAGATCGACCGGTCCATATGTAAACTCAGAATTTGAGTTACTTTAGGAGATGCGAAATCAGGATAAAATCGAATAGAAACAGTCGGCGCCAAAACATCAACGGATCAACCGTCTCTATCTCACCACGTGGCGCACCTTGGTTCCATCTGACAAACCAGTCGAGCCGCCACCACACGCCTCTGACTCTCAACCACAAATCCTCCTCTCCAGTCTAGCCTCACCTCGACTCTCCGCCACCCATGGCGACTTCTTCTCTTCTCAATCCATGCGGTTTCACCGCTCTCTCAAAACCCAACTCTAGATCCAAACAACTCTTTAGACCATGCCACTTTCATCGAAAACCCTTGGACCGTACAATCCGTGCCGTCCAGACGGGGCCCCCGAAACCAGCAATCACCGAAGAAGACGACCCGATCCAGCGTCTTCTTAAAAGGGACTACAAGTGGGGTTTCAGATCCGATTTCGAGTCTTTCACCATTCCAAAGGGCCTAAACGAAGAAACAGTTCGCTTGATTTCTGCTCTAAAAGAGGAACCAGACTGGATGCTCGATTTAAGACTTAAATCTTTTCGAATATTTCTTTCCAAAGCTGAACCAACTTGGTCAGACAATATTTACCCCCCAATCGACCTCCAATCACTCTGCTACTACTCTGAACCGAAGAAGAAACCGAAGCTTGGAAGCTTAGATGAGGTCGATCCCAAGCTTCTTGAAACCTTTGATCGTTTGGGAATCCCACTCAATGAACAAAAGAGACTCACAAATGTGGCAGTGGATGCAGTAATTGATTCAATCTCAATTGCAACTACACACCGACAAGCACTACTAGAGAAAGGTGTAATCTTTTGTTCAATTTCTGAGGCAATCCGCGAGTACCCAGAATTAGTCAGGAAATATCTCGGTCGGGTGGTCCCACCAGGTGATAATTACTATGCAGCTCTTAATTCGGCAGTCTTCAGTGATGGGTCTTTCTGTTATGTGCCAAAAGATACTGTATGTCCAATGGAGATATCTACCTACTTCCGTATAAATGACCGCGAAACGGGTCAGTTTGAACGGACCCTAATAGTAGCTGATGAAAGAAGCAAAGTAAGCTACTTAGAAGGATGTACTGCTCCATCGTATGACAAAAACCAGTTACATGCGGCTGTGGTGGAATTGTACTGCCATGAGGATGCTGAGATAAAGTACTCCACGGTACAAAACTGGTACGCTGGTGATGAAGAGGGGAGAGGCGGTATATACAACTTTGTTACCAAAAGGGGCCGGTGTGCGGGTGCCAGATCAAGGATATCTTGGACCCAAGTGGAAACTGGATCCGCTATCACATGGAAGTATCCAAGTGTGGAACTAGTGGGTGATGATAGCTACGGGGAGTTCTACTCAGTGGCACTAACAAAAGATTATCAGCAGGCCGATACCGGTACTAAGATGATACACAAAGGGAACAATACAAGGAGTAAGATTGTGTCCAAGGGGATTTCAGCCGGGAAATCAAGGAACTGTTATAGAGGCTTGGTGCAGATAAATTCTGGAGCTGAGAATGCAAGAAACTTCTCGCAGTGTGATTCCATGCTTATTGGGGATATGGCCGCTGCCAATACTTATCCTACAATACAGGTATATATGAATAATTTTGATGATGTGCTCGGTATGTGTTCCCTATTAGACAACCATAGTAGCTTTAGTCTCTACCATTTTCTTTGTTTGAATCCAAGAATGGACATGCCATACACTCTGGTCTGGGGCATTACTGTTTTAAGCATGTGTCAGGCTTTAATTTAAAGAAAAAAGAAATATAAAGGCTACTTTGGAATGGTACGTTTAGTCAGGATAATAATGATATATACTAACATGGCCTAGTATGGTAAATTTTGCTTGGGTAACTTCATTAATCGCTATGAGGTTGAATTACGGCAGTAGAATTAATACGAACGGAGTGACATTCTTAAAATTTCCATTTTTGAAATCATTTCCAGTAAGATTAGTTATCTCAACTAGCATGTGTTGGATATCAGCAACTGTTCGTGAGAAAAACAATCTAAGATAAATTCTATGAAAATCATGGCAAGGTTTTAATATGAGCTTTTTCTGTAAACAGGTTAGTGGGCCCACCCCCCGTGTGGAACACGAGGCTAGCACATCCAAGATAGGAGAAGATCAACTGTTCTATTTCCAACAAAGAGGAATTGACCATGAAAAGGCTGTTGCAAAAATGATTGGGGGTTTCTGCCGAGATGTTTTCGAGCAGTTACCTCTGGAGTTTGCATCGGAGGTCGATGCTTTGATGAACCTAAAGCTCGAGGGCTCTGTTGGTTAAATTTATCATACATCAGACTCTTTCTGTATATTATTCTGGATTATCGAAAATAAGATTGAGAATAAAATTGGCCTAGGGAATGTGCGGGGAGATTAGAGTTCTCTTTTAGATGTTGGATATAAAGTTATCTGCTGCTGTCTCTCTTATGTAAAATAGAATTTTGACTGCTGGCTATGTTTATTTTCTTTTATCAGCCATTAATATTTAATAAAATTGTGTATCTGGTCTGTTTTTTTTTTTTTTTTTTTGCTACTAAATATTTTAATTTGTGTTGCTTATGTTTGCATAATAAGTTATCAAGGTCAGATAAAAAGATAATAGATTTGTTATGTAGTTGAGAATAAAGCCGGAGTGCATAATGTTGTCTGGTTTGATGGGAGAGAATGCTGTTATCTTTTTTATGTTTGACATAATCTGTCATGCTGCCGTTATTCTATTGTGAACCAGAAAATTTGACTGCTGATTTGTTTATGTTATTTTTATCAGTTATTTACTGGTAAGAAGAGTTATCCCGGTTCTTAATTCTGTCCCACCTCATCATGGATTCCAAGTTTCCTTCTGCCTACACTGCAGGAGAATAATATCTTAAGGTAAAATATTTCTTACTTCTTTCATGGAATTGTTGAGAATAATATCCAGAGTAAAGCTACGGATACGGATCGGATATCAGCTGGATACAAATATGAATACGGATCAGATCGGATATTTATTAAAATAATATTAAAAAAATATCAAAGTTCATAATATTTATCTAATTTTAATGGTGAATAACAATATTTTTTCATAATATATATTAAAATATATGACATATATCTACTATTCGGATACGGATAATTGAAACGCAAAACCATATCAGTATCCATATCCACACGGATATTCGGATATCGGATATCCACATCTAATTTTTCGAATACGGATCGAATACGGATTAGATATTATCCATACCGTTTTCACCCCTACTTATTTGGAAAAAAATATATTATATGATCATGTTGCTTTTGCCCTACAGTACAGAAAGATCTTAATTTTGAATGATTAGTGCTGTTATTGTTTTGAGGATTTTGTAGCAAAGGTCATGAATTAGACCTAAAACCTCATAATTTGCTTGGATGTGAAATCAATTTTTGGAAGTGTACAAATTCGTATTTGGGAAAATATGGCTATGGTGTTCCAAGGCTTGTTATCCGTAATTATGAATAGCTAGAAGTGCACATAACAACCTTTTTTAAACCCTTGAATAGAATGAGATTTGCTCCAGTACAACACCTTTTGATTGAGAAAAAAAAAGAATGACATAGCCAGTTTTTTAATTTTTGGTATGGGACCCGTCAAATTGGAATGAGGTGAAGGAGAGATATAGATAATCTTTGTTTATAAATACATCCCATTTTAGTAAATTTTGTGATGAGGTCTCATCTCTCACGGCTCTTCCCATGGTTATTGTCTCCCTCTCTCGAGCGCAGATACTAACCCGATACATGCCAGTAAGAATTGCATTCTGTCTGTACTCTGTACTGGTCCATATAGCCTAATTTATCACTCTCTCTCGGCCTGTTTCTCTCACCCTCTCTCTCTAAGGGCAGTAATGGTCATTTCTTTGGAACCAAGCAAATGGTTGAAAATTCTCTAGTATTAGATTTGTTTTAACTCTTCTTGCTATGTGTACCAGTCTGGTAAATGAAGCATGCCAGTTACTGTACCAGATGCTGTACACAGTCTAGTAACATACATACAATTGTGAGGTCTTAGTGTTCAAGAATGATGAAGGTTATAAAAGTAAGATAATTATTTCTATTTACCATTTATGTTGTTTGTATCACATTTCATAAGATGGTTCAGAAAAATTGTCAGTCAGTTTCCTGAGGTGAAAACAGAGGTCAAGTCTCTATTTCATCCATTTACAGAGTTTTTACATAACAGTAACCTAAAAAAGGGAAAATAGAAAAGAAAAGAAAACTAAACTGCATTCTGCTGAAGAGTTTTGAGCTAGAATTTCACATTGAAATTACAACAGAAAAGTACATCCAGAGAAGAGAAGGAGAAGACATTTTATTCCAGTTTTAATGTAATGTATAATTTTTTTTTTTTTTTAAAAGCTTCGCAGCCTTTGCGAAGTCGTGACAGTGGCTCAAACTCTCGACCTTTGGGTATTTAGCAGGTCCTAGAACTTTTTCCTAGCCAACTGCGCTACCGCCCCATTCTCAATGTAATGTATAATCAATAGCATATTGTGTTCAAGGTCATGCTAGCAATAAATGACATCAAAAGCTTTAAAAACTATTGCACTAGCATAACACTAAACTCACAATGATACATAAACATCAGTGAACAGCTTGTTCCTCCATGCAGAACTGGAAAACAGCTAGAATACAACATTTTTGACCCAATTATTCTACTTCTGTTTAAAATAATTACATAAGTATTACTGCAATTGAGAAATAGAACTCTCCGTTCTACTACTTGATATGTATGCCTTGAAGGGAACCTTATTCAACAACAATACAATCAATTCAGTTTTCCATTTTTTCTGTTTACATGTAAAATTAGCCTTCTAAAATTTTGAGGTACATGTGTCAAATTCTAGTTTTTCCAAATACCTCGTCTGTATCACACAAACTGGTGGTGCTCAGAATCTGCACCTGTACTAATTGTGTTTGTACAGTTTGTGTTTCAATTGATCCCAACTATGTGGAGATTACTGGTGAACAGAAGGGCATTGCTCACTGGTTTTCCTTACAATCAGACTAGAGACTCTCTCTGCCTCTCAGCATGCTGGTTGGTTGCATTTGTATTTTAGAAAACATTACAATTGAATAGGTATTCCAGCCATTTATAATGTATTAGGTTTTTATCAACATTCCTGATTCCTCCCAGGTACCTGACTGAATAAAATTAGGTCTGACTAATCTCAGCTGAGCGATTGAAATTCGGTGCCTATTTAAACATAGGGGGTCTGTTTTGAGATTCATGCCAAGTTATAACAGACAACTCAGATCTACTTGTACTCAGTCAGGTAATTGCACTGGATACGGATCCCTCAACACCCCCCCCCCCCCCCCCCCCCCACCAACCCCAATTTAGCTTATAGAGAGATATTCAGAGTTCTAATATATCATCTATAAAATTACTGTAGCACCCTCGCAACCATCAATGCTAAATTTTTGAACTAAATTCTAACCGTCTGATCAAATTCATTTAGACCATTTAATTTTGTTAATAACTTAATATACATACCGTAGACTCACCGAATAGAATAAAAGCTCAGTATAGTAACAAGTATAAATACGCAGATTGGTAACACAATTTCATTCTTAGACAAACTTTCAACAAACTAATTCAAAAAGAACAGTATCGATGTGCATCTTCATCTGCTACCAGTATTGCAATTCTTAAGAGCAATTGTTTGCATCTTGAATTGTCGGCATGAGCGGAGTAAGAGTGCCTTCCTCTGGTAGTGTTATTAGCAGAGTTACCAGTACATTACCAGGCTCTTTGCTCTGGTGAAGAGAGGATGGAGATGGTTGAGGCAAGCTCCTTATTTTCTTGAACCTTCCATTGCTCCACACCTTTGATTAGTAAAACGTTTGGAAAAGTTGTTAGAATGTGGATTAGAGAACTCCAATACATTAATGGGATATATAAATAAGAGTAATTCTAGCGCAAATATATTTAAAAAATATTATTCAAATAAAAAAGAAAATTTAAATTGCAAATGCGTTCTTAATTTCCCCATGAAAACATCTTAATATCCAATATCCCCATAGAAATTTAACATTCTTTCCATTATCCCCTTTTATTCATAAAATTTGTCATTTAGACAAATATACCCCTTTATTTTAAATGGAGATGTCCCTTTTAAATAATAATATGATTGAATTGAATAAGAGAAAGAAAATAGATGCTTCATCTTCTTCATCTTCACATCTAAGCTCCATCTCTTTTGTTAATGGAAACTGAAGTTCTTAATCATTTAGTTAGCTTCTCTTCAAAGGTTATCTATTCAAGGCTTAATTTTGAATGATATGTTATTTGAATCAAATTGCTGCTGTGTCTCACAAGTCGCAAAAAATATAAAAACTATAAAACAGCCAGCAAAGCAAAGGAAAGAAACAAAGATAATTAAAGAGCGAAGAGAAGCTCAGAAGCTATAAAATGAGAATCGGATGCGGCATTCAAAACTAACCGTCAGTTGATTACACTTGCATTCAATTTAGGAGTTATTAAAAAGCATAACGAATCTATTTCATTGCTTTATGCGGCGTCAAATTACAAGTTCCATTAGTGAAGAAAATGATCAAATATATTTCTACTACTTTAGTAAATAGCAATGCTCTCTGTATCCCTAACTGAACTGGTAGTACCATCAGCGAAGAAATATGGAGCTTAGACTTGAAGATGAAGAAGATGAAGTGTCTCTTTTGTTTCTCTCTTATTCAATACATCTCCATTTGAAATGAAGGATATAATTGTCAAATAACAAATTTAATGAATAAAAAGGGATAAAGGAAAAAATATTAAATTTCTATGGGGATGTTGGATATTAAGATGTTTTTATGGGGAAATTGGCTATTTTAAAATGAAGTTAAAATTGTAGTAGTTTTATTATGAATTACCAACCAATTCTAAATTAACTAATTTTTTAAAATTCAGTTAATATAAAGTCAAACGGTCAAAAAATAATAAAAATTAAATGTATTAAAATTAACTTATAATTCTTCATTTTTTGACCGCTTGACTTTATATCAAATGAATTAAAAATTTATAATCTTTGCATGTAAATGCATCACTTATGAAGTAGATCGATCGGTTTCAATGGTTTGGATTCGCCGTCAAAACATATCTAATAAGATTTTGAAGAGGTAGCGCGACAGGTCACTATAGCGCGCTAGCCTTATTCATTAAAATTTATAAACGTTTGTATTAATCAGTCCTCTTTTTTATTTTATTTTTCTTAAGGTCTGTCATACAACAGTAATCACCAAATTAATAGGACAATAAAAAATTTAACTAACCTGAGCAACCTCTCCAATTGTGACTAGCACCACCTCCTCCCGTGCCTCCTCCGGGACCCACTTGCCAGAGTCATCCACCACCGCAATCGGCACCTTCTTCCCTCTCCCTTCATACGTCAACTGCACTATACAACTGCCAAGATGCTCCTTACTTACCTTCTCCATTGAACTCTTCTCCATTTTATTCATAGAAACACACATCAAGCACCTTGTCTGTGTCCCCAAATCCAATCCCTTCTCTTCAAATAGGATGTCTAGGACCTTCAATCCAACTCTCTCCATCTCTCTAGCAAATTCATTATCACTGTCGTCGGTTTCAAACATGTTGATATGTCCCGCATCGTTCGATCCTCTGCAACCGAGATCTGTTGTATCAGAAAGTACTCGGTTTGATCGGTAATTTTGGAGGTATGTTTCATGGAGGTGCGAGGGGATATCATGGTCGGAGACATGAAAGAACCCGAGTTCAGTTGCTGCCAAGAGGAAGAGTTCTCTGTTTGGTTCACGCAGAGAGATGACAGGTGGAGTAATAGTTTTTTGTTTGGAGCGGAGAGGTAGAACAGGGGTCAGTGTCGGTGGAGGAAGAGAGAGTCGGGTGAGGAGATGAGAGAGGAAGGCGTCGGTGTCGCCGGTGGAGAGGGAATGATTACATGGGGTTGGAGGCGGCGGTGACGGGATTTGTTCTTCATCGGTGAGGGTGAAGGGGATAGCGGTGGTGCCGCCGTGCGAGTGGCATAAAGTGGCCGATGATGATGCCATGGCCATGGTGGTGATCAAGGCTGCTATGTGTGTTTGTGTTTATGAGTTGTGACAATTGCCAGAAGATATGAAAGTGTCCCCGCTATTTGATTGAGATTTGCTATCTTTGCCTATTCTATAGTCAAGTTGGTGGGACCTCAACCTTTACCCAATGGTGTACGGTGTACCACATTATTGAAAATATATAGAGTTCAAATTGGCACTCAACCATAAAACTCTATTGGGTCTTAAATTTTCCACATTTCATAAAAATTCAATAATTTATTTTGCTTTTGATTGACATCAAGAGTTAATAATTCACTAATATGAACAATTTTTGCAGTCATAAAAGACGACAAAACCTGAACAAAATCTTTGTGGGGAGCTACAATGAGAAATAACACAGCCACAAGTCCACAACACCCAATCTCTGAATAGCTTTCAGAAAAAAATGAATAACAGCTAACTTTCTTGTGCTCATATTATAACCAATGCATAAAGTACATTTCATACTTAAAATTTTGAATTTTTTTTTATTACTTCGTATAAGAATCATCAAAATTAAAATATGAATTAATAATTTATGATGTGGATTTATAACATTTATAACTTAAATAAAGCAATTATGGAGTATCCAAAGTATCCTATAGTTAAAAGTCCTTAAGGAGAAGCTACTTTAGTTAAGGGCCTTAAGGCTGATATACCAGTGGTCCCTACTGCGGTGTAAAGCCCCCAAG
This sequence comes from Carex littledalei, assembly GCA_011114355.1. Taxonomy (NCBI): domain Eukaryota; kingdom Viridiplantae; phylum Streptophyta; class Magnoliopsida; order Poales; family Cyperaceae; genus Carex; species Carex littledalei. Next base: position 6,097,851 of record CM022104.1, read on the forward strand.
AAAAGGAAAAAAAAAAAGAATACAGGATGTGGAGGGGCCACCAAATTGGGTTGGGCCAACAAGGGCCGGGATATAATGATATATTTTTGTTTTACTTTCCTTCCAAACAATTAAATAAAGAGGAGCTTTCAAATATACCATTATTTTTGTGCTCCAATATGCTCCACATTCTTTATTTTCATTTTCAAAATCCGAACAGTCGATCTGAACCGCTCAACATGATCTTCATAATAAAATACGCTTGGATACCAAATTTTATATTTTTTAGAATTTTTTACTATTTTTTTAGATAGGTACAAAATCATTTTTTTAAGGAGATTATGGACCATCCGATAAAGTGATATTGTACCTATCTAAAAAAATAGTAAAAAAATTCTAAAAAAAATATTAATTTGGTCTCCAAACATATTTTATTATGAAGATCATGTTGAACGGTTCGGATCGACTGTTCGGACTTCGAAAATAGAGTTAAAGAATGTTGAGCATATTGGAGCACAAAAATTATGGTGCATTTGAACCCTCCTCTTAAATAAATCCATGCGAGGATACACGTAAACTAAGGTACTTGTTTTTCCTTTAGCCCTTCTGAATTAGGTTAATAATATAAGCAAATAAGATGATTGGTTAAGGAGAGCTGTAATGGATCATCCAGAGTGGACACGATTCTCTTTTTATGGCACTTGATTGTCACTTGATCACTTTTGGTAGGCTATACCTACCTATACTGGTTCCACTTCGCCTGAAATCATTCAAATAGAAACAAATAAAATATAAGTGTTTTGCTCTTGTCGGTGCAATTTTCCTCCATTCTCGTTTTATGTTTAGTAGGGTTTCACAAACAGCTTGCAAATAATTAAATCCTTCTCAGATTATAATAGAATAAAGCAGTCACAATTATTATATTTGCATATTTCTAAAATGTACTCGTGTGATTTATACAGATAGAACAATCGACACCGTAATCTGAGCTTCCTTCAATCATCTTTTTTTCGTTCTATTTAGTTTCTAAAAAATCATATTATCTCGTACCTTTTGCAGTTTTCTTAATTATTAATTATATCAAGCTTATAAAATTAGAGAATTCATTTTATAAAATTTGTTATATGCTATGTTACTCCGATACACGTTCGATACGACGTATCCGATACGGCTTGGGATAAGTAAGAATGATACTGCGTCCGTGCACCGCGCATGCACCAGCAGCAAATCCCAGATCCATGCACCGCGCATAGACCAAGTGCTAAAACTCAAATTTCTTGCGCTGTATGAGAATCGAGCTCGGCTCCTTACAATAGGGACATACTCCTTTACCACTGAACCAAATCAAATTTGTTGTTAGAATAGAGTATCTATGGTATTTAACTATTTATTGTATAACTGGATTATTGTATCATCCCAACCAGATTTTTGATATTTAATTTATATAATACAAAATAAGTGTTAAAATAATAAAAAATAATATATTTAATAAGCGTATCGTATCTAGAATTTTTGAAAATTACCTACCGCCGTATCCGTATCGTATCTGATACGATACCCGTACCCTTATCCATGCAACATAGGTTATATGTAAACCTAACTATGGTTAACTATAGACTAACTAAGGCTAACAACATGGTTTAACTGTTCTGCATCAGCACCTCTGGTAAGGCTGGTGTCAGGGATGCACAACTGATGCTAGTGGTGTTTGGATGTGTGAATCTGCTATTTTTCTGAGAAAAAAGCGGGAACCTATTTTTTTCAACACTTTAGATTAGAATGGAACAAATAAATCTGAAATGTTGAAAGTATTTGAATAGTTGGAACGAAGAAAAACAGATTTCTGTTTGTTTTAGTAGATTTGATTCCCTCTTGAAAGTTTTGCTGCAGTGATTCTTCATCTCCAGGGTGATCAATACTGGGACTGTCCAGTTGTTGAGTAATAGTTTGAAAGAAAAATATTTCAGAACTTGCTTAGGAGGTTCTTCAAGTAGGATGTTAATGACACTCTTTTATCTGTTTATTTGATCCGTACCGTATTCAATAAGATGGGTACGGGTAAGTTTTTTTTTTTGTAAATTTATTAGGTACGGGCACAGATAAAGATTTTTTTCGTTATCTAAACGGGTAAGGGTACGGGTAAAGCCTATTCCGTACCCATTATCCGATTGGATAATTATAAAAAAAATTATATATATCATATATATTAATTAGCAATGAATATTAATTCTCCAACTATTCTTATAGTTATGTTACGCTTAATTAACAATTAAAACACGTAAATAAATTTCAGCAAATCCCAATAAAATTTAGACCTTTAAAACACGTATATATATTTGTGAAATGAATGTGTTTTAATGTATTATTTAGTTAATAATGAATTTTTCTATTATAATAGCATTATTTGTTATTTATCCGTTACCGTTTCGTTATCCGGCAACTATAACGGATAAGGGTAAAATACGGATAAGGTAATTCATAACAGATAAAAATAAAGTACGAATAAAAATAATTTGTAACAAATACGGATATGAAAATACTTCTATCCAACCCTTGCCATACCTTTTCTCGGAGTCGGAGAAGGCCTTCCTTGAGTAACCCAAATCAAAATTTGAGAACCTTGTAGCAGGCTTTCAAACCCCAACTTATTTGGAATTAAAGACTTTATTGTTGTTGTTGTATGATTCATAATAATTGTCAAATCATTATGTGTAATTTCCAACAGTATATGATCCCCATATTTTAATAAAAAAAATGTATTCTATACTTTATAATTGCTATCTTCATATTATGAAAAGAGATGTAAATAAATCTTTAGATACAAATTCAATTATATTACGAGAGATGTAATTAATTTTTTGTTTCTTTTCTGCTCAATACTCATTGAGCATTTTAATACTTTTTGATTCTTTGATTGTATTGTATTTTAAATTTATCAATAAAATATAAAATTAGGAGCTTGATCATATCTTAGACAAACAGTATCTATCTATTGAAATGTAGTCAAATTGAATACATTTTTAGCAAAAAAAATCACTCCCAAATTGCTTTCTAGTTTCTAAAAAAGCGAGTATTGACGGAAGTATAGATCATTTCAGAAGCAATCTAACAAAGTATAACTTAGCTTTTAAGATTCATGAAGGTAAAACCGTAGAACTCGATTACATTCTTCGATAATTGACAGCGAGTTCTGCTTACCATATAAGGTCTAGTATTTGACACAACTACTTTTTGACTGTTTAACACAACTACTTCTTCAACATTTTTTTAGAAATTAAAAAAAGAGAAATTTAGATATATGTCCATCATAACTTTTTAAATTAGATATTTCCCCATCAAAACTTTAAAATTATTTATTTTCCCATCTAAATATAACTATATTATAAATATACCCATTACTCAATTAAATCAATTAAAAACAATAATTAATAGTAATTAAAAGAACCAAATGACACTTATGCCCTTGCATAAGGACACCACCTTCTCGCACAGTAAACATCGTATCTCCAATAATTGTTGCTGTGAAACGACTGGAGTTGTCCGCATCAAATTTCAAAAATGTGTGTTTTGCCATTGATGTTTCATCTTAAAAACAGAAGTGAAATTCACCTAAAAACGACTGATTTCTTTAAGGCTCAGATGATACCCAATTAATACATATCAGGTTACCTACCTATATATACTTTGTTTTTTTGGGGGTGAATACAACAACTGTAGCAGCGATGGTACGGTACTGAGATTTAAAGCTTTTAGTAGTACATGAAACATGTGCCTATAGAAGGATTAGAGTAGGGTTATTGCATCATTCCCTACCGGCAAGAGGCTTACTGCAGAATGCCAGAATGGTTGTTCCTGCTAATTTCATTATATTGGCATCTTCAAGAGCAATAGAAACGGTACAAGTACAATATATAATCAAACCAACAACAAACTCACCCAAAACCATAACACTCGAAGAAAATCAGAAATGTGCAAGGAAGAAAGGGGAGGTGAAATTGGCTTCAAAATCTAATTCCCTGTGCAGGGGAGTAAGAGGAGGAGACCATGGGGATCTCAATTGATTTGAACAGAGGACTCAATTTTGCTCAATTGAACAAGAACCACCATACGCTTGAAAGAGGAGTGCTCGGCAATTGAGCCAATGCATGCCTGAAACCCCAAATTGATGATTTTACAAGTTAGGCGATGCTCCCAATTACATGAAATTACATGAAGACCATCAATTTCAATAAAAGAATGCTAATTGACTCGGGTCAGTGAAAAGTGCGGTACCCGGTACAAGAGGTATGGAGGAAGGGGTTGCCGTGGAATTAGAGATGCTTCTAACTTGCAGTACGCAAATGTGGTGGAAGGGCATAACTGTCCTTTTATTATTTTATTATTATTAATCAGTATTTTTAATTGATTTAATTGAGTAATGGGTATATTTATAATATAGTTATATTTAGATGGGGAAATAACTAATTTTAAAGTTTTGATGGGGAAATATCTAATTTAAGAATTTATGATGGGCATATATATAAATTTCTCTTAAAAAAATAACTTATCAAGAAACAGATTGATATATATTCTTCTCCTAAAAGGTCGAATCATTAATTTGGTTCTCAAAGAGCTAGAGTGATCAAATCATTAATTAACTCAGTTTGTGCTTTTAAGCTTTGATTTTGTTTTTGTTGTATCATGAACTGTATTAAGATAGTGTTGTAAGAACATTGTCAGAGACTGTTATCAGCTGTTTGGTACAGTTCTCTGTTAAATGGTTTTATTTTTAATGAAATCGGTTGGGTATCCCCACTATTATTCAAACAAACAAAAAATTGCTACTTGTTGCTCTTTATAATACGTACTTCTTGCATTGATTTAATGAGCCATTCTATGTAAGTCATGTTTTTGAAAGATCATGTGAATAAAATGTTGAATGCTCTTTTTATAACGCAGTTACGTGTTGTCCTACAAATTAGAGTTTATTATTTTCAGATAATTTCTACACCTATTATGTAGGTCGAAACTACTATTTTAATTAGAGAAAAGGTAATATCCCCAGGTGCTAATTCCCGAAATATCTCCGGATAAGCTTTCTACTGACTTTTAACCGTTCAAAACTCAAACCGTTAAAATCTCTTCTCTAAATATTTACTCCACCGCCATCTCTTCTCCAAATCTCTCGGTACTCAGATGACTCAGATCCAACCCGATTAAACTCTCAAACCTCCTATCTGCTCTATTACGCTCCTCTTTCCACCACTCCTCTCTCTTCTCTCCCCTCCAATGCCCCTCTTCTTGCAATCTCATCACCTCGCATCCTCAGCCGGTTTCTCCTCCCACCGAACTCTCAGGTACTCTACCTCCTCCGATGTCTCTCCGATGAATCCCAAGGCTCCTCCAACCACTGCCTCCACAGTTTGGTTTCGCTGGAGGAAACTTCACATCAAAGTGCCCCGCTTCCGATCGGTTTGGCTTCGTAGGAGGAAGCTTCACATCCAACATGGATTTTGTCCGGGATAGGCTCGTTGAGAACGACGAGCTTCATTCCCGCAAGAACAAACATGATTTCGTGCATTTCTTGCTAACTAGAAAGAAAACCACCGTCAATGTCGCAGATGTGGTTGGGATCGGAAAACTGATGCCTCGGCTGGTTGTTTGGGCTCAGATGTGGCGGAAATTGTAAAACTGGTGCCTCCAACGTCACTGTGGAAGATGGTGGCCGGGAATCGGAAACATGATTTTGTGCATTTCTCCTCCTCATCACTCCTTCCGACGCCTTCCTCTGATAACTCCTCTTTTCTTTTTTTTAAGTCGTTAATCAGCTTCCTCCTCTCTCTCGTAACACAATTGTTTGTTGAAATGCCACAGAGAGATATGCATGGTCACTTGGGGCACAAGTGTTTTGCGGCTACGCTTACATGTGGTGCCCAAACCAGTTCTCCACCTCTTCTTTGAAATGCAAGAAGACAAACTAGGTTCTCTCTAACCATGCAAGTGCTCTGCCTTCTCTATGTCAGCAACTTTAGGTAATTTGTATTTAATCCATAAATGTAGCGTTTTGGATTAGATCAAGCCAGGTAGGTGACTGTAATTATAACCTGGTTAATAAAAGAGAAAAATGTTAACTATGTTCTTCTCATTTTATTATTTGTTAGCCCATAACACAATGGGTAGCATTTCGGGTAAGAATTGCAAAATTACCAGGCAGTTCAGGTCAGAATGAGTAGTTCACAAGTGCCAAAATCAGATATCGTGCAAGCTTGTAGAACTGTAAGTGTCAATTTCATCTTTTTTTTTCTTTTTGTCATAAAATTTGTTAAATTACCAATTCTGGGGGCTAACTTCTTGCTTATCACACCTTGAAAAATTCTATTGTAAAATATTTGAAAAAACTTATGTTGCATGAAAATTTGCATTTTTGCAGAATTTCTTTGGTGCTTCCTTCAATCCATTAACTGGTACGTATTATGTTTTTATGCCCTCCTGTTATGAAAATTATTTTTTCAATTAGGTATAAGCTTCAATTTATTCCTGTTGGGCTCCAATATACAGTTGAGTAAATGAAGTAGATATTTACCTGGAAGGTATCCCCACTTTCAAAGCCCCTATCTGGAAAGCCTACATCCCGATAATGCCCATCAAGTCAATACCACTAGATTTACTCCTGTAGCTTGTGCTCGATTTTTTAAAACTCATGGAAAAGAGCCTCACAACATGGTTTTTGAAAGCAATTTCCCAAAAACTGGTACGTCTATGTGGTATAAAATTTCGTCTTCATATGATTATATAAGATGTATCATGTTGTCTGGTTCTAGATCTTACAGGGCTGACCAGGAATGTAAATCAAAGAAGATTGTATTTTCTTGTAAAAAAATAGGCCAAATAAACATAAATAAAAAAAATCAACTATTAATATGGTATGAGGTACATCTTTGTACTAATACCTGTACTGGTATGCTGGTAGCATCCTGCTGTTTATTACAACTATGGGTATTGTTATCAACTGTTCTATTAGTCGAGTATTACAACTAAAGCATCAAGATGGAGCCTTGGGATTAGATGTAAAAATTTACAATAATGAATGTAAATTTTTCAATTTCAATATGTGCTTCATTGGCTGTGTTTCTAAGTGTCGTTAGATCCAGATCTTATACAACTACAGTTGTCCTATTATTGCTTAAATTTTGATTGACTTTAGTACCAGTAGGTGCCAGCCATTGTGAACCAATTACAGTTCTTTCAAACTTTTTTCCTTGTAGATTGCTCGTACATTTATCATGTTTAATTTAACTGATACAATAATTTAATTTGAGAACTTATTTAGGGTACACTTATCTGAAGATTCTGGTCTGATAAAATAAGTACACTTATCTGAAGATTCTGGTCTGATAAGGGATACAAGGACAACCGGAGTGGTACCGGTACAAAATTCTTGTCTAGTGGCAACTTGGAAGTATGGATACATCCAAATTCATGCTTGTACTTGAATTCTTGCATTAGGTTTACAGAATTCATGCTTGTACTTGAATTCATGCTTTTTCAGAGTGCTGAAATGAGTTGCCTCCTATCAAAAACCTTGCTTGATATCAGTTTTTGCCTCCTACCAAAAACCTTGCTTGATATTAGTTTTTTCAGTACCAGTGAGAAGGATCAATGTACCAGTACTATGTGTGCTACTAATATCATCTGAAAACCTTGCATGGTATAAATCTATTTTTTAGGACCTTTTGATCCAGCGAAGAGCATAGGCAAATGGAGGCATGCTACAAACATCATCCGAATTTTCTCCAATGATGAGTAGTGTTATGTTAGACTTTTTCATGTTTGCTTTGATTTGTATGAAATGTTATGTTTGATGGAAAACATTTATGTTATTTATTGGTAATTTATTTTGTTTAGTGATAAAAATTATGTCTCATTGTTAGACATAATAGTATATGTGTTTTGAGATTAGTTGTTATGTTTACAGTAGTTAGAGTATCACCTTACAAAGTTTAAAGTAAGGTTTACAAAATTCAAAACATAAAATTATAGTTTTTGAATGCAGCACATCAAAAAAGATAAAATTCACAAATTACAATTTAGGTTTACAGAATTCAAAGCTTAAGTTTATAGAGTTATGTGATAAGATTAACAGAAGTCAAAATAATTGAAAGAAGCATCTAGATGTAGAATTTAACAAAACTAAAATTTGAATTTTTTTACTAGTTTACAGTATTCAACAAAATTGTCTACAAAGTCATGTGATAAGGTCAAAACCATTGGAAGTAGTATCTAGATGCAAATTAAAAAAATAAAATAAAATAGAATTTTGAAAAAAAAATTAAAATTTGAAATTTTTTTACCGGTTTACAGTATTCAATGATACTGCCTACTGAGTTATGTGATAAGGTTTACAGAATTAAAAACAATTGGAAGTTGCATCTAGATGTAAATTTAAAAAAAATAAAATTTTGAAAAATAAAATAAAATTTTGAAAAAAATTAAAATTTGAAATTTTTTTGCCGGTTTACAGTATTCAACAACACTGTCTACAGTGTTATGTGATAAGGTTTATAGAATTCAAAACAATTGGAAGTAGCATCTAGATGCAAATTTTAAAAAATAATTGAAAGATTAAAAATAATTGAAAAATAAAAAAAATGGAAAAAAAATTAAAATTTGACCAGTTTACAGTATTCAACGAAACTATCTACAAAATTATGTGATAAAGTTTACAGAATTCAAAATAATTGGAAATAGCATCTAGAAGCAGATTTGAAAAAAAAAATTATCTGTAACTGTTTATGAATTTTAAAGTGGTCCTGGTTAGTTACTAGTTTTGAAAAGCTGTTAGAGATCTTCTAGATATGGTGCAAGTGGTCCTGGTCAAAGGTCTAAAAGTGATCCCGGTCAAAGCAGTTAAAGTTGTTAAAGTGGAAGTTAAAGTGGAAGTTTTTTGGGACCACACAGTAATGAAAAGTTATGTTTACAGAATTCGTTGCATTAGCTTACAGGATTTAGTTGTGAAGTTTACAGAATCTCGTAAATCCGGAGATATTCCGGGAATTGATGTCCGGGCACTTATAGCAGCTTCCATTGTTTATATATAAAAAGTTGTCATTTATTTCAGGTCAGTATAAACTCGCCACGGGTGGTGGAGACTGGAGAGTCAAGGTGAGGCTGGACTGGAGAGGAAAGTTTTGGGGAGAGTCATACTCATAGCCTCAGAGGTGTGTGGTGGCTGCTCAATGGGTTAGTCAGATGGAATCAAGGTGCGCCGCGTGGTGAGATAGCGTCGGTTTCGTTGATGTTTTGGCGCCACAGGCACTGTTCCTAAATCCTATCCGATATTATCGGTTCATTGCTTCTCATGACAAGAAAAGAGGACGATTTATTCATTCTAAATTATTTAATTAATAATACGAATAATCTTCGGACTTTGTCTTCAAAATATATATTAAATAAATTCTATTTAGATTGTAATGAATGAATTAATTAATTTCGTATACTGACTCTGGTATACACATTGATGAATGTTGATGCTAAAAAAATCAAAGCAATAATTCAGTACTTTTAAATTTTAAATTTTAAATTTTCTGTAATCAATCTTAAAAAATTACGATCCTTTAGAGCATCTACATCTCTGATACTATTAGAGTTTCTAACCTGACGTGACAGTTTCCAATCTAGTTTCAGATATGTGAGAGAGTTTCTTATTAAGAAACTGTTTATAAACTACATGCTGATCCAATTATTGGCTCAAATTATTTCTGTTTTTTAATTTATTGTTGACGTGGCTTAATAGAAATCTAAAATTAATTTCAGGAATGTGAGAGTTAGAAAATTTAGAGACCTTAATTTCTAAAAAGAGATTAATAGTTATTTAGAAACTCATTTGAGTTGTTGGAACATTGATACTCTTAGAAAAGAATTTAATATGTTCCAAAAGTATTTAATTCAGTTTTTTTATAAGATGGAAAAGAATGTCTCATCTTTCTTCCTGACAAAATATTAAATATATTTCTTAAAAATAAAAAATAAAAAATTCTGTCTCCCCCAGACCCCCTCTCCAAGGAATCACAACTTGGTCCGGTTTAGGTCAATGACTCAAAAGTTAACAGATTAATTGTATTGCCATCTCTCAATTGTTATATTAACTGTACAGAATACAGAATCATAGGCTGCTAAGACTGGAATCTAATAATAATCTCTCCCAATGTTATTTCTCAATCAAACATAATGTATATCCCTACTTTTGGGAGACAGGAGAATATGGTTTGAATCGCTAAGATCCGTTCATAATTCATCTGCACCGTCCATTTCAAATCCAACGATCAGCACCAAACAAGCTTCCCCAATCACAACATCTGTCTTACCACGTGTCACCATCTTAAAAGCCCCACCACATCTTGTACAAAACCGGTCCTTCCTGGCTCCTGCTCTCCCTCCCCCACACTTCCAAAAAAATGTCATTTCTCCGCCACCTGCTCCGATCTCGATCCAATGTTTCTCCGATCAAACAAACCCGTTTCTTCACCACATCAGGCTTATCCTCATTAGTCCCCACAGAGAAGGGGAAAGACAAACCAAGGGTCGTTGTACTGGGTACGGGATGGGCCGCGTGCAGGCTGATGAAAGGGATCGACACTGGTTTGTACGATGTAGTGTGTGTCTCTCCGAGGAATCACATGGTGTTCACGCCTCTCCTGGCCTCGACCTGTGTCGGAACACTTGAGTTCAGGTCAGTGGCTGAGCCGGTGTCAAGCATCCAACCTGCCATTTCACGGCTGCCTGGATCATACTTCTTTCTGTCACGGTGCACAGGTGTAAACACTGATACACATATGGTAAGTCTTCTTTTTTGTTGTGTATAATGAAGTAATGCCACCACCCAAGTCCCCAACTATACTTTTATCTTCTTTGTGCAAATTTCGCTCCTAACTTGTGAATTTGACAATCACACAAGCACCCACATCCAATTTCCCGTTTAGCTTAGTTCGCACTAGTAATTGCCTGATTGATTTTCATGGAATATGCGTTCTGAATATATTAGATGTATTTGTTTATTGCAATTTTGAATAAAAAAAACAATATTTGTTTCTTTTAATCAGATCATACTCTATTTTTTCGTACAATATAGATATATGATATATCAGTGGCGCATGGGTTAATTAGCTTTTAAAAGGAAAAGGAAAAAATGTGAGAATGAAAAATTTATTGTACTCTGTTGTGGATATGCTAACATAAGTTAATTTGTAAATTATAATTTTGCCAAATGAAAAGTAAAATAATTTACAAATTCATGGGTATCTTAGTAATGAGTCTGGCTAGTATGACATCAGAGTCTTTCAGCCTATATAACACCAACTTTAAAACCTATTGAATCGACTTCAAACAGTGAATCCAAACCGTTCAAACCAATCTACTTTATTAGTTGTGTGTTTGCGTACAAAATTTATAATTTAAGTTAAGTTTAATGCATTCATTTTTCAACATTTTTGACTGCTTGACTTGATACTAAAATAACTCGAAAAAATAAATTTTTTGCATATAAATACATCACTCATAAAGTAAATTGGTTTGAACGGTTTGAATTAGTAGTTTGAAATCTATTCAATAAGTTTTGGAGTTGATGTCATATGACACCGATGTCATACTAGCCGGATTCCTTACTAATTGCTTCAAAGGCATTTACTGCAACTGATGAAAATTTGGTTCAAGTAATAGTCACCAATCACAGTTTAGCTGTATACCTGTCAAAAAAAAAAATCTGATCTCCTAGGGTCTGAGAATTCGGATCCAGTGAGGTACCACATCGCATAGAATGAGAACTGTCCGCTTTAATCTGGCACAAATCTTAAAGCAGACCCGTGAATCTAAGGAAGACCCGTTTTAATTTGGCTCGGCTGGGAGCTAAGGGATAGGCACTTATGGTCTGAGGAGTGGGGACGGGGTGGGGGGGGGGGAGATTTTATGCATTTATTTTGGGAAATTAGCAATTTTACAAAAATGGTTCAGCACCAGTTTAGATGTAGTCAGGTTTAGCACAATTATACAAGGCATTTATTGCATGGCAAACTGGAACATAGTGTCAGAGATGTTGCCTAATTATTTATTTTTGCGAAGAGATTATTTTCCTTTGGAAACTTATCTGACGATTATTTTTATGTCCATTTCCTTTTTTATTTTTTTCTACGATTGGGTTTTATTTCTAGCCTACCCCAACTTGTTTGGACTAAAGGCTTGGTTGTTGTTGTTCTTTTTTTACTTTTTTACCCCTGCCCCTCCTCTTTAATACCAGATTGAATGTGAGGCTGCTGTCACAGATGAGGATAGAGACCCACTAAAGCCCTGGAAGTTTAAAATTGCATATGACAAATTAGTCATTGCATGTGGGGCCGAGGCATCTACATTTGGTATACATGGTGTAAAAGAGCATGCAATATTTCTCCGTGAGGTGCACCATGCACAAGAGATTCGTAGAAAGCTGCTTCTCAATCTCATGCTATCTGATATGCCCGGTATGTGTATCATTTCATTATTGTAGTGTGCTGATGAATTACAATAGTTAGCTTGAATGTGGTATGGTCACATGAAATTACTTCATTTGTTGATTACAGGTATATCAGAAGAGGAGAAAAGAAGGCTATTGCATTGTGTAGTTGTTGGAGGTGGGCCCACAGGGGTTGAGTTCAGTGGTGAACTTAGTGATTTCATAATGAATGACGTCACCAAGCGTTACACCCATGTTAAAGATTATATTCATGTTACCTTGATTGAGGTCTGCAAAGCAGTATTTCTTGTTTCTTACCTTAAATGAACTTGTTGTGAGCTCAAATAACTTTGAATGTGTTTAATATAGTGTATTGTCTTCACTTGTACTAGGCAAATGAAATATTATCAAGCTTTGACATACGGCTGAGACAGTATGCTGTAAAGCAGTTGACCAAGGTGAGAATATGAATACCTGATTTGATTGAAGTATATATTGTGAAAAAAAAAATTTAAGTGAATTTCTCAAATAGATTAATATTTCTGTAAATGAATTAAATATACCAGTCAGGGGTCCGACTAGTACGTGGGGTAGTGAAGGATGTGCAAGGAGAAAAGATTATTCTAAATGATGGCGAAGAGGTTCCTTATGGCCTTCTTGTGTGGTCCACTGGTGTGGGCCCCTCCTCATTTATTCGCTCTTTGGAACTCCCGAAATCACCTGGTGGAAGGTACTACATGCAATTTTTCATGATGTCTTTCTAATTTATTGAACTATGTTGTCACTTTCGTGCATTTTGTTTACAGGGTAGGTATCGACGAGTGGCTAAGAGTTCCCTCTGTGCCTGATGTATTTGCAATAGGTGATTGTAGTGGATTTGTTGAGAGTACTGGGAAACCAGTTCTTCCTGCTTTAGCTCAGGTTAGATCATCTTTTTTGGGTTGTTATTTGCAGAATCCTCAAAATTGTTCGGTGTTAGTTCCAAATTTATGAAACTAAGGAGCTATTTTCAACCAGGATAATTGTCACTTGCAATCTGAGAAAAGAAGAAAAAAAAATAAGGTTGTGATCAATTCTCTTTTACTTTTGAAACAGGTTGCAGAGAGACAAGGTAAGTACTTGGCTGGCCTATTGAATCGGATTGGTAAAGCCGATGGTGGGTATGCGAACACATCCGTAAATATAGAGTTAGGTGAACCTTTTGTGTATAAGCATCTTGGCAGCATGGCAACTGTTGGTAGATATAAAGCTCTTGTTGACCTTCGGCAAAGCAAGGTTGTCTTTTTAATCAATTTTAGTACCGACATAATTCAATTTGTCATCCCTCAAAATGCTGTTTTTTTTTTTCCAATTTTGTTTGAACTTTTTTGTATCTTTTGTCAGGAAACAAAGGGGATATCTATTGCAGGCTTTGTAAGCTGGTTTATCTGGCGATCTGCGTATCTAACACGTGTTATGAGCTGGAGAAATAGACTTTATGTGGCAATAAATTGGCTTACCACTCTGTTATTTGGCCGCGACATCAGTCGCATTTAGAATGAAAACTACAAGTACTGAACTTGTCATCCATACACAGGCTGAAATTTTCTTCATTCCGGAAATAAATGTGATGTTAGTTCTTCTTTCCACATAGTGATTCTTGTCAAGTCTTGTTGTTTCTTTGTAATTCCATGATATAGGAAGGTAATGTTTGTTAAATGTTTATTCAACTGCGTTAGAACACGGAAATTTCATGTAAATTGTGAGATAATTCATTGAATTATAGTTGGCAATAAATTGAGTTATTCTGGACAGCGAATATGACAAGGCAGTTCCTAGGTAGAGCAACTGGCTGCTATGAACCCTAATTTACTTGCATTTTCTTACCTAATTTAAATAAATCCAGTCAAGTTAGCTAAATCTTAATATAACTAATGGATTTGAATCCGATTTGCTATTTTTTGTCCCCCTAACAAAAATTCTAAAGCTCTGGCTATTATCCCTAAATTGTAGCAAATATAAGACGGGACTGTTATTATTTAGAATTGGAATTAGAGAGATCGATGGTATTCAATTAACCAACACGCATGACATGAACGCAACCTACGTTAAAATAGAATACTAGAATCATTTTTTAAACTTCAATTTAAAAATAAAAAGTATATATAAAAAAGAATGTAACATTTAAATAGGGTTAATAAAGACAGATAATATTAAATAGAATGTAACATAAAAAAATATAAAAAATTCAACAGATTATTACATAATAAATCATTAATTTTGTACATCAAATTAGGTATACTTTATCAACAACTAAACATTTATTAATGAAAAAAAAAAAAGTTTTCAATCATACGATTAAATTTGATAATAATAATTGACAGTTGATCTCATTCAAAGTATACATCCTTAGGGATCCGTATCCTCCCAGGTACCTGACTCAAGCAAATTGAAACGGACGGCCTAGATTAATCTTATTTGGGTCAAACTCAATCCGATGCCTATGGAGACTATAGGGGGCCTGTTTTGAGATTCGTGTCCTGTTAAAAGAACCGCCCGATCATAATTTGCTTGAGTCAGGTAACCTGAGGTGATGTGAATTCCATCCTTAAGAGGCCCAACACAATGAAACATCAATTATACATTTTATTTTCAAGCAAGACTTTGAAATTTGAACAAAAGACAAATATTAGGAGCTTTCAGCTCAACACTGTTTCTTGACAAGAAACAGTCCCATGTGTTAGGTGTGAGAATGTTTCCATCAAAGCCTGAGCATTGCCTTGAAAAAATCCAAAGGATATCCGCCCAAATTAAAGAAAAAGCAATCAACTTCAACCGTCTCTTTTACTAATAACATCTAGAATCTGCATGGGATAATTAAACTGTTAATAACAAAACAGCATTAAAATTGGCTACTTAACAGTTAACTCTTTGAGAGAGTCAAAGAGCATCCATACCTTCTCAGTGAATTCATGAAAATATTGACTTCCCATAGCCTTATCCAATTCCTATCATTTTAAGAGAAAAATAAAATAAAATGTGTGTAAGAAACTCACGGCTTCAAAATGTGAAAAACAACAGTTAATGATATGAATTTAACTGTCTTAACAAGTAGACTTAAATCAATGCACGAAACAAAGAATATACTATGGAAAGAAAAAACGATCTTGATGATGAACAGTTCAGCCCCTTTAGTAATGAGGGAAAAGTAACTTGTATTGGGAGTTCATATGAACTGCCATAAAAACTATGACACTGCTTGTGGGCTGTCTGATCAAAATCCAATGACCTGGATTAAAACCCCTCAAAAGCTCTCACTGTGATCTGGCTGCTGGATATCAAACTGCCCACGAATTTTGGCATAGCTTATATGTTAGCTGGCATAAGAAGTGAACTTATAAATCGATATTTGCATATTATAAGGTTTTTGGTTTTTGCATGAGAGAACCTACTTTTGCAAGGAAATTTATTTTTCAACTTTTTTTTAGCAAAATCAGCTTGCCATATGAGATAACTATTCAAATGAAAGTTTAATGCAATTATAATCAAAGTTAATCCACAAAGAAGTTAGATGCAAAGGCATTATATTTACTTGCTCTGGTTCTTCTGAGCTGTCAATCCTTAATATCAAATTCTGTAACTCGTTGCTCTTAAGGGCATCTCTTATCTCCTTGCACTCCGCTGATCATGATACAATTAGAGACGTGAGATTGCAATAACCATGTGTAGATTTGCAAATTTTAGATGTGTAACATGAAAGTTGTATAGCCTAACCACCAGGGGCGGAATCAGAAAATTGAGATAGGTGGGGCTTGGATAAATAAGTGTTCTATAATTTCATTTTATAAGGGGGGCTAATGGTATAATATTTTTTTGTAAAAATTGAAAATTTTCAAGGACAAAACTGAAAAGTTCAATTTATAAGGGGTGCTTAATACCCCTTTCCCTCTATTTACTTCCACCAGTACTAACCACTGATACCATTTGGCACTATTAATGTAAGTTAGAAGTCAGAAAACAACAATTACTGCACAAGAAAAGCATAAAGAAAGCTGGATTTGAAAAAGAATCGGAGATCATACCTAAAGAATACAATCGCTCTTTGCTGACAATCGAGTTCTCTTCTTCAACTTCAATGGTTTTTCTTGAATGAATTTTAACTTCAACTAAAAATTTATAGAATAAAAAAAAATGAACTTGATGAGCTACATAGTGTGATCAAACTGAAGTAGAAGTAACTCATAATTGTGAATAACTTTGAGGCAATAGATTCAGCAAAATTTATTCAAATGAAATATCTAATTCTGCTATCTACTTGAGTATCTGTAAAATGAATGGTCGAATTTGTAAAATCTATACCATTTGATTTGAAGCTTTCATTCTCAAGGGGCTGAGTTGGCTGAGTCGATTCATTTGTTGCTACTAAAAAATACAAAATAAAACAAAAGGTCCCATTGTAAACAGAATACAATGTTAGTTAGATATATGCCATTGGCACATTTGAATTATGTAATTGCATAGACTTAAGTCATGAATGTCAATAACTTCACAGTATGGATAACACATAACTGAGCTGAACATATATTTCTTCTCCAGCTCTTTCCAGTATATACCATTTTATCAAGGTGAATCCACTAATACCATAATACTTGAAACAAGCTTTTCACTTGAATAATACTGTCAATATTATAATGTATACTAGCTGGGCAATCACACAAATAGCAACTACATAAGCCCAGTATAATTACTAATATCAAACAAACAAGTATGTGCTTACTAGCTTCTTCACCAGGAGGCTGTAACTTCTGGCAAAGGTTTTCTGCAAGAAGAAAAATAAGTAAAGTTCTTTTAACATCGATACAGATATTATGAGGACATGTAGACCTCTAGAGCTGAATCATTTTTTAATCTAAAAGAAAAATTATACATCCTCACAAAATAAACTAGATACCAGCATCAGGCATGAATATCAAGTCAAAAAGAAACTCAATCTTCTAATTGGCCGAGGAAAATGGTTCATTTTCTTACCGGTGACGTGCACACAAGCTTATCCCTATGCATCAAAAGTAGAGAAATAAACCATTTGCCCTTGGAAACAGACCAATTAGAAAACTGAACATATTTCTTACACAGCTAGATATTAAGTTTTTGAGGCGTATACATGAAATTCCCCCATAAATAAATAACGGAAGCACCTATGCTTAGAATAAAAAAAAATAGTTTGATCAAACTAAAGTAGAAGTAATTCATAATTCCGAATAACTTTAAGGCAACAGATTCAGCAAAATTTATTCACATGTAATATCTGGAAGCATTTAGTGCACGAATAAATTTTCTGCTATCTACTTAAGTATCAGTAAAATGAATGGTGTAAAATCTATACCACTTAATTTGAAGCTTTCATTCTCAAGGGGCTGAGTTGGCTGAGTCGATTCATTTGTTGCTGCTAAGAATTACAGAATAAAAAAAAAGTCCCATTGTAAAAAAAAAAAATTGAAAGTTAGATATATGCCATTGGCATATTTGAATTATGTAATTGCATAGACTAAGTCATGAATGTCAATAACTTAATAGTATGTATAACACATACAATGAGTTGAACATATTTGCTCACCAAGTATTTCCAGTATATATTGCTTTATCAAAGATGAAACCACTAATACCATAATAATTGAAACAAGCTTTTCACTTAAATGTCTACTGGTTGGGCAACTACACAAATAGCAACTGCATAAGCCTAGTATAAATACCAAGAACAATTACATTTTAGGAGGGATCATCTAAAAATCAAATTTGTAAAAATCAAACAAACAAGTCTATGCTTACTAGCTTCTTCAATAGGAGGCTGTACCTTCTGGCAAAGGTTCTCTGCAAGAAGAAAATTGAGTAAAGTTCTTATTATGAGGACATAAATGTTAAATGTTGAATAAATCATTTTTTTTATCTAAAAGAAAAATTAAATATCCTCTGTAAATAAACTAGATACCAGCATCAGGCATAAATGTTAACTTATCCAGTACGATAAAATCATGCATCTTCATCTTATCAAAAAGGAAAGAAAATAAATAAATAACTTAGACAGAATGGCCCAAAAAAAGATTAAGATAGTACCTTTGTGTTTTTTGAAACAAGCCACAGAACAACTGAAAGTAAACAGAGGAAAAACAAATTAGTATTATTCATTTTTGCTAATTTTTCTTTGGGTGAAGCTAAAAAAAAGTAGTAGCTGTAGCTCGGAAGCCTTGAAAAAACAAATTATTCCTTTGCATAAAAGCAAGCAAAACGATAAGTAAAATGGAGCTTACTACGGAGCAAGGCAAGCGGGGCACTTGTACTTGAACTGTACCTCCTTGCACACTTCACAATTCCGACCCATTTTCTCTGTCTAAATTCGATTCGAATTAGCACAACTATAGAGCTTACAAGAGCAAAAGATTGAAATTTAGACAAGAGGGGAATTAAGGTAGGGGACAATGCTGTTATTGAATAAAATTAGGGTTGGGACTGTTGGGTTATCGGGCTCAATTTAGGCAACCGAAAAACTGGCCCGTGTCAACATGAGCCAGGCCCAGACACCTTTGCTGTAAGCCTTGGGATTAGTTGTGCATATATATAGTGGCTGGACTCGGACCAGGGGACCGCCTGTGCACTGCACGGAGAATTCACACCGTAAAAGGGAATCTATCCGGACCGTTCTTTTAACTTGCACGAATCTCAAAGCCCAAATAATACTGCCCGCGATAGCCCAAATCTCAAAGTGACTGAGAGTAATGATAAATCTCAAACCATAAAGTGAAGGGAATCTCAAAGTGACTGAGAGTAAATAGACACCAAATGAATAAATCTGGACCGCAAAGTTGTGGGCCTCACTGTCCAATACCTGAAAGGATACTTGTTCCAGAGACCCCTGGTGTCATGGGGTCTGGATCCTTGGAGTAACTCAAATTTGAGTTTAGATATGGACCATCCGATTAGAATTCGAACCAATTCAGTTCGTACCTATGTCCATAATGAATAGGATTCTTCAATATTCGTGCAGGTTCTGATTGAACGGTCGGAATCCAAACTAAAAGATTTGAGTTATTCACGGAATCTTAATTCGTGTCGTGATGCGTTTTTCTGACAAATTATTTAGAACTTAAATAGTAGAATAAAGGATTTTTTGGATATGGAGTTACCGGTTATGGTTTATTTGTTGAAAGACTTGAAAAGAGAACGAAAGGGCCCTTAGCCCTTAGAGCATCTACATCTCTGGTACTATTAGAGTTTCTAATCTGATGTGGCAGTTTCTAATTCAGTTTCAGGGATGTGGGAGAGTTTCTTATTTAGAAACTATGCAGTAAAGTTTCTTATTAAGAAACTGTTTATAAACTCCATGCTGATCAAATTGTTGGCTCAAATTATTTCTCCTTTTTAATTTGTTGCTGATGTGGCTTAATAGAAACTCTAAAATTAATTTCAGAGATGTGAGAGTTAGAAACTTTAGAGATCTTAATTTCTAAAAAGTGGTTAACAGTTATTTAGAAACTCATTTGAGTTGCTGAGATGTAGATGCTCTTAGGATTGAGTTTGGGGAGAAATTAAATTTGAGAAATGGATTCTCCTTTTTTTAATTACTATCGACAATGGATAAATAATAACTATTTTCATTAATAAAATTTGAAATTTTGACTTTTATTTTATTTTATTTTATTTAAAAAAAAAGTGGAGTTCACGATATATATAATATGTTAAATTAGACACGGTTGAACTAATTACATAAAAGTCGGAGGTTAAAGTTGTTGAATTTGTATCAAGATTATTTTGTTGCATGTATCTTGAAACTCTAAACCTCACAATTTAGAAAGCTCGGACGACCTAAAATTTCTGATATGTTAAAAACTTAAAACCCTATAGTTTTCTGAAAGATTTCTTAACTAAAGTTTTGTGAAAGTTAGAAATTCAAATATACATGAAATAGTCAGCAGTACTGTAATTTACATGTATATTTCATATTAATATTTTTTTTCAGTGATTACTTAGACAAATGGTTATTTTATAATTTTAAACAAGATTGAAAAACAAAATTTAATTGTGGAATCTAACATCATAGAAATTTTATACGGGGCATGTATCTGGGAGAAATTATCAAGTAATTCATGATTCAACAAATAAAATTAATGTTTCAATAGAAAATCGGTGGGAGTTACCCACTTTAATAAAAAAAAAAAAAAATGTCTCGATTCATCACCAAAATTGTATGAAATTTTATTTGTCGATGAAATAAAAGTTCCCACTTCAATTAACACCAGAAGGCAAAAGGACACACAATTGTTGTGTGCATCAAACGCTGAACTCATTCACTGTTTACTGTAATTCAGGCAAAAGATACTGTTAGAATGCGTTCGACATGTAAACCACCACTGCCTAATGAATAATCTCAAAATTTCTGCCAGTCCACTTATTGTTACTGTGAATATTATTTATATACTCAAACTTTAGATATCATGATGTCTTCCCAAAAACGAGAAACATTTAATTTTCCATATTCATGCATAATATCAAACTAATATCGTATACATGTGTATTGCAACAGGAACATATTATAAGATGTGAATATAGATGGGAAAATAACTAATTTTGATGAGAAAATATGTAAATCAATAAGTCATGATGGACATATATCTAAATTTCTCTTTAAAGTAAAGAAGGTGTGCATAGAACTGGTTAAGATTTAATCCTGCTCTATAGGAAATTCATGACTTTCATTCCTCCGGGAATAAACAATATTGATCATATATTGTTTCTTAGGGTATACATGATCATATGATCCAATAATGATCCAATACCATGATATTTGTTCAAAGAGTGAGGCTACGGTCCTATGCATAGCACGGTTTGGTCCGTGTTACGGCTCATTGAGTTTTCAAAATCCTAACGGTTGATCCGAACCGTTCAACATTTTTTCAAATTTTTTTACTATTTTTTTAGATAGGTAGAAAATCACTTGATCTGAAAATTCTGGACCATCCAAAAACAGTAATTTTCTACCTATCTAAAAAAATAGTAAAAAAATTTGAAAAAATGTAAAATTTAGTTTGCAAGTACATATTCATTTTATAATCATGTTGAATGGTTTGGATCGACCATTAGGATTTTGAAAACTCAAATATTGAGCCGTAGCACGGACCAATCCGTGCTATGCATAGCACCGTAGCCTCACTCTTGTTCAAAACGTCAAGCATATCAAGAAAGTAATTATTATGAATACATTAAGATAATACAAGTATCACACAGCAAAATTGTCCAAATTTGCACAAATGTAACAATTTCAAGCAAAGTTAAACACATCATATTAATGTGTGCACCTCAGTTAAGGTTGTGCGAGATATTCAGATTATTTTAATCTTTCAATACTGCTCAAATTCCAAAATTAACCAAATTCATTTGCAAGAGCACCAAAATCCTTTATATAAGCCCTCCATCCATGAAACTAAATTATTCTACCACAAGTTGTAATATGAGTTACAAGGGAGTAGAACTCTGAGACCAAGTTTCCAGATTTTTTTCAAAATATAAAAATAAATACATTGGAAATTAGAAATACCAATTGACAAACATATTTTTTCTATGACCAAACTTGACCTAGATTCTTTCCAAATTGGGAGTCGGCCAATCTACTGCCAATCAGCCCTTTCAACTCAACCTCACTTGGGAACCTCTGCTCCATCAACTTAGAGAAAACCTAAAGCAATTTAGAATAAAACCAAGTCACCGGTTGAACATAAAACCCAGCTGCTATTAACACTAGTGTGACCAGTCAGGAGTATATATAATAGGTGGTATCAGTATTAAATACCATTGCCTGCCTATTAACACTTGCTGAATTTTTTTTATTTTAAATGGTTCACAAGTAGCAGCATGTACCAACGAGTACAGGATTTGTTCCAGAATACATTACCTATTCGGTAGTATGGCAATTCTGAACAAAGAAAACCAGTAAATAGAAAATAACAAAATGAAGAAACTTTGCTATACCAATTCTCCATTGCAGTACACTTCAAATGCACCAGAGCTCTGTAAGAATGACTGGACAAAATTACCAAACAGCCAAGTGCTAGCAATCGCACCAAAGCGATTTGCACGTAAAGAGAAGTACCATGCCGGTGGGGCCATACCCAGCCTAGGGAAAATTTGATCACCAGCTGTTATTATAGCAACAACCCCCATCTGAACAATCGGAACCGCTTTGCTTAGAAGACGTTTCGGGAGGGCCGGAGGGTAGTTTTCTAAAATCACATCAATGCCAGGGAAGGAAGCTTCTAGCATTTTCTTCATGGTCATGGCATTTCCCCTGATAAATTAGTAATCTATTCAAACTTTTGTATCATTTTAAGCTATGTTGCAATTAGCAAATTCTCTTATTATATTTCATCTGCTCTAATAAAATTTTATAAACTGCAATATGGTACCAAAAACTGACTTATAGGAGCAAGAGGCACAAAATTTCAGCTCGATTGTTGTGCCATAACCAACTCCACCAAGATGAGGCTCCTGTTAATTACCAATCACAAGAAAAAAGGTAAGATCAAAGAAAATCAATTTGAAGATTTCAAACTCGCAATCTTGTATAGAGTTCCAGTAACTATAGAATATTTGGAATTAGCTAACAAGGATTAATAATTTCATGTCATTCGCCTTCCCGTTCTTTTTTTGTTTCTAATTATCTGCTCTTAGGTTTCAGCAACTAAAATCCCAATAAAACAAAGAATCAGCATTAGATTTATCCTAATTATGGAAGGGAAAGCGTACAGGAGTGGTGAAGGAGGCATCGGAGGGGTTTTGAAGAACGGGTGTAACCGGCGGCTGGCGGTGGAGGTGGCGGTCGAGGTGGCGGTGCGG
Organism: Carex littledalei; assembly: GCA_011114355.1. Lineage (NCBI taxonomy): Eukaryota > Viridiplantae > Streptophyta > Magnoliopsida > Poales > Cyperaceae > Carex > Carex littledalei. Next base: position 6,121,150 of record CM022104.1, read on the forward strand.
CGCGGGGGGCTTCGGCGGTGGAGGAGAGAAGATATTGATGAGATCGGAGCAGAGGAGGAATAGCGGTAGACCCACTAACAGCATCTGTACCCGATCCATTTTATTCTGTGTCGCTTCGCTTGCCTTAATTCTGAATTTCTGATTGCGCAACCGGGAGACGAGAGATGAAGAGAAGACCTTTTTGGCCAATTTTATGAATAAACCCTTCAAGTTTGACAGTTTTTTGCTCCTCACCAAATTTGTCCCTCCCAAGTTTGATGCTGTTTTCTTCAGTTATCTCATAGAATACATACTCAAATCGGAGCGAATCCATGAGAAATAAATGAGAGTCAATTTTATGTACTTCAAATAAAAATTGTACATACAGTTTCATATTGTATGTATTTCAAAATAAGAACTTAGTAATAGTTCCCACAATAATTCTTCAGAAATCCTTTTTAACTCTAAGGATTTCTGAAGTTAAAAGGATTTCTAAAGAATTCTTCGGAAATCCTTTTAACTCTAACTACCTTTAATTTTCAAAAAAAAAAAATACTCTAACTACCTTTAATCGAGATTAATTTACAACCAGTACGTGCAAGTGTTAACATATAATAACATATCAATTATTAATACCTAACATACAAAGCCTTTCTAAAAACTGAATATATTAACTATTTATGAAGATTGTATAGTTGGCGTTGGTTGAGCTTTAGTTTGAATTGGAGTCTTCCATTAATGTTATTTATAAGACTTTTCATCGTGTCAAAAAAAAATATGTAGTATTTATACATAAATATCAAGCATTTATATCTAACATATCAAATATTTATACCTATATATTTTTTTAAGTCTTAAACTTAAGCCTTTAAGTCTAAATACTTAAGCTTACAAGTATTATACCTAACATATTATGTTTTTATACAATGGATATATAAAAAAAAACAGTGGAGCGAATAGAACCCGAAAATACTTCAATATGGATCTCATTTGAAGAGAAAAAATCAAGTATAAGACATTCGTAGTTTTAAAATTTGCAAAATGACTCACAAATAGTCGGAAATATGGATGGGATTGAAAAGAGAAAAAAAAAACGTCATCTAAAACCGTGTAAAAGATGGATGGATGATGAGAGATAAAATAATGAATTTTATATTTGTGATGCATGTGTTGATACATATTCATGCAAATGTTAATATATAACACATCAAATATTTATACTTAACATATAAAGTGTGTGCGGAAAAAAAAGATAATTTCTTTTTAAAATAAATATATCATATATAGTCTAAATTGACCTCCAATATTATTGAAAAATATTTATATCATTAACCCTAGTATTTTCTCAAGAAATAATTTTGTATGGTTGAACCCAATGTTCAAACCGATTTTTTTAGTTACCATTTGAAAAAATAAATAAAATACAGAGTTGGCATAAAATTAGAAGAAGAAAAAAATCAAAGTTACCTGATAATATTAAGTTTTTGAATTTATAATCTGTTGGATTTTTTTATGGTGACAATGAGATAAATTATTTTGGAGGTATTTTAATCAGTTTAAAGAATTTAGATTAAATGAAATTAGCATCGAAAATAATGAGCTACACAGTACATGAATGTGGTCGTATTTTTTTTATTTTTTGTGTAAAAATTGGAGGTCAAACCATCTAACTACTTAATATTCACGAAAAAAATATATTTATATTTAAACATGCGACATGTCAAACAAAAGACGTTATCTTTGTTAACTATTTAATATCTCACTATCATGTGTATAGAAATTTAATTGAATTTTTTTTTCTAAAAGTTTATATAATTCAGCCCCTTATAAAATATTTTATAAAATATTAATTGTGTGCTTTTAATCCAGTGGTTAAGATTGCATTTTGTGGTTGTGAAGACATGAGTTCAAATTCACATTAATCACATATTATACATTTTACATTTTAGCCTCTCAATCTAAATTTTTTAGTCTTGTCCTTACATATGAGGTTCCTTTCATATATTTTGCTTGAAATTTAATCCTATTTATTTTTGCTTCTCAATTCAGAAGCATTTAAGAGTTATTTGATCATGAAATAGTGAGACATGTTTAATATATTGTTATCTATCTTCCACCTACAATTTTTTTTTTAGTTTTTTGTTGGGCAAGATGCATGCTTGGCAAATTCGGATCCCTTAAAGTAACTCAAGTTTGAGTGTTTGGATTCATATCGTCTGATCAGAATCCTTACAAATATTAAAGAGGTCTCGTAAATTTTAATAAATTAATCAAATTGATTTGGATTCTGATATGACATTTTGGATCCAAACTCAAAATTTGAGTTACTTTTTAGAAATTTGAACCCATGCTTGGCTTGGATGAGCTCAAATCGGAAAAAATTGCACGATAAAAAATGATATTATGCTGTGGTATAATTTGCAATCACTTGATTTCTAACGAGTAGAACTAGGATCCGAATCTGCTGTGATTCTTCACATGTGAACAGTACTCTGAAATTTATGTTTTTCCAAATTCAGCTGTCGAATTGTTTCGAGATGCGTGCACAGAAAAACTAGATGTTTCGAAATACGTGCATAGAAAAAGTTGGACGGCTGGATTTGAAAAAACAGGAATTTCAGGATTACTATTTCCGAACTTCGGATTGCAGCATATTTATTTCAGTAGAACTATGGTGTTTTTAAGCTTTCCAAGTTCTTTGACGAGCTGAACTTCAAAGCCTATCAAATCGCTTCAAATAAAAAAAAAATTAACTATTGATATCCTTTACAAGTGATAGGTTTTGTATAAAGTCAAGCGTTCGTAAGGAGAAAGTTGATCATTTTTTTATCATTTTTTTACCGCGTGACTTTGTACTAAATTAATTCCAAATTTATAATTTTGTATGTAAACACATCAATAGTAAAGTAAATTGATTTTAACAGTTAGCATTTGTTGTTTGAAACTAATTCAATAAATTTTTGAGTTAAGCTCATCAGAAAATGAGCTTAACAATATTCAATTCTTGAGTTAAGCTCACCAAAAAAATGAGCTTAACAATATCCAGTTCTACTCATGTTTCTACCAGTAACAAACCACACAACTTTGTAGTAGCCAAATCTGAGCCGTTTATATTATTGGGATCTGAATGACCATGTTTTCGTCAGGTGAAAAAAAATGCAGCCATTTGAATTCTTGTATAAATCATAAATTGACAATCAATGGAAAGCGTTTGATGATCTAGAATATTATGTGCAGAGACTCTTTTAACTTTTGCAGAGCAAAACCAATAAACTCGGATATACATATTATACAGAGGAGATGTCCCACAGTGGCTAAAAAACACAGACACAAAATCTAACTCACCAAATATTGTTTCTGGTTGAGATAATTTAAGCAATCAAGGTCACTAATTAATCCGAAAGGAAAAAGTTGGTGAATTGGTGGCGCAATTAGTTGAAAAAATGCATGATTTACGGGTAGACGGTTTGATAATATCCGTCGGATTTGATCGGATAAAATTTGTGTGGACGGTTTATATATATATATATATATATATATATATATATGAGCAGATTTAAATTTGTGCTCCATTCAAAATCTCCGTTTCCGCAAGTTGTGATATATAAATGATACAACGCTCTACTCAAATTTTGGTGTTTTCGAAGAAAAGAATGATAACAGATGAAATGATCATGAGCGGAAAGAAGGAAAAGTTCACTTATAAATTAATTTTTTTTTGTTTTTATTCTTTAAAATTTTATTATTTTGCAAAAATTATTATTATTTAGCTTTATAATTTGAAATTACTTTATGTTTATTTCTCCGGCTCTTCAAATCTTAATTTTTCTAATTGCATCCATCGATGAGATGGCTCTTAAGATAAAAAAGAACAAGCATTTAATAATCATGCATATCAAGGGCTGCTGAGACGAAACCCTAGCAGCGAGTTGCTTGCGAGAGGGGCGGAGAGGGTTCGGCTGTCCCTTCTCCGCCTCTATGCACAACGAGGAGACGAGATGGCTGAGGCGAAACCTTAGCAGCGGAGCGAAACTCTAGCAGTGAGGCGGCTGAGGCGAAAGGGGCGATACGGCTCATGAGGTGAAACCCTAGCAGAGAGGGTGCTTGCAAGAGGGGTGGAGAGGCTTCGACTGTCCCCTCTCGGCCCCTATGCACGCGGTGAGAGAGCCAAGTCACGCGAGGCAGCAAGGGTTGCTTGCTAGAGGGGCGGCGCGGGTTCGGCTGTTCCCTCCGACCTAGATCGAGAGTGGTTGCGCGCAACGGGGGTTAATAAAGCGAAATCTTAGATCGAAGACACGACTGAGGCGGGCAGGTAGCTAGGCAAATTAACGAGGGTTGCTTGTGAGAGGGGCGGAGGGGGTTCGGCCGTCCCCTCTACGTCCCTATGTGTGTGGCGAGAGATGCGAGGCGGCTGAGGCGATGTGGTGAGGCATGTGAGGCAGGAGACGACCGGTCATGATACTAGTAAATTAGGTGGTAGCAAAGGCTCTGAGATGGGACATGTTCTGTTAAGATTCGGGTAGCTAGGTTAGGATTGTAAATAGTTTAATATTAGTAAGTGCTAATTTGTAGAACTAATGAGATGTAATCATGCAAATATTTTTTATCAATGAAAAATCGTAAGATGACAATTGCTATCTTACAAAAAAAAAAAAAAAAAAAATCATCGATGATTTCGGAAAAAATTTGTTGGAGAAAAGTGAAGAAATAAAGGCAAAAACAAAATGATGAACCTCCAAAAGGAAGAGATACTAGTTGAGACGAAGTTTTGACTAGAACCATGCAAGCTTTAAAGAGATTTTGAGTCTTATACGAGGATTAATTATACCGAGTATGATTCAAACAACTTGGACTTTGTCATTGCGAGGTTGTAAGTTTTTCTTTTGGACTTGGGATCTTCTGAAATTTTTATTAATACCATTTGAAAAAAAAAATACACCACTGAAATTGGAGAATTCGAAAAATACCAGGACCTCCAATTCAATCTAAATATGATATTTATTTATACCTGCTATTAATCGGGCAGTTGGAAACGGTCATCGGATTCGTTAAACCTTTTTGAAATTTCTAAAAAAATTTAAATACAAATATGGAAATCTCGACTTTTAAAATTCAAATGTTCGCAAAAATTCACTATATGAATTTCAAATTCATGACCTTTTCACACATAAAATGTTGTTTTTTTGTCACTAGATCAAATGTTGATTCTTAAACTTATTATCCTTGTATGATCATCAAATGCCAATTGGAGACCGGACCTTAGATTTTAATTCAAATATCATCATCAATTTTAGACAAATTTGACCCAAACCATCAATAATTTTGTAAATTATCCGTCAAATGAACTATTTAGTAGTAAATACAAAAGAGTTATACGAAAATTTCTCGTTTTAATAATAATTGGCATCCTTAATCTTTACTAAATAATTTGATGATGTATCAATAATCATAAAATTATATCTAGCTTAGCATCTAAGCTATTATTTTTTATATCAGAACTCAGAAGTCGTAAATTCAAAATCAAGCAATACTAAAATAAATTGACAAACTTTGACTCTCATTTCATGTTAAAAAAATAATCTAATAACTAACAATTTTTTTATAAAAATCACAGTTCTATGACCCCGAAATTTTTAAAGTTACCATTCTCTCAAAAAAAAAAAAAAAACCACGAAATCTGAGTATTTCGGAATCTACCATGGCCGCAGAACACCGGTGTGGTCCTGACCGCACAGGCGTTCCGCAGCCCCAGCCAAGGGTCCGCAGAATGGTTCTGCGGCCCAATTTTTTTTTTGTTTTTGCATAAAAATTCTAATTCTTTGATCCTTTGGTTCTGCGGCCCAATTATTTGAACGTATTTGACCCTTTGACCCTTTGGTTTCTGTGCCCCTCTTCTCTTCTTTTATTAATAATTTTTCTGTTAAAAAAAAAAGAGAGGGCCACAAAATGTCTGTGCGGACTCCTGGCTGGGGCCGCATAATGCATGTGCGGTCTAGCGTATTTGGAGTCGCACCGGTATTCTGCGGCCATAGTAGATCTAAAAATATTCAGATTATGTAGTTTTTAAATTTTTTTTTTTTTTGAGAGAACAGTAACTTTAAAAATTTCGGTCTATGACCTGACAAAAGCTCAATGTACGGTGAAGCATCAGTGTCTTCTGTGTTGTGCCGTGTTCAACAATTCAAGAAGCATTGCTCCATATTTCGCTTTCCAAAAGGGTCTTTTTAAAAAATAAAAATAAAACTTAGAACTTTGAAGGTTGGAATTGACAAATTAATAAGCATTTAAAATCAAGTTTGAAAATTTGTTTTACCAGAAGACATTGACAAATAGTCGCGCCTTATCCTTGATATTAGAGAGGGTGATATTTTCCTGTCAGGCAACAATTTTTAGAAAGCCGACGTCGACATCATGAGCGAAGACAAACTTTCGAGTTATGAACATTAAAAGGTTATTTTCATAAATAAAAAAATACGAGGATTTCATCATATTTTTTCTAAAATATATAGCAAAATTGTAGAATTTTAATAATGAATAAGTGATAATTGACTCTCGTTTATTATATGTGGCTCTGTCACTTGCCGATTTCCTTATTTTCTTACAAAAAAAATGATAACTTGTGGCACGCAGTTTGTGGCTCGTTCGATATTGGTTCGGAAAAGGTTGTATAGCTTGCTAATTATGGCTCGATTCGTCACTAGCTGGTTCAATCTTGACCTTGCTTGGCTCCGTTGACTTGAGTGGTTTCTTTGCTTGTTGTAAGAAGAAGATGAAGCTATTATTGGAATGTGTTTTACTACTCTTTGTGCTCACCATGAGAAGATGAAAGCTCGTTGCAAAGAGAAGATGAATTTATTTTCTGACTTGTGGTCTATGTATGGCTTACAAAATCAAGTCTTAATAATATTTGGTCTATGTACATGTGACTCATATCATGAATAAGTTGTGAACGAACTGGCTCGGCTCAACTAAAATCAGACTCAACTTGTTCTAACATGAGCCAAATTCAAGCTTTACTTAGCACATATTGTTTATAGAAATACATAAATAAATAGGAGGGATCGGATGACACTCTTTTTTGGTGACATCGAATGACATTGTGCATTTTCAAAATCCAAACAGTCGATCCAAACCGTTCAATATGATGGATATATTAAAATGTGCTTGCAGATCAAATTTTACATTTTTTTTTGAATTTTGTTACTATTTATTAAGATGGGTACAAAAATTCAATGGTCTGAAAACAACGATTTTGTAAAATACTTAATAAATAGTAAAAAAATTCAAAAAAATGTAAAATTTTGATCTGCAAGTACATTTTAATATATCCATCATATTGAACGGTTTGGATCGACTGTTTGGACTTTGAAAACTTTGAAAATGCACGATGTCATTCGATATCACCAAAAAAGAGTGTCATCCGATCCCTCCTCAATAAATAGATAGATAAAAATATATCAAAAGAAGGAAATGGAGAATCTGAAATTTTCAAACTATTTTGTTTAAGACTAGGGGTGTTCATCGGTTCGGTTCGGCTGAAACCGAACCGAACTAGGCAAACCAAAATTATAATTCGGTTTCTAAAATAGAACCGAACCAAATCTATTTAGCATTGCAACCGAACCGAACCAAAGTTTTATTTCGGTTTGTTCTGTTTGTTCGGTTCAAACTAAAATATATATTTTTTTTATTTAAAGCAATTGATTTATAATAAACCGAAGTATATTAAGAAATAACCCGTGGTATTAAGAAATAAACCAGGATATTAAGAAATAAACCAAAGTATTTAAAACAATTGATTAAGAAATAAACTGGGGTATTAAGAAATAAATCGGGGCGGTCCAGACCAAATTCATAATATATAAAATTTCGGTCAATTCTGTTATTTCGGTTTTGAAATTTTTCAAACCGAACCGAACCAAAATTAGAATTCGGTTTTAAAAAGCAAACCGAACCGAACCATTAAACCGAAAAAACCGAACCGTCTGGTCCAAACTAATTCGGTTCGGTTCAAAACCGACTAAACCGGACCCAATGAACACCCCTATTTAAGACAGTTCTCATTTAGGAACTGCATATCATGTGTCTTATTAAACGAAATTGCATGGTCAGTTTTATTTGTTAATATATATATGTGTCTAAGAAGAAGAATAATTTGTTTGAATAAAAAAAATTTGCTTACCATTCATACAAATTATAGTTTTATTACATATGCAACAAAAACAATTTTATTAGTATAAGTTAATGGTTTTAAATAAACAATTTTCCATCTTAACGTAATCTGAATGTATATGAATTTATAGTGAATTAGAATTATCCATCTAATATAATATCAATATAAATCACTACATAGTTCATCAACCATAGATAATTTTATTACATGATTATTCGAGTAAGACTAATTATATATACTTCATTTACAACCATAGTTTGAACAATCGCATAACATAAACTCAAAATAACTATAATGTGATAAGATAACACCATTATATGAGTAGGGTTAAAATGCACCATTGGTTTTGTGCTCCAATCATGCTCCACATCTTTTTTTTTTTCCGTTTTCAAAGTTCGAACAATCGATCCGAACTACTCAATATGATCTTTGTATTAAAATATACTTGGATGCCAAATTTTATATTTTTTGGAATTTTTTAATAATTTTTAAGATAGGTACAAAATCACTGTTTTCAAAAGATTCTGGACCATCCAAAACAGTGATTTTGTACCTATCTACAAAATTAGTAATATATTTTCAAAAAATATAAAATTTAGTCTCTGAGCACATTTTAATATGAAGATCATATTGAGCGGTTCAGATCGATTGTTCGAACTTTGAAAATAGAAGAAAAAGACGTGAAGCATGATTTGAGCACAAAACCAATGATACATTTTAACCCTACTCCCATTATATATAAATTTACATGCATAGAGCTTCAATGGAACTTGGGGAGGTAGTAGCCCTCTCACCCAAAAGATAAACACTATGAAACAATTACATGTCATGTAACCCAAGAACAAATATTACTAAAAATATAATGAGGCTATAGTAATTTGCAAAGCGCGTATCAGTCTATACTATGTATTCATATCTATGTTTTTAAAGTTCAAACAGTCAGTCTAAACTGCTCAACACGATCTTTATATGAAAATGTAGTTAAAGACTTGATTTGCTTATTTTATTTTTTTATAAATTTTTACTATTTTATAGATAGGTTGAATACTACTTTTAGACGGTCTAGAATTTTGAAATCAGATGATTTTCTATTTATTTTTAAAATAGTACAAAAATTCGAAAAGATATAATTTAATCTCCAAGTACATCATCATATGAAGACCATAATGAAAGGTTCAGATCGACTGTTTAGACTTTAAAAATGACTATATAGATTCATAATCTAGATCGATGTGCGCTTTGCAAATACCATAGCCTCACTCATAAAAAATAAAAAAAATAAAAATTATAGCATGATAATATAATAATCTTATTAGGGCTGCAATATAAAATAGTTTGAGAGATTATAGAGGACTCCTCGCAAGAGAGATATTTTAAAACAATTCCATATAACAACTAAGAACAAAAATATTGCTAGAATAATGATAATAACTATGTTATTGTTATGATAAGATAATAATATCCCGCTCTTTCTTTCCAAAAGATAAGAATTACTAGCTCTATAATGAACCTAGATTGGAAGGTTATATTATAGTTTCTCCAATAAAAAATAATTTAGCAATTAATAGTAAGAACGACAAGGACCGTTTCCGGTTTTTCTTTGAAAAATCGAGCTTACCATACCATTACTAGTAAAAGTTTAAGTCGTCATTCATGATTACATGTTTTGGTGTTCACAGTTGTAGCTGTTATCTTTGGAAAGCTTTGGTATCTCCTATTATTCTCCCCTCGTATTTTTCTCCCTCGGCGTCTAAAATTCTCAGTCTTCACAGGGTCCTTCTGTGGCACATTCCATATAACCACTTGTCCGGCGTATCACTGTTAAAGTGGTTTGTTACTCCGAATACCTTCCCATAATAGTAATAACTACCCGTCACGAGTCACGACATGATCACACACACATTTGTGTAGCAGTGTTAAACGGGGAAGTTACTCTACTTTCAGTCAGCAATTGATCCTCTCAAATCCTCTCTTCTAGTTCTATACGCTCATAACTCTGTAGAATAATCTATAACGGGTTAATTTAAAATGTCTTACATACCCGCTTCAGAGATTACTAAAGATTAATAAAAATACAGATTAGATATTCCCCGTAGAAGACGATCTCGTTAAACATCTCCAAAGAAAAACCTCTCCCATTATTCCGTCCTGCTGTTACCCGACAAAGGTCTCAGCTTTTCTTCTCCTCTCCCTTCCTCAGCTCCTCTCTCTCTCCCTCTCTCTCTCTCTCTCAAATCAAGCTCCCAGACACTAATGTGAAACCCTACCTCCGTCGCAGGTAGCTAGGGTTTCTCTTCACTGCCAGTGCCAGATCTCCCTTCCAAACCCTAATGGGGAACTGCTGTCGCTCTCCGGCCGCGGCCGCGCGAGAAGACGTCCATACCAAGACCAAGCCGAAGCAGAAGCCCCACCAGCCCCACCACAACGGCCACAACCATGGGGGACCTACCAGCAAGAGACTCACTGTTCTCTCCTCCCACACAGCCGCTCCGATTGGAATCGACGAGAAGTACATCCTCGACCGAGAGCTCGGGCGTGGAGAGTTTGGCATCACCTACCTATGCATCGACCGAGAATCTCGTGAACTCCTCGCGTGCAAGTCGATCTCTAAAAGAAAGCTTCGTACAGCCGTAGATGTAGAGGATGTGAGGAGAGAGGTCGCGATAATGCGCCATTTGCCTAAGAGCTCGAGTATCGTCAGCTTGAAGGAGGCATGTGAGGATGAAGGAGCAGTGCATCTGGTAATGGAGCTGTGTGAAGGAGGTGAGCTGTTTGATCGGATCGTGGCTAGGGGGCATTACACAGAGAGAGCCGCTGCAGGAGTCACTCGAACTATAGTGGAGGTGGTGCAGCTTTGTCACAAGCATGGTGTGATCCATAGAGATCTGAAGCCGGAGAACTTTCTCTTCGCGAATAAGAAGGAGAATTCACCGCTTAAGGCAATTGATTTTGGGCTCTCCATATTTTTCAAGCCTGGTAAGTTTTTCTTTTATTTCTAAGAACTTTGGATTTTATGTCTGGTGGAAAATTTTGACTGAATCTTACTAAAACGTTGCTTCAGTTTGACCTTTCAGTGCTAAATTTGTTTTTGGGGGCAATTAGTAAAAGTTTGGCTTTGTTTATTTATAGGTTTCGAGATTTGAAAATTGGGGTTAGATTACCCAAATTGATATGGTCAGTCCAGTGTACTGATACTTGGTGGGTTTGGTTGGAAGTTAGGATCATAGTCGGTTAACATATTGAGGCGCTGAGGTAAATTTTATAAATGAAGTGCTAACCTAGGAGTGTAGTTATTAATTTTACTAAATTTAGGTTTTGAATGGCAATTCAATTTTGTAAGGATTTGCAAGTTTTGGTCATGTTCAAACTATCACATAGCCAAACTAAATGAATAGTTATTCTTTGATAGACTTTCTTAATATGTGCAGGATTGATATAATTAGATAAATGTTTCTTTATATCTGTGACTCAGTGAGTTAGGTAAATGTTTTTTTTGCCCCTACTTATTGCTAATTTTAGTGATTTTGTAATGTCAGTAATTCAATATAGATCACGTCCTTTCAATTTGTTTTAGAGTTTGTACTTAATTTAATATTATTTCACTCCAGAACAATGTGCCAAGTTGAAAATCAAAAGTCAAGTATTTTTTATGTTCATTGGTGGTGATTTTTGTGATAATGGTGCCCAACACATTAAAGCTTATTAAAATTTGGGCTTGGGTTGGCATATGTTGTATTAAACATGGAAGTGGAAGTGTGGATTCAGCTAGCTCACATATTCTTATTCTCCGCCTTAGTGACTCGTTATTATATGCCATCCTTTTCCCTAATTTATTCTAGACACATAGTCTCAAAAATAGTGAGCCACATTGTGGATTCAGTTGGTACATTTATCTAAGTAATATCTGGTTTAGTATCAAAATTAACATCTGGTTACTTTTACCGGGAACATTATCCAGACCTGATTAAGACCTGATGGTATCATAATAAATTCTGAGCAGTCAACTTGAGTTCAAGTACCACTATATATTCTTGATTGGTAAGTTGTTTATTGAAACGTAGGTGAAAGGTTCTCTGAGATAGTTGGAAGCCCCTACTACATGGCCCCTGAGGTTCTAAAAAGAAACTATGGACCAGAAATCGACATATGGAGTGCTGGTGTCATTCTTTATATACTTTTGTGTGGCGTACCTCCATTTTGGGCAGGTATGTTATACAAAACAAATCACTGTTGCGTCTGTGATGAATTTGAATATAAATTGGATGCATAAACTGTTTGATGACAATTTTGCATTGTTTGATGATATTGTAGAGACCGAGCAAGGTGTTGCGCAAGCTATCCTCAGAGGGAACATAGATTTTAAAAGGGAACCTTGGCCCAATGTGTCAGAGAATGCTAAAGACTTGGTTCGCCGAATGTTGGAACCTGATCCAAAACTTAGACTAACTGCTAAGCAAGTTCTTGGTATGTGTCTTCCTTACTATTGTTTAGCATTAAAATATTAGTTGTTTATTTTAGAGTAAGAACCTCATGTCAGGGGCTTTATAACCATCTTATGCAGAGCATACTTGGCTACAAAATGCAAAGAAAGCTCCAAATGTGCCTCTTGGAGATGTTGTCAAGTCAAGGCTCAAACAATTTTCACGCATGAATCGATTTAAGAGAAGAGCTTTACGGGTTATTCTCTTTGCTCTTATTTATAGAATAATTACATTTTGTGTTTTAGAATGATCTCATATGAATCCATATGCAGATATTGTTTCTGTACTTCTGAAAAATGGAAGGATCACATGTACCTCTCTGAAGGCTGGTAAATATTATAAATGCCCTCTCTCCAGTTTCTTCGGAAAGTGCCTTAATTATTCTGATTTTCTTCCTTGTATAAAGGTTGATAGCAAGGGAAAAAAGGGTCATTAATTTGGGTTCTTCAAGTAAATGCAAAAGAGGCGGGGGTGGCACAACAATGTACATCCGTTATTAGGTTATGGATAACATTTCTCATTATGAGTGGGTTATCCTCGTTAGTTGAAGTTGCGCTGCAGTATGCTTGCAGTTACATTTTTTTACCCATATTTTTGTTTATTGTTTAGGTTATTGCGGATCACTTGTCAGCTGAGGAAGTGGAGGATATAAAGGATATGTTCAAGTTGATGGATACCAACAATGATGGCATTGTAACATATGAAGAGCTGAAGAATGGCCTCCAAAAATTTGGTTCTCACCTCGCAGAGTCTGAGGTTCAAATGCTAATTGAGGCTGTGAGTGCTATATTATTCTTTTACTTGTTTTAACAAAAGATTGCCCTGAGCTCCCAAATTTATGCCTATTTCATTGAAAATTTCCGTTTTCTTTTTCATGGAAAGTAATTTTCTATTTTTGTCACATTTTTGAAGCAGTGCATTATTTGCCTATGATAGAAAAACTTGCAAAAACTTTGTCGATAAAGCTGCAACTGAACAGGTATTGGTTTACTCAGATTGCAAAAGATTACACAATTTGTGTTGTCAGAATCCGAAAGTGACTCGTGGTTATATGGTCATTTAGCTTAAAAATTGCCAAAATAGCTTCAATCTTTCAGAAAGAATATTTCAATGTAAAGCTAATTTTTAAGCTAACTCGGTGGACTAGTAGTGCCATTTTAGTTACCAAATTGCCCAGAGTAGTAATTGGAGGGTATTTTGATTGTGAACAGGTGGATACAAATGGTAAGGGGAGTCTGGATTATGGGGAGTTCTTGGCGGTGTCACTTCATCTACAGAGGATGGCAAATGATGAGCACCTGCGACGCGCTTTCTCCTACTTTGACAAGGATTGCAATGGCTTCATTGAACCAGAGGAGCTGAAGGTCGCGCTGGCTGAGGACGGCACTGGAGGTGATACCATGGATGTCGTTAATGATATTTTGCAAGAGGTTGATACCGACAAGGTGAACATCTCCCTCTCTCCACCTCTCTATCACAAAACTAACTCTGATGGTGGTTATTTGTCAGTTGAGGTTCTAAATACTAATTTCTGGCCTAAAATCTGCCTCAACTCTATATAGATTTTTTTAGCTTGTTGATCAAACAAAAATTAAAATTTTCCTATGATATCATGTTCTGCCTAAATTTGCAGCACCCTTACCTACCAGTGCATCTTCATCTGTCCTTCATATATAAATAGATTTGTATTAAAGTTAGGCTATTGTACAATCAACAAAATACAAATGGTCTAAATTATGTTTTCTCATATCCGGTGGTCAATCCAAGCTGCTCAATATGTTCTACATATTAAAATCTTGTCAGAGTACCAAATTTATTATTTTTAGAATTTTTTTATTTTTTCAGATTTTTGAAAGATGGGCCTAAAATAAGAAAAGTAAAATTGTTTTCGTATTAAACTGGATCATCTTTCAAATAACTGAAAAAAAACTGTAAACACATTGAAAGAATACTAAATTTTGGTTTCGTATAAGATTTAAATATGTAGATCAAAGAGCGCTTTGAATAGACCATTCAGATATGCGAATGCATACTGTAAGCCATTTGTATTTTGATTGAAATACAAATGTTTATACTATAGCCCAACTCCTTTTATTAAACCATTAGTTTATCAATCAAATATTTATCTATCGTTTATTATCTATAGGATGGGAAAATTAGCTATGATGAATTTGTGGCGATGATGAAAACGGGAACCGACTGGAGAAAGGCGTCACGACATTACTCTAGGGGCAGATTTAACAGTCTTAGCATGACCCTCATCAAGGATGGGTCTCTAAAGCTGGGTGAGTCTGTGGGCCCACCTACCTCCGTGCCTCAGTGAAGTTCTCTACTTTTCTTTCACCTCACGATCATTATTTGGGCGGGGGGGTTCTTTAGATTAGGTTTTGAGAACCCTGCAACCTTGATTCAGCTTACCTTACCATTGTGCTGTAATTAGTTTCATTTTAGCATTATCAAGGGGATAATTTGTCTGACTTCCCACGTGAGCATGTCGGTTTAATTTTTGTTGCTTTGGTGTTGTTTGTGCACCGAGTGCTTAGGGTTGTACAACGTATGTTGGGTTTTTGTTGTAATTTCTCTCTAATGTACTGTTTTGCTTAAGTGTGTTCAGTGCTTAATTTAATTGAATTGTTATCGCTATTAATTTGCTCTATGTTAAACAAGTTTGTGCTGCTTAGTAATTAAGCTCATCTTTAGATAAAGCTGTCAATGGATATTCACAATATGATAATCTGATCCATATCTGCATGATTGGATTTGTACATGTCAAAAATATTTGTTTGAAAGTTAAATTAGACCTGAATGTAGATTTATTTATTCATCAAGGATCTGATAATAATATCTAACATACTGACTATTATTGTTAGCCCTTCCAGAGTACATTTCATATATGTTCATAGCAAGTAAATTGATATTGAGGCATAATTTAGTATTTTCCAAGTTGGCTCCTTAAAAGTTTTTATAATGCGAAATAATAATATGATAATTCATTTCTATTTTATTATTTTACAATTTTCAAATATAACTTGTAAGATTGAAAATTATCTAAAATATAACTTGTAGGTGGATTTGTATTTGAAATCTAAAATATAACTTTTAAGTTGGTACGCGAGCTTGAATCATTAAAAGATGCAATTGAGCTTTGCGTTATTTAGTTTTATATTGAATCAATCATTATGGGGCTCATTTTTAATGAAAAAGCTGCATGCACCACCACAAGTCCATAATACATGTCATGAGAGATGATTAATGACTAACCATAACTTGTACGGTAATTACGTTTGTCAAGTGATAGTGCCATTTTAAAGATATTATCCTCTAGTAATTAATGTAGGAAAATAAATTGTTTCATACTTATTATTAATATTGTTTTTTTTTTTTAAGAAAAGCAAAACTGCATGAAAGTATCAGAAGTTGATACCCACATACAACCCAACTTTTTACACATACAGTACCATAGAAACAAAAACTTACAACCAAAACCCTAAGATAAACTACAATTACACCGAAGCATGAAAGCAACAGAAGGCCCACCTCTAGTGGCAGTGCTTCTATTTCCTGGATCAGATTGACCTGTGCTGGCAATTCATCCTTAGCATCAGATGGTAAAACATGAGATAAGTTAAGCAAAGAATCAGAATTCTTTGATTTGCACCAAAACGTAGCAAGGGCAATGATCCTGTTACCTAAAACCTGAAGTGAACAAGGGAGAGAACCCTTAAAGATAACATTATTTTGTTCCAACCATACCGACCAAATAACGGCACCTCGTATAAGTTCATTGAGTAATTTATCCTTAAAGGGTATATATATATATATAGCAGCACCAATAAACCATAAATCTTCTAAAGTTTGACAATCATAACTAAAATTATTAAAAGTAGCTATCCAACACCAAATATGCAAAATATAATTACAAGTGACAAAGAGGTAGCTAGTCTGACCCACCCAACCCCTCTCTGCCAAATTGACCCTAGTTACAATTTTATCCTTTTTAACCAACCACAGAAAAATTCTAACTTTGAGAGGAATATTTGCTTGCCAAATAGATTTGAATTCATAATTAGGTATACCACTAAATTGAAGCCATAAGTTAATCATAGTTTTGTCTTTTAAAATATACCTCCAAAAAGGAGAGCATCTATAAAAATTAATGAGTGAGCCTATGGTACTATGCATAGCACGGATTAGTCCGTACTACGGAGTCATATTTTCATTTTGAAACTTTTAATGGTCGATCAGAACCGTTCAACGTGATTCCCACATGAATATGTACTTGCAGACTAAATTTTATATTTTTTCAAATTTTTTTACTATATTTTAAGATAGGTAGAAAACCACTTGATCTGAAAATTCTGGACCATCCAAAAACAATGATTTTCTACCTATCTAAAAAAATAGTAAAAAAATTCTAAAAAATAGAAAATTTAGCCCACAAGTATATTCTCATATGGAAATTATGTTGAACGGTTCGGATTAGCTGTTAGAATTTTGAAAATGAAAATATTGATCCGTAGTACAGACCAATCCGTGCTATGCATAGTACCATAGACTCACTCAAAATTAATTGTACCTAATATACAAAGTGTTCACTATTTATCCTTTTGGAATGATAATATAAAAGTTTTAAGTTAATAATTTGTCAAATAAGTAACAATATAATTTTTAGAATTTTTATTCTAATAACATAAAGTGTAAATAATTTTATTGATAAGTATAAATATTTTTTTGCAAAACTGTTAACACATTTATACTGCTTCTATAAAAATGATAATTTATTTAGCACAGACTTTATTAAATAAATAATATTGACATGGAACTTGGCATTAAGATTCCTCGAATTGGGTTATTTTAATTTCACTATCAAGTTAATTTCTGGCCCAATTGTAAACTCATAGTGCTAACACTAGAGCCCAACATAAAAAATTAGAGTCCAAAATTGGAAAATATACCAAGTTTTTATTAGGCCCAACATTAAAATTCTCATACTTATCTTCCTTTTTCTCAGAATCAGTTACAGTAGTAACAGTACTATTATTATTCACGTCAGAGGAGGATATCTTTTTGTTTCTTTTTATTCCGTCCCTGAAGCTGCCGACATTTTTATTAATATCCAAAATTAAATAGAAATTAATATTTATGCTCAGAATTTTCGACTTTCGCCAAAAGTGGCCAAACCGGCAATTTTATGGCCTGGTTTCCTCTCCCCGAAGCCGGCCATTTTATGGCCGTTTTTTTTTAAATTTTTTTTTAGAGATACTATGAAGAGCAAGATAATAAAATTTAACACTGCAAATTTGAATTTTTTTTGTTTAAATTATTTGTTAGATTACTTCTTTTGATATATAATTAGCATATTTATACTAAAATACGCTAAATTACTTGAAATTATATTGAATTAAACAATATTAAGTTAAATTACACTAAATTACATTACATTACGCTAAATTACGCTAAATTACATATGAATAGGGACGATATCTTCACTGAAAAGGCGAAAAATGACGACGAAACTTCAAATGGCCATAAAACGGCGCTCAAGTGTCCGATTTCAGCAAATGATCACTTTTTAGAAAGCTTGCGAAAATACGCACGCGTCAGTGATGGCTATGACATTTTTGTAAAATTCAGAATTGCCAAAAAACTAAGGGAAGAGCCTTAAAACTTGAGTTGAAGTTTCCGATTAAGATTTTTATTTCTATTATTCAATCTAAGTAGCTCAGTAAATTAGTTACATAATGAACTTGTAGTATACCAATTTTTACTATTTTCGGAATTTTTTTACTAAGTTGTATGATTCATGAAAGATGACACAAAATCGGTCTCTTTAGCGTAATTTTGCGTAGTTTAGAGTAATTTACTGCATTTTTATCAATTAGCGAAGTTATTATAATTTAGCGTAATTTAACGTAATTTAGTGTAATTCGATAATTTATTGTAATATTCTGTAATTCAACATAATTTTAAGTAATCTAGTGTATTTTAGTATAAATATGCTAATTATGAATCAAAATAAGTAATCTAACAAATAATTTAAATAAAAAATTCAAATTTTCAGTGTTAGATTTTATTATCTTGCTCTTCATAGTGTCTCTAAAAAAAAAAGGAAACCGGCCGAAATTATGTTGAATTACACTATATTAAGTTAAATTTACACTAAATTACATTACATTACGCTAAAATACGGTAAATTACGCTAAATTACATATGAAGATGGACGATATCTTCACTGAAAAGCCGAAAACGACGACGAAACTTCAAACGGTCATAAAACGGTGTTCGAGTGTCCGATTTCAGCAAATAACCACTTTTCGAAAAGCTTGCGAAAATACGCATGCGTCTGTGCCCTCTACGCCGAATTTCAAAATTTAGAATTACCAAAAAACTAAGGAAAGAGCCTCAAAACTTGAGGTGAAGTTTCCAATTAAGATTTTCATTTCTATTATTCAATCTAAGTAGCTCAGTAAATTAGTTACATAATGAACTTGTAGAATATCAATTTTTACTATTTTTGGAATTTTTTTATTATTTTTTATGATTCATGAAAGATGGCACAAAACCGGTATACTTTAGCGTAATTTTGCATAGTTTAGCGTAATTTACCGTATTTCAGCATAATTAGCGAAGTTATTGTAATTTAGCGTAATTTAACGTAATTTAGTGTAATTCAACATAATTTATTGTAATATAGTGTAATTCAACATAATTTCAAGTAATCTAGTGTATTTTAGTATAAATATGCTAATTATAAATCAAAAGAAGTAATCTAACAAAAATTTAAACAAAAAATTCGAATTTTCAGTGTTAGATTTCATTACCTTGCTATTTATAGTGTCTCTAAATTTTTTTTTTTTTGACAAAAGTCGGAAATCATGAGTAAATTTATTAATTTGTAATTAACTTTGGATATTAATAAAAATGTCGGTAATTTCTTGAATCATTTTGAAAAATAAGAACAGCTCTCAGTGCAACACGTGTCCATCCGAGCCACCACCTGAACAGTGAGCTAGCTACTATTTCATTGGTTGCAACTTGCAACGATGGCTTAAATGAAGGAAGGTGACAGGAGACAACAAAAGAAACTCAATTATTACCAGTGGTCGACACTTGCCAGTGCCCAGTGCTAAAAACCAATAGTACAGCCGCAAAGAGAATGCAGCCAAAAACAAAAAGATGGCTGTCTCCTTTTTATTTTCTTTGTAACATTTACCCTGTACTACTCTCTTTGGTAGGTTGCTTTTACCTTTTAGTATATGCGCTATCCGCCCGTTACATGAGAATGAATGGAAACTATGCCACAGAAGATATTTTCAAACCGTGTCGGCTCGGCTGCCTTCAGTCTGTTCACACGGAGCAGACGCTATAATTTGGATGATAAAGGTTCCAAATTGCGCATAATTCCTTGTTTCTTCTTCTTCTTTTTTAATCTTTGCTTTTTAGATAACCAACGCATCGCATCAGAAGTCTTGGCATTATCTCTCTCTTCTAGAATTGCGGCGGTAGCTTTGAGACGGAATTTAGAATAAAGATAGATTCTGATTTTGTATGTTACAAGTTACAACTGAGAACTCAGTTTGTATAAAGATATTATTGACAATATTATTTAGACTTTGGACAGTGAACGGCTTATCTATATTTTTATTTTTTTTATTGTCAATGCATTGTATGAGAAGTCAAAATAATATTGTTAATATTTTTATAGCCCCAAGAAAAATATAACTTTGATAGTTGATGGTCGGTGCCAGTAAAATTTTATTATGGCTCTGAACTCAAAATTTAGATGTCAGGTGTTAATCACTTATATAAAGAAATTAATTAACAGTCATATTTTAAATATTAGTCTATAATTGTGTGGAGAATTAGATATTTAACCTAATTAAGTCGGTAAACCCTTGTTCCTAACGAAATGCTTGTAATTTGGCCAAGTTTAAATCAATTTCGTTGGCAATTAATATATTATTTTGAGAGAGATAAAAATCTAGCTTCATATATTCACTGTCAAAAAGAATCTCCTATTCGGATATTAAACCTACGACGTTATGGATGTTGTCTTTTACTACCAGATCAAAGATCAATTCTTTCAATCTGGAAGAATTCTGTCGAAATTAGCATAAGTGGTGAAGATTTGATCAGAATCTACACAGTTCACGGATTGAGTCCACAGATCGTGCGGCATAGGGGACCCCGCACGACTTCCTGACTTAGCAAATTTTGCTGTAATTTCGTCATTGTCGCATGTTGTGTACTTCGTGTGAGATGTTGCATACTCCATGTGATGCCCTGATTTGGTGTTATCTTTAGAAATTGCCTAAATTTTACACTTTTGCTCTTTTTTTGGCCTAAATACGCAACTTTCTCAAAAACCTGCCAAAAAGACCTAAAAACATGTTTGCGGTAAATAAATCAGAAAAATGGCTACTTTGCATTCGCTTTTCGCCATTTTTTGGAAAAAAAGATATGAATTTTCATTATATGTTTTGGCTTCATCAATAAGCCTCCCAAACTGAAGGAAACTCATCTCCTCACTTGGTGGGATCATATCTTTGTATCTTTTAGTTTTATATTTTCTTAAGTGAGAAGAAATGAGTGTGTAGAGATTAAGTAGGAGGGTACTTCGTGTATGGTTGTATCTTTCTCTTATCTCTTTGTAAACATGTCGTTCAGCGGCTAAGTTTAGATTTTTAGGGTTTGGCAGTAAACCTTGTAACTCATGATGCTTTGATATATACTTTTATTTGATCATTATTTAGTCTTTTGTTGTTCGATTGCTTTTGTGCTCTATGTTCTATCTTACTTGATTTTGTTTATTAGTCTAGACCGTCATGTGATGGCCACACATGGAAGTTAGTCATTATTGGGCTAATTGAATTGGGATAAGTGAGAATAAAAATACTAGATTAGTGGTGGAGACCTTAACTGGAGATACCACTAATTGGATCAATAAAAGTACACATGAGAGTCTCGACATTCGCAGACGAATGTCGCATTGTCGTGCGTACCATGGGGGCACCCAATATAACCAAGATAATAGGGTGACGTACCCAATAAGTGAAGTCTGAATTCTTTTGGGCTAGTCATAGATCTCCTTGCACCAATCGAGACAAGCCTTAACAGGATCTCTTGATTGGTAGGGTGGTTGCTAGGCGAAAGCGGTAATCACTAAATTGGATTAAAAACCCTCATACAACAACTGAAAACTAATATCAAATAATGTAAGAATCAAAGCAGATTGAAGTAACAACAATGTGCCAAAATCCTAGGAATTTTACATCTCTATCTTATTTATTTTATTTACTTTTAATTTCGACAAAAACATTGAGCAACAACAACAACTCTTTGATTTCAGATTTTGTCTAGCCTTTTGAAAGATTGTGATTTAATCGCTTAAGACTTTAAATCTTATTTCCTGCTGATCGACACTCGTTTATACTACTCGATATGATTATGCGCTTGTAATTTGTCTCGATAGCAAACTGGGTTATAAATTTTATTAGCATGATCACGATTACACCCATCAGCATACTGTAAAACCACAAAGTGAATATTATAAAACAACAAGGTCAATACTCCAGATCGCCTCTCTCTTATCTTTCTTCTCCAGATTGCCACAAGATGGATACTGTAAAACCACAAGATGCTGTAAAATCACAAGGTAAATATTGTAAAACAACCAGGTTAATACTCCTGATCGCCTCTCTCTCATCTCTGGCCTCCATATCGCCTCTCTCATCTCTCTCCTCCAGATTACCTCTCTCAGATCGTCTCTTCCTACCTCTGTGGTCGGAGCAGCGGTTGGGCTGGCCCCAGGGAAAAAGAAGAGAACGAGGGAGAGAGAAGAGAACATAGGAGAGAGATAGAGACGCTGGAGGAGGAGAAGAATTTTTGGAGAAACAATGATAATTGGAGAAATTTTAGAAATAGGTCAGAGGAACGGTTTTGAGAAATAATTAAGGTGGTTAGAAGCCTTATCCAATTGACATGGTAAAAAGTGAGTACATAATGTTGGATATGAAAACCTTTTCTCTTCATCTTATACGCATTATAATTACAAATCTTCAGTCAATTAATATGAAAGAAAAATAGATCTTTAGCTATAATAACTCCAATACAAAGAGACCTGATAGCACAAGAATCAGATCTACATCTCACCAATCAGAACAAAAAGTATGAAAATGATTAAGGATAAAAAAAAATATCTTGTGGAATTAAATGCCGGTAATCAGCTTTCCAATTATGTGGATCATGATGAAAGGCAAAGTTTCTCTCTTTAATTTTACAGTCATTTTAAAGACAATACTTGATAATATATAGTTTCAAGTCTAATTCAAAAGAACCAAAATAACTAGAATCAACTTAGTTATATTAAATGCTTTGTTTTAATTAGTCCTATCTAGATATCTATGTATATATATGCAAAATTAAGCTACCTACACATTTAAGGCACAAGTTTTTCAAACATCAACATATAAACTGTACTATATTGAATTGAATCGACAGCATTTCTTGTAAATTTGATGCTTTCCCATCCATACATAAAGGAAATTAGATCACACGTTACAAACTACAAGCATTTCAAAATTCTTGCATGGGGCAGATCTGGTAATAGTACAAGTTTTTTTTTATTCTTTACTTGATATCTACTCTGAAGCTTACTATATGTACCAGATTAATCCACATATATATATCACATGCTAAATTTTTGTGAACGGAATCATAATCAATGCATTCTCTATAAAAAAAAACGGAGGAAGAAAAGTGCAATTTGAAGTCTGTAGCTTCTACAAGTTGTATCAGTATATGCATCAAATCTCATGCTTTAATTTGCTAAGCACTGAGCTAAGCAAGATTATCAATCAATCAGGTTTAAAAAAAAGAAGTTATATATATATATATATATAGGATTTGGCTAATATGCTACGCGTAGCATAGAGCCTCTCCGTGCTACGGCTCACTTTTTGATTTTTCAAAATCCTAACGGTCGATCCGAACCGTTCAACATGATCTCCATATTAATATGTACTTGCAAACCAAATTTTACATTTTTTAGAATTTTTTTACTATTTATTAAGCCACTTTGAAAATCGCTGATCCAATGGTCCAGCAGATTTTACTGTTGTGTATAAATTAGTGTTTTTTCAAAGTGGCTTAATAAATAGTAAAAAAATTCTAAAAAATGTAAAATTTGGTTTGCAAGTACATATTAATATGGAGATCATGTTGAACGGTTCGGATCGACCGTTAGGATTTTGAAAAATCAAAAAGTGAGCCGTAGCACGGAGTGCTCTATGCTACGCGTAGCACGCTAGCCATGTCCTATATATATATATATAAAGAGTATCTCACTAAACACTAGCTAGTTGCTTACACTACTACAAAAAAACACTTCGCCGTCGGGCAAAAGCGCTATCCGCAATCAGTTTCCGAGCCGATGCCTATCGCCCCGATAGGAAATGTATACCCATATATATGCCATCGGCTCAAAACAGATGACGTTAATCGATATGCCATCGGCAGCACATTGATCAAACGGACGTTGTTAGTACCCAACGCCATTTGTTTCTTTTACAACTGACGACAAATGTAATTAACGCTGTCTGTTAGATAATAATAGCCGATTGCAAAAGTGTCTTACACCATATGTTTTATTGGATTTTAATAGCCGATTGTAATTAACGTTGTCTGTTGGATTTTAATAGCCGAATTGTCACGACATGGAGAT
Source organism: Carex littledalei (assembly GCA_011114355.1). Taxonomy (NCBI): domain Eukaryota; kingdom Viridiplantae; phylum Streptophyta; class Magnoliopsida; order Poales; family Cyperaceae; genus Carex; species Carex littledalei. The sequence goes on from CM022104.1 coordinate 6,145,505, forward strand.
AGCGGAAGTGGTGTCAAATTTGTCATTTCGAGACTGTGTTGGCAGAAATCAGAAAAGGAAGTATTTTTTTTTTCTCTCTTCACACTTCCGAATAGTAGCTATTTCAACATTTATAAGGAATAGATAATAGCAGCTATTCTAGATATTTCGAATAGCAAAATGTTGTTTGGATACACATTGCTATTCCAAATACCTACTATTCTAGAATAACCTTATTCTTGTGTCATCCAAACATAGCCAAAGGAAATTAAACACGTTACAAACTACAAGCATTTCAAAATTCCTGCATGGGGCAGATCTGGTAATAGTACAAGTTTTTTTTTAATTCTTTACTTGATTAATTCTACTCTCAAGCTTACTATATGTACCAGATTAATCCACATATATATATCACATGCTAAATTTTTGTGAACGGCATCATAATCAATGCATTCTCTATAAAAAAAACTACGGAGGAAGAAAAGTGCAATTTGAAGTCTGTAGCTTAAGCAAGATTATCAATCAATCCAGGTTTAAAAAAAAAAGTTATATATATATATATAAAGAGTATATATATCACCAAACACTAGCTAATTGCTTATCTTTATTTGGTCTTCACATTGAAAAGGAATCTTAGGATTCCAATGGCATCTGCAGAGATATAATAAGGGTTGTAACTTGTAAATCAGTGGATAAATTGTTACATATATTATATTCAAGCATTTTGTAAATCTGAATGTTTAATTGACTGTTAACATTAATTAATTAGTCAACTGTCACAATCTGATTAATCACCAATTAATTGGTCAAACTGTACAGTGTTGTTTATTAGAATCATATTTTCTTCATCCAAACTCTAATTTTGATGTTTCAATAAACTTCAGAACAATCAATTGTTATTAGCTTTTACACATTTGGAAGTTCATAAAAAATATAATATATATTATTCTTAATTTAATTTATTCTTTTGCATTGTACGTAACTGCTTTATAAAAGCATATCATGAAGAGTGTTCATTTCATTATTTTTTTGTTCTCTCTAATTGAACGATATTTTTGTAACTTTCTAAATTTATAAATATTTAGACTTAATGGTCCTTTTACAAGTCTAATTTATTTCTTTATTAGATGTGCAGAGATTTTTTTTGTAATATTATGAAAGTGATTTTTTTTTTTAAAAAAATGCTTCACAAAAGCTGTGAACGATAATTAATTATTTTGTTATTTTTATATTCTCTAATATGATGATGAATTTTTAAACTTATTTTCTAATTAAAGAGAACAAAAATTATAAATACATGCAAATTCTATTCTCAAAATGGTTAGATGATCATTAATTCGGACTTTTAAATTGCTTCATGTATATCAGATGTTTGTTAAAATGTCTCAATGAGCTATATATCAAGTATGTATTGATTTGAGCTTGAATGCAAACCTACGTACGTACTGGTACATAAATGAATGCACGGAAATTCTGTGTCTCTAATTAACTAGACTCAGATTCTGATATAGGTACCTGAGCTATTTCTCCATTTTAATATATCCATATAACAGATATCTAGTGAAATCAACACGTCGCAAGATAGACAAGATTTGCATTTTCAAAGGGATAGATATTCAACAACTGGATTTTCTTCGGTATCATTCTTTCGACAGTGATTTTTCATATTTATTTTGAGCTATTGAGCATATTTTATACATAAGATATTTTAATATTCTAGCAGTTGTGCATAAAATTAATCTAAAATTAATCGAAGGAATATCTTGTTAACTTTTTTAAATAAATTTTCTACATATCTTAGGCTTTGATCAGGTCTTGGGGAGGTGCATTGGGAAATGGGTCCCACCTGTCTAAGCCATTTTCTAAGTAAACATGCTATTATTCCCCAAGGAAATAAATCTGCCAGGGTCCTGCGATTCCAATCTCAACCGTTCACATGTTTCGAGATTCGTGCACAAAAACTGACTTCTTCAAAGAATTCTGGGTTTCATCGTTTGAATTAGAATCGCAGGGTCCTGCGATCCCTCAGAATCGCAGCAGATTCGCACCCTTCCCCCAAAAGGAACATACAATCGCGCCTGTACCTGAAGATATAAATTACCGACATTTTTATTAATATCCAAAGTTTAATAGAAATTAATTATTATACCCAGAATTTTCAGGTTTCTCCAAAAATGCCCAAACCGACCATAAAATGGCCGGTTTCCTCTTTTTTTTTTTTTTAGACACTATGAAGAATAATGAAATCTAACACTGAAAATTCGAATTTTTTGTTTAAATTATTTGTTTACTTCTTTTAATTTATAATTACCATATTTATACTAAAATACACTAGATTACTTGAAATTATGTTGAATTACACTATATTACATTAAATTACGCTAAATTCCGGTAAATTACTGTGTGTCTTCATAGTGATGTATAATTAGAAACTATTTTTTGTTTCTCTTTTATCTTCAAAGTGATTTATAATTAGAAACTATTTTTTTTAAGAGACACTATGAAGAGCAAGATAATGAAATCTAATACTGAAAAAATTAAATTTTTTGTTTAAATTTTTTGTTAGATTACTTCTTTTGATGTATAATTAGCATATTTATACTAAAATACGCTAAATTACTTGAAATTATGTTGAATTACACTATATTACGTTAAATTACGCTAAATTACATTACATTACGCTAAAATACGCTAAATTACGCTAAATTACATTACATTACGCTAAAATACACTAAATTACATATGAATAGGGACGATATCTTCACTGAAAAGGCGAAAAACGACGACGAAACTTCAAACGGTCATAAAACGGTGCTCGAGTGTCCGATTTCAGCAAATGACCACTTTTCGGAAAGCTTGCGAAAGTACGCATGAGTCCGTGCCCGCAATGCCGGATTCCAAAATTCAAAATTGCCTAAAAACAAAGGGAAGAGCCTCAAAACTTGAGTTGAAGTTTCCGATTAAGATTTTTATTTATGTTATTCAATCTAAGTAGCTCAGTAAATTAGTTACATAATGAACTTGTAGAATACCAATTTTTACTATTTTCGGAATTTTTTTACTATTTTTTATGATTCATGAAAGATGGCACAAAATCGGTTTACTTTAGCGTAATTTTGCGTACTTTAGCGTAATTTACCGCATTTTTATCAATTAGCGAAGTTATTGTAATTTAGTGTAATTCAACATAATTTCAAGTAATCTAGTGTATTTTAGTATAAATATGGTAATCATAAATCAAAAGAAGTAATCTAACAAATAATTTAAACAACAAAATTTCAAATTTTCAGTGTTAGATTTCATTATTCTTCATAGTGTCTCTAAAAAAAATAAAAAAAATAAAGAAAACCGGCCATTTTATGGCAGGTTTGGACATTTTTGGCGAAATATGTAAATTCTGGATATAATAATTAATTTCTATTAAACTTTGGATATTAATAAAAATGTCGGTATAAATTAAGACAACTGGAAAAGACTAAAAAAAAAAATAATAAGAGAATCAAATTCAAGATATAAATTTATAAAGATATATCGTCGGCAAGAGCAGATATTAATTGCAGCGCAGTATGTCCATAAAATGCCAATAATAAAAGTATAAAACCATTTTAATCACGTTGGCCTTTCTATCCCTTTCACCTCTTTTAAGGCCTGCCTTTTTTCTTGTTTGCACCTGGTCTACTAATTTAATATTCTCTCTCTCACAATCTTGGGGTGGAACTAAAAGGTTGAGATTGAGAGTTTCGATCAAAGGTTTAAATAATGTTTATCGCGTCATAGCGAAACGGCTAAAAAAACAACGCTATTGCGACTGAAGTAATTAATTATTTTACCCAATAATGAACAAAATGCCTCAAATTAATATGTTGTATTTTTTAACAAAGTAATTAATAATCATTATTTGATATTGTTTACTCAGGCATATAAATTCTCAGTGGTGCAGTTAATCAGAAAGATAATAAATAAGAAAAAACATGATCAACTTTAGCAAGATATATATTAACATTCAAAAAGACTAATTAGAAAGAATAATATCATGAATAGCATATATATAGTGAAATTCAAATAAATCTTGCTGATGTTTTATCATATTTTACACACTTTTATAATGACTAGTTTTTATTATTATAAATAAGCCCATAGGTTTGAAAAGAGAGTATATTAGAGATTATTTGTTGTGTTTTTTTTCCACTATATATCTCATCAGTTGTATGTGTTTGTAGATATTCCATTATCAAGCAGTTTATATATAATATGAGGTTAAAAAATAAAAGTAGGAGGATAATTAACTCCTGTCATGATGATAAGAGTTTTCTTTTTTTTTAACAAGTTTTTATCATCCTACAAATATATAATATATAGTCTCGGTTCAATATTAAATTAACTATTATATTTATTATAAACTAATTCTCTTTGTTAAAGAAGAAAAAAAACAATTAAATTCCTTATTTACTCACAATTATGCTAAAAAAATAATTAAGTAGAGCTAAATAAATATTTGCATGTCACGCCTTAAAATATATATGAAAGACCATGTCCACCTTTGTAACCCCAGCATCCAAACCCTCCCTTTATATATATATATATCCGTGGAAACCATTATAGTCACCTGCATTTAGTCTGCTTTAAAGTCACGTATTAGGACCTCGTACCTTCTCCCTTTGCTTCTATATATCCTTCTTCCATTTCCATCTCATCTCATCTCATCTCAAATTAATTAAGATTTCATTCTATATATACTACTAATGGACAGCTTATTACAAGACTGGCCCGAGCCGGTCGTATGCGTTCAATCCTTATCGGAGAGCGGTCTTTCAACCATCCCCGATCGATACATCAAGCCCCCGTCCGATCGACCATCCCTGTCAATTACCTCTAAGCAAAACCAACACAGCATCCCCGTAGTTGACCTGCGCGGTCTGATGGATGACGTGGCAGGATGTCGTGCCACCATCCAAGCCATCTCAGCTGCCTGTCGGGAATGGGGCTTCTTCCAAGTTGTCAACCATGGAGTAAGTGTGGAGCTGATGGAGCGGATGCGAGAGACGTGGCGATCGTTTTTTCAACTACCTATCAAGGTAAAACAGGCGTATGCGAATTTGCCTAAGACGTACGAGGGGTACGGAAGCCGACTCGGGGTCGAGAAGGGTGCGATTCTTGATTGGGGAGACTATTACTTTTTGAATCTCATGCCGGCATCTGCTCGAAGTCGTCAGATGCACTGGCCTGCGCAGCCATGTTCCTTGAGGTACGTACAAATTAAAAGGTCAAATCTAATATTAAAATGATCCATATATAATATATATAATACAATCAAATATTAATTTTTTCTTCATACATGAAATGTAAAATTAAATTCTTGCAGGGAAATTACCAATGAGTATGAAAGGGAGGTGGCCAAATTATGTCAAACTCTAATGAAGGTGCTATCTATAAGCCTAGGCTTAGATGTTGATTATTTGCAAAATGCATTTGGAGGAGGAGGTGGTGCTGGTGAATGTCTCAGAGTGAACTATTACCCAAAATGCCCCCAGCCTGACCTAGCACTCGGCCTCTCGCCACATTCCGACCCCGGTGGATTGACTGTGCTTCTCGCCGATCACCGAGTTGGAGGCCTACAAGTGAGGAAAGGCGATGCATGGGTCACGGTACAACCTCTACCTGCTGCATTGGTTATAAACATTGGTGATCAAATTCAGGTTAGTGTTATAATTAATTCCCCTCTCCATATTTGTCTTAATTAATTTATGTTGTTTTATTTCATTTCAATCTATTTTGCTAAAGAGTTTTGCATCAATTAATTACCTAGCTAGCTATATCCTATATTCCATGATGCTACAATATATATATATATATCTTTATTGAAAAAAATAAAGTTTTTGGAGCCAATATATATAGCAGGAAGAAGGTTATAATAATTTTTGGTTCATACCGCCGTTAATTAGATATATTTTATATCCATTTTATTAACTACTTATACAAAAAATTATAGATTTTTATTGTAGGTTATTTCGACATGCATCAAATTAAAGATGGCCAAAATAAATCAACAAGTACTTAATTATCCATTATTTTTGAAGTTTCTAATGGAAATTAACATAAAGTCGGCCAAATGATATATATAATCTTTTGTGGAACATATACTGTATGCTATGTATAGGATATTTAACAACTTATCTTGTTAATTAAAAGTCTAAAAGTTCAGTTAATATCAAAAATTAATTTTATTACTATCAATTTCTAACCTACTCCAATTTTGTTTTGAGACTAAAAGCCATGTATGGCACAAACTAAATTTTTGACATAAATAAATTACACTTATTTTTAGAAATAGTACACATCTTCATAATAATATATGTTACTACATAAATTAAGATTTTTCATTATTTCTTATGCATAGATTATAGATCTCGTTGACTTCTCATTTTTCTTTTCAATTCTTGCCTTGCACATGCCTGCCATTATCTCCATGTTATGATGCATAAAATTGTTTTTCTTGTAACACAAAGGGTAACAATTTTAATAAATGACACATAAAACATTTGTAAAAATTATTCCCCTAAATGAAACATAAATTAACTCTAGCAAAACAAAAATTGTCAAATCCAATTAATTATCCTTAATTTCTCTTGGTGATGCTACATAAAGTTGACTATGAATTCTACCTTGAAGATAAAAAATAAATAAATAAATTGGAAGGCACCACCTGTGCAATCTACATAACACCTATTGGTCCATATATATATACTTAAAAATATCATTACTATATTGGGATTGATTGATAGGCATTTAGGACGAAACAGTACATTAATTATAACGCTCCACGCCGTCCAAAGAATATTAAAAGGGAACAGATATATAGCTCCTGATTATATATATATATATATATATAGTATGGCTAAATTGCTGCTGGCAGCATTTTGGCTGAAGTGCTGCCGGGGCTATATTTCATAATTATGTGATGTTCAAATAACAAATTCAAACCGTTAGATGTTCAATCTATATTAAAATCTACTTGGAGACAAAATTTTACATTTTTTTGAAATTTTTTACTATTTATTAAGCTGGTTTGAAAACTGATGTTTTCAGTAAATTTCTGCAGCATTGAAAACAACGGTTTTCAAACCAGCTTAATAAATAGTAAAAAATTTTAAAAAAATGTAAAATTTTGTTTCCAAATACATTTTAATATAGATTGAACATCTAATGGTTTGGATTTGTTGTTTGAATATCACATAATGAAATATAGCCCCGGCAGCACTTCAGCCAAAATGCTGCCAGCAGCAATTTAGCCACACTCTATATATATATATATAGTCCCAATTAACAAACTTATTAATCATTTGAATTTTTAATGGGATACATTTTTGGTTTGAACTTAGAAATAGCCGAATGAATAAAGATATTGACAATATTATTAATTTTAACTTCATGCAAACACACAAGTTACTTTTATTTATTTATTTTAATTTTATTATCTGTGTGTATTTTATAAAGTCCAACTATCTTTACCTGAAATAGTTTATAAACATCTCTTGTCATGTTTTACAGATTTTATTTATCTCAACTTTCTTGCAAAAATTATTCATGTAATTGATATATTTGGCTTGTTAATATATATATAGGTGTTGAGTAACTGTATGTTTAAGAGTGTTGAGCACCGTGTTCTGACAAACCCTACGAATGAGCGCATTTCAATGGCGTTTTTCTACAACCCGAGGAGCGACCTGCCATTGGCGCCGGCTCAAGAGCTCGTAACACCGGAGCGGCCCTCTCTTTATCGCCCCATGACTTTCGATGAATACCGAATGTATATAAGGAAGAAGGGGCCAAGAGGGAAGACTCAAGTGGAATCTCTCAAGGCACAATAATTAACTAGTAATTAATGTATTATATATGTTCAGGATCATCGTCATGATTTAAATTAAACAATTAATGTTTCGGTTCAAATTAAGTAATTGGTGTGGTGATGGAATTAATATGAGTTTGTATCCAACTTTTTTAATAATCAAAGTTGATTCCGAAATTAAAGCCGTTTTGATGTTACTAAAAAAATAAATTATTGTTGTGTCAATAATATAATTAAAATGTTGTATGAATATAAACTTTCTTTGATAGAATATTGTTGTGTTAATAACATCAAATGTTGTGTAAATATAAACTTTCTTTAATTACTAAAGGATATGATTTGATATAGCATCCGAATTTAAAAATATATAATTTAAACCGAAAAGTTCAAATAATCCAAAATAAATTGATCGGATATATATATATTTCGAGCCTTATGATACTTAGTGAACCTGAAAGTAATCTGAATTTAATTTAGTCTGCTCAATTTTTGTCCAAAATTCACAGCTAAATTATCGTGTTGAATTTGAAAGTGGTAAGTATCCGATTTTATGCGATCAATACATATATATACATATATATATATATATATATATATATATATATATACATATATATATATATACATATATATATATATATACATATATATATATATACATATATATATATATATATAATGAGGAGGGATCTAGTTACAACAAAGTTACCACAATTATTTTCTACATTTCAAATTCCAAATTGTCGATCCAAACCGTTCAACATGATCTCCACAATAAAATGTGCTTCCAGATCAAACTTTAAATTTTTTTGAATTTTTTTACTATTTATTAAGATGAGTACAAAATTCAATGGTCTGAATTTGACTAATTTTTGTAAAATACTTAATAAATAGTAAACAAATTCAAAAAAATGTAAAATTTGACCTGGAAGCACATTTTATTGTGGAGATCATGTTGAATGGTTTAGATCGACGATTTGGACTTTGAAAAGGTAGAAAATGATTGTGCTAGCTTTGTTGTAACTAGATCCCTCCTCATATATAATTCCATCTGCTTAGTTTGCCGGTCCATTAAATAAAGTTGAAAATACAAAAAAAACTTTAAAATGTGTTTAGAATTTATGGTTTAGGTTCTTTTTTGGAAGTTGTAAATTTTTTTATCGAATGTTTAAAGACTACTACGATGAAATTAAAAGTTGAGTGATAAAACAAATTTCTTATTTTGAAGTAAAGAGCAAGCAGACATTGGAGCTCTTTAGTAAAAATAAATCTAGTTTACTTGGTAAAATTTGGATTGGCATCCAGATGCACAATTTAAATTCTCAAGCTCCAATTAAATAAGATATAAGAACAACGTGATCAAGTCTAAGACTAATTTGTTAGTCAGAGTCGCAAAATTAAATAACCAATTTAATTATATCTTAAAAATGAAGATTTCCATCCTTTAATATATATATATATTTAATTATATATCTTCCTCGTCATTCTCCCTTTAATTATTGCGACTTATTTCCTCGCATCTATAGACATATTGGAGTAAAAAAAAAAAATTTGGAAGATTTAAAGAAACTCAATATATAATCAATTAAACTTTATAAGAATTCAGGTTTACAACCATAACCCTAAGAATAAGAAATGGTTGTTTAATCTCTCATAGGCAAATAAACAATAAAACAAAGATAAAAGACATCATACAATACAAATACAATAGATGGAGGATATATATAGAGATGGAAGAAATACACCTAAAGAGAGAGACTCCCTTAGCCTTAGTTGCGCCATTTCTGCCCTAAAATGCCCTTAAACTTTCCCTAATGAATGATACAAGAAACATCTAATCTAAACCGGTAACTGTCGTTTCTTCTGTATAAATCGATGGTCCATACAGGTGGAATCCATCCCGCATGCGGGTTGGGGTGATGCCGCATGGAACTTCTAACTTAGCCGATTCTTCATGTCATGCATCACTCCTCGTCGCATGCGGCATGGGTAAACCGTATGAAATACCGCATGAAATGTTGTTCATCAAATTGTGTATGTTTTTGCTCAATTTCGCCTCGAAAATCTTCCATTTATCTAAATCTGCAAAATTACTGAAAGTAACCTGATTCTCATCTAAAATCCTAATCTACACAAGATTTAATTTTGATCATTTTCTAAGTCAAAGCATAGTTTTAATTATTTTGTGCAATTTTGGACCCTATCACCTATATAAGAATAAATAAAATAAAATAATATATATAAGGGATATAACATAATAAAAAATTTAGAAACTTTAGTAAAATATCAGTTTTGTCTCATCTAGAGTTTGAAAATACAATGGAGAAAACATAAAGTTCAATAAGAAGTTGAAATTTGGGATGCACCAGTAAAGAGATATCTGACAATCTGACAAAAACGAGGCAGACAGGTGATGAACCAGAAATTAACAATTTCATAAATGCAAATTTTCTCCATTTAAAGCTTGGAAGTTAGAAAGCTGGTACAACACCCATGTGAGGCCTGTTGCTGTCACATGCATGATGCATATATGGCCATTGACAAATGAAGATTTAAATTTAAAGCCAAGATAATATTAATTAATTTTCTGATACAAGTCCACTCTAAGAGAAACAAAGGTGCATGAACCTAAGCCTATTTTATGATAGAGAATGTTTTAAGAATCGCAATAGATCGATATTGTATTTAAATGGTAGTATAGGTCGTTGATTCTAGAGTTAGTTGTTTCAACTTTCAACTGAGGTGCTATTATTGGTTCAATTCTTTATGTTAGATTCAGAATCAGATAGATTTAATTTGGTATATGGTATATGATATATGTTTGACTACTATATGAAAGTGCATTATATGTAGATTCCAGAACCTTCTCCCCTGATATGTTATTGGCAAGTTGTACAATTATATATCCTATGAAACAAAATTTATCTAAAAACCACATCAACACAGGTGAATAAAGCTTATTTTATTAATATTTTGATGCTATCAATCGTCATCGTGACGATGCAAACCAGTGTTATAGTCTATGGAGCACTTACCAGTGTGTATCAATATGGCTGTATTTTAATTTTATTCTGGTAAAGCCTAGTTGGTTCTTCCAAAAAGGAGTCCATACCAGTCCAGTTGGAATCTGTTTGCTGATCAAAATCTCTCTTCATCTTCTAAAATGCAAAAGTGATTCGGAATTCAGGCATCTCTTTTGATCAGAAACTAAAGAGGGGCTTGAGAAATCACAGAAAATCATAGGTATTTGATCATAATCGAATTTGATGGTTCAAAAGGACGGATTCGCCCTCTTGTTCTTCCTGCAGCAATTAGTGCAGAGCAGCCCGTGGCAATGTCAAGAAGCTCTGACAAACAACAAATGCTCTCTTCTCCTCTAGTAAAACATTTATCAGTACTATCCTCCTCTTGAGTGCAAAAGCCTATAATCCAGCACAGTTTACTTTACATTCATGTTATAATTATTTGTTGTACCAATTTATCGGCTACTGAAATGATATTAACAAGATTTGTTATGAAAACAGTGAAGTAAACCCAATTAAAAAAGATAGGAGCTTTAATCATTACTATAGTTTTACATTGTACAAGGGAGATGAAAACAAAATGTAAAGATCAGATCAGATCATGCTGATTTTCCCGAATCAGTATCCCCTCAGGTACCGGGCCGAGTAGAATACTCACGGCCAATCCATATCAATTCGGTACCTATTTGAAATACAGGGGGCCTGTTTTGAGATTCGTGTCAGATTAAAATCGACGGCTCAGATCTCATTCTATCTGGTCAGGCTTACGTCTTCAATTGGATGGTCCCAAAGCTGTGCCAGGATAATTGAAATTGGCCCAACAAAAGGAGCTGAAGTGCATATTTTGCTATATCTTACAATTTTAAAGATTGTTGTTTGTGGAAACTAGAAACTATGTGGATATATGTTGCATGTAACTCCGGAATAAAGTCAGAGGTTTTGTGGGCTTTTGAAATGAGATTGTACTACTGGTACCAGTTTTGATCAGATGGTCTTAAAATTTGTTCAGATCAAATGCACATAATTTTTTTTATACAAATTAGATGCCTCTGACCGAGCATCAGACAAAATTTTGTTCGATGTCCATTGGACCAGGACAAGTATCCTCTCCATTACTGTAAAAGATTCCCTTCACTTTACGGTTTGAGATTAACTCCCAACCGCTTTGGGATTCGGGCTGACGGAGGGGCAGTATTATTGGACTTTGAGATTCGTGCCAAGTTAAAAAGAACGGTCCAGATCAAGTAATTGTAAAAGAATCCCTATTACGGTACCGGGGAAGATCTGAATTCATTGTATCGCCCCCACTCCTTTTTATTTGTTTGTAATTAGTTTCTTAGATGTAAAAATCAACTTTATCCAAAGATATTATTAAAACAATTGAATACGAAAACCAAATGGAATCGGAGTTATTAGGTTCCTTTCTTCAAAAAGAAAAATTGTTCACAGAGAATAACTAGCTCACACACTAAATTACAGACACAAACGCAGAACACAACAGAGAACAATTTTGGTGGGAACAAATAAAAGATTGCAACCAAAGTTCTTCTGTTATCTCATGGAAATTCCCGAAGCCAATAACCCCTTCAATTTAAATATATTGCATCAAAAAGAACTTCTCTTTTTCTTCCTATTTTACTCCCCAGGAGGGGCCACACCTTGCTTGAGCTTCTCCCTCTTCAACTTCTTCTTGGAAATGGGCTTCTTCTTTTTTGGTGGAAGCGTCCTTTGTGCATAAGTGTAAAGTGCATAATTTCCCACAAGAAAGAGAATGAGAACTGTACTGACTATGAGCAACACCACCATGGCAGGGTTTAGGCCCTTCTTTGCCTCCTCAATTATGGCATTACCCTGCAATTGTTGACACATGGAAAGATTAGGATTCAAAAGAGTGAAAAATAAATACAACATAATTTAGTAAGGATATGATATGACCACAATTTAGTAAAGATATAATACTAGAACAGGACAGCAATAACCCGTGTAAAATTGACTATACTTGCAACTGGCTAGTCCTGATATATTGAGATATATCGAGATAAAGAAGATCCACAATCATGCACAAGCAGTGAAAATATAGAACAATTTAGCTATTAACAATTTATACAAGGGCTCAACAACTAGCTTCAGAGAAAAGATCAATCTAAACTTTTGCTTCGAAGATAAAAATGAAACGACATATATATATTTACTTATATATCATAATCTAGGCATAGGCAAGTCAAAAGGAAAATAAATATGGAATATTACATGTTTCGGGAGATTCTTTTCGTTCAAAATTACTATATCCTATCATGGCATGAATGAACAGTTCTTTAAATCACTATTAATAACGCATAGAAGACACTTAAAATATGAATAAATAACTTATTTTAAGCAGCAGTGAGCTCTTAAAGTATATGAAAAATAACAGTAAGCGTCACAAGTAATAACCTAGCAATCTTTCTAATTACAATATTAGCATGATTTTATTGCATCGACTACACTCCCATTGTAACAAATAGTGGAAGCAAGCAGCCAGCAATCAGAATCAAATGCACAGTTTAAATTAATTTGTAGCCTTGAAATTGAGCAGCTTTTAGTGAGTGATGAAGCAAAATTTTGTTCATAATATTTGCAAGCTGAACTAGGTTTTTTAGTATCTACAATTCTGCTCCGATCGAAAGGACAAATAAGTATTGACTAACTGCTTAGGTAGGAATATGATTTTGACTAAATGTAGTTTCTATACAATAAAATAGATTGGCATCCCAGTTCTGAATTGCAACTTGATTGCTCTGGGAAGCCCTTTGATCCATTAAATAGCGACCTAATTACTGAAATTCATTGGTAATCTAAGCAAATTTATGTCGAATTAAAGGATCCATGTTCACCAATTACATGCAATCATGGTACAACAGAACTCCGATCTACCTTAAAATTGCAAAATTTACTGACTAGGAGAACAATTATTGTAAACATTAGAACTGCGTAAGTTGGAGAGACGTACCCCAGCATCGAAATGGCCGAATTGATCCGCCATGGCAAGACCCAACGGAGAAGGTCAGGGTAGGCTTCTCTTTGCTTCTAAAAATTTACAGAAGAAGACAAAGGTTAAGCTTTCAAATAAAAACTTAAAAGCGGAGATCGAAAAATGAGAGCATTAACCAGATCTACCAATTCAGATCCTCGATCAGTTTATCTGGTTTTGACGCGATAGAGAAGGATGAGAGAGAGGGTCAGCGTTTATTATTTCTTCTTTGCGGGTCTTCTACCACGCGCAGCATTTACACAACCTATTCATTTTGTGCTGACGTGGCGTGTCTTGGTTGGGTATAAGAACAGTGATTGCGTCGATTTAGCTGTTTGCGACGAAGATCAATCCAATCAAAGTTCGCCATGTTTTTAGTAAAAGAATACGTAACATCTGCTTGTATGAATCTTTTTCCAGATTTTTCTTTGCCAAATTTTCTCATATAACCCTTCCAAAGTCTATAATTATCGACTCAGATCTGGATTTAATTTTTTTTTTTATAATAATTTCCATGGCAGTGGTCAATATATTTCTTAACCCATATTTTCTGTTTGGAATAAGAGGTATTAGTACCTTTAAGTTTTTCATATAGGCCAATAATCGACCAAGCTTGTGGTTAATAATTCCCAAAATTTTTATTTATAACGTATACAAAAAATCAAATTAAAACAAATTAACTTGGTTTTAATCAAATTTTCAGAAACAACATTTTTGCTGAATAATCCAGTGGAATTGAATTCAATTTTTGGAATATTCAATTCGTTTGTAACTTTGTAATTCCGCTGGAGTTGCAATTCTGCTGAATAATTCAGCAGAATTGGATTCAACTTCTTGCAATTTCGCTCGATTATTCAGTAAAATTGGGCCAATTCAATTCCGTTAGATAATCCAGCGAAATTGGCCTGAATTTCTGTTGAATAATCCAACAAAAATGTTGTTTTGAAAATTTGTATAAAAATAAAATTCCCGAAATTTTTATTAAGAACATATACAAAATGTACTCTATCAATAGAAGTTTCAAAAGTGTACTCTATCAATTAATTTGAGGGCAAATCTTATAGATATATGTTTAGACTGGGTATATTTTATTGGCATGAGTTTATTATTTTCTTTGATAAACCTTTATCTTCAACATCTCCATTTATATATCATAAAAATGGAACAAATGTATGCATTTGCAATGCAAGTATTCAAATATAAAATGTGCTTGGAAATCAAATTTTAAATTTTTTGGAACTTTTTTACTGATATTTTTAGATAGGTACAAAATTATTGTTTTCAGAAGATTCTAGACCAACCAAAATAATGATTTTGTACCTATCCAAAAAAAAATAGTAAAAGAATTCCAAAAATATTAAATTTGGTCTCCAAGCACATTTTAATATGAAGATCATGTTGAGTAGTTTAGATCGCCTTTTCAAAATCTGAATACAGAAAAAAAGAATGTAAAACATGATTATAGCACAAAACCAATGATACATTTTAACCCTACTCATTTATGTTAGATTTATGTTCTCATGTCTTCATGTTTTTTGTTTTAATTTGATAATTACATTTATAACTTAGAACATAATAAAACATGTAGATACGAATATATGATACATGCATGTAAGGGTGTAAACGGTTGGATACGGATTGGATAGTGATCAAACTGTATCCTTATATGTTATAATTTTTCAGATACGGATACAGATAGTCTCAGATACAGATACGGATCGGATGTTAAACGGATACAGATACGGATCGGATATTAGACGGATACGAATATGGATACGGATATAATTCGGATAATTAAAAATAAATTACCGATGTACGCTATGGGAAAAAAATTAAATCAAAGTATAATTTTTTTTCCATTTATAAATTAGAGCTTTGTTGAAAAATAAAGCAGAAAAAGAAAAAGAATAAAAGGGAGAATCTTAAATCGAAAAATGATTTTAGTAAATTACAGCAAAAACATGTTTACTGTAAAGCAACAAAAAAAGAGAGAGAAATCTCAATCCGATGGAAATCTTATAAGGTTATATGTCAGATTAAATTACGTAGTATGTTTAGTGAAGCAAAAGTAGAAAACAAAATGCTTTGGAATTCTTTTTTTACATTGATGAATGATGATCAGGTGCATAAAACAAAGACTGAGCCTATTTCATAGGTGGGGTAGAGTGGGAAAAATGTGTCGGGCCGTCTCGGGCCGTGACCAAGTTAATTTTTTCACGTGCCGTGCCGTGATCAAAATGTCAAGGGATGGTCACTGCAAGTGAATGATCACGTCACGTGAGTCACGCCGTGTCTAAACGTGCTGTGACCATACGTGACTCGCGTGGCCATTTAATCATAATTAGATTAGTTTATTCAAGATTTACCATTAAATCAATATCTAATGGTCCTAATTACACGTGACTCGCGTGACTACGTGTCGTGCCGTGACTAAATTTTTCACGTGCCGTGCCGTGCCAAAGTTTCAAAAAATGAACACGGCACGCGAATGGTCACGGCACGTAAATGACACGCGTGCCGTGCCGTTCCGTGACGGAGCCGGCTCCGCCGTGCCATTTTTCCCACTCTAGGTGGGGCTGTGAGATAATAGTCTGACAAAGCGTTCAAAACTTCGCCTGCCTACTTTATTGAAAAGTTCTAATAAACATCCGGAATCCAGATACTATTAGTCCCACTAGGGAATCAGATATAAAAAAAAAGTATTTAAATACTGGCAAGTTTCTTATACTTCGAAGTTCGGAATCATTGTCAAGCGGCCCAGGCCCAGGCCCAGATATCATGTTATTTATTATTTATGACGCGGTTATGATTTTGCAACCGATTCTCATGTTTTTTGTTTTAATTTGATAATTAAACTTATAACTTAGAACATAATAAAACATGTAGATCCTATTGAAACCAATCGTAGTTTTTTTATTTTTTAATTGAAAAGGTTTCTAGCAAATTGCAGATGTGGAAAAGTGCATTGCTATCTCCAGCAGGTCGGCTAGTTCTGATTCGCACTGTGCTCTTGGCTTTACCCATCTTTTACATGGCTACGTCTCAAATCCCCAAAGTGGTGATAAATGAGATTACTTCAATTGGTAGAAGAATTTTTTGGGGAAAGGTGAATAAACAAAGATACTTTGCCTATGTCTCGTGAGAAAAAATAATGCAACCAGTGGAGATGGGGGGCCTAGGCGTGAGGGACTTAGAAACTATGAATGAAAGCATGCTCATGAAGTTTCTGTGGAGAATAGCAGCTGGATCAGAGGCATTGTGGGTGAGAATTATCAAGGCAAAATATTTTCCAAGAAGTGATTTGTGGCATAGCAAAAGGGACTACAAGTGTACCGGGTTTTGGAAAAGCATGATGAATCTTAGAGCAGTTTTGTAGCCATGGGTTCAATGGAGATTAGGTGGTGAAGATGTGTGCGGTGCCTTTGCTCAACCATGGTTTCAAGGGGCACTAGACTGCAAACCGACTGAGGAAAGCCAGCGACATTTGTTTGTAAGAGATATGCTGGATGTTGATACTGGTACATGGGATGTGAATCGGTTAATTCAATGTTTTGGCTATACAAAATGTAGAACCTCCAACTCCTGAAGCTAATGGTGACAGTCTCATCTTTAAAAAGTCTAGCAATGGAGTCTACTCGGTGAAATTGGGATATGAGCTGCTGAGAGACCCGCATGTTAACTTGTGTGTTGGAACAAAGGAACTGTGGGAAATAATCTAGAGGAGGGGTCTGGTGCTTCCAAGGGTAAGAATGTTTCTTTGGAAACTACTTCATAAAGAACTCCCACTTGCAAAAGATTATGCAACGTAGATTTCCTTTGATCAGTCCGATATGTGCAAGCTACGGCAACCATGAAGAGGATGTACCCCACTTATTGCATCACTGTCAATTCGCTAGAGCTTGTTTCCTAGCATGCCCATCTAGGTCTAAGGACCGATGTTTTAAGTGGCAGCTTTGAACAGGTTCTTCAAGGGATTTCAGACAGTTTGGATGACGAACAATGGCTCCTATATGTCAACTCAGCTTGGGCCATATGGCGCTGTAGAAATGATCGAGTTTATGGTAGTAAACAACCTGAGTTCGGCCAGTTCTTGTCATATCTAAACAAGGTTAATTGGGAGTCAAAACTGGGGGTTACTCGCAAATTTTGTGTGATGTTGGGTCGGGTACAACAACCAATTATCTCATCAGAGATCCGAAATGATTTTTACTGTTACTCGGATGGCTCTTAGGTAGAAGACTGGTACGGGGGAATTGGTGTGGTACTGTGGCATAAGGATGAGCTGGTTCTATACAAGTCAAAGGCCGTCAGGGGATGTTGCCCGTTGCAGACTGAAGCTATGGCCCTCAAAGAAGCAATTGTTCTAGCTAATAACAAGGGGATAGTCTCATGTTCTTTTTTCTCAGACTGTCTTAATCTGGTTCAGATTTGCTCCAGTCCTCAACCTCCTATTGATGCAGATTGGCGTGCGTTCGATGAAATTCTGGAAATTTGGAATATGTTGCAGGAAAACAAGTCTTATGTGTGTCTCCATGTGCAAAGATGCCAGAATGATTTGACTGATGATTTAGCAAAAAAAGGGAGAATAAATGGTTGGGACCATTTAGGCTTTACATTCCCCAGTTTTATTTTATAAGTTGACAGCATAATGGGTGTTGTAATGGTGCGGGCAGAGGGTTAGTTGTGAATTTAATTTTCCTAGAAACAACTTTTGTCTGAGAGGAAATTGTAACTGACCTATGGGTCTTTGGATAACAAAAAAAAAAAAAAAAATCCGAATATATGATACATGCGTGCCACTTCACATTGTGAGCTTGCTTTTAATAACGATAGCTCAATTATTTATTTAGGTAATTTAGTTCATTAATGTCGTTATACATTTTAAATGCAAGCGTATTAACAAAACAAAAATTCGAGAAAAAAGTTTACTTAGAGAAAAAATTATGTAATTAGAAAATATTTCAATGGTTCTTTAAATATTGAAATAATATCATAAAACAATAAAATTTCAACAAAACCAAACATTTCACTAGAACTTGGTTGGCAAAATCCTTATTTTTTAGTTTGACATTAATTAGTGTTTTCCTTGGCAGCTTCTGCCAAGTTATAAAAAAAAAAGACATTAATTAGTGTTTACTCAAAGGGAAAGGGTGGCTTCTTGGCGCCTTCCTCCCCGCATTCATTATCTCTGCCTCCCGCCCTTGTGTGCAGTGTGCATTGGTAGCTATTTCCTACACCTGGTCCCATAGGCCATACCTGTCTGACTCTGACTCCAGTTTTGCTACTGGAGACACTTAACACTTAACAGTGTTTTTGGTCTGTGAAACCATGTTCATACGATAATGTACTTCTCTTTTCCGTGCTGGTTGGTTTCCCTCCAACCCCATGTGCCTCCCAGTCTCTGTCAAGTCATCTCCATTGATCTGAAAACCGGACGTATCCTTTGCTCCAATCGCCATATAAAGAAAGCATTGTCAAGTGTCAACTATCTCCTCTATTTATTTCATGAAACTACAATCTATTCCTTCAATGGCCATCTCTTTCCCACTGATGCTTGTACTGGTACTATTACTAACAGTGTTCTTATCTGGTGTGAAATCTAATCAAGAGAGAGAGAGTGACAGGATCTGGCAGCTACCGGGTCAACCTGCCAATGTGGATTTCTCCCACTACTCCGGGTATGTAACCGTCGAGCCACGACATGGCCGTGCACTTTTCTATTGGTTGGTCGAGGCAGTACCTTCAGTAGGACCTGACAATGCACCGCTAGTTCTCTGGCTAAATGGTGGGCCTGGCTGTTCGTCAATTGCATATGGTGCATCAGAGGAGATTGGTCCTTTCCGGATCCAGGCTGACGGGCATAACCTTTATCTGAACCCGCATTCTTGGAACAATGGTGAGCAATTTAAGGATGACTATAGGTCTATAGCTGATATATAGCTTTTGTCGTTGGCTTATATTGTGTGGTCCCGGTTTGATTAATGTGTGAACCAAATTTGGTGAATTTGGAGTGCAGTTGCAAATTTGCTGTTTCTGGAATCGCCGGCTGGGGTTGGATTCTCGTATTCTAATACGTCCTTGGATCTTTATACTGCTGGAGATGTGAGAACAGGTCTGATTTATCTGAATTTATTTAAAAATTATATTGGAAAGAATTAATGCAATGCAATATTATTCTTTAAATTTTAATTCAATCCGTATTTTTATTATTAGCTACGGATGCATATGCATTTTTGGAGAATTGGTTTGAGAGATTCCCCAAGTACAAGCACAGAGAGTTCTACATTGCTGGAGAAAGCTATGCTGGTAAAATCATACAGATACAGTACAATTTGCTCATTTTGAATAGTGATATATTGAAATCAGTTCAAATTTTCCAGTACAAAACTCTCAATTATACTATTGAAATATTCAAAATTTTAAATTTACAGGACATTACATTCCCCAACTAGCCCAATTTATACATCGCAGAAACAAGGGCGTCCAAAATCCTTCAATTAATCTCAAGGGCTTCATGGTAATTTTCCAACTCTAGTTTACATCTAACCTTAAAGTCCATCCTTCAAATCATTTCAAGAAATGTTTATCATCCTAGGTAGGCAATGCAGTTACTGATGATTATCATGATTACATTGGCACATTCGAGTACTGGTGGACCCATGGGCTAATTTCTGATGCTACATATCATAACTTGAGAACTACATGTATGCAAGATTCGTCAGAACACCCTTCGATCGAATGTGTGAAGAATTTGAATATAGCAAGCGCGGAAGAAGGGAACATTGATCCATATAGCATTTATACTAGGCCATGTAATAACACAGCAGCTCTCATGCATGGAATTAATGGCAGATATGTGAGTTCAAGTAATTATTTACAGTTTGTGGCACATAATTGACTAGTTCAAATTTTGACTATATTAATTATCTTTTTGTTAGCCATGGATGTCAAGAGCGTATGATCCATGTACCGAGCGGTACGCAAAGACTTATTATAACCTGCCTGAAGTTCAGAGAGCGCTTCATGCAAATGGCACCGGCATCAAATATGCTTGGGATACATGCAGGTTTGTCTATCATTACAAAATCATCCAAGTTTTGTGGGTCATCTTGCAAACTTTCTGATTCTATACTTCTTTGGTTCCTTTTCTCCTAATATATTTTTTATATTTGGTCTTGTAAGCTATATATATAAGTTTCATAAATGTACATAATCTGCCAAAAGGTAAATAATGAGGCATGTTGCTGTATCAGTATCACTGTATATTTTCTTGACATGACTACTAAATCATTTTTTATTTTCAATAAATGAACACAGAGCTTTAACAAATAAACAAACTGTTCAACTCCAAATTAGAAAATTCATTCCGAACTTCCTATTCCTATCTGTTGTTCTAATTTTATTTTATTTTTACAAAAGAAGAAAATCATACTAATAGTAGGAGAATATTTATAAGAGATTTTTTTTTTAAGGTTGGTGGGTTAATACCCATCAAGGATTGTATTAAAAATAAAAAAGAGTGTTAATTATTTACAGTTAAATTGAAAAAAAGAGTCGCAATCATCACACAAAACTTCAGTATAAGATCATTTGGTACCAGGCTATTAATGTGCGTACCAGTGTTGAATCTGTATAGCCGTGTCATCTATAAGTGCTGGCTCTATTTTAATGACAATAAGATAAACATTGCCGTTACAAACTCTATTGAATAAAATCCAAAGAAATGATCGGGATTAAGTTGCTGCAAATGAAGATCAATAAGAGATGTTTGAAACTAAGATTAAGAGAGATTTCATAAAAAAAAAATTAAGAGAGATATTTTTTTCGAAAGTTTGCACTATGTAAATATATATTTTTTTTATTCATGGGGTAGGTCCAGGACCAAGCTGGCCCACCCCAATCTCCATCTCTGTATTCAATTTAAAATTAAAGACATTCTTAGTATCTCATATCCTTAACAACTTTGTAAATCAGAAAGTTTTCTGTAATTTAGTAAAAGATCATCATTTTGAACTTTATGCATGTTTCATAAAAGATTTGTTTCTATTTTTCTGATATTCTTTTCAGTAACATAGTAGGAACATTTTGGGCTGATTCACCTAGATCCATGCTTCCTATTTACCAAGAGCTGATTGCCGCCGGCCAGAGGATTTGGGTATTTAGGTAATTTCTGATAAAAACACCTTGGATATATGATTCATGCAGTTGGACATTTAGATTCTTGCTCATTACTATTGCTTCTAATTTGCTCTTTATTTGATAGTGGCGACACTGATGCAGTGGTACCAGTAACCGCTACTCGGTATTCTATAGATGCTCTTAAGCTGCCAACACTCGTCAACTGGCATCCTTGGTACGACAATGGAAAGGTTAGTTCATTTCTTTTAAATAAAACTGGTACGCACACCGGACACACTATTTGCGTACCGCCTGGTACACACCATTAAATAACTCATTTCTCTTAATACATTTCTTTGTTGGCATAGGTTGGAGGGTGGAGCCAAATATACAAAGGATTAACCTTCGTAACCGTAACTGGTGCGGGTCATGAAGTACCACTGCACCGACCCCGGCAAGCATTGATATTATTCAGACATTTTTTGAAAAACAAGCCGATGCCTCAATAGCCACTTTGAAATACGAAAAGTTGCTGAGAAGTGTAGATTTTCATTTGTTCGATTTTTATTGTATTTGATTGTTTTAGTCATTGTACACCATTTATTCAATCAAGGCTAGGTGAAATAAAGGGTGATCTGAGAAGTTAATTGTTTCTTGCTTTGTAGAGACAAAGAAGTTATTGGTTAATGTTACACGCCGATTTTTTTATTAATACCCTCAAAATAGATAAGTTCAGAATCTGCAAACTAAATAAGTTTCACAAAGCATCTAAATAGATAAGTTCAGAATATACATCTAAATAAAGAATATGCATCTAAATAAATAAGTTTATTAGTGACCACGTCTGAAAAATTTAAGTCGACGAGTTCTGAGTCTGCTAATTAAATAAAATTAATAATTTAAATAAACAAAAAATAACCTAAAATCGCTTATGAAATTGCCTAAAAATCGCATTTTTTTTATCTTCATCTTTCTCCTCAATTGTTGAAAATAAATTGTGAGTAGACAGGAGAAGAGAAAAAGACGATTTATAGGACATTTAATGCTCACCGCCTCACCTTGGAGCGACTGGGTCTTGAAAGTTGATAGACCCTAGTGCATTAAAAAAAGACGATTTATAGGGCATTTATAGCTCACCGCCTCACCTTGGAGCGACTGGGTCTTGAAAGTTGATGGACCCTACTTTAGTGAACCCTAGTGTCACTAGATTTTAATTCCGTTTCTCCTGTTAAGAAAGAAAACAAAAGCAACTTATCTTGTGAACTCATACATTTCCTCCTCTATATCGATTCTTTTAATTGGCACCTGCACCTGCTCCATATTGTCCGATCCGAATTTCAGATCAATAATCAACGGTTTAGATCAAATCAATAATGGCAACTGACATGGACGCTCCCGAAATTTACATAATTATCCATTTTCTAAATATTTCCTTACTCCTGGAGTAAACACCATATACGTTTATTCTAGGAACACCGAACACCCACGCAACCTAGTCTACCTAGAGATTGAGAATCCTTCGTTCTAAACCCGGTCTACGAAAAACTGTCCTTCTCGTTTCTCCACAATTGACATACAAGAAAAGATATTGACTTCAAATTTTATTGACCTTTTCTCCTATTTTCTACTCTCTCTCTCTCTCTCTCTCTCTAACCCCGCAAAATCTTTCTCGATCTCTCCAACCAGCCATGGCAAGGAGTTCTTCCCAATCCCAGGCTTCATCAGCTGGCGCAGGCGGATCTCGCCCTATGACCGTGGGCCCCAGGGGCTCTGCCGCAGCGACAGCAGGCATGCGAAGGCGGAGGACTACCGGCACCGGTGGATTCAGCGGCGGAAACGGTGGCGGGAGCAACATGCTCCGTTTCTACACCGATGATGCTCCTGGTCTGAAGATGACTCCGACGGTCGTGCTGGTCATGAGTCTCTGCTTTATTGGGTTCGTTACTGCGCTCCATGTATTTGGCAAGCTGTATCGCTACCGATCCGCTGCTTCTGGCGGATCCTGATCCGATCTGGTAATAATCCGAGTCCGATCTGATCTGATCTAACAGGTCGGCGGCCGATCTGGTCTGGTTTTGTAATTTTTTGGTACTTTTTTTGTTTCTCTAGTGTTTGATAACCTAGGGTTCGGTTGTTTCGTCAGATGATCTCGTGTTATTTGTTCTTAGATGCAACTGTTTATTGGTGTTTTTGCTATTTAATCTCTATATATCTCTGGATTTTGATTACTCGTTATAGATTTTGATCCAATTCTCTAAATAATTTTCTATATTGGGTGTGAAATTATGATCTCGTGATAGACCTCTGAGCTCAATTTGAGATTCATGGAAGTTAGTGAGTGAAATTTTTATTTATTTCGATTCAATTTTGTGATTGATTTGGTATTACTGGTTAAAATAACGTGCACAGTTATTTTTGGCTTCCCAATTTGTGTTTCGGGCCTTCCGTGCCTAATTCTGTTGATCATGCAATTTACCCTGTATGATTATTGTGGCTTGTAAAGTTTTAATCCTACATCTAGGAAAAACAACTTCATTTATCAGTATTTTATAGAGAGGGTTCTATAATAATGGTTTTATGACTCACAAAAAAGGAAATTTACACAGGCTTTAGCGTTTATAATTACTGGGTACAACTAATTGCAAGAATCCTTTGCATTCTTTTCTGATCCAAGAAATCAATAGTTTGTGAAACATCAGGCAGCTTTTGTTTTATTTTGCAAGAATCCTTGGCATTCTCGACTGATCCAAGTTGATCAATTATTGTAAATCATGCATGCAACTATCTTGAACTTTGCTGGTTCACCCCCGAGTTCTGTTTACAGTATAGTTTCACAGTTAAGAGTTCTGTTGACAGTATAGTTTCACAGTTAGGAGTTCTGTTTACAGTATAGTTTAACAGTTTGTCTCCAATATTCTCGTTAGGAAATGTTATGTGAAAATGTGATTCTCTACCAGCAAGAAGTTCAACTGTTCTTATCTAGATTTATTTTGCTGTGAGTTTTGTCTTTGATCTGTTAATTAATTTTGGTGTTATTATGTTCAAGTTTAGTGTCAGTTGAGCTATTACTTTTCAAGTTACTGACGAATCAGTGCCCACCTGGAATGGTAATTCTTACAGCTAATTGTTGTTGCCAGATTATGTCTCTCAACTTGAGATATTTTCTAACCTCAGCTGTTGATTGATGTCATGAGAAACTTATTTTGCAACAATGCAACAAGAATATCATTGTTCTGGCAAACTCGGAAGCGTTTTTCTTTTTGTTTTAAGTTGTAGCTTGAATATATTCGTGATGACAGAATTATGAAGCTTTTTTCTAATTGTTTTCTTCAAAGGGGACCTCTAGAACATCATCTAAAAAAAAGAATCAAGAATACTTCTATCTCTGAATTCTGAAGTCTATTAATCTCATTATATAAGTTTAGTTTTTTTTAATCTCTGATTTTGTTCTCAGATCTCTCGTGAGTGTCAAATCTGCATCTCTTTAGTGAAAGATAAGGTTTATTATTATTTGTATTAGGCATATAATTTTAATCATATATATTGAAATTCTATTAAATTGTATATTCTTATGTTGAAGATTACAAAATAGACTACAAAATATTCAATTGTATATTCTTATGTTGAATATTTGTATTTTACAGAGCGATCTTGCTAAATTAGTAATATGTCTGAAAATACTATACCGGATTGAAAACATTATGAAATTGACATGAAGAAAATTGTTAACTTGTTGATGCGACAAATAAATTTGATTATGCAATTGCGAGCCTATAGGAGTTTCCGAATTCAGATCCAGTGCAATACCTGACTCGAGTACAATTAGATCTGAGTTGTCCGTTTTAACTTGACACACGTCTCAAAATGAATTCCTTGTATTTAAATAGGCACGATGACAAGTCAACATCTAGGATCCCTATCTTCTCAAATATCTGACTCAACACAATTGAAACGGACGGCCGAGATTTCCTCTCAGCCGGTGCCTATTCAGGATGGCGCAGGGGGAAATATTTGTGCTTTGTAATTTGTGTTAAGTTAAAAGAACGATCCTGGATCGTCCGTTTCAATTGTACTTAGTCAAGTAACCTGAGGGGATGTGCATTCGACATCTAGACCATCTCCTAAGGGGACACCTCGCACGTAAAAGGTTTGGAAGCCGGGCTAGAAAGTGGGCCCCACAACCGTCTTGTGAGCAGACCTCCGAATTTCTAATTAAAGATTTACAATCGTTGTTTTATTGTTCTTTTTTTAATCCAAAATCACTGTTTTTTTAGAGCACAACTTGAGATATTTTCTAACCTCAGCTGTTGATTGATGTCATGAGAAACTTATTTTGCAACACGAATAAATCTCTGAAAATCATGAAAGTTCACAGAAAGATAGATTGAACTCTCCTCTTTAAATGTCAAACAAATGTACAAGAGCTGACACTAATGATTGAAAACTAAAATGTGGTAAACATCACATAAGCCCCTGAGATCATACATCTCATGATTATAAACTAAAATCATACCACTGTTCGATGAAATCCCAAAATATGGACCTATTACTAATGATTGAAAACACTAACAAGAGCTGACAGATGCCCTTCTTTGAAAATCCCATGTGATGGACAAAGCACCCGGTATCAAACCAAAATGAGACAAATTGAAAATCACATTAAGTCTTGCTTTAAACTCAAATTAATACCTCAATTGAGTTTTCTTTGCGAACTGGAGCATAATGGTGAAGAAATCAAGCAAAACCGTGAAGGAAATAATCCTAATTGTGAAAAACCGATCGGTACCGACGTCGCCATCGGTACCAGAAATGGGTGCCCTCCGATGATCGCCTGAAGCCGAAGAAGGGTGCAGGAGACTCCTTATTCCCAGGCGATGTCAGCCATATAAGCCCCCAGTCCAATGGTCGCCGGAGTCGCGCCGGAGGAAGTGTGCCCGACCTTATCGGGTTGAGGGTCCAGCCCCGTTAAGAGAATCATGTGGTTACGCGAATCTCAAAGCATCCCTTTAAACCCGACCGTTCATTTGATCCCAACGACTTCTGACGTGTAGGGCCCACCTGACAGCGTGTTTTAAGGAAATTAAATTTCCTTTAGACGGATCTCGAAGCCCAGAATTTCAAACCCTAATATCAAAAGCCCAAAGCTAATTAATCAAATCTAAAGCCCAGCGACTAAGCTTAGGGCCCAATAGTAGTTTCATAACCTAAGTGTGAAATAAATAAAAGCCTTTCATGAATTAAACCCTCTGACAATATTTATTTACAGCGCAGTTCTCAGATATTTGCAAACACATCCTTAGTGCTTATAAAAACTTCATGAACAAGGCCTCTTCAGTTCTTATTTGCCATAACTTTCTCGTTTTAAAAGTCCAAATTGATCCAGATCAGTTCTAAATGAACCCAAATTGAACCCTCTATGTTTCTAAATCAAAATTGAACATGTTTGTGCATCATCCAAGTCCTAAAATGACCAAAATACCCTTCCCCGCTCAATTCCAAATGATTTCTTCATGAATAAATTACAAATAAAACATATGTAGTATAAAATATGTTCCAAATAAATAAGTAAACATAATCAATGTATTCTGCATAATATAAACTTCATGTTTGCACATGCATCATAGTGCACATACACATATGTCCAATAGTGAGAACTAACCAAATCCAAGGTCAATACATGAGCTCCTCCTTTAATTTAGCCCCTTAATTTATTCAGTTCACATTGAAATAGACACAAATCCTGGAATGAACGAGGCATTCAGTTTGACTCGGGAGGATCTGCTGATGTAATTAACGGCGGAGACTTGCGCCCGTCGGGAGTTAAATGTCCCTACAATAAAAAAACTCTCTCAATGGGCCGGTCACAAATGGTAAGTCTATCGAGGGTGAGCCCAAAGGAATAGCAGAGAGATAGAATGTCTCAAGTTCGATACCCTCCTCATGTCTTTCTAAATGAGAGCACTAAACCCCGGAACATTTCACACACCCGCACTCCAGTGCAACTTTCTGCGCCCTACACATGAATAATAAAATCAACAAGAAAACATGCAAACAAACAATCATCATAAAGAAAACCATTCAAGTAAGGTAGATTTTAATACAAGTTCATGTTTAAAGCCTAAGCCCTTAGAGAGAAAATCTAGCATCTCATAGGTGCACTAACATCCATAAGAAATACAAGAGAAAACGTGATAAAACTAAGAACAACAAGAAAGAGAATAGAGTACACCAATCTCCTTGCTCACTGCCCTTGTCTTCACGATGTTTCGCTCGAGCAACCTTCAATATTTGCTCCAATCGCCTTGATTCACTCGGAAAAGGTAGAAGAGATGTAGAAAAATATGTCGAATTAAAACTAAATTAAAAGTGCCTTCTCCTGTTGCCTCCCTGTCAATATATAGCAATTCATGTGTCTTGAGAAGCAATCCCCCAGAATCTGGCAGCAAATTCTTCCTTTATAAAAAACAATTTAGTTGGAATTGACTGCATATTCATTTTTATTTTTTATTAGAAATGTAATTACATATGTGTGAAATGAATGAGTTTTTTTATATTTAATTTGTAAAATATAATAAAACTAATTATTATATTAGTAATATCCGTTATTCATCCGCTACTGTTTCGTTACCCGATAATATTAACGGGTAATGGTAGGGTAGGGTAAGGTCAATTTTTAATGGGTATGGGTAGGGTATGGTTATGAAAATGTCTCCACCCGACCCGTACCGTACCCATTGACACCTTTATTCAATCGGAATGCAAGGGGCAATTAATATAATCTCAGGGAATTAATCTTGTCAGTTCTGTGGTGAAAACGAAACCATTACACATTTGTTTCTAACTTGTACACTTGCTCAAAGAGTGTGGTTCTGGCTAGGGAAAAGTCAAGATGTTATGTCTGATTGGAGTTCTTTTGATGATATTCTTAATTATGCAATGCAGTTACCAGTGACTGAAAAAATTGGGTTCTTAATGGTTCTAAGTGCTGTGTGCTGGACACTCTGGCGACATAGAAATGATAGATGTTTCAATAATTGTAATACTAAATCAGCTCGCACGATTATCTTTCTAATAAAATCTCTACTTTGTTATTGGGCAGGTAATGTCAAGCAGAAGGTGAAAACGGCTGTAGAAGACTGGATGCCAGTTATTGAAGATGCAATTCCTTTAGCTCAATACATGCCACTGGAGATGGTGGTGTATCAACCTCCAGTGATGCCTGATCAGCAGTGAAGACTCTCACTAATCAAATTTTGTACTTAGTAGATATCATTAGCCCTCTCTTATGCGGCTTAGTTATAGCATCTTTAGCGTACTTTTGGTCTTTAGCAACAACACAAGCTTGGTATATAGCTTGGTTGGTCTGCATACTATGTTGCTTTTTGCTCTTCGGGGTTCCTCATCAGAGACTCATATCTTACTTTGCTGAACAATGACTATGTAATTATGGTTTCATTTTAATGGAACGGGCTTATGCCTTTTTAAAAAAAAAAATAATCTCAGGGAATTAATTAATGCGAATTCAGTGTAGAAAAGATTTGAACTTAAAAGTGGAATGCGAATTCCATCTAAAAATGCACCTATATAAGAATTTCAGAATTAAAATCAAGAAATCAAGAAATTTGGCTAAATAAGAATTTCAGAATGAAAATCAAGAAATCTCCAACTCTACCCGAGAGTTCTGCAGCCTGTACAACCATTTTGTGCGGGCCGCACAAACCAGAAAAACCCATTTTATACGGGCCGCACAAACCTTCTTCCTTTGCAAAATCTGCCAATTTCCCATTTTGTGCGGGCCGCACGGATATTATGAAGGCCGCACAAGAGATCGCACCAATGCCAATCTTGCCTTATTTCGCGATATCTTCTCAGATTTGCTGCCAGATTCTGGGGGATTGCATTTCCAAGACACATGAATTGCTATATATTGACAGGGAGGCAGCAAGAGAAGGCACTTTTAATTTAGTTTTAATTCGACATATTTTTCTACATCTCTTATACCTTTTCCGAGTGAATCAAGGTGATTGGAGCAAGGATTGAAGGTTGCTCGAGCGAAACATAGTGAAGACGAGGGCATCGAGCAAGGAGATTGGTGTACTCTATTATCTTTCTTGTTTTTCTTAGTTTTATCACATTTTCTCTTGTATTTCTTATAGATGTTAGCGCACCTATGAGAGACTAGATTTCCTCTCTAGGGGCTTAGGCTTTAAACATGAATTTGTGTTAAAATCTACCTCACCTGGATGGTTTTTTTTATGATTATTATTTGTTTGCATGTTTGTTCTTGTTGATTTTATTATTCATGTGTAGGGCGTAGAAAGTTGCACTGAGTGCGGGTGTGTGAAATGTTCCGGGGTTCAGTGCTCTCATTTAGAAAGACATGAGGAGGGTATCGAACTTGAGACATTCTATCTCTCTGTTATTCCTTTGGGTTCACCTTCGATGGACTTACCGTTTATAATCGGCCCATTGAGAGAGTTTTTTTTATTATGGAGACGTTTAACTCCTGACGGGCGCAAGCCCCCGCCGTTAATTACATCAGTAGATCCTCCCGAGTCAAACTGAATACCTCGTTCATTTTAGAATTTGTGCCTATTTCAATTTGAACTGAATAAAGGGGCTAAAGGAGGAGCTCATGTATTGACCTTGGATTTGGTTGATTCTCACTATTGGACATTTGTGTATGTGCACTATGATACATGTGCAAACATGAAGTTTATATTATGCAGAATACATTGATTATGTTTACTTATTTGTTTGGAATATATTTTATACTACATATGTTTTATTTATAATTTATTCTTGAAGAAATCATTTGGAATTGAGTGGGGAGGGGTATTTTGGTCATTTCAGGACTTGGCTGATGCACAAACATGTTCAATTTTGATTTAGAAACATAGAGGGTTCAATTTGAGTTCATTTGGAACTGATCTGGATTAATTTGGACTTAAAACGAGAAAGTTATGACAAAAAAGGACTGAAGAGGCCTTGTCCATCAAGTTTTTATAAGCACTAAGGATGTGTTTGCAAATATCTGAGGACTGCGCTGTAAATACATATTGTTAGAGGGTTTAATTCATGAAAGGCTTTTATTTATTTCGCACTTAGATTCTGAAACTACTATTGGGCCCTAAGCTTAGTCGCTGGGCTTTGGATTTGATTAATTAGCTTTGGGCTTTTGATATTCGGGTTTGAAATTCTGGGCTTCGGGATCCGTCTAAAGGAAATTTAATTTCCTTAAAACACGCTGTCAAGCGGGAAAGGGATGCTTTGAGATTCGCGTAACCACATGATTCTCTTAACGGGGCTGGACCCTCAACCCGATAAGGTCGGGCACACTTCCTCCGGCGTGACTCCGGCGACCATTGGACTGGGGGCTTATATGGCTGACATCGCCTGGGCATAAGGAGTCTCCTGCACCCTTCGTCGACTTCAGGCGATCATCGGAGGGCACCCATTTCCGGTACCGATGGCGACGTCGGTACCGATCGGTGTTTTCACAATTAGGATGATTTCCATCACGGTTTTGCTTGATTTCTTCACCATTATGCTCCAGTTCGCAAAGAAAACTCAATTGAGGTATTAATTTGAGTTTAAAGCAAGACTTAATGTGATTTTCCATTTGTCTCATTTGGGTTTGATACCGGGTGCTTTGTCCATCACATGGGATTTTAACTTTGATTGAAATTGAGCAGGCAGAAGGGCCTATCATACTTTAGAAGACATATGTAGCCGATTTGGGGTTGCTATTAGTGGAGGGAATGATACAATCTGGATTTTGGGCATTGCACTGGCATAGTGTGATTTTCATCCGACTGGTGCCTTTGAGCAAGGATTTGAATTGCCAAAAGTGTTTATTTGTTTTGATTTAAGCTCACCATTATATCTCCTATCATTTTGATCAGTTTTTGTGGTCTAGAGAAGGCTTCAAATTAATAAGCTTAATTATCATCTCAATATTGGCTTTATGTTGGCCATGTACTCAACCGTTTTTTGCATGCTTTCTTTTAACAGAAAATATATACATATCCTTGAGATAAATATCCTTAAGATAAATATGTAAATTAGTGAAACATATATACATATCCTTAAGATAAATGTCAAACAAATGTACAAAAATGTGGTAAAAATCACATAAAATGAAGGGTGAAAGTGCAAATAGACTAAAACCACCTCTCAATTACTCACTGACAGTTCCCTTACAAGATCATAAACACAAATCACCAAAAACCAAAAACCAATTTTCTGTTAAACCAATTTTTGTTTCTTGTTCTACTCTCAAGAAAAAAATATTTCATCACTTGGAAATGATTTTTTTGTTACAGAAACTCTAACATACTTGGAAAATTCATATAATCTGATTGTGCACTTTTTTGCGTGTAATTCAATTTGTATTCACACTAATAGAAAAGAACAATCACAGATTCTATATTTTTACGCATTATATTTTATATATTTAACACAAATTTATGTATATATCTTGGAAATTAGTGAAATAATTTAGTGTAATTATAATTTATAATAATTACAGAGTACTTCTCTTCTTCTTCTTTTTTTTTTTTTTGAATTGGGCCAATTTTGTGATTCTCTCTTGTATTGTTTGTATGAAGCAAGTTATAAGTATGGGTCAAGGGAGAGAGCTTAATTGAGTTATGATACCTTTAACCAATTTATATTGGTATATTCATTTCTTCATTTGCTTTATAGAAACCTCAATAGGAGGCTCCACCATACATTACACATGTATATTAATTTGTTCATTACACGTTAAGTTGTTCACTAATTTTATCGATTTTTTAATATTATTTCAATTTCTTATACGATGTCTATTTATAGCTAAGCTACAGAATTTAAAGAGCCATTAAAATATTTTCTAATAACATTATTTGCTATATCAACTAATTAATCTGCTATTAATATAATTGATCTCTAATTAGTTATTTATCTTCAACGGGTATTGTAAATTGTAATTTAAAATAAAATCTATAAAAAAGTTGGATGAATTAGTTTACTACTTGGATCCAATCTTTTAATTTTCTTCTTATTTTCAATTCTTATATTCTCTGCAGTCCTATAAAAATCCCAGGACACGCGGTGCATTAATAGATGGATCCAAATCTGCTGAAATCCATGATCATGAACAGTAACTTTGAAGTCTCTGAAATTCCGAACTAGCCGTTGAACTGTTTCAAGATGTGTGCACAGAAAAATCAACTGTTTCGAGATGCGTGCACAGAAAAAATTGAACGACTGGATTCGGAATTTTAGAAATTCCAAGAATATTGTTCATGTATCTTGGATTTCAACTTATTTGAATCCTTGATAGATACACAAATCTCCATGTGGATGTGAACATGTCACCGTCAATTATCTGTAAAGAAAGAGCCCTGCATATATATAATATATTCCTCAAAAGGGATAGATCATAGATGCATCTTAAGCTAACAAGGAAGACCAACTTTTCATTATCATTAACTAATTATATTAAAGGTCTTCCATCAAGTGTTATATTTGCCGATTTTTTTATTAATAAAATATCCAAAAAGGTGTACTGAATCACGAAATTTCAAAATATAAGAAGAACGTTATAGACTATAACGTTCAGGGTACTGTAGCTGGACGTTATAGTCTATAACGTCTAGTTAATCTGATCCTAATTAACTCGCAAAAAAATAAACAATATAACTGGACGTTATATATAGTTATAACGTCCAGCTACAATTTTTTTTCTTTTAATTTTTTAATTTGATGCTATCAAAAGATGATACCTGGAAACAAAATTTGGTAAAAAAGTTAAAGAGCATAATAGCAGAGTGATACTGGTTTGATATGAATTCTGAGACCATCTAAAATTGAAGTACATTAAAAAATTTAAACTAAAAAAAAAATACTGTAGTTGAACGTTATAGACTATAACGTTCAGTTACACTGTTTTTTTTTTACAGATTAATTAGTGATCAGATTAACTGGACGTTATAGACTATAACGTCCAGTTACAGTGTTTAGGACGTTATAGTATGTAACGTTCTTCTTCTATTCGAAATTTTATGATTTCATACCCCATTTTCGATATTTTTTATTTTATTTTCCTATTAAATAAAAAAATCGGCACCAAATACCCCTGTTACTACTGGGCAAAGCCGAAAAATAGAATAAAATAGAATGGGAAATAATTATATAATTATTTTAAAACTTTAACATATTTTTTATTTTTTATTGAAAAAAGTGACAAATTTTTTTTTTTTTATGGAGGTACAAATATAGTAAAAAGATTTATGGCATCACATCTTTTTGTTATTCTCACTTCTTTATTTTGGCATCACATTACTGAAAAGAGTTGGAAACATATCTGTGTATTGTTTTTCTAATAAAAATAGTCATTAAAAATAATCAACTTTTGATCTAATGACAAAAATAATATATTTTGTATGAGAGGACAGAGGTCGCAAATTTAAAATCCAGACATAATTTTTTTGTAAATATTAAATAGTTAGATAATTTCATTTTTAATCTTTACTAAATTAATAGTCCTCATTTCGCTAATAAGAGAATAAGGGCCTATTCGGCTGCTGTTGAAAAATTACTATTCACGTGGGAAAAAATAAATTCACTCAGAGTGATTTTTTTTTTCCACATGAACAGTAATTTTCAGTTCAAATTTTTCATCCCATACACATTCCTCTACCGCCGAACGGGCCCTAATAAACCAGACAAAAAGTACAATAAAAAAAAGGAAAGAAAAGTAGGGAGCATTATTAATGCATTATCATCTAGTACTTTACCTTTGTATATAATATGAAATATGTTATAAGTACATAACATGAATATCATATAATTTTTAAGTTTTGAAGACTTAGTAAAACAATCAACCCCTTGAATTGTAACACTAATATTAGAATTTTTAAGATTTGAAGACTAGCATGGCTTAAATGGATCAGCTGTGTTATGGTTTGTGTAGATAACCGTGTTGAAGTTCTTAAAATGATATATTTCAGTTTGCAACGCAAAAGGTTACAGTTTTTCTTCCGCATTTATACAAAATGCTAAATGCTACTATTTTTAAAAAACTTAGCACTTGTCTCAATTTTTTAGTATTCGTTTATATTTATTAAGAAAATGGAGAAAATAATTTTTCTTTTCTTTTTCTATAATATTGCTGGCATGATATCGGAAAATTCATATAACAATTAATAGGCATTCCATATCAGATTATGGAAACAATCTCCGTAGCCCCGAATCCCGATCATCTAATATTTTTATGATTGTGTTTCATAGGCGTGCTAAATTAATGTGATCAGTCAGGCAGAGGCTGTACCAAATATGGAAACAATCTCCGCAGACCTTTATCAGCCTTATTCATTCACAAGCAAAAAATTAAGACTTGAGAGTAGGTCCGATGGGCATCGGACCTACCTCGGTTCGATGGGTTTAATCACCATCGATTTGCTTTTAGATGCGTGCGAAATGCTTTAAACCCCGTGCGTGTATGTTTCAATTTGCGTGCGCACAAATCTTGTACTAGATCGAACGGTCAGCGTGGCGTTGAACCTAAAAGTAGGTCCGATGGGCATCGGACCTACTCCGTTCTCAAAAATTAAAAATGGGAAATTGAAACCCTCCTCTTCCGTTGCCCGACGCCTTTCAGTCCCCCGCTCCAAGTCCGGATCCTCTCAAGTAACTCAAATTTTGAGTTCACATTCAGACCGTCCGATCATAATCCGCGGAAATCCAACCCAGGATGAAATGCACGGGGTCCTTTAATATTTGTGCTAAAACAGATCGGACGGTCCAGATCTAAACTCAAAATTTGAGTTAACTCGGGTGATATAAATTACCAACCAACCTTTCGCCTCTTTTTCTCTCTCCGCGGTTCCTCTGTCTGTCCTCTTTTAATCAATCAACCCTTTGCCTCTCTCTCTCTCTCTCTCTCTCTCTAGGCTGGAGAAAGATGAACTCTTTCGGAAGCTTCTCTTCTACTTCTATCAAGGAAGTTACTTACAGGTACTATGTCTCTTCCTTTCTTACCTTTCCAGCTGGTACGAGTCAAAACCGACCATGGTACAGTAGGATTGGATTGCTTGAACGGTTTTTTGTTTTTAGTTTTTATTTCTCTTGAATTAAGAGGAGAATACCTACAAGTTTTTTCTTTGTTGATTCTAATTTTAGCAAGTGATGATGAGAATGAGACCTTGATTCGATTCACTTGATGACATGTATTTGAGTGAAAATAGTTGATTGTGAAATTGAAATGATACCATAGTATTGCCCAAATTAAATTCCAATCTGAATAAATTCACAATTTTATTAAGTGATTCTTTGTATTGATAAATTAGCGTATTTTACTTTCCTGTTTCAGTCCTTTGATGCATACTGGTCTCTCTCCTATGTTCTAGCACTCAAAAATATCTCTCTAGCAATGATACTTTTACTCTTTTATTTAAAAATGACAAATATATTTATTTATATTTGATTTAATAAATAGTTCGATAACAAGGGTTCAATTTTGACTTATGCGCTCTTATTTCATACAGCTGTGGGTATTGTGGGTACAGTCTCAATTTGTGTTCTTCAAACCGAAACACAGAAAACATTGATTCGAAATATGGGAAAGCCATAAGAAAAGGAGTAGTATCATTTCTTTCTATAGACGAAAGTCGGTTTGCAGAAAGAGAGGAATTGAAGTGCATGCCTTACTTCAATTCAAAACATTCCTGGGGTCTTTTCAGAAAAAGAACACGGCTCATTTGCCGCAAGTGTGGCAACCTTATTGGTTCTTCATATAATGAACAGGATGGCGGGAGTGCATATGCGGTTGAATCCGACGACCATAAATCAAGCTCTATTACCAGTGTTTCGCCTCGAAAGAAATATGTTATCAAGATAAATGCGTTGCAACCCACGTCAGATGACTAGTGTTGGTGTTTATGATTTGTCTTTTCTATAGTTGTTCTGTTTTGTGAAGCTAGAGTTGGGTTTTGGGTTTCAAGTGTTTGTTAGTTGCCGGTTTTATTATGGTGTCTCGATCTCTTTTTTGTAGATGCATTGTGTTGAATAATGATGTTCATATGGGAAATATCGGTTGTACTTGTACAGGATGTGTTCTCGTGTTATTTACTTTTGCGTAAGTTGTTTGTGTGTGTTATTTGTTTATTTATTTATTTGTTACTCAATTCTCTTCAGTGTCAGTGAATTGCATTTCAATTGATTCTGGCTGTTACTCCTTAAAAGTTACTTCCCACTCAATACTGTTTCTAATTTTGCAATAACACATGAATACTGTTTTATGTGATGTGAATTCTCCCTGCACTTGCAACTGATTATTTCTTGAACTGTTCACAATCAACTATTTGCCTCCTGAGGTGATTTTTTAGGCGACAGAAAAAAGAGAATCCAAAAACAGCAAAAATAGGAAACAGCAAAGAAAAAAAGAAAAAGAAACACAGATGTCGATCCATCAACTCCAGATGGACCGCCTTGCGTGGAAATTTGACAAAATTGCCTCAAATCAAGGCCCAGTGAAGATTCTTCCGCCATTAATGGCGCCTCATGGAGGCCCAAAACTATTCTCTGACATAGTGCGGATCGCACCTCGTGTGTGGCAAGCTAAAAACAAATTGATACCGATCAAATCAAGAGGGCGTTTGATCAAACGAAAAATCGAGAAGATTCGGAGTAGATCGACTGCGCAACATTCGATATGCGTAAGGTGTGGCGATACAGGACATCGTGCTGCGGAGTGCCGTAATGCACAACTCTGCTTTGCTTGTAACAAATTTGGCCACAAAGCTACTGTGTGCAGAACACCCACGGCTATTGTGCCTTTTACCCCTCCCAAGGCGGAAGCACCTGGCGCATCTCAACCCGAATCGTTTCCTCTTTGCAATACCTCTTCCTCTCCCACTAGCTCCCAACCTGACGCGCCAGATCCGATAGCACCACCTCTGCCGATGGCACCTTCCCGTCGCGCTGGACATCCACCAGCGCATCGTGGTTCTATCCGGCGATGGCACGTCGCGTGCCTCCCGTCGCTCAAAATCCGGATCCGATAATCCCCAGATTTCCAGCCCTGCCATCGCTTAGAGTCCCGATTCAGATTTTTACACCATCTGCTGCCTCAGAAGCTCAGGAGCGGGAGTTTACTCAGAGTTTCATACTGGACGACATTGTTGGATGGGGCCCTGAACAAATCGAACAAGCTTTCTTCCGCCTTTTCGATTACTTTGAATGGCGTGTGGCAGTTTTTGACGAATTCCGCTACATTATCAAAGCCCCCTCCATGGCGTGGAAAAACTCTACTGTCCGGCGTGGTTCGATACTCATAGATGGGATCCAGTTCCCGGTAGTTGCTTGGGACCCCAGTCTCAATGCAGGTAAGCGCCTTACCTCTCTGTGGTTGTGCATCAGGGGCTTTCATCGGGCTCTCTGGGAATGGCCCGAGTTTGATAAGCTTTGAACCCGTTTGGAGCAATAGTTCTGGAGCTTGATCCAACTACAAAAAACAAATACGATTGGCATTTTGCTCGGGTTCGGGTTGGTGCATGTGACCCGACCATGTTCACCGAACAGCACTGGCAGCTTTACCGGGATGCCGCTGGCTATGTCTCCTCCTTCGATTTGCAGATTGAGGTTGAAAATGAACACACACAGAGTGTCAATGCTTGGCGAGCTAGGGCTCCGGGTCGCCAACCTCCTAGACCTCCTCGTGGTCCGAGAACAGAGCCCTTATCGACAAACTGGTGCTGCTGCAGTACCACCGCCAGCTGCTCCTCCAATGAATGACATGGATGAAGATCTCCTAGAGGTTCAACCTTCTAAAGATTCGGGTAACTCTGGTACTTCTGGTTGTCAGAATCAATCTGACCCAAGGGATGGGCACTTTACTGATGAAGACTTAGACGATGAACATAACCACTTCCTACAAACTATGCACTACATGCTTCATCAGGGTGATTGCTCCCAGTCTGAATCAAAGAAACAAAGAACTGCTCCTCCCACCTCAGGTGTTTCCAAATCCGGCAAGCAACCAGCTCAAGACTCCGATTCACCCAAAAATCATACCACACGCTCAACCGCCACATCTCCTACTAAATCATCCTGATCCAAAAACTCTCCAAATCCTGATAAAGGACAATCAGCAGCTCCATCCTCTCCGGTTTCCCGTTCTGGTCAGCCAGCGGTTAAAGACAAATCCCCCATATCGAAGACAAGATATTCTACTCCACAACCACCCACTCCCTCTTTCTTTGAATGCAAAATATGTTACCCAAAACCTGGTCAGAAACCTCCTGCAGGTAAAGGGAAGATATCCCACCAGCAAAAAACTCGACTCTCCTACCCAGCCACCAAAACTCTCGGAGTGAAGAATACCAGTAAGTGGAAGAAAACGGTTAAGAGGCCCTCTATCCCAGCTCAAACATCTTCTCCCCCAGTGGTCGCCGAGACTATAGAGATCTCTGACACTTCCATTGACGAGCCCCCACCTCCTAGGCGCTCAGCCCGACAAGGTATTTCCTTACGGAAGAGCTTGCGCATCCAAGCCCAAGTTGATCCCTCCTCTACTCTCACCAAAGCTAAGAAAAGAGCAATAACTAAAGAGACTGGTAGTAGCAGCCATGCAGGTATGCCCTTGCTACAAAATTATCCTTTTAATAGGCTCACCTTAGAACAAGTATCAGACTTATTTCAGGTCTATAACATACAGTTAGGTCGCAGTGCTGATGAAGCCAAACAAATCATCCCTCTTTTACAACATATGAATCGACCTTCTTTTGAGATAATAGTTCATTCCTTATTAGACCAAGCAAAACAGCCATCTACCTCATCTCCTTTGGTATTTGATATGGATACATTTACAGCTATGGCTGATCAGGAACACCATATTAATGAGTCCAAACTGGTACAGGAAACTCACACTAACATTCAGTCATTTGAGATAATCAATGCTGAATTTCCTATGACCCTAAGGGCAGATATAGTTTCCTCATGAATTTCTTAAATTGGAATGTTAGAGGTATTAATTCCTCAAAAAAACGTCAAATTTTACATGAAATTATTATAGATAATCGGATAGATTTGATTGCGATACAAGAAACCAAAAAAGAAACTTTTACATCTCGTATTCTTCAATCCATATCTTCTAGATTTGATATATGGCATTGGGTCCCTTCTGTGGGAAGATCGGGGGCATCTTGTTTGGGTGTGATAGCTCACAATTTAAATATTTTTCTCATTCAATTCATAAATTATGTTTGAATTTTCAGCTAGAAAATAAACTTGATGGTCACCCTTGGCAGGTCACTATAGTATATGGCCCAGTTGACCACACAAAGAAAAAAGATTTATGGCCTGAACTTGATTATATTATACATAATAATACTGCTTGTTGGATTCTTTGTGGCGATTTCAATGTTATTAGACATCAAAATGAGAAAACTGGTGTGCATTTTGATCTTACTACTAGTTCTCATTTCAATACATTTATTAATAGGTATCACCTGATTGAACACAAATTGTCATCTCGTAAATACACCTGGACCAATGGGGGGAACTTTGCCCTACTAGATCGATTTTTTACTAGTTTGAATTGGAATACTTCCTATCAAGCTAGTCATGTTTCAGATTTAGGTAGATATGGCTCTGATCATTGCCCAATTATCTTACACATTTCATCTAAACTTGATCATCCCCATAATTTGTTTCACTTTGATCCTGTTTGGTTAGATCAACTTGAATTTGTCCAACTGATACATAAATGGTTGGAATCAATTCCCTCTAGCTACTACTGAAGTTGCTAAAAGTTGGAATGATAAGTTGAAACATATGAGATAGAAAATTAGAGGCTGGACTAGAAATTTTTATAGTCAAAAGAAAAAACTCAAACAAAATATGTTAGCTAGACTTAAACAATTAGAAATCATTCAGGAGAGTCGAGATTTCAATGAGGATGAATATAATGAGTGGCTTAGGTGTAAACATACCTTAGATGACATATACCTAGAAGAGGAAAAGCATTGGCAAGCTAGATCAAAACAGAAATGGCTCGAGGAAGGGGACAATAATGAGTCCGGCTAATATGACAATGGTGTCATTTCGGCCTATATAACACCAACTCCAAAATCTATCGGATCGACTTCAAACGGTTAATCCAACCGTTCAAACCGTTCTATTTCATTAGTTGTGTGGTTATATGCAAAAAAAAAATATTTTCGAGTTATTTTAGTACCAAATCAAGCGGTCAAAAATGTTGAAAAATGAATGCATTAAAATTAACTTAAAAACTCACATTTTTTACCGCTTGACTTGATACTAAATAAACTCGAAAATATTTTTTTTTTGCATGTAAACACACAACTAATGAAATAGAACGGTTTGAACGGTTGGATTAACCGTTTGAAGTCGATCCGATAGATTTTGGAGTTGGTGTTATATAGGCCGAAATGACACCATTGTCATATTAGCCGGACTCGACAATAATACTAAATATTTTCATACCATGGCTACTCATCGATCCAAAAAAAATAAAATTTTGTCATTAGAAATAGATGGACAACAAACTACCACCAAACTAGCTATTAAAAAACATATCCTTGAATTTTATAAAAATCTGCTAGGTGATCCTGGGGTTCAATGTGCATCTTTAGGACCTTCCTTTTGGGATACACAAGATATATTAGATGAACAGGAACAACATTCTTTAGAACTTCCCTTTACATTAGCAGAAATAAAAATGGCAGTGTTTGCATGTGAACCCAATGGAGCCCCCGGAGCCCCCGGTCCAGATGGGTTCACATTCAAGTTTTATCAAGCTTTTTGGGAATTAATTCAGCATGATCTCTTTTCAGTTTGCACCTCCTTTTTTCATCATCAAACCAAGCTGACCAGTTTGAATAAATCAATCATCTGTCTCATCCCAAAAGAAAAAGATGCCACCCTCATTACCAAATTTCGACCTATCAGCTTGGTCAATTGTAGCTTCAAGATAATATCAAAAATATTGACTTTTAGGCTTGAGTCTATTATGCATAGGATCATTGATAGTAGTCAAGCTGCCTTTATCAAAAATAGATATATTCTAGACAATGTCATTAACCGGGAGATAATCCATCACTGTCAACACACTAAGGAACAAGGGTTAGTGATTAAAGTTGATTTTGAAAAGGCTTACGATAAGATCAATTGGCAATACTTGATAGAAATCCTAATTAGTAGGGGCTTTGGGCAGACATGGATCATTTGGATTCAAGAATGGTTAGACAGTTCCCAATCTTGCATTAATATAAATGGGGAACTTACCAAGTATTTCTTTTGTAAGCGGGGTGTTCAGCAAGGCGATCCCTTGTCTCCCTACTTATACATATTGGCTGCCGATACGTTAAGTAAAATCTTTCAAAAAGGGAAAAATGCAAACCAAATTCAGGGTATAGGACCAAATGCAATTGATCACCATCCCCATACTAATTGCCATTATGCCGACGATACCATCATCTTCTTGAAAGCTAATGAGACCAATGTACAAAATACATGGTGGGCTTTGGTTGCATTTGAAGCCTTATCTGGCATTAAAGTTAACTATTCCAAAACTGCCATGTATCCAATTAATACATCAGATCCTCAAAGGTTTGCAACTCTCTTTAGATGTGGAGTGGCTTTCTTTCCTTTATTGTATCTTGGTCTTCCCTTACACACACATAAATTGACTAAAGTAGAATGGGCTTTTCTTATTGATAAAATAGAGAAGAAGCTACAAAATTGGAAGGGTAGCCTCCTCTCTATAGGTGGCAGAATCACCCTCTTGAACTCTGTCTTATCAGCAGTTCCTTTGTACTCCTTATCAGTTTATAAAATTCCTGCCTTTGTGATCAAAATAATACACCAAATACGATGTCGATTTCTTTGGCAAGGTACAGCTACTAGCAAGAGAAAATACTCACTTGTTAGTTGGCAAGTTGCTTGCTTTTCTAAAGAATATGGAGGCCTCGGTATCCTTGATCTTAAATAAATGAATATAGCACTATTGATGAAATGGTGGTGGAAATTCAAGGATCCTACCTACCATAGTCCTTGGAAATTCATGATTCTCACTAAATATTTTAATGCTGCACATATTCCTTATTCTGAAATTTGGCTTACAATCGGTGCCTTACAGCATTTAGGAACACTTGGTGTATCTTATGCTCTTGGAGTACACTCTTCCATTTCCTTTTGGCATGATATATGGTATCAACAATGTGCTATGGCATCTCGATTTTCCTTTTTATATACTATATGTAGCACCCCTGATATATCTTTACAAACAGTGATCAATTCTCAAGGACATGCTTTAAAATTTAGACGCACTCTTCATGGAGTTTTATATCTAGAATGGCTAGAATTACTTGATCTTATCAGCCACATTTCATATACTCACTTAGAAGATAAAATGAGTTGGAGGTGGGAAAATTCTGGAAAATTCACTGTCAAGTCTCTTTATAAATTGCTCAACTTCAGAGGGATTAAACTGCAAAATGCCATGCTGTGGTGGACCATCCCTGTCCCTCTAAAAATTAGGGTCTTTATGTGGTTGACTGCCAAAAATAGAATCTTAACAAAAAAAAACCTGAGTAAAAAAGGCTGAATTGGTAATCCTAATTGTCATGTCCTTCCATAGAAACTGTTAATCATATGTTTGTTCAATGTAGATTCACTAAACAAATTTGGTTTTGGATGGGTTCTTGTCAAGATATTAGTATAGCATGGACTTCTTTTTCTAATATCGTACATTTTGCTAGCCAACTACCTAATGTCCACAGGACTGCCTTGCTTGTAGTTTGTAGCGCACTCTGCTGGACTCTTTGGAAGCATAGGAATGACTTATGTTTTAACACGGGTAAGCCTAAAACCCCTAAACAAATCATATTGTTGACTATCTCCCTTGTTCAATATTGGGCAGGTGCGATGAGAACTCAGGCAGGATTGCCTTGCGCTTTGGCTACCAACATATCTGGATGAGATCCCTTTAGCTAGCTGGCATCCTGACGATGTTGATGACCAGCTGGCTATTGCAGAGCTTGCTGGGGATGATGCTCCTGCCTCATGAAGAAAGATGACTACCTAGTAGTTAGCTGTTGGCTGGATGTTTCTTTTGGTTTTGTCTTAGTTACCTCAGCCCCACTATGCGTGGCTTCTTCCTTAGTTATACTAAGTACTTTGCCAACTTTATAGCTGCTATTATGTTTTGGCTTATGTGGTTGTTTGACATGGTTATCTAGACTCTCTATTCGGTTGTAAGTTAACTTTCATTTCAATGAAACGGGCTTAGGCCTTTTTATCAAAAAACTATTTGCCTCCTGAAGAACATTGAAATATTGTCATTCTGAGCTTATGCAAATCTACTGATAGTGTTCAAAACAGCACCAACACTACTTGAAGCATCTGGTTATTCTTTCTGTAAATTGATCATGAGTACTTGGTTCTTAGTGCAATTCTCCTGTAAACTCTGGAGGGGATCATGGGCTTTCAATCAATGCTGGTAGAATGGTAGCATTGCTGCTGATAACTTTCTCTGATTTAATAAACCTAAAGTGAATGGCATTACAGTAGACTTTAACCACATCATACATTGCAAATGACTAGCTATCACCAAAGCTTCTTGTACAAATTATTTTTTTTTTTTCTTTTTCTCCATTAATTTCTGCAACAAAACAAGTACAGATTCCTTTTAGGTTGTCGATAATATGGTTTCCTTCAGGCTTTATTTTGTGCTTTATTTTATTGCAAAATATATACCAGATAATCTGGGAATTATTTTTGGCCGCTTACCAAATTGTTATGCTAATTAATTAACAATGAAAAGCTTTCAAATATATATGACATTTTATCAAGTAATAAGCATAAAACATTAAAATTACCGATTTT
This sequence comes from Carex littledalei, assembly GCA_011114355.1. Taxonomy (NCBI): domain Eukaryota; kingdom Viridiplantae; phylum Streptophyta; class Magnoliopsida; order Poales; family Cyperaceae; genus Carex; species Carex littledalei. The sequence goes on from CM022104.1 coordinate 6,190,374, forward strand.
TGCAATTATATATCCAAAGTTTTATACATTATTAGATCCATGGTCCTGAGTATAAAACATTTTCTCCTGCTACATAAAAGTTTGTATACTATAGCTCCATGGTCCGAGTATAAATTTTACACTACTACAGAAAAGTATACAAGAAAATTTTAGATGGACTGGAGCTCTCATCAATCTTCAATTATGAAAACCACACCATCTTCCTTGCGAAAATTATGTGTTGTGTGGTCTACAACCTGCAAGAAAAAAGAATTTAAGTGTCAAAATTAAAGGTAAGTTTCATCAGAATTATAATTCTTATGCCAAGTTAATTTTGTTCATGAAATATTATTTCACAGTGCACTGGGCTCTCAATAAGTGCATAGAATAGAAAACCTTTCAAATAGTAGGGTTCATTGTACCATGTCCACGTAGCAATTGATCTCATGTGACATTCTAAACATCATCAAAACCAGATCTACTATTTGAGAAACCAATACTGGCATGTGTGGCCTGTACAACGGTACAGTAATATTGCGCTGCTGTTATGTGTGACCTCAGTGTTTCTATTAGATACTAGTACGAGGGCTAAATGGGCAAAATGCTGGACAATAGGAGGCTAGAAGCAGATGATTTTCTGTTTATTTTTGAAAAGTGGAAATGTATGATATATTTATATTGTGTAGGGAGATGTACTATAGATGAGTCCAAAAAAGGGAGATGTTGAATTGAGCTTGATTGTAATGAGGTAGTAGAATTTGATGTTTTCTACTTAAATTCAAACAGGTGGTACACGCTGTACCATTCAAAAAGAAAGGAATCAATATGAATTGTTGAGGTCTCTGTTACTACACAGCAGTGCATACTAAATTATGTATGAAAGCATTTTATTACCTGGCTTTTGGCCTTATCTCTCTACTTGTGTATAGTTGGGGTTCGTTAATATCATATCGAGTGCTACTAATTTACAAACTAACAGGAATGGAAAAATTCTATAAAAATACTCTATTTTGCAGTATAATTCTTTAATATCGTAAGATTTTGTTTGACCCAGTATCAACTTTTATATGTAGGCTTTGAGGGATACCCACTTTTGTCAAAAAAAAAATGTGGGCTTTGAGACCTTGGTACAATAATTTCTGATGTAGTAATTTTTTTTTTTAGCTCTAGCTAATGAAGAAAGAAAAACTTACATTAGTATTGTTTAGCTCTAAATTATAAAAGTCCATTGCCTTTGTCTTGAAAAGTGGGCCCGCATGCCATGTCCCCTTATTGAGCTTAAGAAACTTTGAACCCGAAACCCGAAAAACACAAACACCATCAGGGTTAGGTGGCGAGTAATAATGGCCACAGGCTGACTTTTTCACGGTTTTACCCCCTTCGGGAGTACTATTTTCTGTCCTGTCCTCCAAAATAGAGGCCTCGGAAACTCCTAAATACCAATCCTCGCCGCCAATGGATCCAAGGCATTGAGTCACACTTGCATGGTGGGTTATTGTGGAAAATTTGAGTTTTCTATCTTCAAGCCGCATAATGTAAAACCTAGAAGACAAAAAAAAAACAAATTGTGTATAACAGAGTTCAAGTTGAAAAATCTCTCTATGCATGAAAACATAGCATTGTAGGGATCAACACAAATTGTCCAGTTTTAACCATATCAAAACGGAACAATGTTAACAACTGTAGTTGTGGGCACTAGCTGGTATCAGCTTCCCCTCGATATATTTTGACCTTTTTCATTTACCTGTATTCATTAGCAATCCTTGTCACCAAAATAAAAAAAATGAAATTTAATATTTTGGATGTGCATATGAAACTTTGCGTGTAGATCAAGGAGGATGATTCAGAGTTGTTAATTCAGTTTTGGATTTTTGAAAGATCTAGAACTTATGCTGGAGGGGAGTCGTGGCAACCTGTGGCGCCAAAAGAATCTGTGATAACAGAACAATGGCTCGTAATAGCAGAAGCAATAACACTAGTAGTAGCAGCACTGATGAGCATGGGTTGTGTTACCAAAGAGCAATGTACAGTACGCCTCATTTTGAGACTCGAGCAAAAATTATAAATGCATGCCTTGGACTCTGTTGTTTAGACTTAATATAGCAAAATAATTGCTACAAGAGAATGGTCATATGATCGCTTTAATTATCTCTATTAATAAGATCAGTATTCTGACTGTTTGATAACAAGAAACAGAGAGACTGGTACGAGAGTGAAAGAATAAGAATCTGATTTGCATTACATTTTTCATTGGTTCTTACACACCGAGCTTTGTGGGCCCAGGTTAAATTAAATCTAAATACAAGAAAAATTTGACTAAGTCAACAAGAATTAGCATTTCTAAAAGGTCTCCAGTGTGCTGTTCTATTATATATCATAGGAAATGGTTGTTATACCAGTATCTCTCCATAGATATTAATGTGATTGATATTGCAATCTCGGAGAGACTAAGTCTTGCATACCCATATATGTATACTCCCTTTGAATTTGAGATCTATGTTGTATTTCCGTGAGAGAGACCTGACCTGGGGATGCCACGGCTGAGATCGAGCTGAGCATCGTGGGGCCCAAACTCATCCCCATCGGGAGACGAAGAAATGACCTGGCCAAAAGGCGCGAAGCTCTCAGGCGTCGCTTCTACCGCCTTCAGCTTCACCTCCCTCGGACTGCCGATTTCCATCTAACGACAAAAAAATTCTTCGTTATTCCTTGCAAATTACGCACATAGCTCCTGACGAAGGTTAAAATAAAAATTTAGCACACCTGTGGTCGAGTAGGGGAGGCAGAGAAGCGTCGGGAAGGAAGGCGAGTAATGGATGGGATTGGGAGGAGGTAGCTCAGGTTAACTTTCAGTGCTAGCATTTCATTTGTCTCCTTTGATGATATTTTGTTTTCTCAGGGGTTTAACTGTTTAACTTTTTAGAACAAACGCTATCGATCGAACATGTCATTTCAGTCTCATACAGGCTACAGCTGTTGCAACCATTTACCTCACGGTCACGGCTACACTGCTTTCAGTTTTTATTTATTGAAACTTTTAATTTAATATCTTTTTCCCTAAAATTTTAAACTTTTACAAGAGACATTCGAATCCATATCCTCGACGGTACCGTAAAAGATTCTCTTTTACAATTAGCTATTTACGGTTTGAGATTAACTCTCAGCCGGTTTAGGATTCGGGCTGACTGAGGGGGCAGTATTATTGGGCTTTGAGATTCGTGCCAAGTTAAAAAGAACGGTCCAGATCAAGTAATTGTAAAAGATTCCCTTTTACGGTACCGTCGGTGATATGAATTCGAGACATTCTCAGAATTAGAGCATCTTCATTGTATTTGCAAACGGAATCCGAATCTGCTGTAATCCCGGAATTACATGATCCTGAAATTCCGGGAGGAATTACATGATCCTGAAATTCCGGGAGGAAGTACATGATCCTGAAATTCCGAAATTAACCGTTCAAATTTTTTTGTGCGCGGATCTCGGAAACGTTCTCGGAAAAGTAAGTTTTCATGCACGTATCTCAGAGAAAAACCAACAGTTAGGATCGAAATTACAGGGTCCTGTAATTCCCCGAGAATTACAGCAGATTTATTTTCTTGCAAAACAAGTTACAAACGCTAAATGTGTCGATTATAATTTCAATTGCAGGAATGTGAAATAATTACTAATTTAGCAATCTTGTTAAATAAATCATTTGTCCAAAAGTGTTACAACAAACTTTGTAAATATTAATTTCAGGGATGTCATATCAACAATTACAAAAGTATCAATTTTCAAAAATAATTTTTTTAACAATATTGCTAAATTAGCAATTTATCTGAAAATCCTACATCAGACTTTACAAGTATTAATTTCAAGAATGCAGTTTAAGCAATTACAAATGTATAAATTTTAAAGAGAATATATTTAATATATCAACGAATTAAAATTGCATGGATAGAAAAATTTATTAAATTGGTGTAAAAAATTCGCAAATCATTGATATGACAAATAAATTTAATTTTTTTATTGCAGGACTAGAATTTCTATTAATAAGATCTTTCTATAAAAAATTCAGAAGATGATAATATTTTTCTTGCACAAAAAATGTTATGAATTAGAATAAACATCTAATGTGCATATATAAGAGTAAGGCTTAGGTGCTATGAATAGTATAAGGCCTTCTGTGCTACGGCCTTAAAAATATATCATATAAACTTCAAACTTCGATCTAAGTAGCTCAGTAAATTGGTTATATAATGAATTTGTAGAATACCAATTTTTACTATTTTCAGAATTTTTTACTATGTTTTATGATTTATGAAAGATGACAAAAAAATGATTTATAAATAAAAGAAAATTGCCAATATAATGTTTTAGGCTATTTTTTGTCATCTTTCATAAATCATAAAAAATAGTGAAATAGTTCCAAAAATAGTAAAAATTGGTATTCTACAAGTTCATATAACCAATTTACTTAACTACTTAGATCGAAGTTTGAAGTTTATATGATAGATTTTTGAAGCCGTAGCACAAAAGGCCTAAGCCTTACTCCATATATAATACCAAACTATTAAAATATAATTAGAATCAATCCAAACAACAAACACGTTATTCAGTATAGCTGAAAGCTAATTTGTTGTTTCATGTAAAAGATGGAATAGCGGTTATTCTTGTGTGTGAAGACAGAAAAAGTAAAAACTCCACTCTCCTTTTTCGGATTTCAGCTAACACAACGATGATCTGACGAAGTTGACGCCGCTTCTACAATCTCTACGTTTTTCGTCAACGCCGCTTCTACCATCTCTACGCCATGACAGTTTGTTTGAGATCCTACTTGCCTGTCTTTTCTCTCCCTTAGTGGTTCGCTATCTCGCTCGCAAGAGAAGTTGCAAGAAATCACTATTTCAAATGTACAATCCAAACAATATTTCCACAAATCCAAATAACAACACATCAAGTCATTAACAGACTAACAATTTAAAACTATTTTCACGGTAATCTGAAAAATCACTTTTCTCTCTATTCTCATTTATTAATCTCAATATAATTTTATTCTTGTACTAATCCTTGCACAATTAAAAGATATTTTTTTGTATAGAATACCACACAGGTGGAATCAGACTTTCTGGCTATGGAGTCAACCATATAAAATATTTATGATATAAATGAGAGTCAATTTTACCATATATGTAATATTTTACTCTAAATTATATATAAAATTTGAGTATAAGTATAAAAAAAAATTGAATAATAAAAAAAGATCGATCCATTCTCATAAAGTAGCTCGGTCTGTGGAATAACATGTATAAATAACTAGTATATCGATATAAAATGTTTAAATACCTGGCTCAACGAGTATAAAAATCCGACTGGTTCAAGTTTAAATATTATACATTTTAAATATAAATAAATAACTATAGGAGTTGTCATTATTACGTACTAATGATAATTATATTTTTTTTATTAAAATTTATTATTCGATATAACACTATAACAAAGGTCAGATGCTCTTTATTATTTTTGTTTGTCTTTTTCACGTAATCCAGAAAAAGAACCGATTGCAATTGTCATTTGTCAAATCCTTGTCGCCCAAATATTTGGTGCATGCATCCAGATCTTCTGAGGTGCATACAAACTATAATCACTTGGTGTAATGTTCATATGACAGCTTTGCCACACCAAAAAGAAACAAAAACAAAATGGAGGAAATGGTACTAGTTAGGATTGGAGAATTAAGTTTAATTGACAAAGCCCGCCGTGAAATACTGTCCTCCCAATCCCATGTCCTTATCATGCACTGGGTACAAACCAATTATGTTACCGTCGACCTTGACATTAATTCAAAATTTAGGGCCTGGTCGGCCATTTGCTATGCGCGTGGAAAAAAAAAAATTAACTCAGACTTCACAAAAATCAGTCCATGAGCACAGTATTTTGTCAGTTCAAAAATTTATATTCCATCACCCATTTCCGTTCCCATTCTACGGCCGAACAGGCCCTAATGCCCTTAGGGCCTGTTTGGCTGCCACTATGCTTGTGGGAAAAAAAAATTCACTCAGAATGAATTTTTTTTCCCACTCACACAATGTTTCGGCCATTTAAATTGGACCCAAATTCAAGCCCATTTCCGTTCCCGCCTAGCAGCCGAACAGGCCCTTAAAGAGTGAGGTTATGGTAATGTGCATATTATAAATCGATCTGGGTTATGAATTCGTATCTAGATATTAAAAATTCAAAATCCGAACTGTTAAACATGGTCTCCATGTAAAAATGTATTTGGAGATCAAATTTTATGTTTTAGAATGTTTTTACTGTTATTTTAGATAGGTAGAAAAATTAATTTTTTTAATTTGTCTAAATTTTTTGTACCAAGTAATTTTCTACTTGTTTAAAAGAATTGTAAAAACATTATAGACGATATAAAATTTGGTCTCAAAGTATATTTTCACATAATAACATTATATTTAACAGTTTAGATTGCTTGTTTGAATTTTGAAAATAAAAATATCAATCCATAACACGGGACAATCAGTAATATGCAAAGTTCTAAATAGCAATTATCACGTCATCGCAGAAAGACTAAAAAAATACTATAACTCTACTATTGTGCCGCTCCACTATAACTTACTATTCAGAACACTGATAATGTTCATATATTACCCTAGCCTCACTCAAATTTAAATTTCAGACCAAAAATATAAAAAGTGAATCTTATTGCACACATATTATGTGTTAAAAGTGGATCTTGTTTGAAAACTATAAAATCTATATTTTTAATATACACTTTTAATATTGGTGTGCAATAAGATCCACTCTTAATATGCACTTTTAATATACATTTTTGACGATGGGCGGAGGAACGGCGACGGGACGAAGAAAGAAGGAGGTGAAGATGGAAGCATCAACGAGGCGAGAGTGGAGTGAGAGCGATGACAGGGCAGAGGAGGGAGAAGGCAGAGGTGGAAAAATGACATCAAGTTTAAGATGGATGATAGTATGCTTAACTATGTTGCATGGATACGGGTATGGGTATCGTATCGGATACGATATGATACGGCAATACGATAATATGATAATTTTCAAAAATCTAGAATACAATACGGCTATTATATATATTATTTTTTATTATCTTAATTATATTATTTATTCAACACATATTATACCATAGTTACATATTCTAGCAATAAAGACTAGCTAGTGTAGTAGTAGATGCGGTCTACGAATTTTCACCCGGTGTACAAGTATCCATTGTGTATCGGGGAGTATCTGAAGCGTATCCGTTGTGTACTAATACTCCAGCTGGCGTATCCGACACATATCGCGTGCGTATCCGTATCCGATACGCACCCGATATAAGTACGGAGCCTTAAGTGGAGTATCGGGTAACATATATGCTTACCCATTTTTTTTTTCTCTCCCTCTGTTGAGAGATGAATGGAACAATAATTTTCATTTACAAAAGTTATAATTGGAGGACGAGCGGAGAATAGAAAATTAGAGGACGAAGATATTTTCTCTTAGAAATAAATAAGTGTATTTTTCTATTTTAAAATTATTATATGATGATCGAGTTATGAATTTCAGTGTCCAGTCCTTCTCATTTAGTTTGTCATAAAAAGATTTAAAATTTATTTTACTGTTTCATTCTCTCTTTCTCCACCTACCAAGTTCAAGTTCTATTTTTACGGACGAAATGCTAAAAGAATTTCCTATCTCGATCATTTTTTTTCGTATTTTCAAAATGTATTGTATTCATATTGCTAGAAGAAACACGATGCGTTGTAATTTATAGAAGCTATTCAGCAACAAGAGATTAAGTCTCTTTAAGATTTAATCCGCTTCTTTTAGCTTTCTTAGCCACTTAATCCTGCCAGACACCATTTCCTTAGCGCGGATTAAGATCACCTCCTTTAGTTTCCTTTTGTCCGGATCTTAATTCTCTGCTCGAACCTTTATGCACGTCTACTCCTTCCTTTAGCTTTCTTAATTTTTATTTACGGATTAAGACATCCGAACATCAGTTCCTTACTGCTCCTTAAACTCTTATTAATTCTTCATTCTTAATTCCTCGTTGCCGAACAGAACAGTCCCGTAAGCATAAGAGGAAAAAAAACAATTAAGCAACTCGTAGGCTCGTAGCATATAACAAAGAAAAATGACAAGTTATTTTTGAGGGGTACATCCGTACATGTAAATTCCAAGAATCTTTGAGGGGTTTGTGTGAAATGTCAAATGTGATCTAAAGAAGATATGAAAGAACTAAACAAGTGGCTGGGCCCACCTAATCGTGGGACCAACTGGACCTGACCAGAGAGAGAGCCCTGAATCTGATGATTGCTCCTATTTTCTCTTCCCCCCTGGACTCCTTCCAAATTCCTTCCTTTTCTTTTTTCCAATTCCCATTCTCCTCTCCTCTTCCCCAGTCAATCACTTCTTGCCACGTGTCCGTAATCCATGGCTGCTGCTGCGGATGCGGCGGCGGCGTCGGAGGCAACTGTCGGTGCCACGAGAGGGAAGGGGACAGCTGTTCAGGCGTGGAAGGTCGTGGTCGGATGGATGTGTTTCCTGTTACAGGTGGTGTTGCAGATACTGAGAGGAACCCCATCGTGGGCCCAGCTTCTCTCCTATGTTGGTCTCCGCCACCCCCTCCTCCCCTCTTCGTCCACGTCAGCTGCCACGTCGGCAGCGGCGTCTATACCTTTCGTGCCACTGTCTACGGAAGAGGTACCGACTGATACGCCACCGCCGTGTCAGAAAGAATCGCCAGATAAGCTCATAGTACTATCTTTTCTCCTTCTTCTATAGTTAAGCTATGAATTTGATTCTTTTTTTTTTATACATTTCATTCTTAATTGGATTGTGAGAAGCTGCACGAGATAAGACCTAAGTTTGCTTGAACTTTAGCTATATAATATTGGGCATATAGTAGTAATTACTAAATTTATGGTCTGGATGGCTTGATCAGATTGAGTGGGGCGAGATTACTTCAGAATTACGGTTCCTTCAGCTATCTACACAGAACACAGTGGGCACCTTCTAATTGGGAACACAGTGGATACCTATCATTTTGCGTGTGTTTTGAATTTGTAAAATTCATGTATAATTTGGAATGAGATAAAGTACCAAGTGTGGTAATGCATCTGGAAATGAATATCAATTGGTCAAGTGGAAATGATGTTCTATTGTTACTTTCCCAATTTGTGCAACATAAGTTGAAGCTTGTTGAGGGAGCTTATGATGTCTATTAGGTGGATTTGGGGACTGTTTGTTTGATATGACAGCTGATTATCTAAAAATTGATAATTTTTGGGTTAGATTCTGTTAGTTGGTCTGACAGTTAGGAAGTATATAATGGATTATAGGAGACAAAATAGTGTTATATGCTAATTAAGAGCCTTGTTTTCATGCTGCACCAACTAGGTATGTGGTCCAAATAAGGCTAAAAAATCTTTTTTGGCTAAAAAATGTAGGTGGTTCTTGATTTGGATGAGACATTGGTATGTGCATATGAGACATCTAGTCTACCGACCCTTATACGTTCACAAGCAATTGAATACGGTATAAAGTGCTTCGAGCTGGAGTGCACGTCATTAGATAAGGTTAGCTGACTGGTACTAGGTTTTACAAACTGGCACATCTAGAAAACCTGTTGGTCGAAATTGTGTTTTGTGATTTGGACCAACTTTTTATAAAGCCCCATTGAAACATAATGCAAACAAATAAAATTAGCTGAAGATCCATAAGTTAATTATGTTGAGTAATATTTTTGAAACTATAGGAGGTTGATGGGAAACAAAAGGTGAACCATGTAACAGTTTTTGAACGGCCAGGATTACATGAGTTCTTGCAGCAGACAAGTGAATTTGCAGATCTCGTCCTCTTTACTGCTGGCTTAGAAGGTTTTTTCCCAGATCATTTTATTTTATCTGCTTGTTTTTATTCAAAAAGGTTGAATCATCTAATCTATCAAAAACTATTATCTATAATTAATAGTGTAATGCAAACTTCTTTTCAGGTTATGCTAAACCGCTTGTGGACAAAATAGATGTTCACAAAAAATTTATATGTCGACTCTATCGGCCTTCAACTGTTGCCACGTCAGTTCATTGCTAATAAGTTTCTGGTTTATTGCAATGAAATTATTTAATACACTGTATATATTCTAATTCTGTAATAACCATGAGTTGAAATTTAAATGCTACAGGGAGTACAGGGAGCATGTAAAGGATCTTTCTTGTCTGACAAAAGATTTTTCAAGAATTGTTTTAGTAGATAACAACCCATTTAGCTTCTTGCTTCAGCCCATGAATGGGATACCTTGCGTGCCTTTTTCCGCTACACAGGGAGGTGATAATCAGGTACGTAGTATTAAGTAGTTAAACATTTTCTTGGATAATTAACTAAATATTTTTTAGCAGTAGATCATACAAAACCAAAAGCTTTTTAATATCATGAAGTTGTGTGGCTTTGCTACTATAGTCTTCTAGTCCGGATCCTCTGAGGTAACTCAAATTTTGAGTTTTGATCTGGACCGTCCAATCAGAATCTGGTCCAATCCGGCCCGAGGTTGTATGCATGGGTCCCCTTTAATATTCGTGCCAAAGCAGATCGGACGGTCCGGATCTAAACTCAAAATTTGAGTTAGGTGGTATGAATTCTTAGTCTTCTGGGTGTTTTTGTATTTATTTTAATTAATTCGTGACTATTTTAGATGACTACCAGCCAGAAGCTCTCAGCTATAATAAAATGGTCAGGAATTTACCTGAGTTCTTTTACTTAATGTTGGCTTTTATAATATTCAGTTGCTAGGAGTTATACTTCCACTTCTCAAGCAGATATCGCTACAGGAAGACGTCAGACCTCTGTTATATGAAACATTTCGCATGCCAGAATGGTTCCAAAAACATGGGATTCCACTTCAGCCTAATCAGATTTTGTAGATTCTTTTTCTTTTGCAATATTAATTCTTCATTTGGTTCAGCTTATGTATCATATGGCTTGTTACAAAAAGCCATTGTACATTATTTTTTCAATTCTTGATCCCTTCTACATGGTTATTGAAGCAAGCATTTTAGCACAGAGTGGAGTTATTTCATTAGGTGTACTGCAATTAGATGCACAAGGAGCATGTAAACTTAATTGACAATTCATTGTATTTGGTTGTATAGTTGTAATACTTGTATTAAATAGGAAAACAAATGGCCAAACCTAGAGCTTAAAATGTGGCAGATGATCTTCTCATTTTGGTTTCTTCTGATATTGGCTTGTTTTTCATGAGTTTACTCTTACATATCCCTCCAACTATAACTAAATCAAAGAGAAGCAAATCTTCAATAAAAATAAAAAAACAAAACCTTGCAGTATTCAGTTTGAATATATTTACTGATCCCAACAAGAATACACAACAACCAGTTATGAACCTTACATGGCATATGTTGTAGAGTCTGTATTTCTGATTTCACCATAAATGCGAGATGCTTCATCCAGCCGATCGGCTCTCTCATAAACCGATGCTGCTACAAGTCTTAGTTCTTTCTTATCAATCTCAGGATCCATACCCAATTTTTCAATCAGCCTTTTAATCCCTGCAATATTACCTTTCATTCCAAGAAGACTTAACATCTGAAAATGCACCCGATCTGTGAACACGCAGCTTTCCTCCTCCATCTCACTGTACAAGGCTGATGCCTTGTCAAACTCCCGTAACTTACCATAAGCATTTAACACTGTTGCAATCGTCTCAGAATCAAGGAAGAAACCTCTCTCACGCATTTCATCGAACACCTCAATCACATTCTTGTGCCGACGGTTTTTTGAGAATAATTCGATCATTGATCCATAAACTGATATTTCTTTCACCTCACCAGCTTTCACAGCTTGTCTAAACACCCAAGCAGCCTCGTCAACCCTGCCGGCTTTTGCAAGAATCTTAATTGCTGTGTCTTTTGTTATGTTTTCAGGATGCTTTAGGTCATGCAACAATCGCCTTGCGTGGGAGACTAAGCCTGCTCGCTCATAAACCACTATCATGGTTTGGTACAAAACAGGGTCTATTTCCACTCCGGACTCTCTCAATTTCTGAAACAATTTTGCAGCATTATCTAGCTTTCCAGCCTTGCCCCAAATGGAGATGATAGTGGAATAAGTAATAGCATTTGGCTGGATCCCTTTGGTTTGCATCTCTTGCACTAGGCTACTAGCTTTCTCATGCTCAAGTGATTTCCCATAAATGGCAACCATTGTATTATATGTGACAACATTCTGTTCTATTCCCTTCCTTTGCATGAGACGAAAGAGCTGTATTGCCTCACCAAACAACTCAGCATCTCCATAAACCCGAAGCATGGTGTTATAAGTAACTATGCCGGGTTTCACTCCTAACTGGGGCATGCTCCAAAAGAGCCGATCAGCCTCCCGTGCAAGCCCGAGCTGTCCATAGGCATGGATCACTATATTAAATGTAGTCAGATCAGGTTGAACTTTACTACTTCGCATTTGTGAAAAAAGAGACAATGCAGCTAAAAACCGGCCCCGCTTGACAAATGCCGATAGCATAGTTGAATATGAAACAGAATCAGGCACAACACCAAAGGCTGCCATGTCATCTGTCAGAACCCTCAGTGCATCCCGCATTAGACCTGCTGAGCAATAGGCTGAAATGGCAGAATTAAATGCACGTAAGTCGGGTTTAACTCCGCTCGCACACATGCGTGAGAATAAAGATATAGCCTTTGAAGGATCGCTTAACTTCATTGCCAGATGCATCAACGTGGAAAATAGCACCAAGTCCGGCATCACCCGATCCTCCTCCATCAGAGGCAAGAAGGAAAGCGCCAAATCAAGATGACCTGCTGAGCAGAGAGAAGACAGAAGGGTAGAATAGGAAATTGCATCTGGAGTTAGCCACAGAGATCTCATTTCCATCAATAAACCACAAGCGAGGTGATAATTTCCGGATCGGCAAAGGGTGCGAAGAAGGATGTTGTAGGGGTATAAAGGAGGGGGGTAAAGAGAGGAGGAAGAGGAGCTCTTGTTGTACATCCAGTCAAGGAGAGCGAGAGAACGCGAGGGGGAGGAAGAGAAGGGGAAGGAAGAGAGGAGAGTGCACATGAAACGAAGGGAGAGGACGGGGCGTGGTCCGGACCTGACGTAGCGGGACATGACGGCGGTGAGCTCGGAGAAGGAGGTGGTGAGAGAGAGGGAGGCGAGGAGCTCTGGCATGTCCACTGTGTGATCCAAATATTGGGATTTTGAGCGGTGGTTTGGATTGATCCAGATTCGTTTGCGAGGTCCGGGGGTGGGGCGAAGGGAAGAAGACGAGTAGCGGTTGTGGAGATACGAGGTGAGGTCTGACATGGTGAGAGACTCAGAATTGGGAGGGAAAGGATGGGGTTTATCTTCGAGTCGACTACTTTTTGAGATTTTTTTTCGCTGTTTTATTCGGTTCGGTTGGGTTCGGCCGGTCCGGGGTAACTGTTAAGTGTTAAGGGATCCCCACCCCACCCCATTATCCCGGCCTAAATAATGTAAGAGAGATCAATCGTCCACAAGGCATACCTCGTTGGAATTTTATTCGGGAGAAATTTGGGTCCGATGGGCATCGGACCCAGAGTGAGTTCGACAGGTTCTCTCACCGTCCGATCTGCTTTAGGAATCGCGCCCGCAACTTCCGCGCCTGCTTTAAATTCGTGAGCACGAATCTTAAAGTGAATCGGACGGTCCCAAACCCATCGGACCCAAGCCTTTGTACCCAACGAGTTTGGCACTTGGCACTTGGCAGTCACCATGCATAGCGAACTTGGCGAATTCATATCACCTCATGTAACAGAATATTTTTGTTTAGATCCGGACCGTCTGATCAAAATCCGCACAAATATTAAAGGGGTCTGTGCATTTCACTTCGGACCAGATTGGTCTGAAATTTAATCAGACGGTCCGGATCTAGACAGAAATATTTTTAATTTGCTACTTTGCCGTTAGATCTATCTAGCAGGTACTAAAGTTTGCATTTCAGCAACAAAAACAGAAATAATGAAGAATAAAAAAAGTGAAATAACACTAACTCTGGTATAACATAAAGCACGAACAAAGACGGTCATTTATGTTTGATACTCTGATGCTTTTCAAGGGAAATAAATCTGCTGCGATTCCAAATGATCGCAGGATCTTGCGATTTCAATCCCAATCATTTATATATTTTGAGATTCGTGCAAATTTTATGAGTGATGCGTTTACATGCAAATTTTTTATATTTTCGAGTTGCTGAAATTTTTGATATTTTCGATTCCAAATGATCGCAGGATCTTACTTTATGAGTGATGCATTTACATGCAAATTTTTTATATTTTCGAGTTATTTTAGTATCAAATCAAGCGGTAAAAAATATTGAAAAATGAATGTATTAAAATTAACTTAAAAACTCACACATTTGACCGCTTGACTTGATACTAAATAAATTCGAAAAATTATAAATTTTGCATGTAAACGCACAACTAATGAAGTAGATCGGTTTGAACGGTTTGGATTCACCGTTTGAAGTCGATTTGATAGGTTTTGGAGTTGGTGTTATATAGGCTGAAATGACACTGATGTTATACTAGCCAGACTCATTCATGTTTGATACTCTGATGCTTTTCAAGGGAAATAAATCTGTTGCCATTCCAAATTCCAATCATTTATATATTTCGAGATTTGTGCACAAGAACTAACTTCTTTTGAAAATTGAAATTGTTGCATTCCAATGAATGAACGGTTGGGATTAGAATCGTAGCAGATTTGTTTCTCTTTTCAAGTACAAGTCCTCCTTTCTATGTTTGTACTTTGTAGACTGGATCTGAAGTACTGGGAGTTATCAGAATTATTTCTTGTATTTCACCCTTTCTTTGTGTGAATCAATATGTATCAAACTTCAGATTACGACTAAGTGAATGCGTTTGATCACATCCCTGATTGTTATTTGATTTTTGTAGCTAGTAGCAAGTTGTTTATTTCACAAAATCAAAATTAAGGAAATAATATCTAACTGTACCCAAACATGAGCTCACACACACACGAGTATATAACGGGAAATTTTTATAAAATGTCATTCTTTTTCAAAACAAAGAACAAACTATTTTTTTTTTTATTTTTAACAAAATGCTCTTGTGAACTCCACTTGTTCCCTCTCTTTCCCTCCCTCTCACTCCTTCCTATTTACTCTCATTTATTATTTGCTCAAGTAAAATATACAATTGTGATTTCATTCCCGTTTTGAATAATTTTTATTTTTTGTGTGTATAAATGATTTAGAATAAAAAATTTAAGTGTGACATTTTGTTTGTTAAAATAAGAAAGTATAATATTAGCGTAAATGTAGAATATTTCCAACATATGGGTCTTTTAAAATTATTCTATTATAAGACATGATATTAACTTATTTTATAAAAAAAAGTATCTAACATATAAATGTTTTTAATATACGCATATTATATAGTTTATTCGGTATAAAATTTCATATTCTTAGTTTTCACAACTATAAGAATTTTATCACATCACATGTTAAGAACAATTTCTAATTATGTATTTGATATAATCTTAAGAAATTAAGAAATAAATAACTAATGCAAGAAATATTGAGTTTGAATACTATAGCAATGAGTGGTGTAGATGGTTTGGGACACATTTTTTACAGCTTCGAAGTGCATATCTGGTTCAATTAATTACTAGATTCGGCAAAGTTTAGTTTTAATTTTTCACCATAATGTATTTAATGGCGAGTCGTATTACTTGCATTGTAACTTATTCAAAGCTGTTGGCATTATTTCTTGCATTGGTTATTTATTAATTTCTTAAGATTTTATCATATACATAATTAGTATATTTTTATTGAAGCATAAGTATCTTACTAAATTGTTCTTAACATGTGATGTGATAAAATTATTATAATTGTGAAAACCAAGAATATGAAATTTTATACCAAATAAACTAGATAAAATACGTATGTTAAAATTATTTATATGTTAGTTAAAAAGATTTTATAAAATAAGTTAATACCATGTCTTATAATAATTTTTAAAAAGACCCATATGTTGGAAATATTCTACATATACAACTTTCTGATTTTAGCAAATAAAATTTCACACTTAAATTTTTTATTCTAAATCATTTATACACATAAAAAATAAAAATTATTCAAAACTAAATGACATCACAATTGTATATTTTACTTAAGAAAAGAATAAATGGGAGTAAATAGAGAGAAGTGAGAGGAAGGGAAAGAGAGGGAATAAGTGGGGTCCACAGAGACATTTTTTTAAGAATTTTAGAAGGAAGGTATTTTGTTCTATGTTTTGAAAAGAATGGCACTTTGTAAAATTTCCCGTATATAGCACCTCTAAAATCCCAATGGATATTCTCACTAATTAGGTCAACTTTCTGGATTGTTCCCGAACCAAATGCTTATTTCTAAAAAACCTGAATACAGCCCAAGAGGGAAAATTGCTAATATTTACAAGTTACAATACAATAATTTCATCCAGAAAATTAAAAAAATAATACAAACACATGCACAACATAGACAAAAACAAGAAACAAACTGGACAAAAGCATACTTATGCTTGCTTAAAAATGGCCTAAGAAAAAGGAAACAAAGGAACAGGCACCATGTAAGAGGTAGACAAAGGTCTGACCTGAAACAAGCATTTCTAGTGATATGAGAAAGAAAGCCATTGATGTTGTAATGCCTCTTCAGCAGTTGGTCGTCTCCTCGGATTTATTTGGAGCAGGTACGAAAGAAAATCAACAAATTTCGTATCAGAGGATTGTAAATGCTGTGACAAAGATGACTTCTCGGGTACTAGATACTCTAATTGGTCTGTTTCCTGAAATACAAGAAAAAGAAGAAAATAAAAAAGCTAATATTGAATTCCTAATTACCATTTTATCATTAAATTTATGGTACGCTGCTGTTCCATGTCGGTGAATTTTAACCTAGCATAACTATGAGTGACAGAGTAGAAAGAATCGCAAAAATAAATCAAACCTCATTTTTATGGAAAAGGTCATAGTCATCTGTGAAGTACTTGCTGGTCTCATGTCCCAGCACGAGCATTTCCATATCTATTGGTCCAATAATACCAATGATGCGGGCCAGCATCGTAGAAACGGAATCATTTGGAAACAACACCTGTTATATCAAAAAAGCAAGAAAATCATCCACAGAGATTAAGGAACTGACACGTTATCAAAGCATGAAATGGTTCCATGAGTTTAAATCTTAAAATTATTCAGAAAATTATTATGAGGTTGTATATTCTTTGACTATCTAATTTAAAAGGATATTTTTGGAGAAAGTTCTATAGCCTATAAAAAGATTTTGGTACAAACTTACCTCTCCAGTACAAAGCTCAGCCAAGATGCAACCTAGTGACCATATATCGATTTTTTGATCATAAGGGAGCCCCAAAATAACCTCAGGAGCCCGATATGACCGTGATTGCACATACAAGCAGAGATTATCAGTGACAAAACAACTGCTACCCAAATCTATTACTTTAATCTCACACCTGCTGTAGCTCTTTATGAGTATGTTTTCTGGTTTTAAATCACAGTGCATTATTCTCAGGTTGTGTAGGTATACAAGTGCTTCTAAACATTGGCGAGCAATTGCCTGCAATAACACAAATGCAAAATTAACCACACAAGCTTTAAACGAAGGTCATTAAAATACTTTGATCATCAGAGAATAGACCACTATGCTACCTGTATTCTATGTATGTTGAAGTAGACCTCGCCACCAGACTCTTGGTTGTACTTTTGGAATTCATACAAGTTGGCCCGCAATAGTTCTGTTACTATGAAGAGGTGTTCCTACAAAGAATCTAAGTAAGTCCACAAAAAAATATATAATGGTCGAAATTGGTATAGAAGTAACTTTGAAGATCCAAGTACCTGATAATAGAAGTAATCATAGAGCCGTAATATATGGTGCTCATCAGCTGGATCATATTTATTAACAAACTTGAGGAGTTTTATCTCATCTAGACTCTGATCAAAGAAATCCTTGTCATTCTTTATTATCTTGAGGCATACATCTGTTCCTGTGTACATATCATGTGCCTGAACAACCTTACTAAATGCAGCCGATCCGAGGTACTCTGTGACATAATATCTTCCCGCTATAACTGAATTGAGTATGATGGCGAAATCCTTGTTTTCTTCAAAACCTGTCCTGTAGTGGACGCCTAACATATGAGCACAAAGGGTGTGCTTTCATAAATTTAATTGTATAATCACAGTTCGGAAAAGGTATGAGAGGGAAATGATGGTGATTTCAAAGAGATGTATTACAAATGCAACTGAAAGGGGAAAAAATTGAGTAAGATGGAAGTTTAAATACCATCAAAGATGAAGTTACAAATTGTAGTAACCAACTTTTTGTTAAATTTAACAGAGTTCAAAAGGTGTCTATAGTTTGCTAATAGTTTTTACAATACGACACCTCATCAAAACTAGGCAGTCGAAATTATAGATTGTTGAAAAATAATGCTGTATTTCTGTTCAATTTAAAGTGTTGCTTAACCAAAGCAATTAATTCTTCCTATTTCAATTTTCCGAGTTTGTCCTTTAACTAATTGTTTGACAGTATCAACTCTCTTCGAAATTTAAAAGCACGTGGCTTTTCATTTTTCAATCTATGCAAAAAGCAAATGCAAAATATAACATAATGAAGGATTGAGAACCTTACTTGTTCTTACGATGTATGATCCTCAAGTTAAAAATTTCATATTCCTTCCGAAAATTTGAGAGAGCAAGTTCAACACCATCTTCTTTCTCTTCCTCCTCTTCGGCCTTTTTGCTACCCAAATCCTTGATGTCACCATCCCAATTTAAGGGCCCAAAATCTCCCATTTCAAAGGCAACATCAGCATCTTCATTATCCAAAGAAGTGCTCATCTCAGTATGACTTCCCTTCGGTGCATGTTCAATATCAACATTATTTGTACACTCAGAATGTTTGTTGGTTTTGACCTTGAGCTCCGGTTCAAAGTCTGAAAAATTAAGTTGAAGTAAAGCATTAAATCTACATGGAACAGTGAAACTGAGAGGGGGATATCGGATCGCCAGAAAACATAGCATATTTTGATTAAAATATAACTAAACTAAAAATCAGAAATATAGAGAGTAACAACTCACTTGCTAGAGCACTTGAATCTGCCATATAAGACGCAGCAATTTCTAATTCCTTCCGGCCGGCATCTCTTAATGGATCCCCTTCAAGTATCAAATCTCCCCCGTTCTCCCCTCCAACCCCAAATTCATACAAAATCTCAGTCGAATCATCCATTATCTTATACCTTTCATACACGGCCCCATTAGGATTCCCCTTCTTACCCCCTCCCTTGCAACAATCGCACAACGGGGACCCACAGCTATCTACAGCACCAGAGCCGGCACCTTCTTTATCAAATTCCATACCAGAGTGAGTTGAAGTGACGAACTTGTCCTTGCTCTCATCAGTACCGCGGGTTCCGCCTGTCAGCGACTCATCATACCACCACGAGCTTTCATTGAAGAATTCAGAGCTGTTGTTGTACTCTCTTGCCGTGCCGAACTCCATTTCTGACGAGCTGGTTTCTGATCTTGCCTGTTCTGGGGACCACGTCCCATATGGATTCTGCAAACCTGTACCTCCAAATTTCTAATTGTTAAGAGAATTTGAGAGAATTCAAATAAGAAAACAAGAAAGATACGCCACTCAATTTAACCCATAAAAAAGTAGGAATTGACAGAATTGCTAAGGAAATCTTTAAATTAATATATACGCCACTCAATTTAGTATTCTGAAAGCAAACAAATACACGCCACTCATTAGTATTCTAAGCAAACAACTACGTCAAAATTTAAAAATAATAACAAAACTTAAGTAAAATAAGTCCGATGCTTAGCCGCCCGCCTCAAATCGGAAACATAAAAGACAAATCTATCAAAGTCTAACACCAAAATCAGCTCAAGCACGCCTTAGCATGCAGTAGAGACACAAGTCTAGAGCTAAGAGATTAGACAAACGAACCAAAAGATCTTACAACGTACATATTAATTTCAAAAAATTTACTGGCATACTAGCCAAAGTTGAAGAAATTAAAGCGAATTTTGTGAAGCACAATGGATAGAGGATAGAATTCTAGTAGATAAGGTATCTAGTGACACGGAGCATACCAGGAGAGGAGTGTATACTGACAAACGCATCGTCGTCGTTATCTGAGCTCGAGGAAGCGTGATCCGGCAGAGACATCCGGAGCGGCGGGAGATTCTCCGGTGGCTCTGCGTCGGCGACGGAGACCGCGGCGCCGCCTCCACGAGAGAGTACATCGTCCAGGAGAGCAGAGGCGGCGCGCGAGTAGCCGCGATCGGCCAGGAAGGCCATCACCTCGTCTAAACCCGGTGTCGACATTGGTGACGTCACCTGTTCAGGTTAGAGTACGGGAAAATGAAGGCGCCACACCATTTGATTGGCGCGAGAGACTGAGAGAGAAAGTCAAGAGAAGAAAAAAAACTGGAGAGAGATCGAGAAGGTCTTGTAAGTTTCAGTGTCCGCGTCAAATAAAATACTGGAGGGAACTGGGGGTGATCGCACCTGATTTTGAAGGCAGGACTGCGTGAGCAGAATGGCAGAGTGATTGTCAAAATAATCCTCTCCGTAGGAAACGGTCTGCTGCTACTATCATGCTCAGTATTTTAATTGAAATAAATAAGTTATTTTTTTATTTTTTTATGATAAAATACATTGGGATTACTTGCTAGAGGTATTAAAAAGTAGAAACTTTGGAGACAAATGGATTCAATGGATCACTCAATGGCTGTACAGCTCACAGTCTTGTTTGACCATTAATGGGGAATTAACTAACTATTTTTACTGTAAGAGAGGGGTTAGACAGGGGGATCCTTTATCCCCTTTTCTTTATATATTAGCTGCAGATACGTTAAGTAAAATTTTCAATAAGGGTAGAACATCAGCAGTAATTACTGGTCTAGGTCCTACTTGTATAGATCAAAAAGCAATTACCAATTGCCATTATGCAGATGACACTATCCTTTTCCTGGCTGCCCAGGATGAGAATATTGAATCTGCATGGTGGGCAATGATGGCATTTGAGGCTTTATCAGGGATTAAAGTCAATTATGACAAAACTGAGATGTATCCTATCAACATAGATCCCCAAACTTCACATTTTAATCAACTTTTTAGATGTCAATGGGGACAGTTCCCTATCAAATACTTAGGTCTTCCTTTGCATATCCAAAAACTTGCAGTAAAAGATTGGCAATTCTTAGTAGATAAATTAGAAAATAGACTACCAAGTTGGAAAAGCCAACTTCTATCTATAGGTGGTAGGACTACATTATTGAATTCAGTTTTATCTTCCATACCTTTATATGCTCTATCAGTATTCCACATCCCTACCACAGTTCTTGCTCAAATAGATAAAATTAGAAGGAGATTTTTGTGGCAAGGTACAGAAAAGAAAAAGAAATATGCTTTAGTAAATTGGGAAACTATTTGTTTAGCTAAACAATTTGGAGGGATGGGGGTTTTAGATCTTAAGGATATGAATAGAGCACTGTTATTAAAATGGTGGTGGAGGTTTAAAAACCCTGATTACAATGCTATTTGGAAAACTATAATCTTACATAAGTATGTTGCACACAATACCCCTCTATCCCCATTTTGGAAGTGTATATCTAGTCTAGAACATATAGGATCTCTTAGTGTACAATATCAGCCATGTAAGCAATCACAATGTCAGTTTTGGGAAGATATTTGGTTTAGAGATTGTTCCTTAGCTACTAGATATCCAGCAGTATATAGGAAATGTAGTACTAAACACATAGCTTTTAGTGAGGTTATTAATTCCCAAGGATTGAGGGTTCAGTTTAGAAGACCTCTAGAGGGCATGGATTTGGTAGACTGGACTGAAATTCTTCATCTCATTAGTAATATTTCCTTTACAACACCCCAAGATCAACTAGCTTGGAGATGGACTCATACAGGGAAGTTCACTACACACTCCTTATACAATTTTTTAAACTTTAGAGGTGTTATACCTACCAACACAGAACTGATCTGGTGGACTTTACCCATACCACCAAAACTCAGGATCTTTATGTGGTTGACAACACATAATTCTATACTTACCAAAGACAACCTAACTAGTAGGGGATGGTCTGGAGACCAAACTTGTCAATTCTGCTCTGACAATGAAACCATTACACATCTGTTTCTCACTTGTACTTTAGCTCAAAGAGTGTGGTTTTGGTTAGGGAAAAGTCAAGATGTGATGCATGGTTGGCTTTCCTTTGATGATATCATTAATTTTGCAATGCATCTACCAGCTGATGAAAAAATTGGTTTCCTATTGGTTCTCAGTGCTGTCTGTTGGACAATATGGAAGCATAGAAATGATAAATGTTTTAATCATTGCAATACTAAATCAGCTAGAACGATTATCTTACTAATTAAATCTCTACTTGGTTATTGGGCAGGCAATGTCAAGCAAAAGGTGAAACAAGCTGTAGATGATTGGATGCCAATTGTTGAAGACGCAATCCCTCTAGCTCAATACATGCCGTTGGAGATGGTGGTATACCAGCCTCCAGTGCCACCTGATTAGAAAATGAAGCCCCTTGACTACCAATTTTTGTACTTAGCAACTATAGTTAGCATCCTCCTCTGTGGCTTAGTTATAGCCTCTTTAGCATACTTTTGGTACTTAGATATCACACAGGCTTGGTTTATAGCTTGGGTGTTATGCATACTATGTTGCTTCTGTGGTAGTGCTGTTTTACGTTCTTGACTATTTCACTGCTGAACAGTATCCTTGTAATTATGGTTTTATGTTCCAATGGAACGGGCTTATGCCTCTTTTAAAAATAAAAAACAAATAAGTTATTTTTTTACTTGTGATGTCAGTAGCCAGTATCTATTACAATTGAAAGGGATTAATTGACTCCTATTAATTTTTAAAATTTATAAGTCTATATTTGATTTTTCATATAGTTTAGAGTAAAAAGTTATAGATACTGTAGATTGATTCCTCATACACTATATGAAAATTTTATATGATTGACTCTCATAATTTGAAAGTCTGATTTCGCCTCTATTTAGGTACACAATTTTTGTGAGTGTAACAAGAAAGATGATGAATTATTTATTTTCACAACCGGTCAAATAGAATACTAGATATTTCTCTTAAATATGTTATATATTTTGTTTTTTTAATAAAGAGTAAAGCGCGTACTCTATAAATTTTAAATGAGTTTTACAATAAATTAAGTGAGTTTGTAAGTTTTTAAAACATAGAAGAGGTAAAAATGATATTATAAAATTTAAAGAGAAAAATATGTAATTTCAAAGTTTTTGAAGACTACATAAAATTCTCTCAAAGTAAAACTAGAATCAAAACATATATTATGTCATCAATCCATGTTGTTTACTCAACAAGTGTTTGAAAGGTTTCAATTCTTTTTGCATTTGAATTTTTAAACGGTAACTTAGACAAAAAGTTTAACCACTCATGTTGTATTTTTAAGTCTTCAAAAAATAAAAAATGTACCTGTTTAATCAGTATATATAATTCAAATGTAATGTTAAATAGACATTGCTCTAGTTAAAAATGTACTAAGAGCATCTACATCTCTGGTACTATTAGAGTTTCTAATCTGATGTGGCAGTTTTTAATTCAGTTTTAAAGATGTGGGAGAGTTTCTTATTTAAAAACTATGCAGTGAAGTTTCTTATTAAGAAACTGTAGATCAAATAATTGGCTCAAATTATTTCTCATTTTCAATTTTTATTGCTGACGTGATTTAATATAAACTCTAAAATTAATTTCAGAGATGTGAGAGTTAGAAACTTTAGAGATTTTAATTTCTAAAAAATACTTAACAGTTATTTAGAAACTCATTTGAGTTGCTGGAATGTAGATGCTCTAAAAATAGTAATAAAATTAGAATAAATACGAAGTAAGTAATCCATTGAAGAGTGTCCAATTATGTGAAAAAAGGACATGTCCTGTGTTACGGACAATGGAGAGATGACAAGCACCATAAAAGGGGTATTCATGAGGGACCACGAGGGAAAGGTAATGGCAGAGAGGTGACAATATCATTAGGAAGACAGCGAAGGATTGCGTTTGGATTCTCTCTATAGTGATAAAAAATAGTTGAACGGTCTCAGTTAGATCTTTACCATTAATTTTCATTTAACGGTTTTGATCTAACCTGACTTTGTAAACCTTCATACGGCTAGGTTGTATCAAAACCGTTGGATATAAACCGGGCGTCTTACTCTGTCTGGGACCATCCACATAAAAACCGTACGATTAAAGAGGAGATGAACTTTTGAAGAGGGGCGCGGGCGCGGTCTTGCCAGAGAGTCACGTGCGAGACCTGAGAGAGTGCCACGTGGCGGTAATCGGTGTCGTTTCTCCTTTTTTTGCTCTTGCTCTGGGCAAGTGGTTTAGCGGTTGGTGGCCGCAGTGTGATATTATCACGCAAGACCTATTTGCTCTGCCTCTGCTGGCTGCTGCTATGCAATCGGGATATATTATTTTTTAACCTTGAAGCTTCCTTTCGAGCTTTGGGTAATTCGGTCAGGTATTGCACTGGATCTGAAATCGGGTAATGATGACGCATATGGAAAATGACATGAGATAATATTACTTATTTACCCTGATCAGGAAAATCGCTGGAGTAAGTAAGATTGATTTGTGGAAAGGTTTGGCGCACCTTCCTGGGGCCTGGGCAGCGAACAAACAATTCTAGGGAAATTCAAAAACTTGAGCCAAGGGAAATGGTCCATGTCCCAATCACTTGTATCTCCACATGCATTCAATTCAGATCCAACGCGTTGCCTGACTCGTCTGTTTTGTCTGCTACAAATCTTAAAACGGACCTCCCTATATTTTAAATAATTTTGGCTCGAATGGAAGTATTCTACACGGTCTGAGCTGAAAATTATTGTTTACATCAATGTTCTAAATAGCGCGCTATAGCGTTTTCGGACTAAAAAAACTATGACGCTATGCAGTGGCGGAATATAATGTAATTGAATGGGGGCTAAGCCCCCTCTATCAATTAAAAATTTTCATTTTTATCCTTTAAAATTTTTCATTTTTATGCTTTAAAATTTTGAAATTTTATAAAATTAATACCATTAGCCCCCCTCATAAAATGAAATTATATGATGTCCATTTATCTAGCCCCCTTTATCTCAATTTTCTAGTTCCGCCCCTGACGCTATGGCCATATAGCGCCGCTATAGCGCGCTATTTCGCACTATAGCGGCGCTATATGGCCATAGCGCTGTTTTTTCAGCCGTTCCACTGTGACGCGATAAACGCTATTTAAACCTTTGGTTTACATATTTACATCTAACCTTTATAACGGCCTACGGGGTGCATATTTGGAGACTATTACCAGCTTCTGGTTTACATGTTCCAAGGAATAAAGTACAAAAGGATACAACGAAATGATTCGCTGAGCAAAAACCAATCCTGTCTAATAATCTAGAGACCAACTACTCATCTATATGACTATATTATATTCCTTGCATCATTTGTACAAACCCATATTCTTCAATTTTAATTTAGACGAATTTAGTTGGTAGTTGATGATGAAGATCACACCATATATTGAATTTGACAGCCAAACAATGTGAATAAAGCACATAATTGTTTGTCTTCTTTTCTTCAAGTAATTAAATAAGCAATTCCTTTCACAAGGCGACAACTTACCTACCGTTAGTTACGGACTTACGGTACCGACCAATAACTTTTTTGCTAGAACTGCCGTAGATGGGGTAGATCAGATGGGTCCTGTTTTGTGTCGGGTTATTTCTAGACACTTTATTATTATCTTACCATGTATGATGTATCTGGCTATCTGAAGTTCTGAACCAACTTTTAGCTTTCATGCAGGAACGGTTTCTAAAAAGAGGTCAATTTGGGTCTGATGTTTATCGGACTCAAAGTGAGTTTGATGGGTTCGATGATTGTCCGATCTACTTTAATATTTGTGTTCGCAACTTTCGCATCTGCTTTACAATTCGTGCGCACGAATTTTAAAACAGATCGGACAGTTCCGAAACCCATCGGACCCAAATTTGAGTCCGATGGGCATCGGACCCAAGCTAGCTGCTCTCTTCTAAAAGAGATCATTGTTATGGTACTTGTAAAAAATAATAAATATTAGAATTTTTCATTAAAAACTAAAAAGTCACTTTTTTCACTAAAAACAAACACTTTTTTATTTTTTCTTTAATATAATATTAAATTTATATTTGAGCTCATGTGCAAATTCCTTCTATCAACATGGTGAAATCCATGCATTACTTCTACAATCATGAGAGAGTTTTGATCTTTCTAATTGTTCAAATTTTATTACAATCTTTCTACTAATTAAAATCATATATTTTTGGTCGAACGGTCGTAGATCACACCTTTATCCATTAACAACCTCATTAAATTTATTAATCACCAAATATATCAATATTAATGGTTCTTATTTAAGATTACAAGCAAAACGAGTGCAATCTTAAATAGATTTCACATCCATATTAACAAAATACCTTAGAGAATGAAAAAATGTGAAGTATCGATATTTTTTTATGTGATGGTTACTCGACGCATTATTTGAAACATTTATATTGCTATTTGTACTTATGATCTCGAATTGAGAGAAAATATTTAATAAAGTAATTGGCACCTCCCTTTTGAATTTAAAAGTTGAAATTTGTATTCAAAGGGATAATATTTAAATTTACCAAACTGAGTTGTCTATAAAGAAATTACTAAATTAAACAACCAGCTAGAAAGGATAAATTGAAATTTAATCTTCCCGAACATAAATTGAATTGAAAGTTAATTAATCTTCACAAGATAACTTGATACATAAGGTGAAATTTAATCTGCCCCAACAAAATTGAAAACCCCAGTTTGCCCCCCAAGTGTCCTCCTTACTCTATCAAACTAAATCAACTCAAAAACGATTTTTAAATTTGAACTCTATGCCAGGTCTCTAGTTTTATGTTTACAAACCATTAATCTGCCACCGGTGAATCAGGTTCGATTGCTGATCGAAGCCCTTTCTGAACCATCATCTGCACATAGAACTCAGCATGCTCCTATTCAAATGTTGTAAAAGAAAAAAATAATTAATTAAGAACATATCATTGTGTCAAGGGGGTAATAATTATTTAATTTGGGAAAGTTAACTTAAAAGTCACCATAGGACCTGTTGTATAATACTGGCAGGAACCCAAACCAATATAAATTCTCATTCATCCTCTCTGGCACGGGACATTTTACAGGGGTTCTGGTACTGGTATGTGTTTCAGTATGAATCTCAGAACAAATGGACGGATGGATTCTATCTGCTTAGAATTGATACTGGTATGGTATTTGGCATGACCAACCTGAAAACAAAGAAGATTAATATTCATTTTCTAACTAACATATATTATTTATTTCAAGGGGATTACCTTTACAGTGACAATTACAACAGCAACTCCTCTTTGTCTTGATTCATGGAATAAAGTTCTTGCTTTATCAGGTGTTACTGATGGTATAACTTGTGGTAAAGCCTTCTCCACTGCAATAAAATATTTTAGAAAATATGAGTAAGATAATTTTGTCTACCAATTTCTTACTTAAAATTAAAGGAATTCTATGCTATGCCAGGTCCCTTTCTTTGGTAAAAAATTGAGCTTGAAATTAATAAAATGAGAGAGTGTGAAGGGGGGCCTGGGCCTACCTAATTTCTCAGTATGGCGTGGATCATCAACTAATAGAACTTTGTAGCTGTCACCACTGCCAGTCCCTTTCTTTTCGGTTGATCTGCCTATGTCTCCTCCTGCGCGCGTTATTCATTTCTCAAATTTTAAGATGCAAGCAATTATTATTTAATTACTTAGCTTCACCCATATTCATGCATATTATATATCCTATATATTAACCTTTTGGTAATTTTATGGATATATTTTAACTTTTTTTGTTGGGCGTCTTCCATGTCGGAGCTAGCAATCAAAATGCTCTCTCATTTTCATTACTCATATAATTTAAATCATCAAGGTTGTAAATGAAATGCTGTCATTCTTAATTTGAACTTTCAACCCTTGTATTATTGTATACATATAATTTGTCATGCATGCGTATGTATATAACAAAACTATGACATTTCGGCACCTCAAAAGGGGATCCAAATGGGGTCAGTATACGCGCCTACGCGGTGCTTTAATTCAAAGTCAAAACACAATTTAAAAAAAATAATAAAGAAAGAAAAAAGAAAAAGCAAAAGAAAAATAAAGTGCCTTTTAAGTTATATAGTGCCGTTGGCACAGAATAATTTGCAGAAAGGGAACCGAAGGTTTTTTATTCATAAAAAAAACAAAAAACAAAAAACACAAGGTTTATTAAATTTCAGATCTCACTTTTTACCACACCTTGTATTTTTTATTTTTTTGTTTCTACCACCATCCCATCCGACATGATAGTTTAATTAACCGAAATTTTTATTAATAGAAAATAAAATAAATAAATATCGACATTGAAGAACGATTTGGTGGAAATTCGAGATCTAACAAAGACGTTATGGTCCATAACGTTCAGGGCACTGTAGCTGGACGTTATGGTCCATAACGTCCAGTTAATCTGATCACTAATGATCTCTAATTAACAAAAAACTGTAGCTGGACGTTATGGTCCATAACGTCCAGCTACAGTGTTTTTTTTTTTTTTTGCTTGTTTGCTTCAGTTTGCAATTTTTTTGAAAAAAAATTAATGCTGAACGTTATGGACCATAACGGCTTGTTTTTTTTTTTTTTTTTTAGCGCGTCCCTGGCCATTATGGACCATAACGGCCCGTATTTTTGTTATACTAACGTATGTAGTTAGGTGCTAATCTGGCCGTGATGGTCTATAACGTATCATGGACGTTATGGACCATAACGTCTTTGTTATATCTCGATTTTCCGTCAAATCGTTCTTCAATGTCGATATTTATTTATTTTATTTTCTATTAATAAAAATTTCGGTTTAATTAATGTATACATAAAGAAAAGATAACATATGAAAGAGAAAGAGAAAGAAAAAATGCATCTGTACCTTCTTCGATAAGGGGAAAAGCATCAAACTGAGAAGAATCATCAAAAGTGGGGCGCTCCTCCACTACCCCAGCTCCGCTCCCTTTGAGGGGCCTCATGCCTCCTCCAATCATTTCACCACTCTTTAGAATCCTCTCCGGTCTCTGCTTGAATGACACGGTGAAATGGGGGAGAACTGGAGACGAGCTGGATTTGGCGAAATGAAGCGGGTAGAATGTGGTGCCTCTGCAACTGATTGCCATTAGAGGAAGAGATGGATTGCTTGCTTGTCTGCTCACAAACGGAGCCTGCAGTTATTGGTTTTCTTCTTCATTTGTTACATCGTAGGCGTTAGATTTATATATATAGCTCTATTGAGGTCCAAAATTACATGGATTTTACTTTACCACAAAAAAACGTGTCGAAAATTCTGGAAGCACGGAGTTATCGAGACTTTGCAAATGCAATATTAAGCGCATAATATGGACGACACATTTTTGTTCAACATTTTACAGGTCGAAACTAAAATAATTGGAAACGACGAGAAGTTTCTAGTCATAAACTTTGGAAATGCGAAGCAGCAGCCATTTGTGATTTGTCACTTTCTCTGATTTTTTTGCGGTCCAGATATGAATTCAGTACAAGAGAGAGAGAACAGCGCAAGTTGTAGAAAATATCTTTAAGATTAAAAGAAGCTCCGGAAACATCGAGACCGCATCCTCTGCGTTAAGGCACCCCCAATTTATCTCCAGACCGTTCGATGTGAATCTGGTATCCCCTGTATCTAATACAGGTGCAATTTATATAAACGGACGGTTCAGATTAATTCCAATCAGGTCTAACTTAATCTGGTGCTCATAAAAGTTATAAGAGAACCGTTTTGAGATTCGTGTCAGGTTAAAAGAATAGTCCAGATTTAATAATTGCACCTCAGGTAGATCCGAATTTGTACTTCCAATCCAGTGCAAAATAATTGCAATTTCAATTGGATATATATTTTGTAAAACTCAATTTTAAATCTGGACAAGGACTAAAAGAAACGCCTCCGAATCCCCAAAGTAACTTAAATTTTGAGTTTGATTCCGAACTGTCCGATCAAAAAATCAGATGGTCTGAATCTAAATTCAAAATTTGAGTTAATTTAGGGGATCCAAAATTCAAAATAAACTGACCTGGGGAGAATATTTCCATCTCCAATTCTCCACGTACAAAATCTACAAGATTGATAATTGCAAATCAATATTGATTAATAATATGATAAAAGATCCTCTTTTACTTTCCCCAAAACCTCGTCTAAAATTTATATTAACACACTTCAAAGTAAAAAATAGCAATCTGTATACTTAACAACAACACAACAGAAAATTTTGATTCATAAATCATCAAATTACATAAAACTCTTTCAAAAGCAAAATTCATAATACGTAAAATAATGGTCCTGCCTGCTAGGACTTGATAACTATGGAAAAGGCCTAAAGTTCTCTTGGTGCTTCAAATTACAATTAAACAACCTGATAAGAGTCTGTGATCAACTGAACCCTTTGTGAAAACTTTGGAACATTGGCACCTTTTATTGAGTTGATACCCGCCACCTGAAAAAAAAAAAAATAATAATAATTAACATTGAAGCAGAGTGAACTTCGACTTCAAACAAAATGTAATGAGCTCCGTCAAGTAAGAAAAGAAATTTCATAGGATAGTTCTAGAATTTCTACAGTATTAAATGGCCCCTTTTATTGAAGTAGATAAATTTCTCTAATTTCTCAAAAAAACTTCCAAATTGCTTATTGCACCAATGACAACACATATTTTAAGAGCAAAGGTTAATACGAACCTTCACGTCACTGTAAGTGCCTGAAGCAGCAAACTTGATAGAAATGGGGAAGAATGCTGATGAGTCAGCTGGAGGCACAACAAACTCCATTGAACCACTGCCAATAAAGATGCCGAAATATTATTTGAATCATAAACATCAAACGATGGAACGAAAATGGAGATTATAAAACTACTCGTTCTACTATACTTACCTGCGGTTGGAATGATCAATAAGGAGAATCGACCACTCCAATGAAGAGTTTCTTGCATCATACCTAAAATGAACAGCAAAAGAATCAAATTAGAAAAGATGAAAAACCAGAACAATGAAATACAACAAATATTATGAGTATATATTCTCATTGATCAAGCTTATTTTAACCAATCAGGCTTCTTTTACCATGCAACAGCTGATGATGTTGGAATAGTAACCATTGAAGAATTTGTTAAAAATAAATAATTACCTCCATTCTCCATCTATCTGATTTACAGTAGGTGGGTCTCTAAGAGCAGGAAGCGGAACCGAAATAAGCACATTTTGCAAGTCGAACAAATCTGAAGCCTCGTACTCAATGTTGACATAGGTGTCATTTCCAGACACCGAGGGCCAGCAATTAACTGAAAATGCATCATTTTAGTCCCATTTGTATTTAGTTAAAACATGTAAAACAATAATCACTACTTCAAGTATTAAAGGCGGTGTTAACATATGAAATCATTCCATGTTTCCAGCAACTATTCCACTTCATCTTGCACTAAATTTTGCTTTAAAACAATACCGTGCAAGTATACACAGCTTTTAGTCTGTATCCTATATATGTCCGGAGAAAACAAGTCACTGCAGTTTACCATCGGGGCCACAATCCTCAGTTAAAAGCTAAGAGCTTGATACAGACTACTGCAAAATGCTATATATATGCTCAAGTCAGTCTGAACTAATGCAAATTCATCCAAAGGAAGTCCAAGGAGGTAAATATTTTTTAAACAGCCAGTGAATTTATTGATTAAAAACAAATAAAAGAAGACCAGTGAATGGCAGAGAGATTTATATTTTTGTGAAAAGATATTTCAATTTTTAAAAAGTTGCTGATGCAAATATGTTGTTAAAAGTCATGTCCAACTTACCCCTTTTACACAGTGTAAAAGATCAATAAAAAAGGAAAATAAAAAGAAAGGACCTGTGAGCGGAAGAGAGGATTCGTCCATTTTCTGGATGCGCCATTTCATGAGCCCCACATCATTTTGGCCAGTGGGGAAAGGTCGGTTCGGGTCTTTCAGCCCAATAATTTGTTTGCTGTTGAACAAGTCCTTGTTTATGTTAGGATGTGTTTTGAAGCTCAGTCCAGGCATGTCTCTGTTCTCAATCTGTTAATTAGTTAATAGGCATCCTTGCATTAGATTTCTTTGAGCATTTTAGTTCTTTTTCAGGTAGAGACACACTATAGTTCCTGTTTTTTGCACATGCTAGTATCAATAGCTGTTCAAAAATTGTAATAAATCCAGGTAAAATGGTAGGAGCTGCACTATGACAAGTTGCAAACGTATGTAATATAAGTACAAAAACCCGAGGATAGAAAATAATAAAATGTCAGCCAAATTTATGTTTCATCTCTGCAATTGAAATTGCACTTCTTGGCGGATACATCCTCTTTTACATCAACCAAACTTTATAACAAAAATGAACAAACCTGAAGCTGGATGAAACCGTCATCTTGGTTGAGAATTTGAAGAGAGAGAGTTCCCTGCAAGTCAAAGTTACGGAGACCTCCATTTCTCTCAACAATAATATTGAGCCTCTCTTCAATGGTTACAGTGATGGGATCGGTTGGTGGAAGAACTGATTTTGACTGGACAGCACTTGGCTGCGCATCTTCAATAATAACTTCTCCTTCCGCTTTGAGTGATTCCAAAAATTGATTTGATTTCTGGGTCTTTTTGCCAAGTTGCATTCCAAGCCCTTTTGAGGGTGCTTTAGCTGATGCAGCAGGACGATCTGTAGACATTTTTTTTAAAGAAATAAAACTGTGAGATTATGATGGTACAATGAGAACGTTGCAACATGTGTCCAATTGGTCTTATTGGAACGCAGCAAATGTGATTATTCTTGTATCCTTTTTTTTATTTTGAAAAGTAGGCAGATCACCTACTGAATTTCTGTTAGTAAATAAAGAAGCAAGAATACATTTTTTAACTGATTTAAATTTTTTAAGCTGATAAGGGGAAAGCAAGTTCACACGATAGAGGGTCAACTGAGTGCAGTTTATCTTGGCTAGTTTTTAACTTGATTTACTTAATTTTTTTCAGTTCACAATAAGATGAATGAAACCTAATTACTTTCAATTCATCTTTCTTTATCCACTAATTTCTACTATTATTCTTTTCTACGACCAAGTTGGATCTGATATGCAAAACAAGATCTCAAGGAAAGAGATAATAAGAATATATGTTGGTTATAATTAGTGCAAACCTTTGGGCTTAGAAGAGAAAGAATCAATACTATCGCCACTCAATCCAAATCCAGAACCGCTGCCAAAACCAGTTCCACTACTCGAAATATTTATATCACTAAAGCCGCTGTCACTTCTTCTAGGACCAGATATTGATGAATACCCACCTGTCTGGAATTTGCCTTTCTCGATCTGAATTTAGGTTTACAACCAAAAAAAGAACATCAAAACATAGAGATAAAAATGATCTGCATATGAAAGAGAGAAAATCAGACAGAAAAGCGTAGAATTCACCATATACAAAGATAAACAAGACTTGTTTTAACACCTGCCAGTATGTCAAACTTGAATACAGTAACTTCTCTAGTTTTCATGGATATCAGGAGAAAGCTAGCGGCCCTAGACCTCACAAGCACTCTTAAGTACAAATCCCAAAATTAAGTTTTAACTAATATTCTTTTCATACCCGTCATATACAAATACCAAAATTACAAAAACAGATAAAAGAAAATAAGACCATACTCACGCAACTAAAATTCATAACAAAATATACAAGTACAATTAGCAGAAGCAACTGTCAATTATGTGGTCTTATGGAAGGACTTCAGGAAATATGAAAATGTGACAAAGAAAAGAAAGAATCATCCTCTTTTTACCTTGCTTTTCTCAATCTCAGTAGCCTTCCTCTTCATGACATCCTTTGCCTCATTCATCTTGCTTTGTAGAACAAGCTTATGCAGTTTCTCTTCATGGCTCTCCATCTCACAGTACTGTCTAACTTGCGCAACAGTGAGGTTTTCTTTGTTGCCCAGAGATAAGCACTCATCGAATGCAAAAATGATCTCAAATGCCATTTCAGTTATCCCCTCATCATCCAATGAGGGAGCATATTCAGGTACCTTTTAACCATGTTAAGGAAAAATATTGGTGTTGCTGCAAGTTATAACACATCAAGCATTTGATGTTAAATTTTAACACGTTACATTTTCTATATGATTTTTCAAAGAGCTAAAATTGAAAAGAACAATTCTGGTCAATATAGTATATTTATTGACAAGATATTCTCTAGAACCAAATTTAATTCCATGTCACAAAAAGTGGAATGTGAAAAAAGGATACAACTTTGGAGAGGAGTCTGAGTGTGTCGAGATCTTCTAGAATGTTGCTTTGTTTGTTTGTGACAAGTATAAGGTATAGGGTCTCTATTGGTTGATATACATAGCGCACATTTTCCGTCTCAACATAAGTGTGTTGCTTTCCAGTGCCAACCAGCTTTGGAAAAGCTGCTAGGAGTCCTTCAATCCTTATACGGGGCATATCAACAAATTGCCTTGAAACAAGCACTGCAATAGAATAAAAGGAATGTCAAATATATAAGAGCAAATATCTTGTCAATTGCTAAGAAGAAACAAATGAGACTAGGACTCAGAGATCCTTGTATAATCAATAATTAGACACCATTCCTTTTGCCTACATTTGAAAATGTACATGTGACTAAAAAATATATTGTAGTAAGGATGGCAAAACTCCTTCGTTATAAAATACAAATGGGCACATACCAACTGCAAATATTATTATTAGGCCTAGCATCATAATGCAGAGCTATCCTCTACAAATGGATTAAAACAATCTCAAAGTGAAGAGTAAAAACATAAATAGCAAATATGATATAGAAGTTTACCTTTGCCTGATTTTGTTAAAATAGAAGCAGCAAGGACCACCTATAAGCACAAACACATACAGAGTCAATTTTTGTAAAAAGGATGTGCATTAAAAGTAGGATCATTTGATCGCACAATTAATTAACTAACAAATTAATAGTGATTCCGACACAAGAGTTCTGGTAATGTTATATAAGAATTGATAATGAAAAGATTCAAGGGGTCTAATTTGTAATGCCCTAGGACAATGCAAACTAAATCCAATCTAATTTGCAGCACTTCCAATTCATTTTTATTAAGTGGCCAGTTTACTAACAAAATTTTGCCATAAAGAAAATTAAGAAAAATGTTGGATTTCATTTGCATACCATTTTGAAAAGTATATAATGCCAGAATCTGCAGCAACTGTCCAAGAATCAACAACCTGATAGGTTAACAAACAAAAATAGAAATCAATTAGAAAGAGTTCTAGACGTCACAATTACCCTTCCACATAACCAAATATCAAATCGCGCCTCATATGCATTGAAACGTGAATTAGATCCCAATAACCATGGGCATTCCCCCTCTTCTTTCTTTCACAATCTCCTAATTGAATTAGCTTCGGATCCGATCAAACTCTGGTAACTGCTACTACGGGCTAGTTTGCCAGATCTACCAAGACTTAGTACGAATTCATTCTAATTTCGCGACACTGATCTCCTACAATTAAAATCGGAAGATCTACCGGAATGCCACTACGTAAGCTAATATTATTCGAACGAAGTGTAATTTCTATTAAGAACTAAGAAGCAAAAGAGATCGACTTTGAAGGGAAATATCGTGCATCGTCTAACACGAACAGATCTAAAGAAGAGCTTACAGAAATCAGTTTGCGGGGGGATGCGAGGATGAGAACTTAGTGATCGAGGGGATGGAATGAGGGGGGGGAGATCTTACCTCAGATCTGGGTCGAGTTGCGCGAAGGAGAGAGGGATGCACCGAGCGCGCAATGAAATAAGGAGAAGGCCGGAGAAATTGTTGGTTACTCCTGGAGCACCACCTGACAACTTCTTAAGATTCATAGTTTTTTTTTTGTTTTTGAATAGAAGCCCGTAGGCACTTAAGATTCCTAGTTGATCTCATTCTTTTATTAACTATGATTTTATTTTATGTTATTTTGTTTATTTTAGTGATTTGTGAATAATATGATAAATTAAGTAGTGAGGATAAATTGTGATGCAGACTCGTTACCTGATGGGGAGACTGCTCTTTTTCTGGAGGAAAATGAGCACTAGGGGTGTCAATGGTACCTTTTTAGCCGTTTATCTGACCCGTATCGTATTCGATAAGACGGGTATGGGTAAGATTTTTTTTTCGTTAGCTTATTGGGTATGGATATGGATAAGAATTTTTTTCGTTAACCAAATAGGTAAATATATGGGTAATGACTATTTCGTACCCGTTACCCTATAGGGTAATTATAAAATCTAAATATATATTCAATTCAATTTCCAACCCACCTAAATATGTATTCGTGTTTTTGAATTTTCTTCCTTTATAAAAAATAATTTAGTTGGAATTGATTGCACATTCATTTTTATTTTTTATTAGAAATGTAATTACATATGTGTGAAATGAATGAGTTTTTTATATTTAATTTGTAAAATATAATAAAACTAATTATTATATTAGTAATATATATCCGTTATTCATCCGCTACCGTTTCGTTACCCAATAATATTAAAGGGTAAGAATAGGATAGGATAATGTCGATTTTTAATGGGTATGAATAGAGTATGAGTAAAGCCAATTTTAATGGATATGAATATGAAAATGGCTCCACCCGACCCGTACTTTACCCATTGACACCCCTAATGAGCACCCTCCTTTTAAAGAGAGGAAGAGAGGAAAAAGAGAGAGAGATAGAAAAGATGAGATAAAAAAAAGAGAAGGAGAGAGAAAGGAGGAGAGAGATAGAGAGGAGAGGATGGTCCTTCTATTCTCAAGAATAGGAGGAGATTCGTTCAGTTACATGATAAGGATTTGTTTGATTGTTATGGAGTTATGCAGGATTAGATTTTCTAAGTACGAAAATTCATAAATTAATTTCATAGGAACTCATACTTTTGATTTGTTCGCCAATAATTATGAAAATGTGTTGAAATGAATGTTTAATTGTACTGTGAAAATAGTTATGAGAAATTTTAATTTGAGAGAGATAATTACAGAAAACTATATATTTTCTTTAAAGACTTGTTATTAATATATTTTTTTGTTTCATAACTATTGACAAATTTATGATGAATTATAATAATTTACGAAAATAAAAAAATTATAAAAAGTAAAAGTTGCAAGTGACGGTGAAAAAATAATTTATAATTAAATCAAATAAAGAATCAAATAAAATACATTTGTCATGAAAATAAAAACAAAAAAACAAAATTAATAAGATGCAGAGAGAAAATGAGCAAGAGATGGCATGTGAAAAAAAAAATGTTCAACAATCACAAATTTAACACAAATTAAAAAAAAAAATGCACTTTGATATAAATCCCATCCCATCAAAACTTGCACTTTGAATATAAGATATGGTTGAAATTTTCAATGACAAAAACTAAATTTCTTTCTCTAACTTTTACCTTATGATGTTCAATCATTCTCATCAAGAGTCAAAATATTATCTCATACTTTATAGAGTCTCATGTTTTCAACCCGACTTTTCTCAAATCTCGAAACACATTTAGCTTACCATCTCAAGTCACGGCCATGAACTTCTTTCTTCTCCGGTAATAGAGAAAATTCAACCTCAAACATATAGCTATTGACGTTGATTCTGACGAAGAAGTATCTATTCAAGCTCTAACACAAAATTCATGCTCCGACTCACTAAAAGTTCAGAGGGGGGCAAATAAATTCCAAAGGAGGACAAAGTCAAACCAAATCTATAAATTTGTATAAAACTTCAAAATTCAGGGAGGGCGGTTGCCCCCCCTGGACTACACGAATTTGGATCCAGTGAAGTAATCCAATTTTTGGGTTTTAAATCGGAACCGTCTGATTCTGATCCAAGACCATCCATTCCGAAGTGGAGCACACACATTCCGACGACGGATGCGAATCTCGAGCGACAGAATCGAAGCGGACAGTCCTGATCGAAAATCCAAAAGTTAGGTTACTTTAGGGGATCCGGACTCGGACTACACTGGGTCTGCCCTGACTTCTAGACGGCTCAAAATAATACACTGCCTATTTAGATATAAGGGTCCGTTTGAATTTGTGTCAGACTGAAACTGATGACTCATATCTCACTGTACTCGATCAGGTATTGCACTTTATTTGAATTCCAAGTAAGGTCGGATCTACAACTAATTATATAGGTGCTTAGTCACTCTTATGATTTTAAATTTTTTTATGTACATGTAAAAAAAATAATACATATTATATCTAAAAGTGTCGTTTTGATATATAAGACCATCTACATTTCTGGTATTATTAGAGTTTCTAATCTGATGTGGCAGTTTCTAATTCAGTTTCAGTGATATGAGAGAGTTTCTTATTAGAAATTATGCAGGAAAATTTCTTATTAAGAAACTGTTTATAAACTCCACACTGGCCAAATAATTGACTTAATTATTATTTGTCATTTTTAATTTATTGCTGACGTAACTTAATAGAACCCCTAAAACTAATTTCAGAGATTTAAGAATTTAAAACTTTAGAAACCTTAATTTCTAAAAAATAAATACACAACGAAAACAAAAAATTGAGATATTCGAACCATCTCTAATAATACATACGAGTTATGTATAATGTTTTTTTTTTATTTGGTGAAGCATAACTTATTGTTCTTGACTGGAAAGTCTAGAACGATTCATTTTAGACGATTAGATGACTAATCAATAAATTTCAATTAACTTCTTTTACTAAACCGTCGATATTATGCAATTGAGAGCAGCTTGGGTCGATGCCCATCGGACTCAAATTTGGGTCCGATGGGTTTTGGGACCTTCCGATTCGCTTTAAGATTTGTGTGCACGAATTTTAAAGCATACGAGAAAATTACGGGTGCAAATTTTAAAGCAGATCGGACCCAAATTGACCTCTATGCAATTAGTGATGCACGAAAACATAGAACAAGTTGTTGTACGTTTGAATCATGCAGGGATTAGTGCAAGAATAATACAATTAAAATTAATAGATGAGAATTAATAGAGAGAAATAGTGATTTTCATATTAGTGTAAAAATAGTATAAAGTTGTTTGAATTATACATTTGGAATAGTGAATAGCTATATTTCTCTTGCAGACAAGATAGCAAAGGGTTAACGAAGAGAAAATATAGACAATTGAGATCTCAAACAAATACCACAATATAGAGATGTCATAAACAACGTCAACTTTAATTTCTCTCTTCACACACAAAAATAGTAGTTATTCTAACATTTAGAAGGAATAGCAGATTAGTAGCTATTCTGAATAGCAAAAATGTTATTTAGATACTCATAGTTATCTGAATAGTAGCTATTTTTGAATTAGTTACTATTTTCATTAATCCAAACATACAAAGTTTGCGGTAGGAAAGTGATCCTGATATTAAAGGTAAATTGTAACAAAACAAGCATTTCCAGTATAACAGCACAATTTTTGAATTACAGAATATATGAAAAACTTGCATATTACTATTTGATTATTCATAGTAAATGACAACTATGGCAAGTCATATTCAGGGGTGTTCACAGATTTTTTAGTTATGGAGATCAAAAAGTTATTTTCACAACAAATATGGAATTTAATTTACATTATCCACAATATTTTTCTGTATTTTTTCTTTAAAATATATAGTAAAATTATGGAATTTTAAAAGTAAATAGAGTCAATTGACCTCATTCATTACATATGGCCAAGGGTGTAAACGGATCCGGATTATCCGGTCCGAATCCGCTCCGTATCCGGTTACTATCCGTATCCGTTTTAAACGGAGCGGATACTTAACGGATACGGATACGGATATATATTGAACATAGTCAAAATACACGGATACGGAAACGGATAAATTTCTATACCTCTAAACGGAGCGGATATCTACATATATCCGTATCCAATATTCATCTCTCCGAAACCCATTTATATTTCAGAGGCAAAGCGATTTCTATATATGATGTCTCACTTTTATATCTTTTCACTCGTGGGATTAATTTTTAGTAAAGATCCAGACCTTATATCTTTTATATTTTGTAAATCGAACGTGTTATATGCTGAAAGGATTTCATATTTGAATTTTATTAATTGGTATTTGTATCTTAAAATACATATGACTCAGTATTCGACAATTATCCGTTCCGTAT
The DNA here is from genome assembly GCA_011114355.1 of Carex littledalei. Taxonomy (NCBI): domain Eukaryota; kingdom Viridiplantae; phylum Streptophyta; class Magnoliopsida; order Poales; family Cyperaceae; genus Carex; species Carex littledalei. The sequence continues at coordinate 6,230,700 of CM022104.1, forward strand.
CCGTATTCGGAGATTATCCGCTCCGTATCCGTATTCGGTTAAGGCGGATATGGTTTTGAGTTTTGATATCCGTTTATTATCAGTATCCGTATCTGTATCCGTATCCGCTCATTGAAATACGGATTTGGTATTAGCATTATCCGCTCCGAATCCGCTCCGTTTACACCCCTACATATGGCTCACCATTCATCATACCGTTTTCAACAAAAAAAAGAAAAAGAAAAAAAAAAAAAAGGAACTGGATGAGCTGATAGAATTTTTAATATTATATCTATATTTGCTTCAATGATGTTTGTATCTATACTTGGACTATAGCTTTTCTTTATTTCTAATAGATATTCATATAAGAGTGAGGCTACGGTGCTATGCATAGCACCAATTGGGTCCGTACTACAGCTCAAAATTTGACTTTTTAAAATTCTAACGGTCGATCCGAACCGTTCAACATGATTATAAAATGAATATGTACTTGCAAACCAAATTTTACATTTTTTTTACTATTTTTATAATTCATACAGATATGCTGACAGGAGTAATATCTATTTCCTTTTGTAGACACGGACCGTGATGTCTTTATTTCGTTATTTTTGGATGAAAAAAAAAATGTAAAGTGACTATATTAGAATAATTAAGAAGTTGAATGAATTAGAGAAGACAAAATTAAAAGTTATTATGTTACACAAGAAGAGAAAATTTTATTCTACCTTACCTTTGTTAAACCATTCTTTATGTATTTTTCCTTTTGCCACTTGTTTTCATGTAAATAATTGTTGACACAACAAATTTAGTTGTTTCTTATATACAGTTATATACAGTCAAATTCTGCATATTCAAACAATATAAATCCGCAAGAAGGAAAAAAAAAATAAAAAATTTGCCTCTTAATTTTTTTAGAAAAATTGACATACCTCATATCTCACACTACTAATGCTTGTGTTCAGTCTTCATTACAAAGTATCACTCAAATAACCCCAATTTAGAAGAACTAACCCAAGAAGAGAGAGGATTTCATTTAAGCAAGCTCGATCTACCCGGTTACACCACAAATCTGACAGATAAAGAGCGCATCGGGTACTTTGAGGGGTCCCTGTTATTGATCTCCAAATTACCCCTTATTGGTTTGAAGTCGAAGAGCCCCAATCCATTGAATCACCTTCCGCTATGCTCATTTGATCGGGCAATGGTGGCACAATGCTTGATGCAGGAGAGGGGGATTCATTTGCCGGTGTTGTGAGAAATCTAAGGGCCATGACGACGTCGGCCATGAGGGGTCGAACAGTGGCTTCTTCTTGGAGACACATTGCAGCCACTGCAACTGCTTGGTTGAGAGCTTTTGAGGGGTAATCATCTTCTATCAAGGGGTCTATTAGATCTGGATATCTTTTTTGATCTCTAAACATCGGCATTGCCTGTACAAAGAAAGATAGTAGATTAATAAACTACTGTTTCAAAAAAAAAAAAATTAGTGCATGTAATTAAAAAATGGAGCGAGATTTGTTTGAAAGTAAAGAGGTACATTTTACAAATTATGGTAAGTTTAAAAGATAACGTCATGATAATATTTGAGACGATAAATATAGAGGATGAACTTGTGAGCCTTCTGCAAATCCCATAAGACTAAAAAAAGATATCCAAAGAATAAGCACCAAGCCTGACCGACAGCTAGATAAAACAAAAAAGCCTTGTCAAGAAAAAGAAAAAAATAGTAGAAACATCATACCCTAGATAACTCCACGAACCTATCCAAATTAAGAAAAATTACCATACCAAAAGGAGGAAGAAATGATAAATGATAGTGTCCCAAGGAGAATTTGTAGGGAAAATCAACCAACCGGTACTTACCCAGGTAACAAAAATGATAATTATCCCAAGGAGAATGTGTATAAAAAATCAACCAACCGATACTTACCCAGGTAACAAGATTTTGCTCGTTTGTCGGCTTAGCAGTGTCAATAGCTCTCCTCCCAGAAATCAACTCGAGTAGAACCACACCAAAACTGTACACATCTGATTTAACCGTCAAATGTCCCGTCCTTGCGTACTCTGGTGCGCAATATCCATAAGTACCCATGACTCGTGAAGATACATGCGTCTTTTCCCCCATTGGCCCAAGCTTTGCTAAGCCAAAATCTGATAATTTGGGGTTGAAATTCTCATCTAAAAGAATATTTGATGATTTTAGGTCGCGGTATATCACAGGAGGATTAGCCTTTTCGTGTAGGTATTCAAGGCCTTGTGCTGCACCGTAAGCAATTCGCATTCGTGTGAACCAGTCTAGTGGCTGTTGCTCCTCTGTTATATCTGCCAGGGGCATAAATTCATACGTAATGAATTTTGCATTCCTAAATAATAAATACTTGCAAGTTTTTGCCTTTGACCACCAACTTGTTAGTCTTAATCATACTTCATACATAACTTCACGGTTTATCTTTTTATATTTTTTGTCTAAATTTCCTTAGGTCATTTCAAAAGTATAAAATTTTCATGATGTTTATGCAGGTCAATTTTACAGTACCCATAACATTTTACTATAAAGTATATAGAAAATCATGCACAGGTACAAAATTTTTGAAAATGAATAGAGGTATTTCATATGGTTAGTATTTTTTCTATATTTTTTTGTCTAAAACTCCTAGGTCCTTTGAAAAGGTATGTACCGAATAGATGGTCTTCCACGGAACCCGAGGGCATGTACTCATAGACTAAAAGTCTCTGATCGCCATCTGCGCAATATCCGACCAAATTAACCAGATTTCCATGGTGAAGAAGGCTCAGCATCAAAACCTCAACCAAAAATTCTCTGTTTCCTTGCAACCCATTCCTGTCCAATTGTTTCACTGCTACAACCTATAACAAAACAATATTAACGATAATATTCAATTTTCTTAGACCCAAATAATGATGTGCATGCTAGCAATGTGGTGATCAAAATTGTTTCCTTCAGTGCGTGCAATCCGGTACAAGATTAAAATTTAGAAACAAAAAATGAAATGCTCCCACCAACTCGTTTGTATTAGTAGGCGAGCTCCCTCAGTGATTTCCACAACTTTTGATAACAGAATGTGTGACATTTATTTGAGAAACACCTGAGACAGCAAATCTCAAATGCACGGCTGCTAGCCTATTGAGAAAAGTAAAAAGAAAAAAAGGTTGTTTGTGTGTTTGTTTTTTTTTCTTACCTGGCCAGACTTTTCAAGGGTACCCTTGTAAACTCTACCAAAACCTCCTTCTCCAATAAGGCAATCTGGTCTGAAATTTTTCGTGGCGGCTGCGAGTTCACGAAATGTGAATGTTTGTGCGGCAATGTTGCCATTGTTGGGCGTACCTGGCACCTGGAGCGAACTATTTTCTACCTGGTTCACTGCACAAATTAATCAAAAACTATTAGTATCTCGAGGTCACTTCTTTTTCGGCTGGTATTATTATTATTATTTCAAATCTAATATGAAATTGCATAGAACATTCTCACCAAATAAGTAAGCAAAACTTAATTAGAATTTGTGCTTATTCGATAACTTCATAGGAGGGAATTGATTATAATTACAGAGAAAGAAGCAAATACAAATTATACATGGAAATAAAGGAAGATAAATTTCACCTGGTCTTGGTTCGTAATTAGGGCTTCTTGTGGGCCCTGGGGGAGAAGGTGGGGCCGGGGCGACTGTTGGTGAGAATTCTTTAGTATTTGTGGCGGCGTTGGCATTTCTTTTGGCCCTCTTCTCACTTGAAGTGAAGCAAGGGAAACAATTCATTTTTCTCCTCTTCCCCTCCTATCAGCCCCCCAATAAGTCATCAAAATTTCTCCAATACAAATTAAGCCTAAAATTTCTCAATAATTCATTTTATTCTTAAGCTTTAGGTTAGCATGCACATGGTTGGATCGGAGGATTCAAACCCCGCTTAATGGAGAGGGGAGATTGCGCATGAAAGAGGCAAATTCTATCTTTAGGTAAAGAGAGAGGTAGGGGAAGGGGAAGGTGAAGGTGAAGAGAGAAGGGACGTGGATCCAAATTCGCTGTAATCAAGGTTGGATGCGGGATGCCGTTGGGATTTTAGGAATTTTAAAAATGGCGAACAAATTCGCTGAGTTCTCAAGGACGTGCGCACGCACTAAGTTAGCGAGGTTATAATTGTCAAAGCGCGTCTAAAATAAGTTTGGGATGATTTCATTTCATGTATTTGCGTAATTACCAAATTCCTCCTTTATAATTCATAATATTATACTTATTACACTTATAAATTTTTAAAAATTTACACATTTATCCATTTTATTGTATTTGACTATTTTCTATTAAAATTCATCTTATATTTATAAAGTATCCACTTATTTTATTAAATTTTTAAATATATATATATATATATATATATTGTATAAGAAAAACATACATTTTTCTAATTCATCAGTTTTGACGGCATACAATTCATTTTGCTATTTGTGATGTACACCCAAGTGATATTTAGGTGTTCACTTGCGTATGCGTTACAAGTAAAAAATGAATCAAAAAATGAATCATTTGCTTTCACAGTCAGTTAATTTGAAGACCGAACATTTTTATAACATGTTACTTATTCTTTATTTTTTTAATTAAAGATAAATGGGCACCTTAAAATTTTAAAATGACTTCTAATAAAAAAAATATTAAATTAGATAAATTTGTGAGTTTCGAAGTTTAGAAAAATAAATATAATATAATAAATTTTAGAGGAAATTTTTTTTTTAACTCACTTTAAGATTTGTGGTATATAACGAACAGATCATTATTTTTTTACTGCTTGACTTTATACTAAACTAGTTCGAAAAATTATAAATTTAACATGTAAATGCATCACTCGTGAAGTAGAACGATTTCAACAGTTTGGATGTGTCGTTTGAAATCAATCTAATAGCTTTTTGAATTAAACTCACAAATAAGCTTAATGAGCTTAAGAACACCTTATTTCTACTCTATTGCTTGATCCAACTGCTCAAACAAATATTTCTCGCCACAGTTAATCAACAGCATTTCTTTCGCCATTAGCCATTACACACCGATCAGCTCAGCTGTGAACACCTTTTTTTTTAGTTATTATTTATTTGTTTATTTTTGGATTCGTTCCATAACACAAATTTAGGAAATGAGGATCAAGCATGCATCTGCCGATTTTTTTATTAATATCCTTAAAAAAATTAACAGATCTGCCCTCCATATCTGACCACTCCCACAATATAGCAGTTGGCTATAATTTTTTTAGAGATATTTAGTGTGTATATAATAAATGTTTTACATATAGACACTAACAGTAATTGGTCTCACAGTTTTTATAATTTTTTTCTTTTTTCTCTCTTTTTGAATACTCATGTTATTTGATTTTATAAATAGAATATATGACAAATAAAATATATGTGTGTTTTTTAAACTAGAGCTGAACCTTAGATATTGTATAGAACCCATGTACTAAGAAAATATACACTTGTTCTCTTTCATAAAATATTAACAATTTTATTTTATTTTTAAGCCATTTTGTGCTATCTTTCATAAATCATAAAAACTAGTAAAAAAATTTCAAAAATAGTAAAAATTAGTATTATACAAGTTCATTATATTACCAATTTACTGAGATACTTAGAAGTTTGAAGTTTATACAATAGAATTTTGACTTACTGTTATTTTTCAAAAACTTTAATTGCAGTTTTGAGGTCCTAAACTATATTTTTTTTGTAATTCTGAGTGTGCGGGACATTTTATAAGGTAAACCTCAGTTTATCTTCAAAATTCATATCTCCTCCTCTCAAGCTTTCCAAAAAGTGGTAGAAACAATCAAAACGGAGTTTCCTACATAATGTTATGGTCGGTCAAAGTTCGGCCAAAGTTCTATTAAAGTTAATCACCTCTCAGTTTGAGCTATTTTAGAAAGATACATTCGGATTTCAAATTAAATGTACGTGAGACATTTAGCTTTAAAATAATTAAATAGTATTTACTTATTTACTTATTCTTAATGGATTTAAATTCGGATTGTATCAGATTTATTGTGAGACCAATATAGACCAAATTAAATAATAAAAGTATCCAAAAAGAGAAAAAAAAAATAGAAATCATGAAAACAGTGAGACCGAAATCATTCTATACATGCTAAAGAATCTCTAAAAAAAATCATAACCAACTGCCATTCAGTATAGCGATCTCACAAAAAATTGAAAAAAAAAAAAAATCATAGCCAACCGCCTCACTGTGGGGCGGTCGGCTTTGGAAGAGGACCGCTCCACAATGGGGCAATCATGACATATTTCAAATTTTTTTAAAATCGAGGGCAGATATGTTAATTTTTTTTAAGGTATTAATAAAAAAAAATTCAGATGCATCTGGCCATCTGGGTTCTATTAAAGAAGCCCATATTCATAATTATTTATGTGACTGCGCTCAAAGAAACGTCTCTCGTCTCTGGCAGTTCGAATTAAACGAGTAGATTCGACCGGCAATCCAATTTAAAAAAATGAATGCTAATGCTGACCTCCACCAAGCCAATTATATTATAAAACACGGGATTATATAAATATATAATACATCTAAATTATATTTTTTAGAGTTGAACTATCTCTCCGTGAGACGGAGCTTGCTTAAGCAACTCACTGGCAAGTTTAGAAGATGTGTTGTACCCAATGTTATTAAATGCGGTTTCGATGCTTTATGCGGAAGGTCACTGCATACCGCATATACGATATTCGGCCGCATATGCGGATTTTTATGCGGACTTACATATGTGGATTTAAAAAAATAATCAAATAAAATAGAGCATAGTATGCAATTATTAATGTCACAGTCTTTCTGTTAATTAAATGAATGAAAGTTTATAATGCAAATATGCAATTAAAAGTTTATGGTGCATGGAACAATGATCATTAATTAATACATGAAAAAATGTTATAATAAATTGGTACTGTGCAAGGCAAAGAAATATTATTTTATTGTTTATCTTTATAGCCCAACTGGCCCAACATTGGTTTTAGGTACAATGAGCCTCGGACAAACTTCCATTTGATTTCCGATGAGAGACGCAAATTTATTCTGTGCCCAAGCGCCCAACTGGCCCAAACGCTCAAGTAAATTGGTACTGTCCAACACATCACCTAAGAAATAAAAAAACATTGCTCTCCTGCCTATAAATACAGCTGGGGATTAGCGTGAAAAACCACTCAACTGGACCCCATCTGGATGGGTATTTGGTTTGGGTTTCGGTTATTACCAGATATCCAATCCGATTTTATTAATAAATATTTTTAGATCCAAATGAATTTAGATTTTTTATTAAATAATAAAATATTTGGATGAACTGCATAATACTATATATGGACTGCACAAAGCAATATGCGGCCACATATGCGGAACCGCATATTGGGACTGCTTTTTGATTTTCTATGCAGTTGCCAACCGCATATGCATATGCGGCCGTATAAACTGCATTTTGTTACACTGGTTGTACCTAGGTACCAACATTGTCAGCTCAGAAAACCTTCTGGCCATAACAAAATATAATTCAATATTTTTAGTGGAACATTATTGTATAATAACTCAAGTTTGTCATGCATTGCTTGGTGCTCACTTTCAAAAATTATTTTATTGTATTAAACACATGTTATGCAAACCTAATATCAAGTATTTGTTTGTTACCGGCTACATTTATTCCTATTATCAATATTAATTTACACCAGGAACAGGAACAGTATCAATATCAAAATCTTTCTCAACCTCTCTCAATACCCCCTTCCTAAATAGTAAATATCAACATTCATTTTTTATCCTAGATATTTAATGTTATGGAAACAATCAGAATCACATGAATTAAAAAACAGTAATACACGTAAATATATTCATCTGGATTTCTTTTCTTTTTATTTGAATAAAAATATATTATGTGAGAGACTGGAAGCCCAATAGCTATGGAGCAATAACAGCTATGGATATGAACAACCCCTCACGAGCTTTAATATACGCCTCCAGAACAAGGCCACAAGTGTTTTATCAATTCATCTTGTAGCCGAAAGAAGAGGCGTATCATTTTTTCCGCTAAAAATGCAATAAGCTAAATCAAATTTGATAAGCTAATAAATATTTTTTAAGATGTTAAATCGAAAAAGAGTGATCTGGAAGAAACAAAAAGACGATCGTTGAACAGATCCGATAAGGCTCTTAACAGAAAATAAAAGAAATTCCGAGGTTGGACTTACTTTCTTTCGGCGTCTGGTTGGAGAGAGAGATAGAGTTTAGGGTTTATGTCTAAAACGGGGGATTTTATAAAGATGGGGTGAGAGAGAGAATCGGAAATGGAGGCGGGGCGGGGGCGAGAAGGGGAGCTCTAGGGTTTCTATCTCCACCGTCAGATATATCAAGGATAGATAGCAAGAGAGCTAGCTCTAGGGTTTGCTTTTCCCTTTCCGTGTCACTGTAGATTCTATTATTATATATTAATTATTTTTCATTTATATAGTATATGATTTAATTTACGAGGAGGGGTCCACTTACAACAAATTTGAGTTACAACAAAGTTACAACATTTATTTTTTTTCATTTTCAAAGTCCAAATCGTCGATCCAAACCATTCAACATGATTATCTAAATAAAATGTACTTGCAGATCAAATTTTAAATTTTTTTGAATTTTTTTACTATTTATTAAGATGGGTACAAAATTCAATGGTCTAAGTATGGCTATTTTTTTGTAAAATACTTAATAAATAGTAAAAAAATTCAAAAAAATGTAAAATTTGATCTGCAAGCACATTTTATTGTGGAGATCATGTTGAACGGTTTGGATCGACGATTTGGACTTTGAAAATGAAAAAAATGAATGTTGTAACTTTGTTGTAACTCAAATTTGTTGTAAGTTGATCCCTCCTCTTAATTTACTTATGGAGTGTAAATTTGACTTGGTTTATTTTATACAAAGATTAAAGTTCATGCTTCGCAAAAACATTAACAATTTGATTTTCGATAAAATATCTGTCTTTGATTTTATATTTTTTATAACAAATTTTTTTTAGTTTTTTATCCTATATGCTTAGGATTGGTATATTTTGATGAACAATATGACACTATGATATAATTAGCGACTATTGTTTTATTAACATAATATATGTTTTGTAACTGATAAACCTATTATGAATAATATGAATGAAAAAATTATATTTAGATGTTATTTATTTCCCGAATGTACATCAGTAATTGATTTTTAATTATTTGAATTATATTCATATATGTATTTGTATTAGTTTAACATCTAATATGTATCTGTATTTGTATCCGATACTATCTATATTTGTGTATGTATCGGAGACTATCCGTATCTGATCCATTTACAACCATAATTTTCGGGCAATTGAAAATAAAAAGAGGTTTGTTTTGTTTTTCCGATTTATATTTGGCTTCTTTTGATCAAGATATTTGAATATAAAATTACATAATATAAATATTAGCATAATAAATTTAGATTATTTATAAAAATCTAATCGTAACTCATATCAGAATGGATGGTTCAAACGTCGTAACTAAAATAAAAAAATTATAAAGCTACATTTTTACAATAAAAATTATTTAAATTGAATAATTTCTCAACCATAATTATAAATACCTTAATTGAAAATGAGGTGTGACCTCAGCAATGAACAGTGCCACCCCATCTATTTGCCATCCGATCATCTATAGATGAACCAGATCAACTCAAGCACACATCATCTACCGTCATCTATACAACACTGCCCATCTCCATTGCTAACTCTCCGTCTCCCGTTATTTTCCCCAAAACTGTAAAAAATCTCGTCCGATATTTTGCCCAAATACATCACCGACTCACCTCGCGCCGCTCTATTTTTTCACTCTTGGGGCAGCTGTCATCTCCGTCGCCTCTGCGATTGCCACGCACCTGGTACCCGCAACGTGTTCCTCTCTCAACTCTCACCGTTTCCTCTTCTGCGGTTCTCGTAGGTAATTTCCGCTCTTGAGATTACCGGGTTGACACTTCTCTCATTCTTGCTGCTCACTTCTCTCATTCGCTGTTCTGAACAGGGGCTGAGTTCGTCGCTGTGATTTACCCTTCCCTCGTCCTCTATATTCGATTCTTCCCACTTGTACGGTGACATTCGTTTCAAGGTCAGCAATTTCTACCAATTGATTTGGACTTCTACATCGAGGCTATATGGTCAAAAGCATATAAATTATTTGTAATATTTGATCTATTACCATTCTTGACGAGGGTAAATTGAAACTAAAGCCTTGTCGAGGATAAGAGTTGTCCAGCAACACAAAAAGAGAATGGTGCCAGTTTAGGAAATTATTATAATAGTACCATTATAGTTTATGTAATAATAGTACCATTATAATACCATTATAATAGTACCATTATAATAGTATGTCCAAGTGTTTTTTTGTTTCCATTTATAAATAATTTGGATACCAACAGCAAGAAAAACTTGGTACAAGTTAATTACAAATCATTTACCACATTCGAGGAGTACATATACATTTATACTGAAGATATAGCGTTTGGTAGAAATTATTCCTCAACAGGAATATTGTGATCATTTGTAAATAATTGGTAGAGATTACTACATAGTTATGCGTTTCAAAGTCAGTAATTTTTTTCTGTCATTTAGTCCGCTGTTCAAATGGTTTGAGGGCTAATTATCCTCGCTGCCAAGGGAATTCCAAAAATCAATGACATTTACGAAGTTTTCACCATGGTTCATACATATTTTGCAGATATGTCCCTACAACCAAAATTCAGTCAGTTTAGTTCACCCCAAAAAAAAAATTGAAGGTGATTTTAACAGTGTTAACAGATTTGGGAATGTCCATTGCTGATTCAACAAGGTACCACAATCATTAGGGCAAACAAATAAGTCCCTGCGCTTGGTAACGGATTCAGCTTCAAATTCAATTAAATTTTCTTAATGTGCAGCGAGCAAGAAGCAAGCCGGTAGGCGTCGGAAGCATCTTCTACAAGAAAGGAGCAAAATTCCAGGTTAGGTGAAACCTTCTTCAAATTGTGTTTGCACTGTTCTTAGTATTCGATTTGTACAACAGTTACGCCGGTAAATTTAGAAAAAAACTTCTTATCTTACATCTTACAATCTCACCCTTTTTTTTCCCTCACTTTGCTTTGCTTTGCTTTCATGATTTTTTTCACTACTTTGCTAACACCAGCCGCAAAGTTCTACACCGAGCTCTCCTTCTTCTCTCGTAATGCATCCTTTCTTTCTGTCAATTTAAAGCCCAACAGCACATGCTACCCCCCACAAACTTATGTTAAGACTCAATTATGGTTACCCGTGCAATTTTCCAACAGGAAATGTCCTCAACAGGTGTACAAAAAAAAGAAAATATTTCCTACTTCATATTTTCTATTTCAACTCTTCTTCTACCGCATAACTTTCTTGCTTTGTACTTTATCCTTCCCTTCTCATTGACCGCATAATTGGAATTATCGACTTCTGCCTATAATCGCAGAAAATGAAGAACTACTAAACTGGTATCAATTTCTCCAAATATTGACTATATTGGAATTATAATGGTATGTTAATACACTCTTCTGTCAATAATTTCTTCGTTTATTAAACTGGACTTACATAATTGGAGAAATTCATTTCTTTTACCCCCTTCTGAATAATTGTAATGGTACCAGTTTGCATAATACCATTTTAGTATTACATACCACTATAATGGTACCAGTTTAGTATTACTAATTATATTGTACTAACATACAACAGAAATTATGTAATACTAAACTGGTACCACTATAGTAAGTCCAGTTTAATTAACTATAGTCCAGTTTAATAGTTGACTGAAAATTTAGTAAACTAAAATGAAAATTTAGTTTCATTAGACAAGTATAGTTAATACACTATAGTTTAATGGTATGACAATACTAAAATGATACCATTATAATTCTGCAAATTATTGCCAGAAAATCAATTAGCCTATTTAATACTGTTTGTGCCTTAGTCCGCATAAAAAATTGCCCATTCAGTCTTGGTTTAGTGGTTCCTATTTCCTCAATGAAAGAACTGACCATCTAAGTGAAAAAAGAGAAAGATACAATTAAGGGCTAGAAATGTGGTTTGACCAGTATTGGTACTGTTTCAGCCACTAAATACTGGGTTCATAGCATGACAATTATAATACCAATCCAGCATTAACTTTTGCAAGTAACTGTTCTAAAGGTAAATGCTGTACAATGTGTGACCTCTTTTTTTGGAAACATATTCACAGGAGCTCTGCTATGTCTATCTTTCATAACAAAGGATCACAAGTGGAGAAAAAATTGCTACAAGAATTTTATTCTTTCAATGATCGAGGTAATAGATAGACATATACGATTACCTATCTTTCAACCATGATGTAATTGAAGAGCCTTGCAAGAGTAAAATATTCAGAGATGCAAAGATCAGGCCCAAGGATCAGGGGGAGCTGACTTTCTGTTGTAAGATAGGTATAAGTTGGTAGTTTGCTTTAAGTGCACAATTGTAATAAGTAGTGGAGAGAAAGATCAAGTCACATACCTCATGATTAGAAAAAAATGATATAGATAAACAGATTCTCCATATCACACCTAATTGCATAGCCAAATCTAAAAGATAATAATCAGATGTTATCTGAACAGTCTGATCTAAATTGGATGGCTCAGATTGATCTTTGGCAGTCCAAAACTGTCTGACTGATAGAGAGGAGAAAACCTACAAGTACCAGCTAATTGATGGATCCTCTTTAACAAATTTCCTTCTGGATAAAGTTCGTCCCTTATCTATTGTGGGAAAAGGTCCAAATGGAAGAGTTTAGTTTCACTAATTGTAGAGGACTAGAGGTACCCAATTGAAGAGAGAAAACATTATCTTTGATGATTATGTTTATATTGATCTACCTTTATTTCATGAAAAACTAGAGTTTGAAGATAATTGCAAAAGACAACTATAATTTTTTATGATCAATGCAGATGTGGGATTGTTTCAAACTGGTCAGTGTGATTCATCCTAATTGATTAGGGAAACAACCATTGATAATACAGTTATAAATCGTCTCCTAAATTCTCTCTGCATCTCTATTTTTTTCCCTTTTTTTTTTTGAGGGCTATCCTCTCCATACATATAGATTATATTTTAGATCATTTACTCAAGCTAATTTCTTTTGTTGACTGGAAATTTATTTCTTTATCTTTTGGATTTATTGCTTCAGCAATGGCAGATAGTTAGCAACTCATTAACAAGAGTGGAGTGACGGCAAGGCTGAACACAATTTGACAATGAAAGTGAAGGCAAATACACAATCTTCAATTAGCTTCTACTGAGATCATATTATCAAGCTTCTGAATAGCATTTATATTATTTATTTTCAGACTTTTCGGAATAAATAGATGAGGTATATAGTTGCTTGAGAATAATTCATTGATACTCGTACTATTCAAATATTTTACAATTTTTATAGGTCATGCATGATTTATATCTGTATAATTTACATTAAGGTAAAAGCATATTATTTGTTACTTAAAAAATGGGTATTTGATATATTATATTATGAAAAATTAAATCATTTTTTAATCATATTCGGTAATATATCTGAATCATGGACTTCATACCTGTCCCTAAGATCGAGTTTTTCTGTTAGTGTATGTTGGTAGATTATACTAAGATATAGTAATTTAATCTTCCAATTTTTTCATCTGTGTCAAGGAGGTTTTTCTTTTTGAAATGTTGTGATCCGGAGATTTTTCATGTTTTATGCAGAAAAAATTGTTGAAAACGAACCCTCATAGATATCTACACCTTCATTTTTCATATGTATGATATTCAGTGCCAATCTCTGTTTTACGTTCCGCCAATTTGGACCAGTAAAGACCGGGCACCTTCCACTGAAAAAAAAAAATCAGGTCCAACAACAGAACACAACATATTTAATAGAAACCAGTTGCGTCGTAGACGCAACCGAGGTGACTAGTTTGAGCATAAATTTTTGAATCCATATCAGAATCAAATGGTTCGGACATCATAATTAGAACCAAAATTATAAAGCTATTTTTTACAATAGAAATTATTTAAAATTGAATTAATTTTCAGTCATAATTTAAACATAGAAAAAGTTTTTTTTAATGAATTTGATAATAAAGAAATTTATTGGGTATGTCATATTTTAAATCTTTAGAAGCACTAGAAATTAATTTTAAATAACACTAGAATAAACTTATTGTTGCATCAAATTTGAAGCGAAATGAAGATAGATCTACAATTTGTTACTATTAGATATTTAACCGACTTCACTTCATCACTTGTGAATCTACATGTAACTGAACTATAAATTATGTCTAAGAAAAATAATTTGGACATATAGAATTAATTTATTTAGATTAATGTTATGTAAGAAAAATAATTTTTGCAAAAATTTAAGAGAAGAAGTGAAATTTTTTGGCAAATTGATTTGGACATCCTAAATTAGTTTATTTAGGTTGAATTTTATCTAAGAAAATTATTTGGTTAATGTCTAATATTTTGTTAATAATGGAATGAAAAAAATAATACAAAGCAAAAAAAATTAGGAGGAAGATTTTTTTTTTATTTTTTGTTTGTTTCATTTTCCATTCTACTTTTTATTTTCTTTCCTTCCTTGTTTTTTATAATATTTTAATTTAATAATTTTTATTTGGAAAATATTTCTAAGTAATTATTTTATTCACCGAAAAATTTGTAAATTAGTTTTTTCCATTTACATATTGAAAATGATTATATGAAAGACAACAAAATGAAAACTTACTATAACTCTCCTAATTCGTCCTTTGATTTTTTGAAACTAGAATAAGTTTGTGTTATATGCTATCTGGTTTTCATTGAAGGAAGTGAGAATAGCAAGAAAGAAACTATATAAAAAATTAAAATTCCATGCTATCTGCTGTTTCAACATAAAACAAGAATAGCAAGAGATATATTTGAATGATCTTGTATTTTCGTATTGCATTTACAATCTGTCTGTACATGAATTTATATAGCAATCAATTACAAAGTCAAGCAATGGTCAATCTAAACTAATTTCTGTTCCAATTCCCTTTTCTTTTTATTTTTTGCGAAGAAAAGCCCTTAGGCACTATTACATTCAGTAGCATCAGTAACATACCAGGAAATACAAACATACATCTACATAAATCTCTCGTACCAGTATTCAAACACACAGCTACATACATCCCTCGTACCAGTATTTAGAAATGAAAAAACACACAACTATGTAAATTCCTAATAACTGAGTTATGCTTTTCATTTAATAGTTGGGTACGAGAACCCTTTGTAGATCCATTCTCCAAGTCGCCCCTCCGGCTGCAAGATCGTCAGCCTATGTTCCGATTGAGTTATACTGGGACAACCTAATCTTCATGATGTTATGTGTCTCTGATGTGCACACACAGTATGCCTAATATATAAGATACCACATACAAGAATTACAAAATCACGACATTTTCTCCTTCGCAAAGAATATTCCAGCAAAAAGACCTGAAAAATAGTTGGATCCAATGTAAGTACCAAGACAGGACTCCACATCCGCTGCCAAAAAAATAATGTGCAACGAATGTGCCATTATTAATATGGTTCATATCATATTTTAAAAGATAACCCCTAAAAAAATCAAGCAATTAGTGAAAAATGACCTTCCTAACACTTAATCCCACTGATAGGTCCATGTGCCAATGGCTCTCAATAAACTTGAACTCGGCCCACAAATGACTCGGGATTCGGACCCCGCCAAGGGCCAACCCGAGGTTAAATAAAATAGGGCCCTTAATATGGTCGCGGCCCAAAAGCAACTCGGGACTCGGACCCTTTCCCGTGGCCAGCCCGAGACTGTGAGCAGCAAGGCTCGCGGACCGACAACAAGCCTGTCCAACGAGGCCCAGTCAGGTCGTTACGCGACAGGCCCGAAAAACAACTCGGGACCTGGACCCCCTTTTTGGGACCAGCCCGAGATAAAATAAAACGAGGCCCATAGTCCAGCTGCCGAACGGCCTGGTAAGAACCAAGCTGGGCCTCGCCCAATCAACTCCAAACAATCAGGCCCGCGAAGTCGAGTTGGGCCTCAACCGGTAAGGCCCAGTCCAACCACGACTTCGTGTCACCGCCGATTATGCGAGTGTTACTGCTGATTATGCGGGCATCACTGCTCCTGTGCGAACTCCCCTAACTGTTTTGACAACACGTTCTAATAGTCTGGGGCCCCTATTTAAGGCGGAGAATTCCTAGTAATACATGTCGCATTTTTCTGTTAAGCAAAGTATTATAGAGGATAGAGCACTAATACCTTCAAACCTTCACCCTCCTTCTTAGTCTCGGCCCGTTGACCCGAGACGGGGCGAGCCCACTTTCTTAACTCTTTTCCCGTACGGTCTACTCCCCCGGGATAGGACGTATCACCCTCTGGTTCACAAAAGGCCATTGGGATTTTCATATTATACTCAACTGTTACCAGCTGCCCTTGAAACCTCCAACTGGTGCCAGTTTGCTATTTTTAATTTTACTTTACCAATCAATTATCAATAGTGTGAAATCAGTGCCTGACAAACAAATCAACCACTTGTACACATATAAACTAACCTAGAGCCAAATCTGGGTCAGTGGTGGTAATGTCTGACGCGGGCTGTACATCATCCATTGACATGGCAAGAGCTTGCTGTAGCAATGCAGCCTTGTCATCCTGTCATACAACTAAGACCTGTTAATAGCAAATACGTAAACCATATCGCATATTCACATTCCTAGCAAAACAGATTCACCATCAAGCCATCATTAATTTTACCAAACAAAGACCAACATTCAAAAAAAACAATTTATATCTACTTGGCACAATTAACCAGTACAGGTCTGAAGATGGTACAAACTGGATAGTGCTAACAGAAAAGGTTCCTTTTGTTAAAAAAATGTCTTTACTGTAGTCTGTATTTTTCGTATTTCATTTTGTAACATTATTTCGAATTTTCACAAATAGAAATTACCTGAGCAGCCATATCATCAGCTTTAGCCATGACAACATCAGCCGAGCTAGAGGCACCAACATCTCCTTTCTCTTTGCCAGATGATTCCTCAGCAGCCTTATAGCAGAATCGATCTAAAAAACTTTTAGCAGACTTATAGCAGAACGCGGTAAAAAATAGTAGACTTATAGCAGAACTGATCCAAAAAACTTACATGAAGACGAAGAAGGTGCTAGGAGGCCTTTTAGGCTTGTTCTGATCCTTCGCAGTCTTGGTGCCCGTCTTCTCGGGCTTAGGCTTCTCGGCTGCCAGAAGATTAAAAGAATGCTAGAAATCTCTTCATTGTGTTAACTTTTGAATAGTTGTTAGAAAGAAACAAACCATGCACAAATCAAAATAAAATAAAAGGACAAATAAAATAGATATCATAAAATTAAGCACAAATTGGTAAGAACAAAGTGCCTCAGCAGCAAGATACTCAAGAACAGCGGCAAGATAAACAGGCGCACCAGCACTGACGCGCTCAGCGTACTTCCCGGTCTTCAGAAATCGTGCAATCCAACCTACGGGGAATTGTAGCCCCACCTTGCTGCTCCGGAAGGTGGCCTTTGTGACCTTGGCCGCACCGATCGCCTTTCCTCTTCCTTCACAGGTAATCTTCATGAATAGAAAAATAAATTAGAAAATCAGTTCAAACACTATCATATCCGATTTCAGATCCATATGAAACGAAACAAATCAAACAATAAGAAAATTCAACTCACTTGGCATCAGCTTTCTTTCCCTTCTCAGTCTGTGTTCCCTTCATCGCGACTGACTTCAAAAACAAGATCATATCGGTCAGAAACAATGCAAACACACAAAAATTGAGGTAAGAAAATTGGGAATAAGTAACCCTGACCTTTAGTAAGAGTTTGGTGTGAAGAGAGATAAAGGAGGTCGTGTACCAAAATTATGGTCTTGAAAATATGTTTAGATAGTATATATACCTGGATTTCAATTGTAAGCACCACTCAGTTGTACATATACCTGACTTCCAATTGTAAGTGCTTTGCTTACTAAACAAGGGGTCCAAGTACAGCTTTACATATACATGTATATTTTCATCCATATTATTTGTATACTCACAACTTAACACAAAATTAAGTTATAAATTAGATCAGCTATAAATTAGAACAAAAAAGTGCATGAACTAGATCAAGTTTAGAGAATACAATAAATTAAAATCACTTGATCAAGACATATACACATTGACAACATAACTTATCGAAACTAATAACTTCAGCAAGAGACAATGTACCATTGCTTTAGCATGACGAAAAACACTCCAGCAACGTGCTTGACAATGCTCTCATTCCCACGAGCCTTACGATTGTCAGAATTCTACTTGAAAACTTTCTGAAATGCATCCGACCCAAATTATTAACTCACTAACTCATAAATTTTAGCATACACAGACAATTAAAGTTAGGAGTTTATGAGTACTTGATTTTGTAAGTCCAATTTGATAAAAATAAAGTACATTGCACAAATCTACAACAATTATACAGAAATTACTTATTTTGAGAAAAGGACAGAGATGAAAATTGGAGAAGGAAAGATGTGTAGGTTGTTCGAGGGTTTCGACGATAGATTAAAATAGTAAATCAGCAAGGTGAAGGTGCTTAATCGGTGAAGAAGGTGCAGTGGAGAAGTGGCGTCAGCGTCCAACGAAAGCGTGGAGAAGGTGCAGTGCACGGTGGAGGTGATTTCATCGTCCAGAAAGCGTGGCTTCAGCGACCAATGCAAGATGGAGGACTGGCGGAGGATAAAACGAAAGAAGATAGTTCATTCTAGAAAGACAATTTTGCCCTTCCGCAGAAATCTTCTGTTAATTTAAACGGCAGTTGCAAACATTTATTATAGAATCTGGTCCGTTGGATTTAAAAAAAATGAACGGTTGACATTAAAAGCGGTCCATAGAAGCATTTGCCAATTTTAAAACTAGAGGATTGTTGACAATGGACACAAACCATTTTTTATTCGCATACATTGTTTGTAGCCCGTCTTTATCACTTATTAATTTTAAAATATGAAATAAAAAGCAAGTTTTATGAGCTTAAAAACTTTTTCTGTATTTTTTAATTCTCGGCATGCAAACAAAACAAACGCAGATAAATAACAAAATGAACATTACACTGCTCAACATAGAAAGGGATGGAACACACCAGCTACCGTACTCTCTGAAACAATTATAGAGTCAAAAGAATAATAAGATTAAAAGAGAAAAGAAAACAGCACCAAAAACAAAAAAATTCACAACTGTACATTCAAATCCAACAATATTATTTTCCCTCTTCTAAACAAGTTAGCACGCAACGCAACTCAGGAACAAACAAAAGATCGCGGTCTACAATAATTAAATTAGAAATAACTCGGAGAAAATAAAAAAACCCTCTCCAATTAGAGAGCTGAGTAGGTCCGATGCCCATCGGACCTACTTTTAGGTTCAACGAGCACGATGACCGTCCGATCTAGTTTAAAATTTGTGCGCACGAAAATTGAAACAGATGCACACGAAGTTTAAAGCGTTTCGCACGAATCTTAAAGCAAATCGACGGTGATTAAACCCATCGAACCAAAGTAGGTCCGATGCCCATCGGACCTACTCTCAAGTGCTCCAATTAATAACACCTAATCAAAATTACAATCCACACACTCAAAAAACAATACATTATGTATTAATTTATTTCTCGCTCTCACACACCATCTCTCTTGAGCAAACCCTCCCTGAAAGAACCCCCTGACTCGAGTTTAGGTGGGCCCGAGAGCCGCCTCCTGTTACCGGGTGATCTTAAACTGGTTCTCTCGGCTGTTGGATATGATAACCTCTTTGTAACTGGTCCTTTATAAGGAGTATTGCCTACCTCACTAATCGGGCTATAAACAGACCGTAACTTGGCCCGACTCGACTCGGTCGATTGGAGGTAGCTTGGAATCACTTGTAGGCTTGTCAGACTGGTAAAACTGACATCATCTCCCATGGACCCTGCAATGCTGTGTCGCCGTACCCTCTCAGACCGGGTGCTACCTACACTCCTGGCATCCTCTTCTCTGTGTCCCCTAATGGGTTTTGGGCTCGCTGATTGGGCCTTTGGGGGTCCAGGAGGCTTCAAACGAGGGGTCGAGGGAGACTGGCGGCTGGGAGGGCGGCTCGTCGACTGAGGTCCCGTGGGGGTTGTGGTGCCACCTCGGTTTAAGTTTGGGTTTGGGTTAGTGTTAGGATTTGATTTGAGGCTCTGTACAGCAGATTTGAGGGTGGTGCGGTCGGTAACGGGTTCGAGTTGCTTATCAGTGGGTGACGTGGCAGCACAGCATTCCCATGGACGAGCAGCCATCCAGCGTTCTACCCAGCTCCAGCCCCAATGCGGATTGGTTGGGTCAGTGAAGGTTGGTTTCATGACCCAGTTTGAAGAAGTATTCCTCCACTGCAAATTTGGACCACAAGTTCTGTTATTTAAAAGGTACTTCAAAAAATAACAGTAATGTGGTTTTTAACAGTGACCAAAACCATTCTCGTTTTAAGTTTTAGTCGCAGGTGCTAAAGGAAAGATCTTCCTCTTAACAAAGAAAAATATATTGATCATGCCAGCTCACATTTCACATTTACGAATCAAGGTTATTAAAAATGTGTACTGAATTACCCAACAGGGTTAATGGTATACTGATCAAAGTAAAGCTAATAAATAACTATAGATGGTTTGATGCAAAGTTTAGTTTGATAACTATACCTGGTGTGTGAAGGCATAAGCCAATGCACGCTCCCTCTTGATAGCAGCTTCTTGCCTTGACTGAATGCTGGCATCAATTTGCTCCTTGGTTTGTACACTTTGATTCCAATCTTCAGCTGTCTGTTCCAAATATGAATATTATTTGGTAAAAATTATAACCATAAGATAAAGAAACTATGAGCTGTGCAGGAATTGAGGAAAGAAAATAAAAAGAGGATCTTTGGCACCAGATCAACAATTGAAATTCACTGTCAGATTGATGGATTTTACAAATAGAAGTGTAAAGGTCAAAGTTGTTTGCGTTGAAAGTATTAATGCGAAGTATCACGCATAATAGGCATGTAAAACTCAATGCTTAATCATATTAGTAAGCATTTTGAAATTTTGGCGATTTAAAGAAACGGAGGTAACTGTTTCACCTTCAATTTCTCCTCCTTTGCCTTGAGCTGGAGTTGCTTTTGAATAGTTTGGTTTTCTTCGACCATTTGTCGCCTTCGAGCATCAATCTCAAACTGAATGCGTGTCTGATGCTGTATAGAGTGAATGGTTTTCTCAGTCTGGCGCTTGACAGTGTTTCCATCAACCAAGGCCTTTAGTCTCACAAGTCCTCTAAGTGCCCTTAAAGCTCTTTTTGCCTTCAAACACAACAAAATATAGTTAATTAAGAAAATTTTAACAGTGGTAAAGATAAAAAAAAACAATTTTAGATTCAGTCAGTACCAGATTAATTTGAACTACTTTAGAGCAAGGCATTTCCTTTGTCAGAGGAGGAGAAAAGATTGCTAAAAAAACTATATGATTACGATTTATCGCCATTATTTAAACAGTAAAATTAATTCTGCATTTCACAAATGAAAATGTTATGGTGAATCCTTCCAAAATCTGAAGATAACTTCTTAAAAGTACTTCCCTGCAAAGAGAGAAATATCTGAATAACCCTCTATGAAATTGAAATTTGCACAGTATTCCTTTCCACAATTTCTCTATGGGGAATCAATGTTGTGGGCAAATTTGAATCAAATGGCAATTGGAGTACGCAGGTTGTATCTTTTTGCATTTTCAGTGTACGAGATACTTTGTATTTACTCATTTAGATTTTCCAACAACATGTCGATATTTGTTAATAAAAATATACCGTCCAAAATTAACCTCTGCTCCTCATGCATGCATAAATCTTTTGTACATGAACAAGAAATAAAAACAAATCAACGGTTCTCCATACCAGAAACCCACGGAAGGCAGTCTGAATCCTGATGGCAGCGATCTCCTCTTTTGACTTCCGTGCAACCCTTGTTGTCACAGGTGCATTTGTAGCAGCGGTGAGGCGAACGACTTCGGCAGCAGCCTGCGCAGCAACAGCTGCAGCCTCAGCCGCCACAGCAGAGGCCAGAGCCACAGAGTACGCATGCTTGTTCTGGCCACCATCGATTTCAGACAATTTAATCTCCTCTAATTGCCGAGATGCTGTAGCTAGTGAGATAGAGGTAGAGGCAGCTGCGTGATTATTTTCTACATTGATTTCTTCGACCGAACTGGAGGCAAGCGGTTCCATGCTCCTTGACCGAGTCCGACTGAACCGCCATTTCTTCTTTGGTTTTTCCTAAATACATGGTAATTGAGGGATTAATTTGAAATTGTAAAAATCCAAGAGAAATATTACTTAGCAGAGAGAGATACCTTGGATTTCTTCTCCTCTGAACGGGGGCTGAAGATTTTTTTGACAGCATCAAACCATTTTGTTTTGTTACCCATCTCTTAATTACCTATTATTTCCCGTATTAGTGCATTGACAACCTGCTATTATAAACAAGTAAATTAAATTATGACATCTGTTAATGTTTCCTACAAAAAATAGTCAAAATTTAAATCCAACTTTCCCTTTTCTCTTCCTTTCCCACCATAATTTTTTCATTTATGGCAAATTAAAACCAAACAAAAATAAAAATAAAAAGATCATACTTGAGAAAGGAGAGATTTTCCAGAGCTGACATCTTTCCCGGGATAAAAAGGTAAATTTACAAAGCAAATTACGAATTGGGAACCTCAAAAGCCACACATAAATCCTTACATAATAAGGTCGTTACACTACAGTTATATAAACTAATTAAAATATTTAATGAAAATCACTGACCTTAGAATTGTTTTTTCATGTCAAGCTGATTAGGTAACTTTCTCCATCTCCTGAGACCAGCAGAGAGGCAAAGAAATAAAAAGATAGAAGAACAAGAGTCGTGTGGGAGTCGAGGACACGAAAGTTTAATACAATTCAAAACAAAAGAGTTGGTCAGAAAATTAAAAAAGAAATGAAAAGGATCGAATTAATCGCTTTCTCGTAGCATTATCTAGAATTCCACTAGGGCGCCGCTGACTATCTCTCTCTCGCTTTCTCTCTGCCCAGGTGGAGACTGGAGCGACAACGCCTCTCTCTCTCTCTCTCTCTCTCTCCTTTCTCCTCTCTCCTTCCCCAGTCTCAGTCAGAGCTGTGGGGCCCACACACGACACGAGGAGAGGGAAAGAGGTTTTATTTCATGTGTCTCAGCCTCTCTCTCGCGTGACAGCTGACAGTAGCTGTATTATTTTTTGCAAGACGCCACTCTGTTTCTGTCCAAGTGGGGGTTTATGTTTCGACAGGATATGAATGCACCTGGTGCTTCCGAGTAAATGGACCATGTCTGCAGCGTCCGGTTCATCCTTGGAGAGCATGATTACCATGTGAAGACCGTTAATTAGCTATATCTTTGAACACACTAATAAATGGTATTACACTGGCAATTAACAAGACAATTTCCTACTTGGAATTGTACACAAGGCCCATCTATTGCTATCTATGGCAAATGCAAATTTAATTATAATATATATATAGAATCTGGCTAATATGTTACGCGTAGCATAGAGGGCCTCCGTGCTATGGCTCAATATTTGAGTTTCAAAATCCTAACGGTCGATCCGAACCGTTCAACATGATCTCCATATGAATATGTACTTGCAAACCAAATTTTACATTTTTTTAAAAAATTTACTATTTTTTAGATAGGTAGAAAATCACTTGATCTGAAAATTCTGTAATTTTCAGTAATTTTCAGATCAAGTGATTTTCCACCTATCTAAAAATTCTAAAAAATGTAAAATTTAATTTGCAAGTACATATTCATATGGAGATCATGTTGAACGGTTCGGATCGAACGTTAGAATTTTGAAAACTCAAATATTGAGCCGTAGCACGAAGGCCCTCTATGTTACGCGTAGCACCGTAGCCAACTCATATATAGAGTATGGCTAATTTGCTTCCGGAAGCATTTCGACCGAAGTGTTTAAGGGGGCATATCTTAGTATTTGATGTTCAAACAACAAATCCAAACTGTTAGATGTTCAATCTATATTAAAATGTACTTGGAGACCAAATTTTACATTTTTTGAAATTTTTTTTACTATTTATTAAGCTGGTTTGAAAACCGCTATTTTCAATGGTGCAGAAATTTAATAAAAACAGCAGTTTTTATGTACGAGAACTCAAGTTAATATAATTTAGTGATTAGAGTTTTATTTTGTATGTACGAGAACTCGAGTTCAAATCCCACCCATTATTCTGTGTATTTTAAAACAACCATTCTTATTAAGATTTTTTAGTTCGGCCTAAGGATATGAAACTTTATAAGTGCTTATCTATCTATAATATAAATAACTTATATTTCAAAAGTTTGCATCCAATCAGAATGATTGGAATGTTATGCAACTTTATTTTTTTTTTCCTTTTCCTTTTTTTTCTTTCTTTTTTGTTATACAGATACCACGAACTATGGTACATCCGGAATGGACCTCATAGTCTCTCATTCCATTCTGATTTTTTTTTAAATTTGTTTTTTTTTATTTTTCATTGTTGGTCTCTAACGGCACCTAGAGGAAGTGAATATGGAGTCTTTTAAATTTTAATACTTAAGTAATTTAATATTCACCACTAATATATATATCTAACATTTACGTAAGTTGTTCTTGGCGGAAACAAGAAAACTTAAATAAAGCAAGTGTACGTAAAGTAAATAGAAGAGTTAAGAGATTGTTGGATTATGCAATAATCTACTTGTTTGTTTGACTAGATTTGCAAAACATATATTTGTTGAATTTTACAGTTTCTTGTCTTGAGATATGATGCAGGTCCATGAAGATATAAAACTTCAATAAACATCAATGATGCATGCACAAATGATACACATATCAAGGATGTGATGTAATGAACTAAATAATGGACTAAGAAGACTTAGCTCAAGATTAGTATTAATTAGAAATCTGTCAAATTGGTAAAATATGCTTGAGATTGAGGTAATTTACATAAACCGTTACAACGGTTATCATAGCGTTACAACGGAATAATTCATATGCCGAAATCCACAGTGCAATCGATTTATTTCGTTGCAACGGTCAAATAAACGTTGCAAAGGAATAAATCAATTTCGGACCCCAAAACTTTCAGAGAGTTCCGTTGTAGCAACCGTTGTAGCGCAGCCAAACCTATTAATTGGAGCTAACCTTTACAACGCTTTATTAACCGTTGTAACGGTTGACGCCAGTTACCAAGTTTTGTTTCTCTCTATAAATGAAAGCAAAATCTAAGTTTGAGGTAATATTCTAGCCGCACCCAATTGCAATATTTTGTATTCTTTTTAGATTTAGAATTTTCCATTGTTGCTCGTGCACAAAACTTCAATATCTATACAATAATCTCAAGTATACACCACCAAACTCAATCTTGTATAAGAATTAGAGTGATTTGTGTGAGATCTCTTGTTTGTTTCAAACACTTGAACCTTTAGTGCTCGTGAGCCAATTCCGTGCTTGGGACGTGTGACTTCCCGGAGTTTGTAAGGGCCCACCAGTTCCACCTTGTATTTTTTTCTCATTGGGTAAAGAAAGGCGTGCCATCTCGAAGGTTGCGAAGTCTCGGAGACGTAGGCGTTAGTGCCGAACTCCGTAAATATTTCTCGTGTCAAGTGTCAAGTGTCTCTTAACTCTTCTATTTACTTTACGTACAGTTGTTTATTTTTTAAGTTTTTTGTTTCCGTCAAGAATAATTTACGTACACACTAGATTTATTTATATAGTTGAATATCAAATTATTTAGAGTTAAAATTTTAAAATACCTCATATTCAAATTTACGTACACACTAGATGCCGTTAGGGACATCACCCATTAATAAAAAAAAAGTCGGAAAGTTGTGTACTTGTATTTATATTACTTTTGTTTTCATTGATAATTCTTCCTTGTTTGAGTGTAACGTATTATACTAACATGTTATTTTGTTACCTAAGAAGCATATATGATTAAAATAGCAATTTTAGTGCATAGCAAATTTTATAAAAACAAACTTTATAATAATCTTTTATGTTCCGATATTTCATAAAAATATTAATCTATGACGTATGCTTGTCTTTTTCTTTGAAGTTTTGACAAATTATAACAAGACAGACATAAGTTTAATTTTATAGTCTTTAGTTCAAATCTTCTAAAGTAGACTTTTGCATTCATAAAATATGCTATCCGTTGACTAATTACTATATTAAAACATTACAATAAATTTTAGAAAAATAGGAATATCTAATACAGAAATTTAGAATTGTTAATTTTATTGGAGGTCCCTTGATTTTGCACTCAATTTTGTGTTATCTATTTTTTGTCATTGAATTTTGTTTGTTGTCTGTATTGCATCACCGCGTTCATTTTAAATTGAAATAAAACACATTAATTACACACAAACTTTTAAAACTAATAAACTTCCGACCCATTTCATGTCAAAAGCTCTGCAATGGAATTAACTAATCTCATTTTTTCTAAAAAAAAATTAAACAAAAGTCTTGACTTATTAACAGATTCAGAATAAAAAACGTGCAATTATAAAACACAATTTGCTTTACATATTGTACTTGAACAAGTTACAGTTTAAAAATTAAAAACGGATACGGATATGGTTTTACCACTATCTGATCCGTATCCGATCCGTTTGCACCCCTACATATAACATAGGCAGTTTGGACCCCTCTAACCATCACTAATCAATCGATTTAATATTAAAAATAAAATACGAATCCATAATGTAAGAGATTATTGCAACAATACGGTAATCAAACTCATTAAAATCAAGTGATAGAAAAAGGCAATGCTTTCCGTATGGGAGGTCGCAGGTTCGAAATCCAGAAGGACCAATTCTTTATAGATATTTAATAACCTTTAACCTTTACTAAAAAAAAAATAATAGAAAAATTGTAACATAATGAATAAGTGGCTTTCTGTGAAATTTACACAAAAGAAGGCTTGATACAGAAAATTTCGAATAGTTTGTCTTTGTAGTTTTGTACAGTGTACTCCAGGTCCATGGAAAGTTTGAATAAAGTAATCGCTGACGGGATTGGATCGATCACAGATTCACAGGAATAAATGAATAATCTTCTCTTTTACGACCTTTTAAAAAGGAAGCCTTTCCAATGGAAACCGCAGTGGCGCTGGCGCGCGCTTTTCTTGATGCTACTCTCTAATTAAAATGCCAAAGGCTGCTGATGTCATGTGCGAACTTACAATATATCTAATCATGCTGTTTATGTAATTCCGAGCCTGCTCAGCTGTCTAACAAGGGTAAAAGTATTGACAGAGCAGTTTTCGTTTCATACAGCGTACAAATCATATACAACATTTTATTGTTTTAGAAAAAGTTTACAGTATAACTCCGTTTGTGTAGTTTCTACACAACAACCTGTTTCAAGCCAGAAAAAAGGAGAAGGGTTTGTGATAGGCTTGACGAGCCAGCAATAAAAAAAAAGAGCTTCTTTATGAAAATGAAACCCGTATGAAATGGACAGGAGTAGTATTAGAATGGGTGACCTCCTGGAAAGTCTCTGTTGCTGATTTCGGTTGAGTTTCATTTCTAACCTACTCAACTTATTTGGGAATAAAGACTGAAGAAGAAGAAGAAAAAGTTTATAGTGTATCCATAAAAACTTTTAAAATAGCCATTTTTTCCATAAAAACATCTTAATATCCACTATTTTTATAAAAATTTAACAGAAAAATGACAGGTACAATATCCATCAGACTCAAATTAGAGTTCGATCAATGCTTCCATTTAATTTGCTTTGAAATTTGTGCACATCACTTTAATATTCGTACAGATCAAGCGCGCATAAATTTTAAAGCGAATTGGATGGAAGCGTTGTCCATCGAACTCAAATTTGAATCCGATGGACAATGGACCTACCCTTTCCCTGTCCCACTTCATGAAGCAAAAACTACTCGGTCCGTATTTTATCCCTTTTTTAAGTAACGGACTACTAATTGAAAAATGAGTTAGTTTGATGACTTTGATCCGTTGTCGGCGCTATAACCGCTGAGTGCTCATGTGATTAATAATGAACTAGAGTCTACTAGAGCTAGAAGCGCTTCAGACCTGAACTTACTGGGTCCCATCCCATCCTAGCCCATTTTTCTTCCGAAATTTTTATTAATAGAAAAATAAATAAATAAATATTGACAATGGAAAGGAATTCGTGAAAATTCGATATATAAGAAAAATGTGATTGTTTGTAACGTCTAGATGACGTTATAGAACACAACGTTCAGATTAGCAAATTGTAATTAACCAACTAATTATGTAATGTGCTGGACGTTACAGAGAATCATGTCCAGCGTGAACGTTACAGAGAACAACGGCCTGAAATTAGTGACAATAGAAGAAATAAAAGTCAGGACGTTGTTGTTGACAACATCCATAATTTTTACTTTGATTTGAATTGCTTTCTTTTTACCTGATTTCTTTTTACCAACGTTTCTTTTTACCAACAAAAAGCAGTGGACTAATAAAAGCAGCGGACGTTGTTCTTGAGAATGTTCAGAATTTTTTTTTTCAAAATGTCTGGACGTGATAGAATATAACATCTTGAGTTTTTTGTTCTGCGGTTTTGTTAATTACTAGTTAATGTGATTTCGTTAATCTGAACGTTTTGATCTATAACGTCCTCTGAACATTACAGACAATAACGTTTTTCTTATATATCGAATTTCTACAAATTTCTTTGCCGTTGTCAATATTTATTTATTTTCCTATTAATAAAAATTTTGGATTTTTCTTCAAGTTTTTATTACAAACCCATGTGGCAAGTATCACTGCTTCGATGATAATGTGCAGTTATCCAAACGCCAAATAGTCCGGTCAGCGGTCACTATTATATTTTGTCCTCTCAGCTAAAATTTCAAGATTTTTTATCTAGAAATTAAAAAATCAAATTATTGAAAACAAAATGAATTATTTTTTTATGATAAATAGATGTAACAAAATCATTAGTTATTAGTTCGTTCCACTGGTTTTCACACCAACAACTACACATGGTGGAAAAATCAATAAGATCAAATCATTCTCGGTTTTATTGATATGTCCTAACTCAAATATACATTAATTTATACACTAAATTCATAATTTCTATTGGGACAATCAATTATTCGATTCAATGCATTCCAAATTTTGTGGTCAAAGCACAAACTTTTGAAAACTACTTGATTAATTTTTAAATATACTAATGGGACTCAATCATTAATTTGGTCCCACCTATTTGATTGAAAAACAAGCAATTCATCTCTGGATAATTTGATTTTAAAAACTTTTTTAATAAACAAGCAATTCATCTCTCGATAATTTGATTTTAGAAACTTCTTTTTATTATTAAAGAAACACATACAAAGATCATGTTTAACAGTTCAAATCAACTATTTGAACTTAGAAAATAGAGATATAGATCCATAGCATGAATCGACTTTTCCCAAATTCCTTAGACAGCCAGAAGAGATAACAAGCAAGCTTGTCATTTCAGTACCGAATGGATCCTCTAAAAGCTTTAAGAGGAGGTGCCTGATATAACTACACATCCCTTAAGAGTACATAACCAGAAGGGACAGTATCTGAATCATTCATTACCTCAGATGATACGGGCTCATTTAAATCTTGGTTAAATTCAAATATCAAATCTCCTACAACTATTTTTATTTCCATTCCAACTTTTTGACACATCCATTTCAAATAGTGGGCACCTCACATGATACGGGATGAATAAAATTATGCACATCACTACATAAAGCCATTTTTAAAATGATATTAGAAGAACAAAATAAAAAAAATAAGCAGCTAATCAAAGACAATCTAGTACACCGCAATGTGATATGGGGCAAAGTTTTGTCACATTCAAAGAAATCTACCAATTTTGCATATACAACTCTCCAAGTATAGCGACCATTTTTAAGTCTTTAGTCTGTCCATAATTTATATTCTGATAGGGTGATTTCATGTAGTCTTGGGTATTACAAAATTACCCCCGAGAATTATTCATGTTAAGGCCAAACATATACGTACGTGATCCACATATTTGCATAGGAAATGTAATAATGGGATAAAAAACATACTAGGTTTCAGAGAACCAATTGTACAAACAAACAGAAAGAAAAGAAAATGGCAAACAAATGCATCAAAACCAAAGTTCTATAAAAGCTATAACGCAGCTATAGCGCAACCATAGCTAGCTACTATTTAGAATCATTATAAAAGAAAAGCGGTTCATAGCGTTATAGCTTTTGAGATCCGAAAAAGCTATAGCGCAGCTATTGCGTAGCTATAGCTAGCTATTTAGAACCCTGATCAAAACACATGTCATTCCTCTTCCGATAAATACTAGTGTTCAGTAAAATCCTTGTGATGTAACAAAAGAGGATGGCGACAGCAATACATCCTAACTACAGTATTTAATACGTTAACAGGCACACTATTTCCAGCAAGGAAATTCTACCAGTGAAAGCTCCTCCTGAAGTGTAGGTCCAGGTCAGATCCGGTACTCTTTGTTAAAATTATGAAAATAGCAGCCTGGGAGCTTGTAAATAAAGAAGCCTTGGCAAAACATAAAACCATCAATGATCTTCATGATACTCTGGATTCACCTTCAATATAACATATCCTTCAAGCACCGGCGTTGAAGGAATGTACCTGCACATGGAAATAACAAGACATGAGCAAATGATGATGAATGCTATACCCTATTATCTCTCTCTCTCGCCCACACACACATAGGGGTGTTCGTTTATTTGGTTTTCAACCAAAAAAAATAATTCGGATTAAATGGTTCGATTTTCGGTTTAAATGGATCGGTTTGGTTGAATTTTTTGAATTACTTTGGTTTTTATATTTGGTTCGGTTTAGATTTTTCAAAACCGAAAAGACCAAACCGACCGAAATCTCTATGGTTCAAATCCATGCTTCAGTTTTTGAACGTAAAATGAAGAATTTTTCTGGTTCGGATATTTTAGAACATCTACACGTTTTGTATAAAATTAAAATGTGTACCGTCAACAACAATTATATATATTCAAATTTATTTCTATGATTATTAAATGGTATTTGTGTATGTATTGAGTTTTGACCTTTTAAAATTTAATCTCTCTTATTTCTGTTCAACTGAACAAACCAAAATTTACTTTAGTTATTTTGGTTCGATTGACAAGTTTAATTAGGTTGGTTCAGTTATATTTTTGAAAACCGAATAAAAGTTTGGTTTGACTATTTTAATTCGGCTTTAACTGAACCGACCCAATGAACACCCCTACACACAACACAAGAAAGTATATTTAAGGGCATATAAGATGCATACTTCTCAGTAGCAAGCTCAGCTCTTTCTCCAGCAGCAAGCAAGACAGGAGTAGAGTGGGTTTGGAAACCAGTAATAGTCTTAGGACGACCCGCTTGACCCACCACATCCACTGCTTGTCCAACCCGAACAGGTACTGACAGGGGCTTCAAATCTTCATCTACCGTCATGAGCATCCTTGGCTACATATAATAATGAATAAACAAGCAATGAAATTAGGAGTACAGGAATAGAGATCAATGGAATTATGTAGAGTTGCTGTTGCCACCAACCTGCATGGCCAAGACGAGAGCATAAAGCATATAGTGGTACTTGCCCAGAATGATCGATTTCATGTCAAGACAAGCATGCAAAACAGTCACAAGACCCGCGAGTGCCATCCTGTATATTAAGATTAATAATTCTTGAATGTACGTATATTTGAGCATATATTAACTTAAAAGTTATGAGCAAAAATAAGCTTACGGGCATAGAAGAAACCGATCAGAATGGTATGGAGAGAGTGTTAACAAGCCCTTTCCAAGATGAACAAGACCTTGAGCAATCCTTACCTGCGCACATGTTTCGCCAATAACATTAATATTAATATCTGACAAGCTAATGCATGAAGTATTCATTATAAAAGAGGCAAAATGCTTACGCAGAAGAGATGGCCGGCCTCTTTGTAGTAGTAGCTAGAGAGGTTGCGAAGCATGGTAGCTATGCGAGCGTTATTAGTACCAGCACCTAGCAAACCCAATGCAATGATAGCAGCCTGTATTTTAAACAGAGCATTTCAATTTAGCATAAGAATATGTGAAGAAAATAGTAGCTGGTTATCTGTGAAAGTAATGAAGGTACCATTGAGACTTCAGAATCGGCGTCATGACTTAATCTGCTTAATGTGTCCATCACAGTCACCTAAACAGGCAAATTTACAATTAACAATATATATTATAGATTTTCAATGCTTTGTAAATGGAATTTGTTTTAAACCAAGCACCCTACCTAATTTTTTTTTTAACAAGGATAAACATGCTGTCTGGTAACTTTGACAGAACCGACCATACAAAAGCCAGACTAAACCCTTGATATGAGCTCTTTATCCCAGTTTAATTTCAATTTACTCTCTCATTATTACTACTGTTGCCATTATCAATATCATATTATTTCACTGCTCTACATTAAGGACCAGAATGAGATGTTTAAAGGCTCATATTAAGGTACAGTAAATGTTATGCAACAACAACAACAACAACCACAACCAAGCCTTTAGTCCCAAACAAGTTGGGATGTACAGTAGATGTTATAACTTCCTAAATTATATAATATGGAGGATGGCCTCAAACAACAACAACCAAGCCTTTAGTCCCAAACAAGTTGGGGTATGCTAGAAATGAAACCCAGTACAGCTGGCCCTTGGTGGGTTTCCCCCTAGAGAGGAT
Organism: Carex littledalei; assembly: GCA_011114355.1. Classification (NCBI taxonomy): domain Eukaryota; kingdom Viridiplantae; phylum Streptophyta; class Magnoliopsida; order Poales; family Cyperaceae; genus Carex; species Carex littledalei. The sequence continues at coordinate 6,263,529 of CM022104.1, forward strand.
GGCCTCAAGTAATGAAAACAAAAGGAGGGTACCTTTGGATTGGATATGCAGAGGATACCAAGAGCAAGGGGTACTGCACGCCTAATATTCTGTTCACCGTACTGCAATAGGCGTTCAAGTGATCTCACAGCCATATCTGCACCCAATTCTTCGGCCATGGCAATTAGTGCTATTCCCAGTACAGCTGGCCCTTGGTGTGTTTCCCCCTTCTCCAAATGGTGCGAGCAAATACCTAGTAGCTTTTGCACCTGTATGAGCAAAAGTAATTGATTTAATATCTATTTTCAAACTACAGATATTAAACCGCTAAAGTTACCTGCATCTTTGGGTTTGATATTTGGCTACCATTTATGATGTGGAGTGAATTGGGCCAATACAGGATCCTTATAATCACACACTAAGTTTTTCATTTCTGTAGTTTAATTGATAGGTTACATAATGAGGGGCAAAATTGCAGAAGATAAATTTAGTACCTTGAGTACATTACCAGTGCCAGCATAAGCCAAAGACATGAGAGTAACATCACAGTACTTCTTAATTTTTTCATTGAATGTTTTGGAAACTTCAGCCGTCGCCTCAACACTATCCTGGAATTTCAAATTTCAAAGGAACAAAAACCACATTGAGAAAACATTATGCTTTAACTTAACCAAAAGAATACTTTACAAGACCATGATAGAGTGATCCAGTTCCATATAAACAGCGAAGTAATAAGAAAGTTATCCAAATCTTTTGGTAGATAATATAAACAGAATGATATAAATCAAGAAAAAATAATAATGGAGAAATGATTCAGGCTTACCTGTTTTCCTAGATAAAGAAGGCCAAGGGCAACAGGTAAAAGACGGGTGAGCGCATCCCCAAGTTCAGCATCACTACGGTCCATCAACGCAAAAATGATTGACTGAGCAATCTCTTCATTACAGGAGCCAACAAACACCAGCCCAAGAGAGATAGCAGCAAAAACTAGCACTTCAAGGGTTGTTTTGGGGTCCCCCAAAATATTTGACAGGCGAACTTTAAGCTGTATATAAAACTTAAAATGTAAGGTGGACAGTAGTCACTGCCATGTAATGTAATGCAATATAAGATATATCTTCAGTACTGACCTCGTCCTTGTGAGTACCAGCATATGTAATGCCAAGACCTAGGATTGCCCCAATTCTGATGGTTGTATCCTCTCTATCAAGAAAATCAATAAGCAGTGCCAGTGCCTGGACAAATTGAGAAGCAAACAATATTATTATTAAATCATTCTCAGAATAGAACGAGAGAGAGAGAGAGAGAGAGAGTACAGGATCACAATCATTCTTGATGCCACAGTTAACTATTCCAACACCCAAGAGAGCTCCAGCCACCACATGATTATCATTGCTGTGTAGATACTTGTCTATTTGTGAAAGACCCGAGTCCACATCCCACAAATGGATCATCCCCTAAAATGAACAAAGAGTATGCAGATTCAATAAATATACTAGTAATGACATACTGGATATCAATGAAGGTTTTGATCATGCCAAGAAGACACAAAGATCGTACCAAGCTTGCAGCTGCACTGGCTTTGCCATGCTCCTTGTTTTTGAACAGCCAACTCCCGGTGGACCCACCACTGGAAGACTCAGCTGGGGCAGTCATCAACTTATCCTGTACAAAGAGTGACAGAAAAGGAATATTTAAACAAAAACAATTCATAGTATAAAAGCAATACCTTACTTGAAAATATTTTTCTTAAATATGACCTGGCCAAATCCAGCATTCACAAATGCATTGACAAAAGTGGCAGCCAGATTTTGCCTGGCTGAATCAAGGCTGGAGCTAGCACTTGCTCGTCCGTCAATCAAATGCACCTAATGAATGAAGAAAGAAGTTTATTTAGCTTATTCCACAACAAGATACTAAATAAAACGCACATATGCAATTATTGATGGGCCACATTATTGCTGTTCCGCTTGTCACAATTCAAATAAAATGTGCTTAATCAACCACAAGCCCCAAAATTGGACTCCGATTAGTGCTATTAGTGAAGTAGACAATACTTTTCCATTACATATTGGAAATGATGCAAACAAAAACAGATTTAATATAAGTCACCAGATAGGGGTCTGTGGTTTAGCTTTAAAAAAAGGAGCACCTTATAAATGTCATCAGGAGACTTGGCTTCCATAACTTCAATATCCCGTGCAAGAGCTAGGTACCCTTCACTTAACCTGGTATTGTTTATTATGTCCTGCAAGGCTTCTCTATCATTTTCATCTGCAGCTATCTCCTCATCCACCTCCAAAGGAAGACCCTAGAAAGTACATAATAGAAAAAAATATAGGAAACTACCGAATAACAAAGGAAGTGTTTATTACAGCAGTTAAATAAAGGTTAGACAAAGAAGCGTAAAAATGACTTACATGGCGTCCTATGATGTAAGAAAATTGCTTCTTCAGCAAAATGTCATCTGTTGAAGCAAACACCTGTTTCACATACTGCAATAAAACACAAAAGGCTATGTAAGCAATTTGTTTACAATATAGAATTCTTAATTAATGTACAAGGATGCAGTATAATAAACACCTGGCTATTGTCAAGATGGAGAGCAATCCTCAATGCACTGGCAAGGTCATCAAATTTTATGTAAATGGTATAGGCAATATCCAGACCCAACACATCATCTGGGCTAGGTAAGTAGCTGTCATTTTAAATGTGTCAGAACTTAATAATCCAACGATAACCATTAATTAGTGAGTATTTCACAAAACAATATTCACAAAGTACCTAGCAGAGCTAGTGAGATATAGGCATGCCCTTTTGTAGTTTGAACTATCAACATGCTCCACTAGCAAATCCAGATCTTCAACCTAGATAGAAAATGAGCATCAATTTAGTTAAGAAGCCATGAAGGTGGCTTTCACACACACACACACACACACAATTATGAAAAGAAACATACCTCCATAAGAAGGTCGACAGCCTCAGGTTCCGCATTATGCTGCAGAAGAATGAAAATGCATTACTAAACTTCCTCACAACTAACATTATAGAGAAAACATACTCCAATTTCTAGCAGTTTTTTTGTTGGAAAAGATGATCAAGTCACCTTCATGTGGAAGGCAACAATTTGCTGAACAAGTTCCATTAAAGCATCAATAGGCATGTCTTCATACTGCAAAACCAAGAAGTAATAAAAATTAGTCCACAACTCAAATATAGATTATCATACAGAACAAAAAAAAATTAAGAGGATACAAGAAACTAATTAGGCATCAATTACTTGTGTGTTCAACTGATAGTAGCATGTAAAAACAAATGAGAAGTAACAACAAACAGACATAAAAGGGAATTTAAATGATTTAAAACCAAAGCAGTAAAAGCAAACCTGACGCTTTTGAAACTCCTGTGCAATTTCACCAGCCAAGTTCCTGAGACATGTGAAAGAAGAGATTAGTCTCTAGAAAGAAGAATGACTTGGACAAAATCAGACTTTCTTTGTTCTCGCATATTAAAACAAGTTAACTGGCTATTCAAACTCAAGTTCGAACTGAATTTAAGCAATTCCTTATAAATCCAACCAAGTAAATAAAATAAAGATATGAGTTTTGCAGATCACTCTTAGTGCATACCTAACGTACTCATGACCCCATGAACCAATGTCTCCATCACAGCCAAGTAATCTGTATTTCAAGCTCTCCTGAAGTAATGGTAAATGAGAATCAGACCAACTTGCAAAATCAATGATAAATGATGTTGATTATGTCCAAATATTCAAACAAAAACAAAAAATTCTAATGACGTACCCTTTCCCCTTCAGCCGACATTGTGAGAGCAAGCACAGACAGTACGTCAGCCAGGTATTTCTGAAAATTGAAAAACCAAAAAGGGAATATAAGCTAATTAGTACTCTGAAATACAAAAGCACAAATGAAGCGGCAGCTATTATGTCTTTGATACCTTCAAGTCTGACTCTGGAATTTGCTCGTAAAAGGTTTTAAGGGTTCCATAGTGGGGCCTAAGGAACTTAAGAGGCTTTGGAACAGAAGTCATCGAGCTAGTTGCAGAGCGAATCTCTTGCCTAAGTTCAATTTAAATAAATAAAAACTCAGTAAGTGCATATGAAAGGACGCTTTACTGTTTCAAATTCAAATGACAAAGCCATATAATTACTGTAGTATTATAAAACATTTCATGAACAAGACAAGACCACCAATAACTAAGAACGATCTGTCTGTGTGAAGTCCTAAATACTTGATAACTTTCATACTAATTTAACAATGTGAGATTGAACCTAAAAATTTGGCCCCTTAAATCACAAAAGATAAAAATAACAACACCTAGATGTCAACACAACACAACATTAAATTGAACTTTTTGGGACTGTAATAAAAATCAATGAATCAAAGATACAGATATTTATCAAAAATCAAAATCTGACACATAATTAAACCCTATAAGATGAGAGAAGATACCTCATGCTCTCAAGAGCTAGCTTCTGAACTCCTGGATCCGTATCTTGTACTCTTTCGACGTACAGCTCCAACTGTTGCTTCAGCGCCAAATCCTCCTCGGACTACACCAAAATTAACCATAGATTAAATAAATTCTTGTCACACAAGTCTAACTCGAATCTTAACAAACAACGTAGAAAAATGGAGATTGAACGAAGTTCACGAACCAGATCCTCATCCTTCTTTTCTTCCTTCTTCTTCTTAGTGTCCTTGGAGGAGAGTGGCTTCTGAGGAGGTTGCTCAGGGCCGGAGGAGCTGCTGGGGGGTTGGTCGGCGGCCATGGCAAAGCAGAGCTGTTCAAATTGCCGATGAGAGATTCTCTAGGGTTCAATGAGAGAGTTTAAGCAACTATTGGGTCAATAATATTCTGAGGAGAAAAGGAAGAAAAGAGGCTCCGCCTGAGTTCGATCCAAAGAGAGAGAACACGGGAATAAAGATGTCCCTTGTTTCGTTCAAAGGAGGCTTCCAGTTTATAGGAGGTGGGTAAGTGCTTATTTTTAGGTACCCCACGAAGGACCGGATATGACCATTGAAACAATAACCGCAGATGATTTCTTTGGTTACCTTCCTTGCTTGCTGTGAAAGAAATAAAGGGTAGTATGGACTATGGAGTAGGCCTTGCGTAAATGGTTCAAAATATTTCATCTTTGGGCTGGATTAGAAAAGACAAAAGGCCCATCTAGGACTCTAGTAGTCTATCTTGGTCTGTAATGGGTCACAGGTGTAGAGAAACTGAAATGATAAACGGGCCTTGTTGATCGTAAGCCGGCCGCTCAGGTTAAATGATATACTGGAGAATTCTTATCCTCTGAGTTAACTCAATTTTTGAGTTAAGATCTGGACCGTCCGTTTTAAATCCGCACCGATATTAAACAACCCGTGAGTTATAGGCGGGGATGGATTTGGCCCAAATTATGATCGTACGGTCTATAAATTAACTCAAATAGTACGTTAATGCAGAGGATGCGGATTCTTACTATTATACCTAGGACATATGGTCAAGATGGGGACGAAATTAGAAATTTTAAGATTAAAGAAACTAAATAAATTATTGTAATGAAATTGTATTTTATATATTTGGTTGTATTTTGTGATTGTTATGCAAAGCACAGACAAACTACTCACTTTAGGTGACTTGGTTACTAGGAGAACATTCATGCTCAAAACAAAACAACATATATACATTGGCTAGAGAAACACTTGATTTGTAACTTGACAGTGTTTCTATCAATAGAAACGGGCCTAGTAGTCTTTTCAGGTTAGGCCTTTTTTCAAGTCATGATTTCAGTTATTCTTAGATTTCCAGTAGTTTGAATTCAGTTCTCTCGAAGTTGAATCTCTTGATGATCAAATTTAAATCGGTTTAACTTTTCAGAATTACCGGATCAAAACGTATTTCAAATCGAATTGAGCCAGATTCAGTGTCCTCTGGGTGGGGTCAAGATGCACCCCTCGACTTCCAATGTTAGAAATTATAACTAGTAAAAGGAGAATGGGGTTTACTGTAGCGAGGAACAGTAACACTCACATTCCTAGCCATTCGATCATAGATGAAGGGTCTTCATTTTTTCAGATGACGTCGGCTGTTGTCATGCATTCTATAAAAAAATCATTTTCCGCTCGTATCTAACGGTTCAAAAAATTGGGAGTACCTCCAAGTGCAATGTATACCATAGGAGGTACTCCCAATTTTTTTCAACCTTGCAGTCGTTGCAATTGGAGGTACTCCCAATTTTTTTAACCTTGAATGAAACCGGTGCCGAGAATTGGCTCTTAGGATTAATTCCATGACACCCTTGGCATATCTAACACTTTATATGTGATCTGTGCATGCAATTACTGTTTTGGGTGGATGTTAATACTAGCAGTCTTATTGTTGACCTTTTCGGTCTAAGGTTTAGGGGTTTGGGCTTAAGGTTTAGACACGATTGAGAACTCTAAAATTGAGAACACATTCATCGCCCAACTATATTTATAACACAAACCTTGTGCTTTGCAAATCACATGGCAGCTTCTGCCAGATTTTCAAAAAATACCTTGTGCTATGCAACCAAGTTCTTTGGTACGGGTGCTATCTTATTAGTCGGAAAATTAAATAAGGTGGGATAATATATTCGGAGCAAAACATAATTGTATAATTATTTGAAATAAAAATATATTTCTGTAATTTTTTTTTTTCTAAAAAAACATCATAAAGAAAAATATTTTAACTAAAAAAAATGTGTTAAGAGTAGACTTCGAGGTTGTAGTCCCCAAAAGTAACTCAAAATTTAAGTTTGTATCCAGACCATCCAATCAGAATTTGAGCCAATTCTGCCAATAATATTTTTTTCTGCACTAGCCCTTTTCATTAGGCTGGACCTGTTTGCCCAAGTAAAAATTACTTTAAAGATATAGGGGTGTCAACGGATACGATACGGGTTGGGTGGAGGCATTTTCATACCCGTATCCGTTATGATAACGAAAATTTTTTTTTACCCTTATCTGTATTTTCAAATATGGTACGGGTCGGCTAAATGGATAAAAAAGTACCATTAACATCCGATCTGTGCTTTCAATAAAATATTTTTCAAAACAAGAAAAGAAAAAGAAAAAGAATAATAATGAATACATTATGAAAATTAAATAAAATACAAAACTTTATTGTATCATGTATCATCTTCATACAAATATATATCTATATATATAATTTTATTTTTTAAAATTATCTTATACGATAACGGGTAAGATAATGAAAAAATCGTTACCCTTACCCGTACCCGATAAGCTAAACAAAAAAAAAATCTTATTCTTATCCGTATTTTCGGATACGATACAAGTCGGGTAAATGAATAAAAGGGTGCCATTGACACCCCTAAAGAGATTCTAATCCGACGGTCCGGATCTAAGCTCAAAGTTTGAGTTACTTTAGGAGATCTAATTTCAGCTCCTATTAATGGCTAAATTTCATCGGAGATCACTGTTTTTATTACGAACTTGTCACCTAAGTTTGATTTGTTACTCTATAACTATTGAACTTTTTATTTATTTCAATCAAATCACTGTGTAACATTTTAATCCAAAATATTAACGGAACATGCTCATTTGTCCATCCAAAAAATTAAACAGATGAGCATATTCCGTTAGTATTTCGAACAGTTAAATATATTCTATTAGTATTTTGGATTGAATAAGCATATTCTGTTATTTTTTAATGAAAAAATTATAGAGTAACTTGATTGAAACAAATAAAAAATTCAATAATTATAGAGAAACAAATCAAACTTAAATAACTAATTCATAACAATACCAAAGTTTAGTGACTCCGACTATATTTACCCCTATGAATTAAAAACATTGTAGAATTTCACTCTTTGCAGCTAAAAAAACTTTTTAACCCGTAAACTATGGATTCAAATCAGCTGAAATTCGAGATACAGGAACAGTATTCCTGAAATTCCGAATCTATCCGTTCAACTTTTTCTGTGCACGCATCTCGAAACAGCTAGTTTTTCTGTACACGTATCTCGAAACAGTTCAACGACTGGATTCGGACTTTCAGAAATTTCAGTGTTACTGTTCATGATTTTAGATTTCAGCAGATTTGAATCCGTAAACTATCGTATAACAACAGTATCATAGGTCCACTTAATCAAAAATAAAAACAAAAAACAAGAAGAAGAAGAAGAAAAAAAGAAACAAGAAAATATTGATGTAAAGTAGATGAAAATAAAATTTGGTGCTTATTTCTTCCACATGCCACTAATCCTTCTTAAAACATTTCCATTTTTCCAACTGAGAGGCTCGTCATCCAGTTCATCCGGGAAATCCAAGCTTCCAAATTTCCCTGAAACCGAATTACTCAAATTCAAATTCAAATTTGAATTTGAATTGTAACTATTTGTCCTCTCGATCAACTTGTCTTTGCTACCAACCGTAAGCAAAGTCATCGCTGTTTCAGCAGCCTTCTTCCATTGATCAGCTTGAACCCTTAGCCTCCGCAACTCTGTCTCCATCTCTGCTTTCATGTTTGTAACCGAATCTAATTTTTCATTAACAATCGATGCTTTCTCTTTGCTTTCTTTCACTTCTTCAATTGCAATCTCTAGTTTTGATAGCGCCTCTTTCTGAGCTTCTATTGCGATTTTTTTCTCAATTATTGATTGCTCGCATAATTCTTGTCTCTCTGTTGATAGTTTCGTCAGCTCCGCTCTCAGGAGCTCATTTTCGTGCAAAACTTGATTCAATTTTTTCTCCTTCTTCTCCAAATTCTCCTTCAATTTTGTTAGATTCAGATTCAACTCAGCCTCCGCCTCCTTTTTCTTGCTCTGATCTAAAATCTTTCTGAATTCACAATCCTTATCAAACAAATTGGCTTTTAGCAACATAATCTCTGATTTCGCACTGTTTGCTGCTTCTTCCAATTTTGTTTCCCTTTCTTTCGATTCTATCTGTATTTGTTTAATAATTTCAACAACACATTGCCATTGCACCATGCTTAAAATCTCTTCTTCATGCAATTTAATCTCTAGTGTTTCAACATCTCCATGAATCTCTCTACTTTCTTCCTTTCCAATTCTACTCAATTTCTCTTCAAGCATTTTGATTTGAACTCGTGATTCCTCTAATTCACCAACAACCGCACCAAAAGAATCCATCAACTTGGATCCGTCGACCAAAATCGAATCGATAGTACCTCTACTAGCCTCTAACTCTTTTCTTGCTACATCTCTCTCCTTCTCTCTTTCTCTAACCATCCCCTTTAGTTTAAAAATCTCACTCATGGCTGTAGCCAGAGCAACCGAATCAACCGAGTGCTGCTTTTGCATCGCTTCTAACTCATTCTGCCACGCTCGATCCCTTTCTTGTGACAATTTTCTCAATTCAAAAATGCGGGAATCATCCAAAGAGGAGGATTCGGCGAGTTGAGATTCAGTTTCATTCAATTTTTCTGAGAGAAGGATAAGTTGCTTTCTGGCTTCTTCCGCTTCTTGTTGGATTCGTTTTTTCGAGAGCTCAGACGTGATGAGTTCATCTTTAACTTTCTTTAGCTCTTCTTCCATCTCAGCAAGTTTGATCGGCCGTTTCTTCTGAGACTGAATGATTAATTAAAAAAAAAAATTAGAAGTTAAGATTTACAAAACAAAGGTTGTCAAACAAATAGGTACCCCTTCATGTCAGTTTTGGTATGTACAATTTCTGTTTAGATCTGGACCGTCCGATCAGAATCTGCACGAATATTAAAGGGGCTCCGTATATTTCACCTCGGGCCGGATTAGCTTAGTTTAAAAAAATAAATAAGAAGAATATAAAGAAAAAAAAAATACAGCACTGTTCATGTAAACTATATTGGACTTGAAAATTTGCAAAGCAACTCCAAAGATAACTTCATGACCTTTATTTTTTAATTGGGATTGAATTTTTTCAGTTTTTAAGGGATATATAGGATCTTTTACCTCATAATATTTTCTTATTATGAAATGATATATTCATCCAATCTGAAGTTATAAATTTAAAGAAAAAGTTCATTACCCCTCTTTCTGAGTTATTAGGAGAACGACGATCCATCTTGTCACTGATTCGATTCGGTGATTTTGTTGAAGGGCTACTAGAACTCGAGCTTGATTCAGACCGAACCACCTGTTGACGGCTCAATTTAGTTGGAACTGGACGTGTCCTTTGACGATCCTCTGTAGAACTACTCCTGGATATAAACAAAAATTAAAAACTTTCACTAAATAAATTGGATTATTAACAATGTTGACTAACGATACAACGAAACAGTTTATCATATATCCATAACAAATTATGTAGCATAGCACATGCCAACCCCTGTTCAACTACGATTCTATGTCTAAACACCAAATAAATAAATAAACATGCAAATGCAAGTATCAAAAGGCTTTTTATTGCGCGGCGCTAACAACCACATTACCCGAATGAACAGGTACCAGTCCCAGTTGGACTGGTACATGATATTTTTAGCAGTAACAAGTTTATTACCCGTACGACCCATGCAAAGTTTGAATCATCACAGGCACTTCTTCACGAGGCATAGCTTATTACAAAAGATAGGGATTAAGAGGAAGGAAAGAGAAAATTAAGGCCAAGTGTACAATTTTCTCTGATGAAGGCCAAAACCAAGTACAATATAATTGAAATAAAGAGAAAGAAGAAAGACTTTGTTCCTTTTCAAAATTAATGAGACAGGAGAGAGAAAGATGATATTACATATTATTGGTTTTCTGTCCTTATGCCATGCTATTAATTCACGAGAAATTATAAAAAAAGAGAGCTCTTTTTGCAAGATGTAGGTCCCGTTGCCATTATTAGACAATTACATGAAATGAAGTCACAGAAAAGCATGTCAATTTCACATGTAATGCATGTAAAGCTTGTTCTTTTCTTGTAGAAGAGATAGGGGGAAGAAAAAAAAATAGTGATGTCTACCTGTTTTTGCACCTATAAATGAATTAGTGGTTTTTTGTTGCAAATTAAAAGAGCGTATAATTTTTATTTTTTTTAAGAAAATTGCGCAGCTGTCTTGTAATTGTGCAACTAAATTGTGTACTCTTAGTTTAGCAAAAAAAAAAAATATATATATATATATATTGTGTACTCTTGTAGTTTGGTGCTTTAATATTCTTATTTTCTGAAAAAGTTTGTCATTTAAAAGAAGAATTATCCAAGTTGTGATAGATAATATTGTATTTCTGAAAACTTACCAGTAAATTTTTAAGCCATTTTTTAAATGAGACACACTAAACGGCACTATAATATTAAGGTCAAATGAAAAAAAAATTGAAAATATTTTGTATATGTTGATTTTGTAGGACTCAGATACCTATTTGTAACAAAAAAAAAATGCAAATATAATGAAAAAAAAACATGCCATGTTGGAAAATTCTCTAAAATCAAAGGACTAGAATGTAATTTACACAACAAACAAGTAATATTGATATAAAAGAAACTATGAACAAAAAAAAGTAGCTAGAGATCAAACCTTGACTTGGGTGCCTGCATTTATGTATCCTTTGTATATTTCTCCTACAGAAGCATTAAAACCTGAAGGGTGCTCTTATAATGCTTCAGTACATGCCAAAAACAACAGCAATATTCAAATCTCTGTGCTCCAATTACGCATCAGTATGATTGAAATTCATGATAGAGAGGCAATTAGGAGGAATGGAAGAGGAACTGGGGTTCTAGGAATCTTGACATGAGTGTGAAAAGATGATGTACTACTAAATAATCCATCTAAGGTTGTTGGCTTATTAAGTTAATATAATCTCAGTATCTCACCAATACAATATGTTATCCCTCTCTCTCTCTCTCTCTACATTCACACACTGAGATTGATCTCTTTGTGTTGTTTAAAATATGAACCAAACCCACCTTCTTTTTTTCTTTTTTAAAAGTGCTTATAACAGTATTATAATACCTTGGTCCCTTGTACAAGATAAAGAAGCACTACAACAACCATACTTAGCCTTGGAGAAATGTAATTTTAAAGCAATCTCTCCTCTTCTCTTTTTAGCTTCTCTTTTCCTCTACTCAACTAAAACACAATCATATCATACCACTGTTTAACTATTATGACCAATTAATACACAACCTAGGAGCCTATGAATAGACATGCAAAGGAATTTTTTTTTTTCACTTTTTAAAGTTTTAACTATAAAAATAATCACCAAAGATGAAAGGGAAATTTAAATTTCTGTGTTTTTACTTCTTCGGATGGATAATTTAGGTCGTAACTTAGGGCCTGTTCGGCGCACAAAGGAGAACGGGCATGGGCATAGGAATTGAACTAAATTTTACTGTGTGCGTGGGGAAAAAAAATTCAATCAGACTGAATTTTTTTTTTCCCACGGGCACAGTAATGTGTCCGAACAGACCCTTAAGGTGTCAAACAAGATGTAAAATAGGACAAGAAACTTAATCTTCCTTAAATCTAAGTAGCAACTAAACATGCATGATTATAGTGCTTAGATGGACTGCGAAAAGAGATAATTAGAATATTCCTTTAAAATTTAATTAGTTATTATATGAAAATTAATGCATAGAAGGATCACAATTTATTAGTGCAATTTGGACTCTGGAACAGATAATCCAATCCTGTTATTCAAATGACCTATGTGTTTATTTTATAGGGAAGGGATATATTAACAACAGAACTTGTTCAGTTATCTTTTTTTTTTTTTAGAGAAAACCTGTAGGTGACTTGTTCAGTTATCAAAGTAAAAATAAAAGGGTACATTTTTGTTTGTAATTTAGATATTTTGTATATTAAGTTTGGTGTAATTTGAAAATTATTCAGTTAATAAATTAAAAAGGGAATTTTATGTTTACCCTTCTAAAACTTTGAAATTATGTATTTTTCTTTTTAAAATTCATAAAGTCATATATACACTTCTAAATTAAAAATAATTCACAAATTTATCCAATTTATTGTCTTTTCTATTAAAAAATATTTTGAAACTTTATAAATTCAGAATAAGTTTTAATAGGAATGCAATAAATTAATTGGGTAAATTGTTCTTGAAATTTAGAGGGATAAATATGATAATATAAACTTTAGAAAAAAAAATACATAATTTTGAAATTTTTAATAGGTATACATAAAATTCTCCGTCAATTAAATTGTTCGTCTTCCAAATCATCTAGAGATGGATGACTAATTAATTTTTAAATCAGCAAATTGGCTTGCGTACTAATCTTTACAAAACAAATATACACCTTAATTTTTTTATTTTATGATTATTTTATGCTCATTGTGACCGTTATAATACGGGTTCCTAGCATAATAACATAATTTTCGACGTTTTCAAACCGAACACCGAATAAAATGCAAAAAAGTATAATACGTTTTATTCGCGAATAAAACACGTATAAAACGCGAATCACGAATTATTCACGAATAAAACGCAAAAAAAATTTATATATTTTTTTGGTTTTTTTGGTTTTTTGCTTCCTTGTAGTACCGAATTATTTCCGAATTATATCCGAATTAATCACAAATTTTTAACCCCGTCAAACCGAACCCGAACTATTTATTTGTCACTGTAGGACTTCCTAGCAATTGTTTGACTCTACCAAATACAACATCGTGCAATACAGGGAATTAGTAACAAAACTTTCTAATGACGGTGCGAGCGTGTGGCTATGAAAAGAGGATTTATTGCGACCAAAGCTCATGCGGCGCGTATGTAGCTGCACAAAATGTTTTATGAATATTGGACCTGATAGTCTTTAATAATACAATGCATGAGTAGGGGTGTCAATGACACCCTTTTATCTATTTATCCGACCTGTACTGTATTCGATAAGACGAATATGAATAAGATTTTTTTTTTGCTTCCTTGTGGTACCCGAATTATTCTCGAATCACAAACCGAACTATTAATTTGTCACTGTAAGACTTTCTAGCAATTATTTGACTCTACCAAAATCCAAATACAACATCGTGCAATTAAGGGAATTAATAACATAACTTTCTAATAACAGTGCGAGCGTGTGGCTATGAAAAGAGGATTTATTGCGACCAAAGCCCATGCGGCGTGTATGTAGCTGCACAAAATGCTTTCTGAACATTGGACCTGACAGTTTTTAATAATACAATGCATGAGTCCTTTTTTTTAAATAATATAAGAGGAGAGTTCCAACGCCTCATGTCTTTCTTACCTCATCATACCTCATATTTTATATCTTCATTTTCAAAATCTAAATTGTCGATCCAAACCGTTCAACATGAAATCCATACTAAAATATGGTTGGAGATAAAATTTTATAATTTTTGGAAATTTTTTATTATTTTTTAAGATGGGTAGAAAATCACTGTTTTTTTTAACGGTCCAAAAACAGTATTTTTGTATCTATCTTAAAAAATAGTAAACAAATTCCAAAAATTATAAAATTTCATCCCCAAGCATATTTTAGTATGAATATCCAAGCATATTTTAGTATGGATATCATGTTGAGCAGATTGAATTAACAGTTTGGACTTTAAAAACGAAGATATAAAATATGAAGTATGAAAAACATGAGGTATTGAAACCCTCCTCGTAATATAATGCACTTACAATAATTGGGACCGCTTGATGAAATTTACAGATAATTTTTTTAGGAATAAATAATTTTAAGAATTGTGATGAATGATTTCCTTTCTGATTGATGTGAAATTCCGCCATTATATTTAAGAGAGACTTCCAATAAAAGTAATGGATTTCAAAATTAATGCGATATTGCGATTGAATGTTTTGTATTTTTATTTTTAAGGTGAAGCAAGAAGCATACTTAACCTTCCCCATATTAAATTGGGGGAATTTCATGTATACCTCTCAAAAAATTCAAAATTACGTATTTCCTCCTCTAAACTTCAAATACTCACAAATTTACCCATTTTATTGTTTTTTATATTAAAACTCATTCTAAATTTATAGAATACCTACTTTACCCTTTATTAAAAGCATAAAAAGTCCATCATACTCAAATTTGAATATGAACAGTTTCTCTACCGTCTGATCCACGCGCATCGCATTAAGATCTGTGCGTGTAGCTTCATTATATGTGTGTTGGCTTTAAGATTCGTGCTGATCTAGTGCGCACGAATTTTAAAGCAATTTCGATCCGCGAGCATCGCATTAAGATTTGTGCACGTCGCTTCAATATTTGTGTGTGTTCGCTTCAAGATTCGTGCTGATCTAGCGTGCACAGATCTTAAAGGAGTTCCGACAGTAGAGGAACCCTTCAGATTCAAATTTGAGTCTGATGGGCGAATTATTCACGAATTATTCCCAAACCCTGTTTCATTAGTTGAAACCATAGTCACAAGATTCACGTATTATTCACGAAAATATTCACGAATAATTTGATTTTTTAGTGATGACGAACCGAACGTAGAATTATTCGGTTGACCGAACTTTGACCGAATTATTTTTGAATAATTCGCAAATTTTACGAACTTTTTCATAATTTTCCGAATTTTTCGCGAATTTTTCCGAGAACATTTTTTTTGGTTTTTTTTTTTTGCTTTCTTGTAGGACTGAGATCTCTGATCCGGATAATTCCGAATCATTCTCGAATTATACCCGAATTATTTTCGAATCACAAATTTTTGACCTTGCCGAACCGAATCTGAATAATTCATTTGTCACTGTGGTTGAAACAAAGTAGTATATAATTTTTCAATTAAGATTAACATGAGCGGATCGAAAATCTAACTAGAGGTGGCTTAGCCATCTTGATGAATTAAAAATTAATATTTTTTTAATTTAATAGGTGCTTATACCTTTTAACATTTTTATAAAATAAAATTACATCATAGTAACTTATATATTTAGCGTTTTAGTCTCAGTTTTTTTTAATTATGTCTCAGAAGATAATTGATTTATTAGATAAAAAAGGCGACAACAAAAGTAACTAAAGGGGTTCAAATACAAACTTGTAGTGGAAGTAAAAAGTACCTAATAATGATGGAATTTTAAATGCCAAGAAAAAAGTTGATATTTGTCAATTTCCATCTTCCCTTTGACTTTACTCAACTCATTCACAAAGCAACATATCTCATCTCCTTTGCAAATTGCAAGGTGATTGAAGGATAATTATGGGAATGATTTAATTCGGAAGGCAATTTTAGGAGTCCGGCTAGTATGACATCGGTGTCATATGACATTAACTTCAAAATTGATTGAATATACTTTAAACGACTAATTCAAACCGTTCAAACCAATTTACTTTTTGAGTGATGTGTTTACATGCAAATTTTTTATATTTTTGAGTTATTTTAGTATCAAATCAAGCGGTCAAAAATGTTGAAAAATGAATATATTAAAATTAACTTGACAACTCACACATTTGACTGCTTGATTTGATACTAAATAATTTTAAAAAATTATAAATTTTACATGTAAACGCACAACTAATAAAGTAGATCGCTTTGAACGGTTTGGATTCACCGTTTGAAGTCAATTTGATAGGTTTTGGAGTTGGTGTTATATAGGCTGAAATGACACTGATGTTATAGTAGCCAGACTCCAATTCTAGATATAATATAACAAAAACTTTGAATCATGCAAATGCATGCAAAGCTAAAGTGTGTTGTACTCATCAAAAAATAATGTGGGCATAGTTATAAAATCTATTGAATTAACTTCAAACGAGATGAATTCAAACTATTGAAACCGATCTACTTCACGAGTGATGCATGTACATGTAAAATTTTGAAAATTTTGAATTCATTTATTACAAAGTCAAACAGTCAAAATTTGATGAAAAATGAATCCATTAAAATAACTTGTAAACTTCATTTTTTTGCAGGTACAAAATCATATTTTTGTCCGCTTAACTTTATACTAAATAAATTCAAAATTTTGCATATACACACATCACTCGTAAAGTAGATCGGTTTCAGCAGTTCAGATTCATCTTGTTTGAAGTCAATATGATAGAGTTTGAGCACACCATTTTATTCGTACAATTAGTTCTTCTTTGTAAAAAAAAAATATTTTAAAATCAGAGACGAAACTAGAAAATCAAAATGAAATGGCTGAAAAATTTAGTACATTGTAATTTCATTAAAGATGCTGAAGATATTAATACATACAAAAATTAAATTTTTTTGATGAAGTTACAAGTTTTAAATTTATAGAAAGAACTCAATCCCTTATTCCTTACTAAGATCCTTCCCCGTTTGCAATTTTAGAACGAATATGTTTGAATCATAGAGAAATAGCTTTAATTCGTATTAACGAGCTGTTTCAAATCCTATTTCATATATAAATGGACGAGCAGATATTCGAAATAGTTACTAATTATTGTTATTTTGCTATTTAGTTCAAAAATTAAGTTAACAGCTATTTCAAATTTGTACATTAGTTGGACTTTTTAACTTGTGAACAAGAACAACTCGTCAATTGAATGCTACTTTAATTCTGATTTGGGTTGGCGAAATTCGGGCTGGGCTGAACAAATCTTAATTTGGGCTCGTTTCAAAGAGATTTGGGCTTACAACAGATCGAACGCGCGACTTTATTTCAGAGGATGGACGTTTCAATAAACATTGAACCAAATTCGTTCTGATGTCGCATTAAAATTTATATTTTTCAAACTAGATTCAATCCGATATGAGTTGGAACTGTTCAATTTGCATCAAAATGCGTGCCCACTACGTCAGTTTTAAAACTTTTGGTATTAATTGAAGCGCTGACAAGCTACATCATGTATCAAGCTCGAGGTCCAACAGAAAAGGCCGGGTCCGGATCCAATGCGGTACCTGCCGTGTAGAATGAGATTCGGATCGTCCATTCTAATGTGACACGAATCTCAAAGCACTCCTCTATGATTCAAATAAGCAGCAAAATAATTTTGAAGTTTTTTTTTTTTGATTAACCGCCCATAGGCATTACAATAGTTCCTCCATCAGTACTAAAGGGTCTGAAACACCCCTCCTATCCCTTTTACATATTCTATTCCAATTTGCTAGTTTGTGGGCCATCTTGATTCTTTCTTCTTCTCTGCCACAGAAACCCGTTAATAGAGATCCATTTGCCTCCTTCTTGAGTACCCAAATCTGCCATATTTTCGAAAAAGACCTCCAGTCATTCATGTCAGGTGGATCACTATTGACAGCTTGAATGATCTCCTTTGAATCCGACATCACAGTGCCTTCTCCATTACCGTGCCTGGTAAACATTTGACATCCCTCTAAAAAGGCCTGAGCCTCCGCATGACATGGGTTCGCTGCTAGCACATGCTTTGATACCCATTCTACCACCACACCTTCCTTTACCAGATATACCCCAACACCTGCTTCCTCCTCACCGACCCACGATCCATCCACAAAACAGATAAGTGGTGAGTTGAGATTGGAGGAACCTTGTTGCTGGTTAGAATTAAGCTGGTCGGATATTTGCTTCTTATGCTTAGCGGCACACCAGTAAGTAACAGAAGATGATTTAGCTGCTATGCGAGTGTATTCTTTGCATGTTTTGAAGTCCCTATTTTTGCCCCCATAAACGACCTCGTTTCTGGTCCTCCAGTTTGCCCACATATTACTCACAAACAAAATGAAATCCCGATCTGACAGGGCATCCCTAGCATACACAATAGACTCTTGGAATGTACCAGTTAACCGGTCTGTTCGTAAATCCCACTAGAGGCCCCAGGATAATCACGTGAGACTCTTTCTCCATTTTGTTTTTTACGTGCGTGGTCTGTAGAGGTGCCTGCCTTCTGAGACCTTCGAATGTTCCGTTCTGTAAGTTTGCAGATGGTTCTAGACTAGGTGCACCAGTCCTTTTCATGGACCGACCATGGCGGTCTTGGCTCCACCTTGCATGGACTACTCTTTTTTCTGTGACGATGAATGGGGAATAGGGGTACTCAGCAGCCATAGTGTTTGGATGAGCAAGTATAGAAGAGGGGAATAGGGGAAGTGGGTATTTAGTCGCCATGGTGTTTGGGTGTGGAAGGATGCGCTAAATTGGTTTGGGAGAGAGGAGAAGAGATGAGCTGGAGTGTAAAACTTGAGAATAGAGATTCCCACTTGAGAAGAGAGAAGAGAGACAGAGAGGAGCTTGCCAGAGTTAGGAGAGAGATAGAAGAAGAGGGCACAATAATTTTGAAGTTATTCTCAGTTTCACACCCGTAGAAAGTTACTATTAATCTTAAAAAGGCCCTTAAACATTTGTCCCTCGTCTCGTCCGTAGAGCGTACAACATTATTATTATTTTTTGACGATATTTTAAAGCGTTTGAATTTGATTGCACTCGAAGTACTGTGTAATCTCATATTGTTGACTGACGACAAGAAAACAATGCAAAAACTCTTAAAGGAGTTGTTCGGCAACAAAGAATTAAGTCTCTTTAAGACTTAATCTGTTTCTTTTAACTTCCTTAGTCACTTAATCCTACCAAACACTGATTCTTTAGCGCAAATTAAGATCACCTCCTTAACTTTCTTTTGCTCGGACCTTAAGGTACCACTTCCTTTAGCTTCCTTAGCTTTCACCTCACGGATTAAGACAACCGAACATCAGTTCCTTGACGCTCCTTAAACTCTTAATCTCTTGTTACCAAACGGATCCAAAGTTTTCTATTTTAACAAGAAAGAAAAGGTCAATTTACTATGTTTTCTTTAAGTTTCGAAGGAAAGCTTATAATTTTCGCTTCATATCATGTATATCGAGATTCAAATTTTGTAATATCTTCGGCTTTACTTAGTTAGCTACTAATTCAAAAATCAAAATTTAAATTTTGAAGTCACCGTAATGATATTGACAACGCTTTTTAACTTCATGCAACATATGAAAGTTAAAGTCAAAACAAAAGAACACATGACTCGTAGCTGCGTGAAACTAAAACAACATTGTCAATATCTTTATCTCTATCAATCCGGTTAAAAAAAACACTACTAACTGTTCAAATCTAAAATCCTATATGCAAATGATCAAACAAAAAAATTAAACGTTCGAAAAATTATGTGGTCAAATTTCGTTAGAATAGAGAACCAGTCTTTGGTCTAGTAGAAAAAAATCAAACAAAAAAAATAAACGTTCGAAAAAATGTGTAGTCAAGTTTTGTTAGAACGTAGAACCAGTCTTTGGTCTAGTAGAAAAAATCAAACAAAAAAATTAAACGTTCGAAAAATTATGTGGTCAAGTTTCGTTAGAATGAAGAACCAGTATTTGATTTAGTAGAAAAAAGACAATGTCATCCGTGTGGTAAGTCGCAAGTTCGAAATCTGAATAGAAAATTCATTGTAGATATTTAATAGTTGAGTGACTTGACCTCCAATCTTTATTAAAAATAAAAATTTAGTTCGAATGTCAATATTACAAGGGACAAGTTAGAAAATATTAATGTCACATTAATCATGAAATGTGAAATTTTCAGGCAATTTTAAGTGTTGTCTATCCGCGAAAAAGTTTGTTTTTCAATGTTAAATTATTTAATTGGATGTAAATTATTTTATTCGGATATTAAGTATTTTTTTTTTTCTATTTGCAATCATGTGAGATGTATTGCTAGTGATGCTGCGGTTATATGATGATTGTATGATGCTCAGATGAGGTAACGGCATCAACCAATGGTGATGGAAATATATCTGCTGCGATTCGAAGTTCGAGAACAGTAACTCTGAAATTTTTGCTTTTCTAAATCCAGCTGTCTAATTTTTTCTGTGCACGTATCTCGAAATAATTGATTTTCCTGTACACACATCTCGTAACAATTCGACAGCTGAATTAAGAAAAACATGGATTTCATGGTACTGTTCACACGTGAAATATTACAGCAGATTCGGATCCGATGGTGATACTATTATCAACTTAACTAGCTAGAACTATTTTCGGATTTCGTTTCAAAAAATATTTACTGAAGAAACAATGAATTATAAAATAAGAAAATTTCTATCAGTAATTATAATAAAAACAACACCATAATTAGACATGTACCAATTTCTATACAAAAGGATTGTATCATTTAAAAAAAACTACGTACCACTTTAAACATATATAACAAACATTTTAAAAAGTTACATAAACGAGAAGAGAGAAACAATAATGCACGACAGCACGAACCATTTCATCAAGTTAATTAATAAGAGAAGCAAATTTAATGGTGAATATTGAGTGTGATATGACATAGTGAAGATTACTTTAGTAGTTATGGTTCTGATCACTGGTCCTTATCGTTACATACATCTACTAGACTACCACAACACCAACATTGTTTTAGGTTTGATTCATCTTGGGTGGAAGTGGAGGAACTTGTTTTATTTTAGTAGTCATTTTATTTTATTTTTCTGACAAACTAATGGATTTTCATAATTTTATTAAAAATAGTCAAATTAACAAGTAGTAAGTATTATATATTCAAGACACGAGGTATCTAAAATATATATTTTTAAGATGATACGTATATATTTTTTTAAGTATATAAATAATTTATCCTTGTTTAAATTATGGATATTATATATAAAAATAAAAACTTTAAATTATTAGAAAAAAATATTGAAAATATTATTTTGACTTTATACAACACATTATTTTGGTAACCTCTACCAAATTTCTCAAAAAAAAAAAAAAGACTTGATACAACACATTAGTCACATGATATTTTTTTTATCATTCTGACACTTAGATATGTAAACTGTATAAACTAAAAACAGGGCCGTTAATATATTCGTTTTACTGCCGTTGAGAATCTACCGAAATATAAAGGGAAACAATTTAAAATTTAAAATCCAATCGAATGGGGTATGGGGGCCAACTTTGTTTAAAAATTGACGCTTCCTAGACAAGTTTAATATTTTCGTTTACGCGCATTTTTTTAATTGTCTGATATAGATAGGGGTGAAAACGGTATGGATAATATTCGATCCGTATTCGAAAAATTAGATGTGGATATATGATATCTGAATATCCGTGTGGATATGGATACTGATATGGTTTTATGTTTCAATTATCTGTATCCGAATAGTAGATATATATATCATATATTTTAATATATATTATGAAAAAATATTGTTATTCGCTATTAAAATTAGATAAATATTATGAACTTTGATATTTTTTAATATTGTTTTAATAAATATCCTATTCGATCCGTATCCATATCTGACTGATATCCGATCCGTATATGTATCCGGAAAAATTAAATATTATGTGTCACCTTGTCATTTCTAGGTCCCTAGCCTCAAGAGAGCCACTTCATTAATTTTAAATTAATGTATGTTTGCAATTTATTATGTTTTTAAATTTTTTATAGTTTATTTTTCTCATAAAATATTAAATACGTGTTTGTAATTTAGTGGATTAGAGTTCTACTTTGTAGTCACGAAGATTTCAATTCAAATTTTAAATGTTACACCCAGTGTTCTAAATAGCGCGCTATAGCGGCGCTATAGCGCCGCTATAGCGTTTTTGGACCCCAAACGCTACGCTATGACATCAAAATGCGCTATTTGCGCTACGGCCGCTATAGCGACCGCTACAGCGCTATAGCGGTCCGCTATTCGCGCTATTTGCGCTATACAATATGGGTTTTTTTTTTTAAAGCAATTTATATGGGTTTTAAATAAAGATAAAAAAAATCTCAAACCGAAATTGAATTTGTTGCTACTTGCTACAGATAAATCAATTTGAAATTGGGAATAGAAATTGAAATTTGAATAGGAAAAAAGTCCAAATCGAAAATAAAATTTGAATAGAAAAAAAAAAATTATGTCATGAATCATGATGCTTAAGATATTTTTAATAGGAAAAATCGATAGTTTATGATATTACTATGGATATTTTGAACCGCAATTTGAACTTTGTACTGGTTCAATATGAATATTATAATTTCTTAATTACTCTGGTGTTATTTATTGTTCTATGAGACTTTAGATAATGTTGATATTTAGTACAAATATTGAATATACGAAATGTAAAAAAAAAAAACGCTATTTGGAATAGCTTCCGCTATAGCGACGCTATTCGCTATAGCTTTTTTTTTAGCCTTCCCGCTACGACGCTATAAACGCTATTTAGAACCTTGGTTACACCTTATGTATTTTACGTTTCAATCTTTTAATCAAAATTTTCTAGTTCTCCTGGCTTAGCATTTAAATGTAATGTATGTTTGAAACTTAATTTTTTTTTTAGTTTTTATGGTTTATTTTTCTCATAAAATATTAAATACGTGTTTGTAATTTAGTGAATTAGAGTTCCAGTTTGTGATCATGAAGACTTCAATTCAAATTGCAAATATACCTTATAATAAAAATTTCCTCGTTCCGCTATGCTTGAGACTTTATAGCACTCCTTACTTGGCCTCTGAAACATTTAAATCAGCTAATAGTAAATTAGCCCATAACCCATAAAGTAATCTTTGTTGAAAATAATTGTCCGTAATTAATAGCCGAATAAATTCGGAGAACTAACTATCTGGTTACAAATACAGTTATACTGGTTCAGTTCGCATACCTATCCATCAGCACTAGCACAATGTTGGCACCCTATCTGATTTTATCCGGAATTTCGGATCGAATTTTATCCGTTCGCATTCGAATCCACCACCGAGTTCAACTAAACAAGTGATGTATTTGGATGATATTTCAAGGTTTTTATAGGGGTACTTACAAAATCAATCCAATTAAGGTCTTACAAGTTGCGTTGACTTGGACCCAGAGTCCATTAAACTCTGGCAGCACCTTCAGTTACATGGCTTATATACTGTACTACCAGATCTCGACCGTCCATTCAAAAGGCAGCTTTTTTACCAGATCTAATTTAGATCGTTAAATATGAAATGAACAGTCTTGATTTTATTTAGAATGTCCAATGAACTTCAAAGAAAAAAGCGGAGCATAAACCCAAGCACCGAACCGTTCGCAGCGCGGTGTAAAATCTAGATCGAACCGATTCCAGGGAATCCTTTATTTAGCAAACAGCCCAAGTCGCTAAATGCTTGGACACTACTGGTAATATTGTAATTTAGAGGAAAATTTTAAGGCCTTTCGGACATTATACTCTATCAAATGGCACCTGTTTAATAAACCAGAGTTTCCACGCCTAAAAGTCCTTTTTTTGGGAGAGGAATTACTTCCTCTAGGATTACAACGGCAGTTGCGCCATAGAAAAATAACTAAGGAGAGGGGAGAGCGAAGCAACATCATACTCGTTTCAGATCTGCCAAGGAGAAATAGAAATACCATAGGATCCTTCTCTCTCGCCCTTTTAGGTTGATTAGAGATGAAGATCTTTGATCAGCTACCTCCAATGGATCACCTCCGATCGGAAAAGATGAGCTTTGTGCAGCTTATCATGCCAGTGGAATCGTCGCGCCGGGCCATTACATACCTTGGTGACCTTGGTTTGCTCCAATTCAAGGATGTGAGTGATCTAACAACCCTCAGATCTACACATGAGATTTGTATTGGTTGTTTGTATGAATCTATATGAGATTCCTGGGCAGAGTTTGATTCCCAGCAGTCTAACTTATCTCTTTTGTGGCAATAGCATGCTTAATTTCTAACTATTAGCATTGTTTAGATCGCTTAGTTTACCATTGGATTCGTGTTTGGTTGGTACAAGTATAACAGTAATGTTAGATCTTCATTTGGTTTGTTCTATGAACCAATCAAGAGGAAACACGGTAAAAATTTCATCCATTTTAAGTTATTCTCGTGCAATGGTATGAAGCTGTGCTGTGTTGTTCATTGGGAAGTTTAAGCCGATACACTGGAGTTCCACTGTTGACACTGAACCGGACCTTCCATTTCTTTTGGCAAGTTGATAAGCAAAATGCTCGTAAATCGATATTGTGCTAATTTTCTTTTGATCTGATAGATGAATGAAGATAAGAGCCCGTTTCAGCGAACATTTGTAAACCAGGTTTCCACTTAACTCTTCACTTTACTCTCTGATTATGGATGTAACTAATTGATAATTCTACTTAGATTCACATTGTTAATCCAAATTATAAACAATATTATATGTTTCCTTGCTTTCTACAGATCTGTGAAATTTCTCTCTTATTCCTTTCGTCTTTACCTAACCAAATTTTAAATGTTGCATAATAGGTTAAGAGGTGTGCAGAGATGTCACGTAAATTGCGATATTTCAATGAACAGATCAGCAAAGCTTGTCTTACTGTATCAGCTCGTCCTGCAGTGCAACCTGATATTGACCTAGAACAGCTGGAGGTTTTTTTCCTTCTAGCATTTGTACCTAATTGCTGTTAAACTTGGAAGGAGAAGAGGTACTTATATTCTCTTATGTTCAGGTGAAGCTAGGTGAGCATGAATCTGAGCTACAGGAAATGAACTCAAATAGTGAGAAGCTGCAACAGTCATATAACGAGCTCCTTGAATTTAAGCTGGTTTTATCAAATGTAATATGTCTTGTCTATCCAAGTATAAAAGATTCGATAACCCATTATAAATAGTTATTTTGTTGTAGGGTCATGCTGTAATTTTTATAAAATTACTCTTTTTGTGAGGCCATATCAAGTATGATTCTCATATGTTTTATTCCAGGCAGGCGGCATTCTTGCTTCCTCCCACAGTCATACCACTTCACCTGACACAGAGTTGGATGAAAATATATACCATAGCGATGTGATCGATGATAGCATGTCTCTACTAGAACAGGTTTTGAACATTATATTTTAAAGTACTCTGTAAACTGTATAAATCTCCCACTAAGACCTAAAACATCGCTTGTGCTCCTAATAAGAAATATCCTATATGTTCACGCCCTAATTCTTTTAGGAGATGTCCCAGCTAACCCTTATGTCTCGCTTGTGGCTTTCCTTGAATTAGTTAGAAATGAGATTAAAGTGACTGCCTCTTTATAGAATATGTGAAAAGGTGTCGTCAGAGATGCCCCCTTTTGTATTCAGGGGCATACCTAATCATGCTGTTGTATTACTGCTGGTGATGCTGAAGATATCACTCAAGTTTTTCTTTCTTTCTTTTTTTTGACAGGGAGCAAGGATGGAGACATCTAATGGTGCTGGTCTAAGATTCATTTGTGGAATTATATCATCATCAAAAGAAATGATGTTTGAGCGAATGCTTTTCAGAGCCACAAGAGGCAATATGTTTTTCAATCGTGCACCAGCTGGGGAACTTGTAACTGATCCAATCTCTGGAGATCAGGTTTTTGTTTTATTTTGTTTTTTCTCCGGATTATTTTTCGTTATTTCTCTAATTTCATTCAGATGCCTGTTTGATATGCCCATTGCTAAAATTCTGGCCCAAGTAATCGCCACAAGTCAAATATTGGTTTTTGTTCAGCCAAAAAAAGGGTAAAAGAAGTGGTATGTTGTGCGGAAACTAAACATCTATACCCCCCCCCCCCCCACCCCGCCCCAGCCAGTTTGTTGTAGTCACATATTTTGGTAATGTCAGGTGGAGAAAACTATATTTGTGGTGTTTTTTTCGGGAGAGCAAGCCAAGGGAAAGATACTAAAGATATGCGATGCATTTGGTGCAAGCTGCTATCCTGTGCCTGAGGATAGAACTAAGCAGTTGCAAATAACTAGAGAGGTACTTCAAGTCTATAAAATATCAGGTTTTGTTGCCTTTTTTATAACACATAAGAACCTAATATATAACTGGCATATTGCCAAGCAGCCATGTAGCAATAGGAGCACGCTCTCATCATTTAAGGTTGAATTGAGCCTCCATGGATCTTCAACAATGTTATTAAATGTGAAACAAACGAGGAAATTAAAGCAAAAAAAGAAGGGTGAACCACTATTGGTCTTGTACCATGCTGTTGCCTGACCTGACATAAGTTTGGTTTTGTAAATTGCAGAAATACAGACTGTGTCCTAAAGCTAATTTCCTCGGTTATTTGTATATTACTACCTTCCTTGTGCAATACAAGCATGTAGGCAGAATCATTATATAAAAGGTCCGACTACAACAATAAAAAACTAAATCAGATAACCTCAATTACTGCATGAATTTTTAACTGCCTAGTTTCCCCTTCCCCCCTCTTTTACCAGGAAAGCATACCTTGTTTAACCCTTGTGGTTCTTATTTTTTGTAGAATTATATAATACAATTATTTAGTTACTTATTTCTTCAGGTCACTTCACGTCTGTCAGATCTAGAAGCAACTTTGGATGCAGGTCTTCGCCACAGAAATCAAGCTTTAGCTGCTATCGGGTCTCAAATATGGAGATGGTCTCTCATGGTATATTATCGTCCTTTATCGGCCATTCTTGTTTCAAAGAGGTTTTTACATCTAAAGTTTCTTTTCAATGGATTTCAGGTAAGAAAGGAGAAGGCTGTATATGATACATTAAACATGCTCAACTTTGATGTAACAAAGAAATGCCTTGTCGGAGAAGGATGGTGTCCTATATTTGCCATACCCCAGGTTTTATATTTTATCTTTGTCCATTAGCTTGTTCTTAAAATAAACAAGCATAATTGTGTGAACCCTACAAGTTATTTCACTTCATGCACCATGCTATATACGAACAATATCCAAACTTAGCTGTCAGTATTCTTTATATCTCTTTTCTCTCTGAAGAATACTGAAAGCAAAAATGTAAATGTCCAGGTTGGTATTTGCTAGGTTTGGATTTGTGGATAGCAAATTGTAATTTTATATAAATTTACATATTACTTGTAGTAGAAAGTACCATGTACTTCTTTAGATACTAACTTAAAGTTTCTTCGGAGACAGATCAAGGATGCTTTGGAACGCGCAAGCCTTCATTGCAATTCACAAGTTGGCATTATTTTTCATGAGTTGGATGCCCTTGAAGCACCACCAACGTATTTCAAAACTGACAAATTCACAAATGCCTTTCAGGAAATTGTTGATGCATATGGGTTTGTTCTCAGCCTTATTTTGATTTTTTAACCTTTCATTTCTGAAAATTGAACTTCCATCTTTTTTTTTGGTAACTTAAAATATTTTCTTCCTTTTTGGCAGTATTTCTAAGTATCAAGAAATTAATCCAGCTGTATATTCAGTTATCACATTTCCCTTTCTTTTTGCGGTCATGTTTGGTGATTGGGGGCATGGAATATGTCTCTTAATGGGAGCTTTAGTGCTCATAGCAAGGGAAAAGAAACTTGGATCTCAGGTATGCTCATTAGAATTTGATTAGCTGTATATTCAGGTTTTCTATTAAAAGTGCAAAAAAAAACTAAGATCTTAGGTCGTCATACAATGCTTTTCTTTTGCCTCCAGAAACTTGATAGCTTCATGGAGATGGCATTTGGAGGCCGCTATGTAATTCTTCTGATGGCCATTTTCTCAATATACTGTGGGTTAATATACAATGAGTTCTTTTCTGTTCCTTTTCACATTTTTGGCCCATCTGCATACAAGTGTCGTGACTCAGGTTGTAGGTAGGTTTTATATTCCCTTCAAGTACAATATTTTTCTAATTCTAGGTACCCATCATGCTAATGAAGTATTATGAATATTTTATCTTTTATTTTTCAGTGATGCACACACTGCAGGTCTGATAAAGTATCGGAACCCTTACCCATTTGGGGTGGATCCAAGTTGGCGAGGAAGCCGGACAGAGTTACCATTTCTTAACTCTTTAAAGATGAAGATGTCTATATTATTAGGTATTACACAGATGAATTTAGGTATCATATTGAGCTATTTTGATGCCAAGTTTCATGGGAACTCCCTGGATATAAGGTATCTTTTCTCATTTTGTACAAAAGTACTTTTGGCGAAATCGCTAAATCAGAAGTGCTGAAATCACCAACTCCAATTTTCTTGTGCTAGGTATCAAGTCATACCTCAGATTATATTTCTGAACAGCCTTTTTGGCTATCTTTCACTCCTGATACTCATCAAGTGGTGTAGCGGGTCTCAAGCAGATCTGTATCATGTGATGATTTATATGTTTCTTGACCCGGCTGGAGATCTAGGTGAAAATCAGCTCTTTTGGGGTCAGAAGCAACTTCAGGTTTTTAAATCATTATGTTACGTCCTTTAAGAGAATATAAACATATTTCATCTGTTACTCTTTGGCTCTTTGCATAGGTTTTAAATTCAGCCTTTTTCTTGTAGATCCTTTTGTTGCTTATGGCCCTAGTAGCAGTACCTTGGATGCTCTTCCCTAAGCCTTTTATCTTGAGAAGACTTAATAAGGAGGTAATTTACTAATTGTTATATTGATGTATTATATGTTGATCAGGATATTATTTTGATTGTCTCCTTCGTGGTAGTTAGATCTGTTTATGTAATCACATCTTCAATTCTGCAGAGATTTCAAGGACACTCATATCGATTCCTTGGAACATCTGAGATGGATGTTGATTCGGAACCTGATTCTGCAAGAACCCGGCATGAGGATTTCAATTTTAGTGAGGTTTTTGTACATCAGATGATACACTCAATTGAGTTTGTGCTTGGTGCAGTCTCAAATACAGCCTCTTATCTTCGGCTCTGGGCTTTAAGGTGCTTTTATTTTTCACCTATTTTTTCCCTTGATAAATTGTATTTCATTTTTCTGACTTCTGTAGTTCCTGGTAATTTTCAGTTTGGCTCATTCAGAACTCTCGACAGTATTTTACGAGAAACTCCTGCTGCTAGCTTGGGGGTAAGAGAGTACATCTTACATTTAGATGCTAGTGCATTAATATTTCTCCCAATTTAGATACTAGGCACCAGAAATTATCTTTCTGGGGATTTGTTGGCTTTCTTTCTGTTCGATTCACTAGATTAAAGCATCTTTTGTAAGAATTGTAGATTAACATGTATTGTTGCAATGAACTGCTGATTGTAACAACTGGCATTAATTATTTGCAGGTATGAAAGCCTAATAATTCGAGCAGTTGGGCTCATGGTTTTTATCTTTGCAACGGCATTTATTTTGTTGATGATGGAATCATTGAGTGCCTTTCTTCATTCCTTGCGTCTCCACTGGGTTGAATTCATGGGTAAATTCTTCCATGGAGATGGCTACAAGTTCAGACCCTTCTCTTTTGCACTGCTTGCCGAAGAGGAAGATTAAATTATTTGGGGGGTTTTCAGAAAGAAAAAAGAAAGAAGAAAAGAGAGAAGATGTATTTCCTGAGGTACAGAGCATGTGAGAATATGGATTTATTTTTGTTGGGCTTCAGCGCTCCAGACTTGCTTAGATCTAACAGTTCTTGGTGAAATGTTGTACTAGGTTTTTTTTTGTATATTTTTAGTCTGAATTAAGGAGATCCAATACAGACCATATAGAGCTGAGAGATTTTTAGACATCCCGATTATTTCGGTGGAAAATAGAAATGTAGATTTCTTTTTTTCTTTTTTTAAATGTTAACTCGTGTCGTCCGATACAATAAATTCTCTTTCTCGCTGTGCATTGCTATACTGTTTGTTGTTACTTGAGATGATTTATCAGATATTTATCTTTTCATCGCGAGAATATTAGATATATAAATTATTTCAAAGCGGAATGTGAAGTTAGAAACTTAGAATAGGGGCACTGTCGCTTCTCAGCTTATCCAAAGAGAATTCGTATCCTCTGCATTAACTCAAAAAAGAATCTTTCGAGTTAATGCATCTGGACCATCCGATCTGCTTTAAGATCCGTGTTAGTTAGATCCGCACTAATATTAAAGTGCCCAACGTGATCGGATTAGCTCCGTTTAAAATCTGACGGCCGAGATGCATTAACTTGAGCTAATGCAGACGATGCGGACTCATCCAAAGATAGGCCCAATACTCTTCTCATGCTGACCAGAAGAGACCTGACAGGAAATATAACGGCCCAAAATTAACGTCAGCGGGTCTCTATCTCTTGGCCCTAGCTTCTGTTTACACACACGCACACTAAAAACCTTTTACAGCCCCAACCCTAACGAATTCTAACCGCTAAAAACACTTCCCGACTCATTCAGTGATTCAGTGGCCGTTTTTGGCGAATTTTTAGGCTCCAGTCCTCTTTCCCCGGTGTAGCTCGATTCTGCGGAGTTGCCAAAAGATGGTGAGTTAACTAGTCATTTAAATTAGTCCGAATTTGGATATGGATTCATGGCTAATGTTCGAGCTTCGGGTTAGGGTTTTAACCGATGCTATCCTAGAGGGGTCCTCTACTCCTGTGAGAGGCAAGTTGAGAGCAAAACTTACTGGAGTCATTGGTGAGGTTGTACTGGAGAGCAAATCTTACTGGAGCTTTGGGTTTAGGGGATGTAGTAATGAAGGGGTCTCTGGAGAAAGAAAATGGTTTGGTTCATAGGTGGAGGCTTACTGACATAGACCCTGTTATTGTTTCTCATGTAGGAGTTGTGGTGGTAATAATCATGCCGACTGTAAATTAACGGGAGCAGCAACTCAGCAAGAGAATATACATTGCTGGAGCGGGGATCACAGAGTTAATACTGATTTAGGTATATTCTTAAGTGCTATAGGTAAAAATTTAAAAATTACAAGAGTAAAGAGGGCATGAGCTTAAGGAGAATAGTGGTTAGTGATAGGGGCGGTGCCAGAATTTCAAACTATGGGGGTCAATTTTACTGTACCATAATATTTTACTCCAAATTATATAGAAAATCATACATAAATACAATTTTTTTTTTTAAAAAGAAGGGGGGGGGGGGTCAATTGACCCCGACTCTTTTTCAATCCGCCTCTGGTTAGTGAGCTTGACCTAAAAAACCATTGGATTAGCTTTAGACAAATTCGAACCGTTGATCTTCATCTTTGACGAGCCAAGTATTTCAAACTTTTCATTTTTTGAGTTAACTTTTAAAAATGAATTAGTGTGATCCTTTTTTCAATTTTTTTTAACCCCTCGATCTTAAAACATATTTGTAAATTAGAAATTTGGAACATAAATTGTTTGTCTCATCAAAATGATCAAGATGAACGGTTTGAGTTCATTGTGTGAAACCAACACAAATCAAGCTCACAAACTGCTTGGTGAGGGTATGCTCATACTAGCTTCACTTGAATTGTAATATATGCTCGTGTTTGATTTTGAAATTTAACACCCATTATTCTCAGGAAATATCTATAGAAATATATGGTGTATGGATGCCAAGCATGTTTACCTCCTATTTGCATGTATTCCATTTGCTTGCGTAGTCAGATTGTAGACAGGACAGCTAAATAATGTCATTGTTTATTTCTCTACAACATGTATCATACCATAAATTGATAACTCACATTTTATAACGGTTCTAGTCTTCTAGATGATGATTCATTTTTATGGAAACAAAGTAAACAAGATTTGCAAGCTTTCTAACAATGTGAAGAGACGAGATACGTCAACAATTCCTTTTAAATATTTTTTCTTGTCAAGTGTCAACCAAGCCTATGAGCAAAGATATAGAATTATCTATAGAAATAGTGCAACAATGCAAAAAATAGTTCTAATGTATGCTGGTTCACATAACTGAAAAAAAAATTGTTAACCCAAGACCAAAATTATTCTTTCCAACCCGTAGCTTGTCTTTCTTTTATATTACCTATTCCTTCCCTTCCTTTCAATGAGGTGTAAAGAAAATAAATTCTACTAATGGGCAGCAGCCCCTTTCCACACTCAAAATGAAGTCCATAAGGGAGATGGGCAAATCTGTTTACTATACTAGTTGTATAATCTCAAGATATACATAGGAGAATCGTATATATTGCATTATCTTGGTTTACCTCATTTGTGCATTATCTTGTTTTTAGTTTGATTCTGCTTGTTTTTGATGGATTTCATGCTGTATTGTGCTTGTTGCATTTTTTTTAGTTTGATTTCTTTGCTAATTCTTAAGAGAGACTTTTTGTATGTACTGTTTAACCATGACCACAAAACTTCTCTTAGTACCAGTGTATACCAACTGCTCAAATTTTTTCATGTTTATCAGGAAAGAGGATCATGAGAGAAACTAGAATGGCACGAGCCAATGAAGTCGGTATGCAAGCTCATGGTAGAAGAGACGAGTGTCATGCAGTGGAGATAGAACCGCCAAAAACAGAGATTACCCCAGAAAATTGCCCCTTTTTTATCCACCAGTTGTGCTCCCAAGAGAAGGGAAAATTTGTCATTTCTGATCTTGTCTGGGGTAAAGTGAAAAGTCACCCTTGGTGGCCTGGACAAATAATGGACCCATCTGATGCTTCTACACTTGCTATTAAATGCCATAAAAAGGACACATTATTAGTAGCTTATTTTTGGGATAAGTCCTTTGCATGGTGTGATGAGTCCCAGCTGAAGCCCTTTTTTTCAAATTTCTCGTTTTTTGAAAAGCAAGTAGGTTCAGATGCATTTACCAGTGCGGTTAAGAGTGCATTAAAGGAGGTTTGTAGACGAATAGATAGTGGAACAATGTGTTCATGCTTAAATGACAAGTCATTATTTAAGGTCTATCCAAAGATGGAAAATGCTGGCGTGAGGCCAGGGTTTGACTACCACACTGTTGATAGAGGCAAGGTTGTAAATTCTTTGAACCCTAGGGGGCTAGTTGGTTTAATCAGGGATTTGGCATTAGACTCAGGCAAGGGCACAACTAATAAGCTGCTGGTAGTTATGTCCAAATATCATATTATGGCCTTTCGTCGATGGATGGAGGTCATGCTAGAGCAACAAACCGAACCGGTCATTGTACAAACTGAGAGTGTAAATTTGCCAGAAAATACTATTTCACATCCAGATGTATCAGTTCCTGAAACTCCCGGTACCACCACTCCTGTTGTTAATTCAAGTACTGAGCAACCCAAAAGAAGGAGAGGCAGACCGAGAAAGACTGTTGTAGAACCAAAGAAGGTTGACACAACAAGTATAGAGACCTCATCAGATTTGTCTAGTAAAAAAAATACTGGACCTGAGAAGGTTTTAAGTGGGAAAAGGCGTAAGGTTGATTTGACACAAATACCATCTGACAAGGGTTTGAGTGGATCTGATAATATGCAAAACTCATCATATTGGTCTGAAATGAGCCTACGTGTCCAGGCTGATGCCAAGCTGGCTGCATCAGCGGCAAAACGACCTGTTATCATCCCAACAGTAGATAGGAAGTCTGATGAGTCCATTCCAACTGCACTGCTGCTTAACTTTAGTAACAAATTTTGTAAGGTACCTTCGGACATGGAAATTCTCCGGATGTTTAGCCAGTACGGGCCTCTGAAAGGAGAGATGGAAAAGGAGGTAGAAGGGAGTCAAAGTCGTGTTAAATTGGTCTTCAAAAAGCGTGTTGATGCCGAGATGGCTTTTGGTAGCTTAAGGAAGCATAATGTGTTTGGGTCATATCTTCTTAGTTATCGGCTTGTTGACTTGCCATCTGAGGTCGCTGAGAGCAGTGAACAGGAGATGGTTGAAATCATTGGAGAGGATCATGGTCACTTGGAGGATCATGGTCTCTTGAAGGAGATTACTGAAGTGCCCCGTGAGATCAACCCGACAACACTGCTTCTATGCTTTAGTAACAAATCAGGTAAGATGCCATCTGAGATGGAACTTATCAGGATGTTTAGTCATCATGGACCTCTGAAAGAAGGGGGTGTGGAGAAGGAGGCGGAAGGGACCACATACAGGATTAGGATTGCTTTCAGAAAGCATTCCAGTGCACAAATGGCTTTTTCTAGCTTAAGAAAGCAAAATGTGTTTGGGCCCTCACTTCTTAGCTATCGGCTCGTTAGTTTGCCAGTGGAGGCATCTGAGAAGAGTGTACAAAATGAGGTTAAAACACCAAACAAAGGGGAACACAGTGATTTGGAGGTGCCAGGTCAGTTGAATCTTCTAACCTTTGCGGATCTTCAAAACTTAAAAATACAGTCTTTCATTTTCAGAGCATATATTCTTCTTTTTTACCTTTTTTTTTTAATCTTTCTCACTCTATGCCTTATGTAGCTTTGAAGGAAAACCTGGTTCAGTTGAGCAGGGCCATACTTGCTAATAGAACTGAGGGACCAGTTAATATAGCTGTTGGTCTAGCATCCACTGTCCGAAGTGATGCTGTTACTGACATTTCGGTCGATCCGTCGAACATTGCTCGTGACAGTAGTGCAGGTAAAATATCAGTTGCTCCTTCAAGCATTGTACAATGCACGAGTGTTGATGAAGTTTCAATTGCTCCAGTGATCACCATCTCAGATGACAGAGCAGTTGATCCACCAAGCAAAAAACAAGGTGAAGTTGCTGTTGTGACATCAGTCGACCCATCAAGCAGTGTGCAAGATGCAGATGTGACCGGGTTATTAAATCCGCCGAGCTCTATTCAGGCCACTGAACTTTTAGTTGGTTCATCATGCACTATAGAGGCCTGTGAAATGTTGGCCGATCCGTCCAACACAATGCAAGGAGAGAGCCTTGGTGAGATCCCGATCGACACATCAAACACAGAAGGCAAGATTTTTGGTGAAATGTCAATTGTTTCCTCGAAAGTTCCAGGCGAGGGTGGTGGTGGTGATGAAATGCCAATTGATGACCCTTCAAGCAGTGGAGAAGGCAATACTATTGAAGTGCCAATAGTTAAATTACGAACTGAGGACGGTGAGGTTGGTGGTAAGGGTAAAATGCCGAGTGACTCGTCAAGCACTAGACAAGAGGATGCTAAAATGCTGATTGATCCTTCAGGCACAGGACAAAATCAAGAACTAAGCCCAAGGAAATCAGATAATTCAAAGGCCGAAAAGCAGGCCATGGCACTGGAGAACTCTAGGTTAGCCCAGTCAAAACCAATCACCAACGGGTCCGAGTGCACTCCCTCCAGGTCTGTAATTTCGGGTTGTAGTACCACACCTTCACTCCAAAAGACCTCTCCTTTTTGGCAACCTGTGGAGTCATTGGAACTTTTCACTCAGACCCCTCAACAGCCACATTTTAAGAAGCTCGACGGGTATTATTGTTGTTTACTTGTTTCTCTATTTGCATATTTGTGTCAATGGAAACATTAAAAGGGATCTTATTTTTGTCATTGCAACTTTTTTGGGCGTTGAGTAAACTGCAAACCTCGACAAAGCATCTTTGTACATCAAAACAATATTTTTAGGCCAGAGCATCTTAGTGGTTCAAAATTATAAATTGTGCATCCCTGTCTTGGCAAAATATTTATTTCTAAGTTCTAATCTAGTTGTAAACCATTAAGAAAAATTAATAAGATCCAATTTACTGAAAACAAATAGATTGTAAATCCTTTATTGGCCTGGTTGTCTCTCTACAGGTCCTTTTTGCTGGTACCTGATACATTAGACTATGTAGTGATACCTGATGTTTATCAGAAGAAAAACATACCTGATACATTCCCCAAAAAACTGAACCGTAGAACCATTCATCCAATTACAATACAACTAAGACTAAAGCTGTAGCATCACAGGTACTGCGATGTGATACGTGACGGTATGGCACTTGGTTTGATGATCGCATATGCCAACCTGGTAGATTCATTAAAAAACCTCTCCTTTGATGATGATGTGGCGGTCATTGAAGAGAAGTTTGCCTGTCTTGAAACGCTAGAGGAGAATGGTTTTAATGTAGACCTGATACGGACTCGTTTGAACCGGATCCTCCAGATAAAGAATGACCATGCCGCATCCCTGTTGAAGCAAGCCAAGCTGGAGAAAGAGCTGGCTAAAAAAGAGAGTAAATCAATGAGCATGCTCAGTTTAATTGAGAAAATCAGGTTAGATGTAGCGAAACTTGACGAGCAAATTAAAGCATTGACAGAGCAAAGTCGCACACTGGTGGCTGAGAAAGATCGGCTCTTGGAACTAACAGTTGGGAATGGTCAGGAAATATCCAGGCTCAAAAATGAGCTTTCTAGTGTAAGTAGTTTGCAGGGATCAGCCTGTGAAGAGTTTGCACGGGTGTTAGCAGAGCCGTTCTGAGGTGGCAGTGGCATGTGTTTCAGGAACCTTTTATTCCTTAATTATAATTAGTTGTTGATAATACTATGTAGGCAGTAAGGATAATGTTAGATGCCTTTAACTGAGGGCCTTTGTGCAAATGGTTAGATCACACCCCCAAATTTAAATATGTGCTTGCATCGGAAATGTTGTATCTGACTCGTGACTGTTTATTAGTGCTTCTGATCTAGAGTTCTGGCTCGTTAGATATGATATTTTTTTTCTATTGCATTGCATGAGCGAAGGGACTAATTCAATGATCTCTCTGTATTTCTCCCAGCAAAAGTTATACAGGGTAGTTCTTCCACTAATGCAAAATTTAGAGTTACTAAATTTTTCATATCAAATTCGTAATATAATACGAAGTATTTAGCGTTTTTAAATGCAAATACAACAGTAAAGACTTTATTATATGGTCCGTAATTTTTTTTTAAGTGATTGAATAAACGGTAGCCTCCTCGGCAAATTTCTGAAAAAGACGAAGATTGATATTGAAAGGAATATTAACACAGTAATTTACGTTGCTTTTATTAAAGTAATGCAAAGATAAACACAGCAAGCGAAATCCTTCGATTTATTTTACCAGTTGCTAGAAATAAGCCCGAAATTTTTATTAATACCTAAGAAAAAAAAATAGCAAATTTGCCCCCCAAACTCAAAAAAAATAAAAAATGCCCTGACCGTCTCATGATTGGACGGTTTGCTTTTCATACCTGACCGCCTCATGTTTGGGCGGTCTGTTGCTTGTACAAACCGCCCCACACTGGAGCGGTCTGCTATAAAAATCTCTATATATTAGAGGGTACTCCTCTCGTTTTTCACCCTATTCATTTCAAATTTTCACTCTCTCTCCTCTCTTTCTCTCTTTCTCTAACAGATCGCCTCATCTTTTGCATGTAAGTCCCTCAACTTTTTGTATTTAATTTTTTAGTCTAATATTGTTTAGAAATTATTAGAAATTAATATAAATTGTTAGAAAATGTCCAAAATTGGTTAGAAATTGTTAGAAATTATTTAGAATTAATATAAATTGTTTAATCCATCATTATCATTTGGAATCCTAGATCTTACCATGGCACCCAAACCCGAACCTCGAAAAGGAGGAAGTGAAACCGTACGCAATGCTCGCATATCCGTCGCTAAAAAAATTTGGACGGGTGAAGCCCGCTTGCGGAGACATTTGTCTCGTTTTCTTCCACCCAAAGATGTTAAAGAGTACATGTCCAATGATAATCCGACTATTAGACACGTTCTTGACGAGAACTTTGGCGATATCGATCCTCCACTTGAATGGGAAGTGTGCCCCGCATGTAAAGTAAAGGAAAATATTGCGGAGATGTTCTTCTGTCATCTTTGTGGCATAAGAGTTCACCCCAAATGTATCGACAAGAATGTAGATCTGGTAAATGATTATCGTTTCCAAATATAGGAGTGTGTTGCGTGTTGTTGCAGGCCTTCGGGGAAGACCGGAGAAAGTTCCACTACCTAAGCCATAGTTTGGATTGTAGTATTTTATGTTAGACTTGATTGTTAGATTTTATGTTGTAGACTGGATTATAGTATTTTATGTTGTAGACAGGATTGTAATATTTTATTTTTATTTTGTTGTAGTATATTTTTAATTTATTGTTTTAATTTTTTTTAATTCATTTTTGTAATTCATTTTTTTAGACGAGAATGATGGACAGTAACAATCGAGGTAGATCTTCTAATCGACACGTGTCCGGATGAGGGTTAGTAAGTGGTCGAGGAAAAAATGAGGAAAAAAAAACTGTTAAGCATGCTTCAGGGATAAAAAGAGCTGTCAAGTCTGTGTTATGGAGCAATTTCTTAGGCGACCTATTCGGTTTGAAATTTCAGACGATGATTTTATGGAAAACCCCTATGGTTATGGTTTGAAAAAAAAAAGTTTATCTAGAGCCGCTAACAATGGACGATTAGTTTGTTCCTTGTACTTATATTGGTAAGGCTAGCACTTCGTCTGCTGTAACTGATCCAGATTCGCCAACATCGGATGATGAGTTTGTTCCATGTACTTTCAAGGCTCATTGTAAGAAGTAGTACTACTTATTAAGTGTTTATTTGTAGACTTTATTTCATCAATTTCGTGTATATTTATATTTTATGTTGTCAATTTGTGTATATTTAATTAAGTTCTAAAAATAACAAAACTCAAGCATATAAATTAAGTTCACAAACTCCAAATAAAATAGTTCACAAACTAGCAAATAAAATAGTTCACAATATGCATCTCAAGTAACTTAGTAATCAGCGACGACGTTCGAACAAACTAAGTCTACGAGTTTTGGGTCTCCAGATGGTTGTGCGACACTACCGGCTGTGTCTGCATTGCTACTAGATGCTTGACTCCCATGCGTGGGCTGTCTTCTATCGGTTGCCCCAGCAACAACTCTAGCATTTTCTCTTTCATTGGTTTCGTTTATGGCATCTGTATTGCATTCCAATTCACCAATCATGGTCTGATATTGACATAGTAAAATATAAAATCAAATATACCTGCTCGTTGCCTGTCAGAAATGGTACGGCGAGTCTGATGTCCCATTTGCCTACCTTGCATTTAGTCCATAATCATTATAGCACGCTTGTGTTTCCTCCTCCCTAACCTGATCCACCCCTTTGAAGGAAGGATTTTATCCCTAACATAGAGAGGCCACGCATGCTGGTTGGGATAAGAATGGAAAGATCCACCCCAAGTACTCGTAAGGTACTCGGTACGGTATATGTCGGTGACATAATCATCTTCACAGAAGTTTCTCACTTGACACGCCGCCATAACATGAGAACAATGTAGGTGAGCTAATTGGATTCCTTGGCATGTACATATTACATTACAGTATTGTCAGATCCGAAAATAACCACGTACTTGAAATCCCTTTTCACAAACTCCATAGTCCCATCTGGTCTACAGCTGGTTAGAAAGTACTCACCTGAACATTGCTCTTCGAATTCCATGCGTTGATTACCGTATGGGACAACGTTCATAGTTGCACCTTTCTCCCTATGTTTTCTTAGTTTTCTCTCCACTCTTGTTGAAAACGTTTGATTTTTTTCTAGTAATTATGCGGCTTTAGCACGCCGTTCAACAAACCATGCACTTAACTTGTAGAAGATGTCCTCTACAATTGCTGTCACGGGCAACATCCGGCTCTGCTTGAAAATATTATTCAACGACTCGGACCCATTTGTGGTCATAATTCCCCATCGGTAATTTCTATGGCGGGCTTAAAATATTTTCTCATATGCGGGTGGCTCTTGCAGATCTCTGAGATTATTTTTGCCCACCTTAAGTAAGTAGGCATTTGCCTTTGGACAGTACTACACAAAAATATAGATAAGCCTTTATGTCAAGTAAAGTAAAATTTCATCTAAAATATGTTAAATTTCAAATATAAAATATACATACCTTGGCAAAAACTCTGAACATCTCTTCCACCCTTCTCGGTTTCTTCCTCCTGCAACTAATTTTGAATGTGTGTTCAACTCATTTGTCGTATCCGGTATTCTTATTTAGGTTGTCTGCAACGTGTTACATACACAGCATGTACACACTCTCGTCGTCCGTTGTCGACCATCCAAAATCTGTACGATCAAAAACATATTTGATTCCCTAATCTGATATGACACAAAAGAACCTGTTCCCAACCACTTCTCTTCGTAGAAAGCTCATGAAAAATCTCCAATTCTCACCATCATCATTCTCAACAATTACAAAGGCCAAAGACAACAATTGGTTTTCAACATCATATGCACATGCTATCAACAACCTTCCATCGTAACGACTAGACATGAAACATGCATCTATACTGATGACCGGTCTAATGTATGGCACAACTTGAATACATGGACCAAAAGCCCATGCTATGGCCTTGAATTGTTTAGCGTCATCGACATCGGGTATGCTGACATTCCAACATTCATACTTTGTGCCGGGATTTGTACTTGCTATGGCCTGGAGCAATGGTGCAAGCAAGTTGTATGAACCCTGCCAACTACTGAACATTCTGCAAATTGCAAGTTCACGCCATCTCCACAACCTGTTGTATTTTGGGGTTGCATGTTTGTAAATGAGTCTGACACTCCTAGCGACCTCCTTAATGCTCATCGATGGGTCCTCCTTAATGCCCGTCTCAATTACATCGGTAATAAGTGATGCCGTAAGTTGTGCATGATTTGTTCTTAATGACGCAGACTTGCATGTATGAGGTGGTTCACACTTCTTAATCATCCATGCCCCCCTTACCCACAGGGGTTGCAAAAAGACGGAACTCATAACGCGGCGCGTCTTTACAAACCACAACTAACCTTGTTCGGTCCCTTTTTTGTACTTTGCACTCCCAGTTGTCGTGAACATGAACCTCATGGATTTTCTTCACAAGTTCATCTATGTTGGTATAACCTACTGTGGGGCAAGCTCCTGATTGTATACAATGCGCTTCCCAAAGAAACTAATGTATGCTTCTTCAAAAGAACTGGTATCGTTGAATGTGGCAACCGGATGCCTATCTGTCCGAACTCTAATCCGAAATCTGTCTTCCCTAATAAGTGATCACCATCTGATAAGTGATCAGAATCCCAATCCCCTTCCCAATCATCACCCGTGTCCATTTTCTTTTCTGGTATGGCATCGATCCCTTCACCATCAATGTCAGTATCATTCCGGGTAACAATCTAGGTATTGACTCTGGTATGAATGGAAATCTAGCTTGGATTACGGTTCAAGAAGATGTGGTAGTGGTGGTAGCCCGGTAGCATAATCATCCATGGTACAATCAGTTGTATAATCAGGTACATAATTGTCATAAAAGGGTGGTACGTACGGTTCATACGGTGATACATGACCCAAGTTGTGGTACCCCGAGTTGTCATAACCCGAGCTGTAGTACACCGGGTTGTCATAACCTGTATTTTCCCTAAAATGTCTAATCCCAGGTTGACGCGGAACTCTCCTGAAATATAAGTCCATTATCGGATATTTCTTGACTCAAATTGATTGTAAACACCCCTCCATAACCCCTCATCTGTTATTGGATACCTGATAAAGTAAGGTCTATTACCCCCCTGAATGTGTCAATCCGAGTAACTAAGTCTATGTCATACTGGTTGGGGTTTACACCAGTCTTTTCGTATACCATTTGCTTAAGTTCCAGAAATGTGATATTTTCATTAACCTCGAAGCCATAGGCTGCATCTTTCGTGTACTGTGCTCCCTCCGCACCCCGGATAATCTTCCCGCCCACATACAGTGCAATCAACATTTTTTCTTTTGGGAACTACATTAGCCAATAAATATTTATCAGTTATATATTAATTTAAAATTTAAAAAAAATGAATTAAAAATTTACAAATTTATTAAATTAAATTTTTTAAAAATAATAAAAAAAATAAAAAATTACATGAAATCGCCTTTCTCTTCTTTCTTTTTCTCTTTCACCTAAGTTAGAATGAATTGTGAGTGGGCAGGAGAGAGAAAACAAACTTTTATAGAGATTTTTATAGCAGATCGCTCTGGTGTGGGGCGGTTTGGTACATGAAGCGGACCGTCCAATCGTGAGGCGGTCAGATATGAAAAGTAAACCATCCAATCATAGAGCGGTCAGACTATTTTTAAAAAAAATTCAGTTTGGAGGCAGATTTTTTTTTTTTTTTTTAGAGTATTAATAAACATTTCAGGAAATAAGCTAATAAAAAATTACTATAACAAAAGGGCTCCGAATTCCGAAAGGACGGGCAATTAGAACAGACCTTAGACCTTACCTACGGCTATAGGTCCTTTGGGTGCCACCGCTCTCAGTGTTTCACCCAGGCCCAGCCCAGGGATTCTGGCTTTTTCTGTACGCACATACGATTTCTACGTATTTTAACTTATACGAACCAATCAAGAGACGCAAGTGACTGGTCAACAGCAGGAGAAGCATATATGTATGTATATATATATATAGGAGTGAAATGCCTTACTGTAATGTGTGTAGGACATGGCTAGCGTGCTACGCGTAGCATAGAGCACTCCGTGCTACGGCTCACTTTTTGATTTTTCAAAATCCTAACGGTCGATCCGAACCGTTCAACATGATCTCCATATTAATATGTACTTGCAAACCAAATTTTACATTTTTTAGAATTTTTTTACTATTTATTAAGCCACTTTGAAAAAACACTAATTTGTACACAACAGTAAAATCTGCTGGACCATTGGATCAGCGATTGTCAAAGTGGCTTAATAAATAGTAAAAAAATTCTAAAAAATGTAAAATTTGGTTTGCAAGTACATATTAATATGGAGATCATGTTGAACGGTTCGGATCGACCGTTAGAATTTTGAAAACTCAAAAAATGAGCCGTAGCACGGAGAGGCTCTATGCTACGCGTAGCATATTAGCCAAATCCATGTGTGTATATATATATAAAAGGAGCAATGAATGACAGACGCGTCGACGACAGTAGAAATTTGTAAAAATGCCTTACTGTAATGTATTTCACAAAAAGTATAGAAAAAGGACAGCGCCAATTGACGCCAGCCATCCTTTCCTACCTTGTTGGATTCCTCGAACTCCATTCCTTTGTTTCTTTCAGTGAAACGAACTACTGTCAAGACGGTCCCACAAGAGCTTCTTTGGATATGAACCAGCTTGGAGCCTTGGACCGCGGTCTCATCGATTCGCCATAGGAGAATTGAGTTTTTCCCCCTTGTTCTCTGTCGCTCTCATCTCGTCTCTCAATTACAGACCAACACAATCGAAAAAACCAAACCCAAACCCTAACAAGAGAAGGCACTCTCTATCTCCCATACTTAGCTCTTGATCCAATCCAAACGACCGTACTTCACTCATGCGCACTGAAACACTCCATGCCAGGTATTTCTCTCGTTCGCAACTTTTTTTTTTGTGGGAAATATGGTGCAATCTAGGGTTTCTTGGTCGAATTTCCTTTTTAACGTACTCTTCGTGTTCTCTTGCCGGGATATACAAATTTTCTGTAGTGTTTAAATTGTGTTTTGCGCTCAATTTTTGCTAGATGAGTTCAAATCTGGCTTTAGAGAAGCCTATGGCAGCCGATCCAGCTAAGAATCCGGTAGGAGATGAGCCGAGAGAGGAGAGTGCTGCTGTAGAATCGACT
Organism: Carex littledalei; assembly: GCA_011114355.1. Lineage (NCBI taxonomy): Eukaryota > Viridiplantae > Streptophyta > Magnoliopsida > Poales > Cyperaceae > Carex > Carex littledalei. The sequence continues at coordinate 6,307,431 of CM022104.1, forward strand.
GAAGAAGTTGCAATTAGGGGCTCTGTTGAAACTATAGAGGAGAAAACGACCGTTGTGGTTACTGAGACGAAAGTACAGATTTTAGGAAGTGAGCTGGGGAGTGAGAGTAAATCTACTGGAGGTCTTCAGGGGGATGATCTACTGGAGGTTTCTCTAAGGGAAGAACCCAGCTGTGTTGAGAGCAGTTTGGTGGGTGGTGTAGAAGGGGGGAATGATCCTACCGAGATATCACTTCATGATTTGACTGGTGGTTTAGATATAGATGGGAAACCTACTGGAGGGGACATGGAGGAGGTAGTAATGGAGGCTACTGTGGAAAACGAAATGGACTTGGTTCCCAGCTCGACTGAAATAGCTGGAGAAACTAAAGATGGATTGGTCGGTTCACTCTCTGATGAGCAAATTCAAGTTCCCGAGAGTAGACCTACTGGAACAATCCTGGAACAACTGGAACTGGAGGGATCTATAGACAAAGAAGCTGGCTTGGTGGAGGGAATCCAAGAGGACAAAACAGCGGAAGGTGCCGGGGAGTATACTTCTGAGAAAGAATTGGGTGAAGAACATGAGCAGGAAAGGAGATTGGTTGACGGGGACAAAACCGTGGACAATTTGGAAACCCAGATTACAGTTGAGGTGATCAAGGATGTAATTACCCCCATGGAAAAGGTGATTGAGGCTTGTGATACAGTTAAAGTTCTGGAAGAAGGTGCTGAAGAATTGTCAGCTAAATCCGCAGCAATAGGTCAATCAGAAGGGGTGACTGAAAAAAACAATGATACAGTTGAAGAGGGTACCACAGTTGGAGAAAATGAAGAGGCGGTGAAAGAGGCCACTTCCGACCCCTGTATTGAGCCTATGGATGTGGCCCCTCCAATTGAGTTGTCAGCAGGCCCCGTGCAAATTGTTGGAATTGAAAATGTTTCAGTGGCGATCTCAGAACAATTGACAGAGGTAGAACAGTCTGATGCTTTAGTATTAGATACCCATGTGCCGATGGATATTGACGGTGCTATAAATTCTGAAACTATGGAAACGGAATCAGGGAAGGAAATTGGAGGGGATAATCGGAAGCTAGATGCTGAGGAGGTCGGTGCTGACCAAGAAAATTCCAAATTAGGTAAGTAACTCTTGATATGTGGAATCACCTTGAGAAAATTTTAGGGCAGGGTGGGAAATGGAGGGGTTGGTAATGCACTTTCATACTGCGTTAGTGTCTTTGAAAGGTCTGCAACTGTAAAAACTGGTACTGCCCGGTACTGTGGATTTTTTTCTTCTTAACCTGATCGTGTTTATTTCTCTGAATTTTTTTTCCCTTTCCTTTCTTCTTCTTGTTCTCTTTTTTTCCTTGTTATTCTTTATTTTTTGGGTTGGGGAGGGGACGGGTGCAGATTGCTGCTTTTCTCTGTGGTACTTGTTTGGTTTGTATCCGTACTTATTTATTCCATAGTCAATGTTCTCAAAATCACAGTTTTTGTAGTATGTTATGATTTCAAGATTTTAATATGACTTCTAGTCACGGTGACTATCATAATCGTACAGAATCATAGTATAAGTGGGTAAGATTGGGTAGAATTACTTGGGATTGCATAATCACTATGCCAGAATAATTTTACTTGTACCTTTTAGTCCATATCCGTACATTCTCTTTGCACCACTATAATTAAAAGTATTTAAGTAATATTTAGAATCATATTGTTAAAGCTGAAAGAATGCAGGTCATATATTATTCTGTCAAAAGTTGCATTTGTCTTAGTGGTCAAGCCAAGTTGCTATAGAAACATGCATCATATGTTCTTGTACTTGTTTTCTTGATTTAAATTATAAGGTAGTGGTGCCCTTTAACATGCTAATACACTTCATGTTTGACAAATACAAAGGATTTGGATTATGTCATTTTCTCCATTATTTTACTTCAGAGTGAGAAAATTTAAGATAAGTAGCACTTTTCACATTCTAATCCATGACTCCTGTGATCTTCAATCTGGTTTGATAATATGATTTAATTCTACTGCTGAATGATATTATGAAAACTATAGAACAGAAAAATAAAAAGACCCACTCTTTATTATTATTATTATTGAGTAGAACTAGGGTGTTCCCAAGTTCACCAAGCCCCTTTGTGAACTCAACTATAAAACCTATCGGATTGTCTTTAAACGACGAATCCAAACCGTTGAAATCCTTCTACCTTACGAGTGATGCGTCTACATGTGAAAATTTTAAACTTTTGAATAATTTAGTATAGAGTCAAGTGGTCAAAAGGCGTCCAAAAAATAAATGCATTAAAATTAATTTGTAAACCTTCTAATTTTGACCGCTTGACTTTATACTAAATTAATTCGAAAGTTTAAAATTTTCACATGTAGACGCATCACTCGTAAGATAGAAGGATTTCAACGGTTTGGATTCGTCCTTTGAAACCAATCCGATAGGTTTTAGAGTTGAGTTCACAAAGGGACTTGGTGAACTTAGGAACACCCTAGTTCTACTCATTATTATTATTATTATTATTCTATTACTGACCTCGCTTCATTATTGTATATAACATTTCAGGAGAGAGTGGCCCATGCAAAGAGAAGAAACCTGCTTCTAGTTTGGAAGAGAATAATATTGCACAAGGTATTGCACATGCAGATGGCAAAGAAGCCGTTGTTTATCATAGAAGAGAGAAACATCAGACAACCAAAAATGCAACTCCGAGCCCTGAACTGCAGAAGGAAGAAACAATCCCTGGTGAAATTCATATCACATACAACCTCCCATCTGTGGAGAATGATGGATTTGCAATTTCTGATCTTGTCTGGGGTAAAGTGAAAAGTCACCCTTGGTGGCCAGGTGTAATAATAAACCCATCTGATGGTTCAAACCTTGCCATGAAATATCAAAAAAGAGATGCCTTTTTAGTGGCTTATTTTGGGGATAAGACTTTTGCATGGTGCGATGAGTCCCAGTTGAAACCCTTCTTTCCAAACTTTTCACATTTTGAAAAGCAAGCGAGTACAGATGCATTTTCTAATGCAGTTAAGAGTGTATTAGTAGAGGTCTCCAGAAGGTTTGAGGTTGCTTCAATCTGTTCTTGTTTGGATGAAAAACTGTTTGCTAAAGAAGTCTATCCGAAATTAGAAAATGCTGGTGTCAGGCAAGGGTTTGTTAACTGTTCTGTTGATAGATACAAAATGGTAAAATATTTTAATCCCAAGGGGCTGGTTGATTTTATTAAGGATTTGGCGCTGGATCCTATTAAGGTCACGACAGACAAGCTGGAGCTTGTTATGGTGACATCTCAGATAAAAACTTTTTACCAGTCAAAGGGTTACTCTGTGCCTCCAAGGTACCAAACTTTTGGGCCTCTAGAAGACTACATTGAGCCGGTGATTGTATTATATAAAAGTGAGAAATTACCAGAGAACTCTGTTATGCAAGTACAAACCCTGCCTGCTGTGACTTCACCTGATGAAACTCCTAGTGTGATTTATACTCCAGTTGAACTGGGAACTGTTGAGAAGCCTAAGAGAAAGAGAGGCCGGCCTCCAAAAAAGAAAAAGGAAGAAGTAGACATTGAGGTGCAAAAGCCCCTTTCTGAGTTGGTTCAAAAAAAGGTGCACTCTAACCTTGCAAATGGGTCCCGGTCCAATTCCAAACCTGAAAAAACAACTACTGATGAAGAAGACTCAGCCTCTCCTCTCCCTTGGAAAAAGAGGAAGGAAGTTGTGGGATTTGATCTTGTTGAGCATGAAAATCAAGCACAAACACCACGTTCTAGCGGGTTTGGCATTTCTTTCAAGATAGGAGCGTGCATTAGCAGGGCAGCTAGTCGGCTTACTGGGTCTGGGTCCGGTTCCTCACCTCTAATAAGCACACCCAAGGTTGACAATGCCGATTTTGATATATCAAGTGATGATGAGACTCCTGTGCCCACCACAAATGAGGAGAAGCGTGTGAGAAGAAGGCGATTAAAGAAGTACCACTATTCTGACCCAAAGGATGTGCTATCACAGCTCTGTCTTGTAGCTACAGGCCCCAGAAAAGAATATAGCTTTTTTGGTACTGTTGTTAGCTACTTTACAGACTTCAGAAATTTCACTGTAAACCCTCCCCCTTCTACTGAGACGGGTGACGTACCTGAGAAGGTTAAATTGAGGAGGGGCCGGAAACGCAAGGTCGATCTACCTCAAATTACATTTGATGAGGTTGTTACCCCGACTGACCATATGCAGGATTCATACTGGTCTGATATGATCTTGTGTGGCCAGACTGAGGAACCAAGCTCATGGCCAAAACAGCGAAAGAGAAGGGTTTTCATAGACACAAAGCAATTAAAGCTTAGTCCTGGGGGCCCTGATGCAAAACGGGCCCTGGCTGTGGCAGCAGCTGCGACAAAGCGACCTATTATTCGAGTGGAGGAGAAGAGGTTGGATGAGTGTAATCCCACTGCACTGCTGCTGAGCTTTGGCACCAGGTATGGCACGGTGCCGTCTGAGATGGATATTGTCCGGATATTTAGCCGGTATGGCCCGTTGAAAGAATGGGAGATAGGAACAGTGGAGGGGAGTGCAAACAGGGCCTGGATTGTATTTAAAAGGCGTGCTGATGCAGAGATGGCTTTTAGTAGCTTGAGGAAACAGAATGTGTTTGGGCCGTCACTTCTCAGCTACCGACTTGTTTATGAGGTGCCTGAGAAGAGTGAGCAGGAGAAGAAGGTTGGAGCACTAAATGGAGAGGAACATAAGATTTTTGATCTGCAAGGTAAGTATAACTTTCTAAATACTTTAGGATTCGTTATCATGATATGTTTATATGGTAATATATATGAGGGGATGGATTTTTTCAATTTTTTTTTTAATATAGCTACCTGACCTCCTATAATATCTGGTATGATGAGAAATAGTAGTTTGGCTTTAATATATCAGCTTGTATGGGTATGATTTGTAGGGTTGAGGTATAGACCAACAGTTAAAACTTATAGTGTTTGCAAGGATATTCTATTTAAATTTTCACTTATCAGTCATGGAAGCGCAGGTTTTTTTGCAAAAATCATAAATGCCTTGTAAATTAGAATTACAGTCAGGTTGAGTACCCTTTGACATTGCTTGTTAAGGCTGTTTGTGTAATCAAAGTAGATGAAGCAAAACATTTATCTTTTTACCTGCAGCGCCAGAAGAAACCGTAAATCTGCCATGTGTCACAGAAGGTGATTTATCGATCAATGTTGAAGGTGTAGATGCCAATGAAATGTTGGTTGATCCATTAAGCAATGTTGAAGGTAGTGATGTTGTGCAAGGTGATAATGTGGACACGACACCAGTTGATCTGTCAAGCAATGTTGAAAGTGTAGATGCCGATGAAATGTTGGTTGATCCATTAAGCAATGTTGAAGGTAGTGATGTTGTGCAAGGTGATAATGGGGACATGACAGCAGTTGATCCTTCAAGCAACATCGAAAGTGTAGATGCTGACTTATTGTTGGTTAATCCTTCAAGCAATGTTGAAATTGTTGATGTTGCTGAAGGTGATTATATGAATGAGGTACCAGTTGATCAATCAGTTAATGTAAAAGATGGACATGCAGTCGCAATGTCAATTGATCCTTCAAGTACTGCTCAAGTTGAGGCTGTTAATGAAATTTTAATCGAGCCTTTGAGCAGTGCAGATGAAATTTCAGTTGACCCATCGAGCAACATGCAAGTTGATACTGAAACCAAATTTTCAGTCGACTGTTTGAGCTCTGTGCAAAATGAGGCTGTTGATGAAATTTTTGCTGATCCTTCAAGCATGGGAAAAGTTGAAGCTGTCAGTGAAGCAGCAGTTGAGCTTCCAGTCATTGTGCGTGTTGAGGCTGTTGGAGACGTCTCGGTCACTCCGTCAAGCACATTATTAGAAGAGGGTGTCGGTCAACCACCTATGAATACATCAAGCACTGTGCATGTTGATGCTGTCTATGAAGTGTTGGCCGATGAATCAGGTTCTGTGCAAGATGACAATGCGGTCGTAGAGCGGATCAATCTACCAAGCACTGAACAGGACGAGGTTACTGTTGCAAAATCAGTTGGTCCATCATGTGCTGTTCAAGGTGTGGCTGTGTCATCCAATCAGTCGAACACTGTTCAGGACAGTGATATAATGATCACCGAGTCAAACACAATGCAGGACACTGAAATAATGGTCACCGAGTCGAAGAATGTTCAGGACACTGAAATAATGGTCACTGAGTTGGATACTGTGCCAAGTCAAAATTGTGGTCAGACTGATCCACCGAGCATTTTGCACAGTGAGATCATCAGTGATGTTTCAACTGTTCCAGCAAGTGCTGAAGAAGGCGGGGATGTTGGTGTCATGCCAGTTGAGACCATTAACACTGAACAGCGTGAGGCGGTAGGTGAAATGCCTGCTGAGTCAGCTAGCAGTGAACAAGGCATCCAGGATGGTGAAATACCAGTTGAACCGTCAAGCACCAGAGAAGGTGAGGCTGTTGGTGAATTGTCACTTGAGCCAGCTAGCACCCGGCAAGGTGAGGTGGTTGGTGTATCTCCAGTTGAAGCATCCAATATTAAAGAAGGTGAAGTCCCTAGCACTGGAGAAGGTGAGGCTGTTGCTGAAATGCCAGTTAATCCATCAAGCACTGCCCAAGGTGAGGTGGTTGGTGAATCTCCAGTTGAAGCATCCAGTATCGAAGAAGGTGAAGTCACTATTGAATTGCCACTTGATCCATCAAGCACTGCGCAAGGTGAGGTGCTCAGTGAAACACTAGTCATGCCAGCTGGCACTGAACAAGTCAAGGAGGATGACAAAGAGCAGGTTGAGACAGCTGGCACTAAACAAGTCAGGGAGGATGGCGAAGAGCAGGTTGAGACAGCTGGCACTGAACAAGTCAAGGCGGATGGTGAAGGGCAGGTTGCGCCAGGTGGCACGGAACAAGTCAAGGAGGATGGCGAAGAGCGGGTTGAGCCAGCTGGCACTGAACAAGACAATGAAAGGCCAGTTGAGCAGTTGAGCACTGAAGAAGGTGAGGTGGTTGGTGAAATGTCATTTGAACCGGCTAGTGCTGAGTAAGGGACGGTGGTTGGTGAAATCCCAGTGGAACTGTTAAAATTGAACAAGGTGAAGTCACTACTGAAGTACCAGTTGATCCATCAAGAATTGCACAAGGTGAGTAATAGAGAGGAAGAGTCAGTAGAGACCTGCTTGTACGGCTGAGCATTTTACTTGGGCATATATGTTGTATATGTATCTATCTTTTAGCTGTAAAATCTGTGGTACTGTGGACAAGTCTGTTTGTTTAAAGGTAGAGTTTTAGTTTTTGGAATTATTAACTAGATCTGTATAATGCGGGGAGCAGAAGCTTAGAAGATCCAGATTAGAAACAAATTTGCTTAATATGGAGTTTCCCATTGTGGTCGCTGATAGTTACTTAGTTTCTGTTAAAAAAAATTGGACACTCCTTTTTTATTGTTAGTTTTGTTTTAATTCCAAAATTATATTTGGATTTTCACACTTTTTAGAATTTTTTTTTTTCATGGGCTGCACATTAGTCTGGACTGCTTTTCAATTAGGTTGTGCTTTTTACACGGATTTGTTTTAGTTGTTACAATTAATATCGTGACCTCTGTCAAGCAATGATTTGCCGATTATTCATTTCTATTCCGAGTACTTGCTCAATTTAACTAAAAATAAAAAAGGCTTGGTATAAGAGAGACTGCATCATAAATATACGTGATAAGTACATTTTCCACAAATCACTATTCGTTGATATGATTTTTTTAAAAGAATATTATAATAGATAGAAGAAATGGAGAAATTCTGAATTGAAACGGAAAATTGAAATAAGAGCTTTTTTTTAAAGGATATTATATTATGATTTTTTTGTGACTCTGGTTGATATAATAAAATTTTTGGGATATCTGAATAGTAAAAATTAATAATAGCAAAAGCTAATGAATAAGAGTTTGAGAGAATCATTAGAGGTTGGAAAATTGAATCACATGTCAAATTAAAGAGGTGATAGAGGCACTAGTCACCAATTTAAATGTAGCACGGGACGTTTGTGAAGATATGCCACTTTCTGCCAACACGTAGCCTAACTAAAATACAATGCAGAGTGAGGCTATGGTAATATGCATATTACAAATTGACCCGTACTATAGATTCATATCTCTATTTTTGACAGATCCGAAGCGTTAAACATGATCTCCATATAAAAATGTACTTGAACATCAAATTTTATATTTTTTTAAATTGTTTTACTATTTTTTAGATAGATAAAAAAATCACTTGATCTAAAAATTATGGACAATCCGAAACCAATGATTTTCTAACTATTTAAAAAAATAGTAAAAAAATTCTAAAAAATGTAAAATTTGGTCCCCAAGTACATTTTCATATGAAGATCATGTTTAATGTTTAACGATTTGGATTGATTGTTTGAACTTTAAAAATAAAGATATGAATCTATAGAACAAGTCAATCCGTAATATATACATATTACCTCGCTCAAATAATGTATCACCATATCAATGATGTGCTGGATGCTGCTCTGTGTTTCCCTGCAACGTAGACTACATAGCACAATGTCAATTCTGCAATCTCATTCTAAAATCAACAGGACAGTCATAGCTCTTACAAAACTCAATCACACTTTTAGAACAGCACATACAACTGTATAAGGCTATGCAAAACATTTTCCTCACAAGACCAGAATCTGCAAAATACACAGGCTTGAAACTTAGCTAGACATGATTTCAGGGGTAAGCATTGAATACACTAAAGCACATATTCATCAAGTAGCATTATTCCCCCTTAGTTAGAACATTCAAAGGCCACTGACAAGAACAATCATGTTATGGTATATACAGACCAGACAAGCACTCAAGAGAGAAAAGGACTAATTAACAATTATAAACAGAGATATTACAATAAAAAGGCACCCCAGAGTTGCCAATACTCACAGATAATTAGTTTAAGCAAATAAGGCTAACTTCTATATTCCTTCAAATGACACCACAGCTACTTTCTTCCCTACTGGAGCAAAATTTTAAACAAAAAGTACAAGATGTAAGGAGGCAGTTCTAAAACAACCATTTACATGAATATACTGAAAACTATAGGCTAGAAATATAATTAACCTGAACACAAACATTCAGCAGTCGCACCAAGTGGCAATTGATATTAGTTTGATACGTCTCCATTATGATACTGAAATAGAAAAATTACAGAAAACAAGGTCCAATCAGAAAAGAGACCAAAATGGAAGATATCTTTACAGCCAAGTTTAATTGTGTCTTCTGTTTGAAACAGGCTTTCATAACAGATCTAGTGTGTGTGTGTGTGTGTGGGGGGGGGGGGGCAGGGAAACAAATCCTTTACTAGGAGAATTGTGAAAATTGCAAAAGAAGGATTTATTAAATTTTAACTTCATTTTATATGTACAGCCCAGGGTTTGGATTTTAAAACAGAGATGAAGTACAACAAAGAAAACTATAACAGTAATCGCTATTGCTCATGAAGAGAATTTAGGAAAGAAGGTCACTGACGTCTACATGAACATACGAAACTTCAAGTTCAAACAATATATGAAAACCTTTGGTCCACCACGGACCAATATACTAGCCCTAATAAACAGAATGTCAAAAGACTCCTCTTAGTTGCTGATAAGCAAAATGCAAGAAAGGAGTACTCAGAGAAGGATATATGTACCTGATGTTGCACAAAGTAGGTTCCCTGGGTGTAAGTTCAAAGAGAAAAGTATTCAATTACAAATATTTATCTAAATCTACATTTGGTGCTGATGGATCCACAAATCCCACCAAGGGCAATTTTTTACACATGAATCAATTTGCATGGAAAAATAATCTGTTAAGCTTTTGGTACAAGGATAAAATGGAAATGAAATTAGGAGAGGTGTAACAAAGACCTAAACACGGTCCACCATAGACCAACAGGCCAAACAGTCATGAAAAATGCATAATACATAATCAGATAGAGAACAATAAAGTGACATGACTCAAATGTATGCCCCCATGACAGATTCAAATGCATGTATCCTTAAAATTCATAATAGAAAAATTTAAACAAGCAAAATATAAAGAGAGGAGAATCTGTTCACCTGAGGTTGCATATAGGTCATTCCCTGGGGATAGCCTGCTTGCCCCATCTGACAGAAACATGAAGAAGGTGCTAAATATCAATTTATAAAAATAATATAAAAAAAAATCTAAAAGTAGGCAGAAAGAGATAGAGGTAGGTAGAGAAAAAGAGGGGGTGAGAGAGAGAGAGCAAACCCCTTGAGAACTAGAGCTCGCTTGACCTCCTTCTTTCTTAGAGCCATCTCCACCTTTGCCAGACACCTTAGTATCACCCTATAATAATATTCCATTTATAAATTTAGTTATGTACGTAATACCTCTAAATCTGAAACAATATATTCATTAAAACATTTTTTTCTATTTTTAAATAAGACACTAGATTGTGAAAAAAGAAACATAAAGATAGTTAAGAGAGACGGCTATAAGGCAAAAAAAGAATTATTGATTCAGTCCAAAACATTCCACGAGTCCCATTTCAAATTCGACACACTTGATCACTTTACACTTTCTGCCATGTATAGCACGTGTAGTGATGAAAATGGTTCATGCGCTCAATGGAACCCAAGCAATTTCAAGTTTTGAGTTTTAAGCATTATTCACAATTGATTGATCCAAACCTCCAGAAGCAATAGGAAACAAGCTGGGTTTTAAAACTCATCAACAACATGTGGAACCTACTTTATTGTGATTTCATTAAAGAAAATGCCTGCTCATAAAAAAATCCCAGCCCGTCAATTTTAGCTAGCCTTTGGCAAAAAGGCACGCAACTTTAAGACTCTTTCTCTGCATTTCTAAAGCCCTATATGGTAAGGAGGTCAAGATTTAGAAAAATGGAATAGCAATGTAAAAGGGGGCATTTAGAGCAAAGGACAATGTAACACAAATGGCAAAACAAAGGTGAATGGGAGTCTCGAAAATAAAATTGTGCAAAGGATATTGCAAGTGCCAAATATAATGACAAAACAAATGAACAGATACAATGAATATTGTATGCCACTGTAGAGAAAAAAGACTGAGTAGGTAAATCAAGGTTCATTCTGACCTACTAACAATAATTATCAAAGGAGAAGAGAAGCAATAATTGACGACAATAAAAATGCATCTTAATGTCAACCCCTTGTATACTCAAATTAAAAAATTATAGAAGAATTCTGCAGCTCGTTTGTACACCTCTAAAACACCAATAAAGAAAAACTTTGTACCAAAGTACATAAAGAGTATCACATACCTCCATCTATAAGAAGTTCCCATGAGAGTCAAATACATGAAAAGGAAAAAAGAAGGCATCAATATCAGACTGATGAATTACATACAAATGAATAAAACAGGAAAAAATAGGATATAACCTCTCTGTACTTCTGCAAGTAGAGCTTAAGAGGCTCGATGTAATCTTCAAAGCCAAGAGTGGCCATGGCCCAGAGAAGATCATCACCATTGATAGTCTTCCTCTTCTCTCTCTGGCACTTATCACTAGCCCTGTAATCAAACAACAATTCCGTTCTAATTGTTAATCAAAGCCTGTCTGACGAAATATTAGAGTAAGAGAGGTCATGCAGCTAAATGGAAATCCTAATCTGTAAGAAAGAAAATGTAGAACTAGTCTTCCTTGTTTCGAAAAAAAAAAGTCCTTGCTGTCATCTCTCAGAAATTCAAACTCGACAATTTCACCTACCCCCAAAACCTATTCACCCACCCGAAGTGCACACACAAACTTGCAAATGGTCCCACAAGCACACATACCCACACAAAACTTCACCCACCCAAACATGCTCACAACACAAACCCAACTTGGACCAACACACTGCTGCACAAAAACCTACATAATTCACACATATCATAGAGAGAGAGGCTCACTCGCTAGTGATGAAACTAATGAACTCAGAGACACACTCTTGAACAGTTTCCTTGGCATCTTTGGCAATCTTGCCATTGGCTGGAATTGCCTTCTTCATGATCCTGCTAATGTTTGCAATTGGCAAAAACCTGTCTTGCTCTCTGACCCCGCTTCTTGGGCTCCCAGCATCGCCACTGTCCCCACCACCACCTGAATTTTCCTGGACTGGATCTGCCATTTGACCTGGTTTCAACTAATTCAGTAGATTATATATTTGGGTTTCTTCTTGCAATGGTTCTTTAAGATGGAAAGACATTCATGACCCCAAGAGATTAAAAAAAAGATGAGTAGAAGGGTCTCAACAGTATAGTGCAGTGTGCAATGATGGATTGACTACCTTGTCTTCTCAAGTCCTTGCAAACCCATCTCTCTCGGAACCTTCTCAAGATCAGTAAACCCTATAGTTTACCCTCACTTGTGACACACTAGACGATTTCTGATTTAACCTCAAATCAACATTGACAGATCCATCAATAGTAAATCAGTTCCAACAATAGATCTGACAAGGAAATGATTTTGAAAGCAAAAGAAATGTCCTTAATACTCTTTCCAAATAAGAAATTTGTTCTTTATCTACAAACCCTAGATCGAGATGAGGAAAGAGAAAGAGGAGAGGGAGAAAGACCGGAGTGTGAGCGCGAGAGAGATTTATACATACCTGAAGAGCGCGAGTGGAAGAAATAGGGAACGGAGGAATCTGGTTGGTTAATTTGTAAATTTGCGCGCGAGAGGAGAAGAGCGGTGGAGAGGGTAGAAAGGGGGAAATCGAACGATCGGGAGAGAAGACGCTGCGGATGCGAATTGGGGGAGAGACCTTGCTTTATCTACACCGTCCGTCTCACACTCAGCTCTGAGCCTACCTCCCCTTCGTTAATGCTTCTCCACCGACCACGTGGACCATCCTACTGCTCTCCGTTTACACCAACGCTGGAGATGTCCATTCATCTCCTTTAACACAACTATTCAAACCAACTCAAGTTGGAAAAACAGCAACTCAAATTCTATTTCTGGTAGAGCTTATTTCAGATTGTATAAGGACTAGTTTGTTATTGTGCGCACCCGTTCGGATTGAAATGGAGTGAGTAATGGACGGCGGGGGATATGAGAAGAGAGATTAAAATACTTAATCAAATGGGCTGCCTTTGATCTCACCTCTTTTTACACAAAGCTAGAGATAATGACATGATGTAAAAAATGAAATCTAATAGTTTGTTATGTACTTGTGTGTATGCGCATTTAAAATTTTTATTTTATAAAACGGCTCTGTTCTCATCTTACCTACATAGATGATTTCATGTCGAAACTTTTTTAAGTAATCAAAATTACTTTTTTATTTTTTTTAAATTGTGAAGCATTATTTTGAAAAGAAAAAAAACATAGATGGACTGACTATCCAACCTCTCAGGTACCTGATTCAAGACAATTGAAACGGACGGTCAGATTTACTCTCGGCCGGTGCCTATTCGGATAGCACAGGGGCAGTATTATTTATGCTTTGAGATTCGTGCCAAGTTAAAAGAAGTCTATATGATAACTCAAATATTGAATTTGGAATTCAAATTATAGAATCTGAGCTAATTCAACTATCAAGTTTTTTTTTTGTTTCCCTTTCAATGAGATGCAACCAGGAAAATCGTCTTTTTATTTTCTTTCTTGTGGAGTCTTTAAATTGAAATCTCTGACTATGCATGTGATTAACCTTTTCATTCCTATCTATTGTTTATTTGTTTTTGAATTTTTTTTGCCAAATGTTGACGATGAAAAGTGGGAAAAAAAAATCCAATAAAATTGTTAGAATTTCACGTATGTCCTTTAAAAACTGTAAAATTACCTATTTCTGAAATCTTTTTTTTGGGGGGTTTGATGACAAATAGCCTACTAACAATTTGTACTAAACCAAAGAAAAAATATTTACACGCTAGTCCCCAGAAAGCTTTTCTAATGCATTTTTGCCATTAGAAAAGTTCAAATATCAAATTACTTGTATCTAAACTAACATGAAAAGTTCTATTTTTAATAGTTCTATTTTTATATATTTACACGCTAGTCCCCAGAAAGCTTTTCTAATCCATTATATATATATCGATTAAAATAGGACTATTTTTAATGAAAAGTTCTCCAGCTGTTGAACACGGATGAAAGATATAAAAAGGGGTATAAATTTTGACAGAGCAGATTTTACTTCATGCAGGACAAAAATCATATATATAGTTATTTTGACTCTAATGTATGAATTAAAATCAGCTCTGTCAAAATGCGTACCCATAAAAAGTTGCTTAAGCGTTTGTATGAGATAAAGCCCCTAAATGAGTTTATTTTATTACATGATGGTATTGTTAATGACACAAAAGCAATCTCGTTTTACCATGAGTTTCTTTTATTCATGCCAAGGCAAAATTAAAATTTACTTGTTTAGACTTTAGATTTAGTTTTAATTGGAAAAATAATAAATTATATAAATATGAGAGTCTTCTAAATTAGAAGTATAAAAATGTGTTTAGCTGGCGTGCTATCGATAGTATAGTGACATGTTATATTATTGTCTCGAAAATTTATCATATTATCATATAGACTTCAAAAGACATATTCACACTGTTAAAACCGATCTACTTCAAAAGTAATGCATTTATATGTAAACTTTATAAATTTTGGAATTCATTTAATATAAAGTCAAGAGACAATTTTTTTTGAAAATGAATGTATTAAAATTAACTTTAAATCTTTATTTTTTTTTACTGCTTGACTTTGTACAAAATGAATTCGAAAATTTATAAACTTTGCATGTAAACACATCACTTGTGAAGTAGATCAGTTTCAACAGTTTGGATTCTTTGATGAAGACTATTTGATAGATATTCGAGGCAATAACACAAAACATCTTATACTATCGATAGCACGCTAGCCAAACTCATAAAAATAATATTACAAATTCTCGGAGAAAATACGTAATTTTGAAGTTTTTGACGGGTATACGTAAAATTAGGCCTAAGATTTAAAATTACGGAAAATTTTATACAAATCTTATTTGATTCAAATACAGCATGTCTATATTTTTTTATTATTTTGGTAAATTTTATGTAGGTTGTCCTGAGATGTTGTGATAATACAGGAGCTTCATCGAAGAAAAAACAAAAGCATAATAAACAAATAAAAAAAATGGTTAATCCCATGTAAGGACCGAGATTGTAGAAGAGTAGGGTTAAAATGTATTATTGATTTTGTGCTTCAATTATGTTTTACATTTTTATTTTTATTTTCAAAATCTGAACAGTCTATCCGAATCGCTCAACAAGATCTTCATATTAAAATGTATTTGTAGACCAAATTTTAGATTTTTTTTTTTGGATTTTTTTAACTATTTTTTTAGATAGTTACAAAATCATTGTTTTGGACGGTTCAAAATATTCTGAAAACAGTGATTTTGTACTTATCTAAAAAATAGTAAAAAGATTTAAAAAAATATATAAAATTTGGCCTCCAAGCACATTTTAATATGAAGACGATGTTGAGCCGTTCGAATTGACTGTTCAATTCGGATGTCACATAATGAGCAATCTTTGCATTTTTGTACGGTCGTCAAACTATATAAGTGTAAAAGGAAACTATACAAATGTTATAAAAAAGATAGCCAAGTGTTTTTGTAAAAGTATTTTTTTTAAAGTAACTAGTTTAATTTAAAATAAAAAAACACAATCACACATACATTTTTGACAAAATATGTAAAAAGCAAGCAACATAATATTATCTATAATGTTTTTATATAAACAACATATTTATTAAAAGGAATATAAAAATGGATACTCAAAAAGTTAAGAGTAAACACATTTAATTTAAGATTGCTAACTATCGCATGCGAAAAATTATCTATCTCTTGTTAAATTTATGTTTTGTTTCATTTACTTGCATTAATATTATGATGTTTATATTATACATTTATTAAATTGACTAAAATGTGTTTAATTACTATTCTTTATTGTGATTATTATTTTAGTCCCATTGTTAATGTTTCATTTCTTAATTACTTATTTTGTTTTATTAATTTGCATAAATTTTAAGGTGCATAATTAATGTTTTGGTTCAATTGATTAATTTTGTCTTAAATTGTTTATTATTATTTCGCTTTACATTGTTGATTCTATTTCTTTTGCATTAAAGTTTTAATTGACTTAAATTCTAATTATTCATTTGAATCAAGTTTATCTTAATTTATTATTCATAATTGTTTTGTTTTGTTTAAGAATGACTGAAAAGTGACTAGACTCGAGCCTTCCTAACTGTAGCATGAAATATTGGTGAGAATATTAATTTCATGTAACGCACAAACAATATAATTTTTTATCTTTATTTTATTATTCGTGCTCTGTATGAAGTAAAAACAAAACTGGTAATAATTGATGAGATCCAACATGGCAAAAGAAAAGAAGAATCATCGGAATTGTCTGATGCACAACAAGTTTCATACATACAACTTCAAATTTTAGGCGGATCAAGTGCAAACAAATTTTGAGGTAGATCGTACGGGTCAGATCGAACATTGAATCGAATTTGGTCTAATGTCCATATGGATAATTATTGTAAGGATATAATATGTATGTATAGATATTTAATTAGTAAGTCCACCTCAACAAAATTATACGCCTCCAACAGTTCATTCTTTTTGCTTTTCACTCTGACCATAAGATCTAATTTATTTTAATGAATCTTTTTTTGTATTATCAAGTTTTTTAAGCCAAGTGACAGACGAGTGGTACTGGCTGGGTCAATGGGTCTCAAATCTCGAACCAGATTTATTTCTTTTAATTATTTAGGATCATTTCTTTCTATTTTGATTGAGACAAATGTTTAGTTTTTAAAATATCCGGATAATGAATAAAGTTCGAAAAAAATAAAAAATACTTAAAATCGAAACAAGTGTTCACTTTAATTAACAAGTTATTCGGTATCGTTTAAATTAGATCAAACTGCTCTTGGAACAATTCTTAGAACGGTCCCCTTCTCTGAAAAATATGGACCGCATTTACGATTTTGAAAAGGTTAATACTTTTGAATTTTCCAGGGGCATCGATATCCATTTGTTAATTAATTTTACACGTAAAGATAACTCGTTACCTTTTTAAACCATGAAGGCATCAATTCAAAGGAAAAAAAGAGCTGCCGAGATTGGTTGGTTATACTTTCCAAATGCAACTTTAAGCATAAAAAAACCTTAAATAATAAAACAAAGCACCTTTCCAACAACATGCCCATAGCCATATAAAAAATAAAAGGGAGAGCCTAGTTATCTCCCGGAATTCATCTCCAGTCAATAACTACTTGAGTAACTACTAATTACTTAGGGGGACCACTTACTATTTGGAGACCGTTTAATATTTGAAAGATTTTACATCTGGCGCGCACAAGTATTCACACATAATACATCAAGTATTCATCTATAATACATGTGTTCATCCTAAGATATCAAGTATTTAAAAAAAAAAAAACTGGACACATCACTTACTCATCTTTTACACGTTTTTAGAGATGGTTTTTTTTTCTCCGTTCAATCTAACCAATATTTCTGACGATCTGTGAGTAATTTTGCAAATCTAAAACCACGAACGTCTTCTATACAATTTTCTCTTTCATGAGATCCATGATGACATACTTTCGAGTTGTCCGTTACACAAGTATTCATACCTCGTCGCAAATATTCATACCTCATCGAGCAAGTATTCATACATCATCGTGTAAGTGTAAATAGTTAATTTTACAAGAGCATCCGAATAGTTGCCACATGTTTCACTGTCGAAACAAAAATAATCTATCAAATTTTACATATTATATAATTGAAATGTTACAAAAAAAAAAAACAAAAACAATATTTAAAAGAAACAAAACATATTTCATTGAAAGTATTCATACATATACGTTGAAGTATTCATTTCTACATATACGTTAAAGTATTTTATACCTAAGATATCAAGTATTCATTCATACACGTTGAAGTATTCATACCTAAAACATCAAGTATTCATTCATACACCTCTAATTTTTTCAAAATTTGTTTTTCTGTCATTTCTTAGTACTTAGTACGCACTGACATAATTCATCATTAATGAAGCTTTGTTCTTTGCATATAACTCGCTACTGCATGAGAAAGAGGAACATAAACACGATAGATCTGATCCAGCGGAGGCATGCTTGATTGGGATGGAGTGACGGAGGTGGGAGAGGGAGGCGGAAGTGGGAGAGGGAGGCAGAGGCGGAAGTGGAGAGGGAGGCAGAGGTGGAGGCGGAGGCGGAGAGTGAGAGGTGAGAGAGACGGGCAGAGGAGGAGAGAGAGAGGTGGGAGAGACGGGTGGAAGGCGAAGGCGGAGGTGGGAGAGGGAGGGAGAGAGGAAAGAAATAAAGGAAGAAAACTTGCTAATTAATTTGTAGGAACCATTAAGTAGTTATAATTTGTAATTATAGTTAGAAGAGAAAGTTAGCTAGTTGAATGATGAAATGACAGAGGGATAGATGAGAGAAAATATAATTACCCAAAATAAAAATAAAACCCTGTCTCAGGCTAGTCATATAGCAATGTCTTTCCCCTTGCGGATCCCCCCACCAAATGGAAAGTCAGGTCACCCTATAACTGTTAATGCTAAATAGTTTTGAACTTAGGCCATGCAGGCAATCGTGACACTTTTTTCTTCTTTCTTTCTTATAACAAAAATATATATAAAAACCACCTAACTAATGACCCTATACTAGATAATACTAACTTATATATTTACACTGGTAAAGATGGGCTTCCTTTTGTCGCTACGCAATCAGCTCCATCAGGTTTTGCAGATTCACACTCCCACTTTTATCAAGAGAGGTCGAAGGAGCCTTGTCCTTCCGTAATCGCATATAGCAGTCTTTGTCTCATTTTTTCCTGCATCATTATCAATATTATCTTAAAATATAAATCTTTCTTTTTCTCTACTACTACTACTACAACAACAACAACCAAGTCTTTAGTCTCAAACAAATTGGGTAGGCTACAAATAAAACCCAACCAGAGTCACAAAACTAAGCTAGATAGTAATAAAAAAAATAATACTAATACTAATAGTAATAATGATACCAATAATAATATTAATAATACTAATAATATTATGCCTATAAATCATAGGGACCAAAGTCCTAATCCCTACGTCATTGACCCCGAATAAAAAACCTTAGGACCCAAAGCTTGTAACACTACCCCTAAACCTGATTCCTTGGTCATTGTTCCAGTACATAGATCGCTAACTTTCATGCGCTTCTGTCTGAAGCCAAATCTTTGAATACATTTCATTCCTTATCGTCGTTTCTGATTCGGTCCCTTCTTGTATGACCACATATCCACCGCAACGTACGCATCTCTACTACACTTATCTTCTGGATGTGTTGTCTTTTAGTAGCCCAACATTTTGCACCATACAACATCGAAGGCCTGATTGTCGTCATGTAGAACTTGCATTTTAGCAATTGTGGGACTTTTCTGTCATATAAGATGCCAGATGCATGTCGCCATTTCACCACCCCGCTCTTATCCTATGGCTAACATCTTCATCAATCTCACCATCGTTCTGTCACATCGACCCCAAATATCGAAAGGTGTCCTTCTTGGGCACTACTTGTCTGGCCAAAGTGACATCTCCATTTTCTGACCTGACATCACTGAACTCTCACCTCATATACTCAGTTCTAGTCCTACTAAGTCTAAAACCATTTGATTATAAAGTATGTCTCCAAAATTCCAGTTTCCTATCAACCCCTATCACACTCTCGTCAATTAGCACCACATCATCAGCAAAGAGCATACACCAAGGAATCTCCATTTGTATATCCCTCGTGACTTCATCCACCACTAGGCAAAAAATGTAGAGACTCAAGACTGACCCTCCTATCTTTGGAGGAAAGTCACTGGTTTTGCTATCGCATGCTCTGATGCTACTCACAATGTCATCGTACATATTCTTGATGAGGGTAACGTACTTTGTTGGAACTTTCTTTTTTCAAGAGTCCACCACATGACCTTTCTCGGTACCTTGTCATATGTTTTCTCCAAGTCAATAAATACCATGTGGAGATCCTTCTTCTGCTCTCTATATCTCTTCATAAGTTGTCTTGTCAAGAAAATCGCCTCTGTGGTCAACCTCTTAGGCATAAAACCAAATTGGTTTGTCGTAACGTTTGTCATCCTTCTTAAACGATGCTCAATCACTCTCTCCCAAAGCTTCATTGTATGACTCATAAGCTTAACTCCTCTGTAATTTGAATATCTCCTTTATTCTTGAAGATTGGTACTAATATACTTCTCCTCCACTCATCAGGCATCTTGTTTGATCAGAAAATGCTATTGAACAACTTAGTTAACCACACTATCGCTATGTCTCCTAGGCATCTCCACACCTCGATCGGGATGTTATCAAGCCCCAATACCTTGCCTACTTTCATCCTTTTTAAAGCCTCATTTACCTCAGACTCTTGAATTCTCCGAACAAATCGTCTATTAGTGTCATCAAATGAGTCATCCAGGTCAATCATGGTGCCCTCATTCTCTCCATTGAACAACTTGTCGAAGTATTCCCTCCATTTGTTCTTTATCTCGTCGTCTTTCACCAAAAGTCTATTAGTCTCATCCTTGATGCATTTAACTTGGTTGAAATCTCTCGTCTTCCTCTCTCGGAGTGTAGCCATCTTATAGACGTTTTTTTCGCCCTCCTTCGTACTTAGTTTCTGATATAGCTCTTCATATGCCCGACCCCTTGCTTCACTCACAGCTCGCTTTGCGTTTTTTTTTGCCGATATGTACTTTTGTACATTTTCCTCACTCTTGTGATGATGCAAACATTTGTAGCATTCCTCTTTGATAGCCTTTTGCACGTCGTCGTTCCACCACCAAGTATCTTTAGGTTCGCGTCTATTTCCTCTGGTCACCCCAAACACCTCTGTAGCCACCTTTCGAATGCGAGTTGTCATCTCCTCCTACATGTTATTTGCTTCTCCTCCTACGTTCTATGTCCTTCTTCGATCACCATATCCTTAAACACCCGTGCGGCGTCCCCTTTGACCTTCCACCACTTCGTCCTCGTGATTTTGGCGCCTTTATCTCGTCGAACACGTATCCTAAAACGAAAGTCGGAAACCACAAGCTTATGTTGTGAGACGACCCACTCTCCAGGTATAACCTTACAATCTACGCAAGCTCGTTTGTCCTCTCTCCTAGTAAGGACAAAATCTATCTGGCTACAGTGTTGGTCACTAGTGAAGGTAACTAAATGAGATTCTCTTTCTAAAGAATGTGTTAGCTATCATGAGGTCGTAGGCTACAACGAAATTCAAGATGTCTTCTCCTTCTTGATTCCTATCGCCATATCCAAAACCCCCATGCACCCTCTCAAACTCCCCACTAGTTGTACCAACATGGACCGTTGAAATATTTCATTTTCTCTATTATGGTTAAACTTTCATGCCAAGATGACTATTTCATAGATGGACTTCCTACTACAATAATTAAAACAACGATGGTAACACCAATAAAAATACTTCATTTTGTTGCCACATAAATATTTGCGTTGTAATCTATTTACAATTGATTAACTTAGACAATATTGATGTTAATTTTTTTTTTTTGCCGGCTACAGGAAAAAGAAGACAGAGATACACAAATTGGTATCAGAGCATAAGGGGATATATACTATATATATATATATAGAGTGAGGCTACGGTGCTATGCATAGCACGGATTGAGCCGTGCTACAGCTCAATATTTGAGTTTTAAAATTCTAACGGTCGATCCGAACCGTTCAACATGATTATAAAATGAATATGTACTTGCAAACCAAATGTTACATTTTTTTGAAAACTTTTTTACTATTTTTTTAGTTAGGTAGAAAATCACTGTTTTGGATGGTCCAGAATTTTCAGATCAAGTGATTTTCTACCTATATAAAAAAATAGTAAAAAAATTCGAAAAAATGTAAAATTTGATTTGCAAGTACATATTCATTTTATAATCATGTTGAACTGTTCGGATCGACCGTTGAGATTTTGAAAACTCAAATATTGAGCCGTAGCACGGACCAAACCATGCTATGCGTAGTACCGTAGCCTCACTCATATATATATATCCTCTTTGCACAAACCCTAACAAACGACAATCACAAAAAGTAACTCATATTTTTGAAATCTAGCTTTTGAAATGCAATATATGCTATAAAAATTAAAAACAATGAGATTTCATCAAACAACTTGAAATTTGCAATGGTAAGTGATTAAAGGTCTTTGTTGAAACATCAAATGACACTCAAATTGCATAAAGAAAATTAATTTAGAAGATCATCAGCCTGTCTATAAACTTTTTTCTACTTTTGCAAAAAAAATTACTTGGTTAAAAAACAATTGTTAGAATTGTCCATGCATCGTATATGTATCATAAGAATGACAAGGGTCGCTGAATTTTATAAGAGATGGTGGGGGTAACAACTGGGGTTGCCTAGTAGTAATGGTAGGTACAAAAGAATATATGAAGTGAAAAATAACCTTGGTGGAGTAAGGAGGTAACTTGAGATAATTCACACATGTCATCACACTAGGCAATTCTGCGTCAGTATCAGTAGCACTATGCTGTTGATTTGAAAAAGAGAAGAATAAAACCCATTATTTATTCATTAAAGAAACCCAAGGTGGCTTATTAAATGACCACATACTGACACTGACCTTACGAACTACAGTTAACTTAGGGTTTAGTGAAGCTAGGCCTCCAGGAGGAAGCCGAGGCGAGCCAGTAACAAATTGTAAGAAAGCTCTCCTCTGCGTAGATTCAAGCTCTTGCAAAATTTCTAATAACTGCATTGTTGAATCCAAAGAAACATAAGCACAGGTATTAACAAAACAACCTTTATATACCTAGAAAGCATTGTATGACAAACACATTTAAGCCTGTTTTTCGAATAACTTCGTTCTTTTTATGAACAGATCCAAAGCAAAGAAGGAAAAGCACGTACATTAATAACAGGTGGACTGTTGGGCGTGTAACCATGGTCGAATTTGATATTATCAACTAGCTCAGTGAACTGTCAAACAAATAGAAGTAGTATTATGTAAAGTAGCAAAATCGAAAATTAAAGGTCAAAACAACAAAAGAAGAAAAATAGAGAAGGAATCGTGAATGCTTACACTCCAAGTGACATTCTCGCCACAAAGCATAATATCTAACTCATCTTCTGTAAAAACCTTGAGAGCAGATAATGGGAAGACCTGCAGACAAATACAATTAGGCACATGGATATTTATTTAATTCATCCAGACATTTGAAGAAGAAAATAACAAAATTATATAACATGAACCTGATTAAATCCAGATTTGAAAGCTTCTAGTTGTCTACAGATTCCTGCTCTTATCGTTGCTTCTACAACCATCTTGATATAATCCTTCAGATTGTCAATATTCACCTGAAAAACCCAGGTAAAATTAGTGGTTGTGAAGACCAATAATTAAAGTTGAATACAAGAGGTCGAAAAAAATGCTAAACAATGAAAATGATTACTGGTTCAGAGTTGTTCTGATCTGAAAGAAGATACTCAGCATATCCAGGAAGAGAAAAGTCGAGGCCCAAATCTTCAATCTTAGTGCCATGGTAGTCCAAATTGGACGTAGATTCATGATTTCCTGATGAGTTGGATTGTAAACTCTCTCTCTTTTCGACAAGGGCTTGGAACTCCAAGAGAGTTCTCCCCAGCTCAGGGTCAAAAGAAAGGATGTCATATATACTGAGCTCCTGGGAAGTATTAAATGAGGAGGATACATAAAATGAGGATTGCCATATTTTAAAAAAGGACGTCATATCAATGTTAATGTTACATATGCTCAGATGTCAAAATATGTTCAAACAAACTAGATCTGAAGTTGCACTTTCACTAAGAGACTTTAATTGTACATAATGCCTCGTCCCAATTTTTTAAATTTAAGCTCAAACAAACAAAGATTAATAAGGTTGATCATTTTCTTATCCCTTTCAAATCTCCCCGTGAAATAATATGTAGAGCCACAAAGAGAAACAAATACCTGCCCAAGAATAGCTCTATAGAAGGCTCTAGACAGCGATATATCAATAATCCTCCCATCTTTAATTGCTTTTCCCACAACCTGACCCAGAAGTACAAACTTCATATGTACATCATGAAAATTGACCCCATGTAAATTCTCCACCACAGCTGACCATGGCCTGGGGAACAGCCCCAAAGGCGCATCCACAAACCCTTGATACTCATTTGAACCACAGAGATCCCCTCTCCAGAGACCCAAACCAACCTTCTGGAACTCATGACTAATCGAAGTATAAAACTCTATGGTGGGCCCCAGACCAGTACCAACTTCCTCCATATATTCCACCTCCAATAAAGCCTTATTACGCGCCTTCAACTCCATCATTTTAGAAGCTGATTCAAATAAATTCTGGCGGTCGACCTTGAACTTCTCACGTGACCTTCCAGAAGGAGACCGCGGGCTGCTATCATTGCTATCATTACTACTTGTATGAGGCATTAAATGCCCAAAAGTGGTTAGCCTGAAGTATTTCTTTCTAGCATCAAAAGAGAACAAAAAGGGACTCATTTCCATTAATTGCTTGCACCATAAGGGCAACCCACTAGGGTTTAAGGCAAGTGGGTCCCGTATTTGCTGCTCGAGTTTCTCTGTTAATTTGTGGCTGATAAACTCCTCCTGTAGAACTGTAGAGAAGGATGTTTTCAGACTATCCGGTTCATCTTTTCTCCCCTCGGTGAAGGAGTAAATTTTGTCTTCAGACAAGAGGAATGATGAGAAGCGATTAATACCTTCTAAGGTTCTGAGAATGAAGAGGATGTCAAAGGATGGGCTTGACTTGGGCAGGTTGCATGGGAAGTTGCCTTCTAGAAGACTAGAGAAGAAGGGTACACTGTGCCACATAACTGGAGTTGAATTTTTGGATGGAGATGATGGAATTGTGCTTTGGGCTTGTTGTATATGCTCCTTTGGATGGTCTATAGCTTTCCTATAGGTTACTGTGTGCACCTCATTCCAAAATTTGGGGCCGTTGATTACATCAGGTTCTAAGCTAGTCTGGTCATCCAAAAGTGATTGATATAGAGTAACAGAAGAACTAAGCTCCTTTCCTTTCAAATTAAAAACTAGATTTGGTTCTGTATGTTCATTAATGATCGTATTTTCCATCTGCTCTCCACCTGCAGAGAGAGTTAGAGATGCTTTTAGTCTTTTGAACAAATCATTGATGCTTGTTTTTAGTCTTTTAGAGATGTTTTTAGCCTTTTTAGGGTTTGTGTGTGGTACTGAGGTCTAGATTGGGATTTTTATATAGTTTCATTGCGAACTGTTTCTCTTTTATTAGTTTCTACAACCTTTGACACACACAAACAACTAAATAAAGAGGCATGAAGCAAACACAAATAACGAGCTACAATCCTAGTTGTGTTCTATCAGAAACCTCAGGTAGGAAAAAAAAGAGACAAGAATCATGAATTATGCCCTTCTCACCTAAACTATCTCCAGAGGATGTTGATTGCTGTCTTTGATGGCTTGTCACCTCCTGATTTTAAAAATGAATAATAGTATATTAACAGCAAAAAAAACTAAAATTAAATTCTAAGGCTGAAATACCATTCTATATAAGTTAGGATAAGTGTCATCCAGAAAATGTGCTTCCAAAGGCCTCTGCTTTAACAATGCTAAAATACCTCATAAAAAAGATCATTTTTAATGTTTAAGCATTGTCTTTCTCAAATTATTACCATTCATACTAAACTTCGTGAAATCGTTATAATTACCAAAGAACACTTGATCTTTGTTGAGTTTCTTACTGATATATAATATGCTAAGTATTATAAAAACGAACAACTTAAACATAAAATATCAGGAGCAGAAAAGAAAGTCACCTCTGATGAACAAGAACTGGATGCATCTATTGTACCTGCAATGCTTGCTTCTCCAGACAATTTATCCTCTCCACATTCCTTCTTGCATATTTTGGGCCATAAATATTTTCCAATTTCAGCCAAACTTGATGTTGATTCCACATATAATACACCTCCATCAAATTCAGACAGTCCAGTTTCATCATTTTCCCTCACAAAAGAAACTTTAACACATGGATGAGTTGCAGTGTGCCTTACAGGCACCTCAACCCTAAAAGCTCTATGCCTGAAACCATGGCTCAAAACGACCGGAAAGCTATCAAATGAAGACAAAGCACTCTGCAATTTACGTATCAAGAAGATCATAAACGTCTCATCTGATCCCATATGCAGCCTGTTGAAACAAAGGTGTGCAAAAGCCTTTAACCGTTTCAGTACAGAGATGCAGTGGTCATGTGACTCCAAGTTGCATACCGTGTCCTTGCTTAAGTACATCCCATTGGTAAGAAAGTTAGCCAATGATTTGATAATGCCACTCTCTACAAATTCAAAAGTAGTCATGGTTTCACCTCCACAAAGCTCTCTCATAACCTCACCCAAAACAGTGGACAAGTATTGTTCATTTGGCGGAGTGTCTATTGTGTCATTCAACAGCTGACAACAGGTTTTCAACTTGTGCGAAATTTCACTCAAACCTATTTCAGAATTAACAGCCTCCTGCGTGAAGTACTTGCCCTTCAGCCGTCTGGCAAATGCGAAAATGGTCCCATTTCCACTTTCACTTCCATTTTCATCCATGTTTATGCCTCTTAAATGGCATGATCTTGTTTGGGCAGGTCTAGACATGTCAAATGTGTAGCAAAGGCATCTAGATGCACCCCCATTGACCGCTTGATTGCCGGAATTTTGGCATGTTTCTTGCATCAAAAGGGCGTCTATGGCATACACTACTCCTTCCTTGATAAAGGAACTCAAGAAAGAATCAGGAAGCTTTTGCATAAGAATTTCAACTGCTCTCAAGGCTGAAAATAGTATATGATGATCCTTCTTTGCCAATAAATTGGCTAAAAAGCTGCAAAAGATTAAAAATAGAACAAAGATTATATAATAAAAATAACATTTTGGTAATATCTTCATTAATCATTCTTACCTTGATATATTAATATCATGGAGGAGGTCAACGAGCATCTCAGGTGTGCTAAAATAAAAAATATTACTGACAACTGATACACACCCATAAGAGACATATAGATTTGACCCAGAGTTGACTGCCTGTAGAAACCAAAAGATAAAACATGTCAAGCCACAAGACATGGAGCCCCCAACAATTCTGTGGTATGAAACAAACCTTAATGAAAACAGGTAGAATGTCCTTGGAGAACTGACACAAGAGGCTTGGCTGATCAGTGAGAATCTTCTCCTTGGCGAGAATAAATTGCGTATTGGCCAAGTCTTTTGCAGCTGAAGGTATCAGCTGGTTAACTAGCTTTAGCACCTCATAAGCCTGAACAAGACCCCAACACAAAATTTATTAAATTGATTAATAATACAGTTACTTATAAAGCGGGATATATTAAAGCTACGACCAGATTTGAATTTCATAACAATTTTTGGATCCAGTTTTGCATCAAAATATCTTAGATGACTCCTGCTAACCTCAATTTACAATAAAACATGCAACTATTACTGGTACAGAAGGTGGATCAGCAACAGTACAACATTGCTTCATAATCAATGCAATACCCAAGCACAAAACCTGATTAAAACGGAGATCGTCCATGTGAAAGTACTGAGAACTCTGTGGAAGATCAAAATCCATAAATATAGCCTTCAATGTACTCCCTACATTCAACTCCAAAAGGGACTTCACCGCCACTAGGGACCCACTTGCCAGCTTAGTAAGAAGACCAATCATGTTCTGTGCATTCCAAAATACAAAGGAAAAAATAAATAAAATAAGAAAATGAAAATTGCAACCCTGGAAAAACTAATACCAATCACCAAACTAAAAATTTAAACAAAGAACACTTCTATAGATACCTTATCCACATTAGTCGGAAAAAATGAACAGCAGCACATAACTGAGTTTTTAAACTTAAATATATGTATTAGTTTTTTTGGATATCTTTATGTATTTGTTATCTTTCTTTCTATTCGGGAAATTAAGTGAGCATCTCTCCCTTACCAGTGAAACATACAAGATTCTGATTAGTTGAAACTAGAAAATACTGATTGCATATATGATATCATGTGTTATCATATGATATAGTACCATGTAAGTTGTATGGCTAAGTAGAGATCGACCATCTACACTGATCAAGTGTACAGTTCTTTCAACAGTACCACACCGACAGATGTCATCAAGAAGCTGAGATGAGGAGCAGTATGAGTCAACTATCCTTATCAAGCAAGTGGCTACTGTCTCCACGAACTAACACCACCAAAAATCAGAAACACAGAATAAGCACAGGGAAAAGGGGATAAAACAAAACAAGTACAAACAGGAAAAAGAAAAACCTTAGCATCACTGTATTGGAGTAGATTGCACAGTTGTGGAAGTGATTCCATGATAACAGAGGAGCAATCGAGTGGGACCCGCTTACACATGTTGGCCACAGCTGACACTGCGGTTCTCTAAATAATCATTCAACAAAGCATAACATCTGGGTCAAAAATACATGAGAAATAATGGAATATATAAAAAACAAGGTCAAGTCCTCTTACCTGAATATTGGTGGAGAAGAAATCAAGATAAGCTAGCACAGCAGAGATTGAGCCGGCTTGCACGCAAGGCACTGGTTGCCTCTTTGAAATTTTTTCCAATGCTTGCAAACACTACGAAAAATAAAAATAAACTTCGTAAGAACATTCCAATTGTCTAAATAAATCCAAATAAGTCAACGTGCAAATGCCACAATTACATTTATTGTAACAACCTGTTCGGCCAAATCCAGATACTCAATGGAAAGTAACTTCGCACACAACAATGGCACTGCACCATGCCTCACCACTGATTCAGCTGATCTAGGCATGGCATCGCACAGGTACGTGATGGCACGTACCGCTAGAAGCATCTCATCTGGTCGCCCCTCCCATCCAGTGATATTCACAAGCAATGGTACCAACTTCTCAACCGGTACGTAGCCAACAGAGGTCTCATTGCAAAAGGACAAAGCCTCACACAGCTGGAACAAAGCCACAGATACCTCAGCAGGTTCATTCTTCTCTAGTGCTTCTAGAATCTTGTTGAAGTCTCCATGAACTGAGTTATCAGACCACTCACTGTATGCTTGTTGTGAGGAATGCGAAGGTGATTCATGGCTCCCTTCTGAGTTGTTATCAGAGTCTAATTCGTCAGAGCTATAGACCGGGTCCATTGGAGTATCAATCAGAGAAGTGGAGGTGTTTAGAGGAGGGGTGGAAGTATCCATTGGAGTATCAATTGGAGAAGTGGAGGTGTTTAGAGGAGGGGTGGAAGTATCCATTGGAGTATCAATTGGAGAAGTGGAGGTGTTTAGAGGAGGGGTGGAAGTATCCATTGGAGTATCAATTGGAGAAGTGGAGGTGTTTAGAGAAGAGGTGGAAGTATCTATTGGAGTTGAGGAGGTAGAGTTGTTTGTTGCTCTGGGAAAGAAGCATTTAAAGAAGGTGAGTTTCTTTAGGATAAACATGAATTTTAAAATTGATGAAGGAAAGGAGTCAAATGGAGGAGAGAGAATGTTGCAATGAGAGCTTGAGATTAAATAGAGACAAGTGTATTACAAAAGAAAAAAACATTGCCACAAATATCAAGTGCAAAATTAGTAAACTAAAAGAGGTAGGAGATAAATAGTTGTACTATTTTTAAATGTTAAGTATTATGCTAAAAATAAATAAATAGTAATACTAGATACTATCTATGGGATAACTTTTGCGAATTTACTGCAAATTTATTAATCAATATGATAATAAATAGAACATTTGATCAAATCACTACAAAAGAAATTATGAAAAAAAAATTATGAATATTTAGTAAACCAAAGTACAGTAATAGTTTTAATATGGATGCCTTTCGATAGCTGAGAGAAAAAGCAATTATGTAGAAAAGACATTTTTATAAGAATAATTTCTGACTATATTACAGCAATTAACTGTGCTCTTAATAAAATATAAAAAATAAGAAAAAGTTATCCCCCCAAAAAATAAGACAATATTGACATGATAAACGCTTCACGTTTCAAACACAAAGGCAATAGAAAATCTTTCCGAAAAATATATATTCTGTTGAGAGAATAATACCACATCTGGTGTAAATAATCATAGAAATACAACCAATTATAATAAAAACATTAAATAGAAGCCAATATATTGCTTTGAACAAGCAACAATAGAATCGAAGCTATCCTCAAAAGCAAACAAGGCAACCAAAATGCAGTCTGCATGCATAACTGATAATAAAAGTAACCGGCATATATCATGGATTATTTCATAAGCTTGATCAAATTACTTTCATAATTTGACAAGCACAAGTCCTCAATGAATTAATGGAAGAACAAATTATTTTAGCTAGAAATTGTAATTTGCTTATTATCTTGCAGACAGTTTTTCCTAAATAAAATATGGGATGTTATAGTGTCACAGAATAATAAATCAACTGGTAACGTAGTCCACATAGTTGATGAAATTGATAATTTACTGCATACTCCCCGCAAAAATCTTCATTTGGCTTAATTCCATCGTACTAATTTTTCAAAGGAGAACTTCCAAGTATAAAGTGTAATGAAATCATAAATGGACTTCCAGTGAGCAAAACGCTTTGTAGTTGACAAACGTGGGTTCATTTGGATTTAGGAGAAACAAAAAAAAATCTTAATTTATTGAGGAAATCGTTTACAAAACATAGAAATGTTCTAAGAGATGCAAGGGGATTAAATCTTCTAGTAACAGAATAAAGCAACATCTTACTGTGCATATGTATTGCTGTAACAAATGACATTACATAGAGCCGAAAATCACAATCAGCAACCAGTTTATTCATCGAAATACGAAGGAAGTCAAAATTGTTGAACTAATCATCCAAGAAATTCAATTAAAATATCTGATAAGTAAGCAAAGAGGCAAGATGGCAATTAAAAAAAAAAGAAAAAAGAAAGGCAAATCAAGCAAACAATGCAATACGCACAAATTGAGAAGATAAAGGTCAAACAGACATAAATTAGCCCGTTAAACTGTACATATTAGACAAATAATTAGTAAAGAAGATGAAATTACTGTAAATAGACAGGGGAAAGTTGCTAACATGGTAGTACGAAACTCCGACGAGCTGCAGGGACGCTTGTCCGCCGGGAGGTTGCCGGAGGCGTCCGATCGCTTCCTTCCTCTCTCCATTGATTTTTCTTCTTATATATATATATAGGAGAAGAAATGGTATCAGGGTAACTATTTGCCTCTTATTTCATTCGTCCCTTTCGTGCTGGAATTGATTTTAGAAACAAAGGTAAAAACAAAACAGAAATAAGGGAGGTTTGTCATGTTTTTTATTGGTCTCTTTTCTTATATGCCCCTGGATTTATTTTCATTAGCAAGTAACTCCCATCCCCTTTTGAGGTTAAATATAGTACTTTATGAAACTCAATGCTTTTGTTATAATAAAATAGCTTATTAACTTTATATTGATTTCTAAATATATTGTACTTTTGAATTCTAGGATTTGCATCAAGTTCTAGATTTCAAAAACATTTCATATTTGTGTCCATTTTATTTTTTGGGCGTACTTATTTTTTTATTCTCTCTATCTCTATGTCACCTTTTTTTAGTATATCCTTATAAAAGGATAGCTAGTACATAAAATTAAAATTTATAAATTAACTCTCTTGATTCAAGATAAACTAACTTTATTCTTAAATCGTAATACGTGGTTAATTTTCGGCTATAAATTTAATGATTATTCAATATTCATATCTTCTTGTATCACGCTTACTAAGGATCTGAAAAACCACTTGAGAGTAGGTCCGATGGGCATCGGACCTACTCTGGTTTGATGGGTTTAATCACCGTCTATTTGCTTTAAGATTCGTGCAGAATGCTTTAAAATTCGTGCGTGTATGTTTCAATTTTCGTGCGCGCAAATCTTAAATTAGATCGGACGGTCATCGTTGATGAACCTAAAAGTAGGTCCGATGGGCATCGGACCTACTCCGTTCTCCTGAAAAACATTAAATATTGCTGAAACTAGTTGAGTGAGAGCAATAATAGAATTATCAATAATCTTTTTCTTATTTTATTTTATATTCTCTGATGTGTATATGTTTAATTTGTTCCAACTTCGGAGTAAGATAAATTGCAAGAAAATTGTATGTTAACATATTTCAATGATTTAATAAAAGATGTAACTTCTATAAATTAATAATTAATAGTATGGTATGGTGTGAAAAATAATATTCATAATAAATTACCACTTAATTTCCTCTTAATTATCGTGGTTTCGTTGAACGGGTACAGCAATTAATTACACTTTATGAGAGGGTGGTTCTGCAATTTTCTCGTAACTATGATCGAGCATGCTTTTTGTGAAAGGAAAGCGGATTAGAAGCCAATTATTGACTCATTAAGCATTTAATCACAAAACTTGGCTGACAAGCAAATTAACTGGTCGCAATAACCGTGCAAATATTTTTTCCTTCTGTATTTGCTTAAGATAGCCCCCACCATTCGCAAAACCATTTCCATATACTTGCATACTTGCATAGTGATATTTTAGAAGAGAAAAAGTTTCTTACTGGAGACTGGAGACTGGAGACTGGAGGCTGGAGAGGGAAAATAAAAATAAAAAAACACATACGCGCGACACGTGTATATCAAAATTAACCATTTTTTTATTAATAAAAAAAATAAATAAAATATCGTGAAAGGGAATCGTTCTTGCGGAAATTTAAAATATAATTAAAACAAGATCATTTATCCCGTCTCCAGCGAACGGGACAATTTAACCAGTCCCGCTTATCCAAAATTTAATCCACCCACCTAAATTAACTAAATTAACTAAGGAGAAAAGGAAAAAAAAATATATATGGGACTGTGAAATCCATCCCGTCCCAGACACGGAAAAAAAAAATCCACGGCCGAGACAAACCTTACCGTCCCATACGCGGTAAAAAAAATTCAAGGACGGAATAAAGCGTCCCGTCCCTGACGCGGAAATGCTTTATAAATTCAACCTCATCCGTGTCTGTTTTCTCTGTGCAAGAAAATCCGTTCAAGTCCTTATAAACTATAAGTCTTATTAGTGATTTTTTTAAAGCAGGTCATTATAGAGATACTGTATAATATCCATTGTTGCAAGATTATTTTTTTTCGTCCAAAGTTTCTTGCCTCTTATTCCTTCTACATCTCAAAAATCTCAAACATGTAAACTTTTGTGTAGGGTAATTAATTAATATTTATTGTAATAATAAATTATATGTAATTTATTCATTATTGTGTAGGCTAATTTATAAAAATAATTAATCATGCTAATGCTGATGATTCATTTCGGTGGTGAAATATGGCACGGTCGTAAAGGAGTGGAGTATAGCATTAGTCCTCAATTCTCATTGAATATGACTAGTGAACAAGGTTGGTATGATGTGAAAGGTGAAATTTATCGCCAGCTTGGATATTTCGAGAGTGAGTACAACCTAAAAGCACGTCACTGGTTAATGTTGGTACAATAGCCCGACGTTATTATGAGAAAATAGAAATCGTGTGCGATAAGAGTTGGAGAGGTATTTATAACCAAAGTATGTTTGCCCAAACTCAGTATTGTTATGTCGATTTATACATTGAGTTGGTTCCAATCATCAATGAAATGCAAATGCAGTTATTCATTGATAGTATGATACCGGAGACACAACCAGAACCTCGACAGACCCAATACAATGTTAACTATGCAGGTCCCAGTCTCTTCCAACCTCATCAGACACAACAAACACCGAGGCAAGACCTTTATCTGCATCCTTATCCCGATGTGAACGAGTTGTCACCGCCTGTTCAGACAGAATACAATAATCAATACATCCTTATCCCGGAGGCAGGTGATCCTTATCCTGATGTTGATGACGTGCCGTAAAGTGATGACGAAGATGACGCTGACCCATGTGAGAATGACTCCGACTGGGATGATGAAGCTGATTCAGAAGGAAATGTCCCGCCTAATACCCCGACATATTCACACCAGACACCATGTGTTCAAGCTCGACATTTTCCCATATCCGACCGTGGTGTAAGTCACCCTATGGAATTCAAAATTCTGAATTTCCAACAGATCTAGAATTCTCCATTGTTGCTTATGCATCAAACTTCAATATCTTTACAACAATCTTAAGTCTACTCCACCATACTAAAATCTTGATAAGAATTAGAGTGATTTGTGTGAGATCTCTTGTTTGTTCAAACACTTGAGCCTTTGTTGCTCGTGAGCCTTTAATGCTTGCTTGTTTAGGGCCGTCTGACTTTCCGGAGTTTTGTAAGGGCTCACCGGTTCCACCTTGTACTCTTTTCTCATTGGGTAAATAAAGGCGTGACATCTCGAAGGTCGCAGAGCCCCATAAACGTAGGCATCTTTAAGCCGAACTCTGTAAATATATCTCGTGTCAAGTGTCTCTCAACTCTTCTATTTATTTTACGTACACTTGTTTATTGTTTAGCTTCTTGATTCCGCAAAGAACAACATAAGTACAAAGAGATTTAATTTAATAGTAGATCATCAAACCAATTAGGATTAAAATTTTAAAATGTTCCATATGCACCCTCTTTAGATGTCGTTAGGGACAACATTTATATCTATATTCATTTTTATTTTTCGGATACAGATACAGATATAGATACGTATTGAATCGGATATTTATTAAAAAATATCAAAGTTTATAATATTTAGCTACCGGGATAATTGAATGTACGGTGTACACAGTGCGGTGATGTTGATGAAGAGAGCATGGAAAGTCGGAGTGAAAAGGGATCGCGTTGTGATAAGTTTATATCTATATTTATTTTTATTTTTCGAATACAGATACGGATATAGATACGTATTGAATCCGATATTTATTAAAAAATATCAAAATTTATAATATTTAGTTAATTATAACGATGAATAGTGTTTTGGAAACGGGTCGGGTCGGTCCGGTCCACGGGTTAGCTCAGGTCGGGTTTTTTTTTATTTCTGGTTTTCGGTGCTGTTTTTTTTCCTTTTTTTATTTGAACTCAATAATTTTTGTTATAACAAAACCAAATTATGTTAAAACCGAATTATTCTAAAATCAAATTAGTTTAAAACTGAATTATTCTAAAACCGAATTATTTTTTATCTTTAAAACCAAATTATTTTAAAACAATAGATTTTAAAACAAAAGTTAATTTAAATACTAAACAACAACCATTAAATACTAAAATAAAAATCATTAAATACTAAACAACAATAAAATTATTGAAAGAAGAGAGCTGTTATGTTGTGGATGATGGTTTCAAGTAATGGTCAAATTTAATAATTTTGATTTTTATATATGTGTCGTCAATTAATGTTTGGTTCTGGTTGTAAGGGTTTTTTTAATTAAGTAATTAAGTTGCTTAATTAATTAATTATGAAAAAAGAAAGGTGATATTGTAATGGGTTTGGAAAAGTTATGAAGTCTATAATATTTATGAGTAAATGTTTCCTTTTTGAGATTAATTAATTTAGTGTTTCATAAGTTTTCATATTAGATGTGTATTTGCTGTAAACTGCATATCAAACACTGTTGTCTTTTATTGAGGATTCAATTTTATAATAGATTAATTATATGAAATGGTGCTTAAATAAAACACTGTTTTTTGGGCATCACATTCTCATAGCAAAACTACTATCCTAAATTATCACAAGTCAACTTGCACAAAATAAAAAATAAAAACAACAATAATAGGAAGTAAATTACCATAATAATCTCTAGCTAACAATAAAACTTTCTTAGCAAGGATTTTTTTTTTTTTTGGCAACTCACCACCATAAGTTTGCACTAGAGTTTCAATAATGGTTGATGAGCATCTCAAGGGTATAAATAAGAAACATAATTATATCCTGACCATTGGATTAAGCCAATAGATAAGTACAATTCCACAGATTAATCACTTTCTGTGTTGATGGTTTTGAAGCCCATGGTTTCAAAAAACAATTCATGCAAGGAAAATAGTAACTCTTAGTTTGTCACACTAAAAATTATATATTCTCATAATAAAATCACCTTTTTATGTTGGTGCTTATGAAAGCCATGTTATCATGAAAATATATAGTCACTTCTAAATTTACACTTGATATGTAAATATTTGAACTGTTACATCACAACAAGATGTTAACATGAACAATATAAATTTATAACACAAAATATTACAAAAAATTATAATTGTTTGATTAACCAAGATAATTATTTATATTCAATTTTATTTTATTTTATTTCCTATAACAAATTTTATTTTAAGTCTGCTATCCTGTCTTCTATATAGTTTTCCTTATTATATATATGCTAAGATCCCATATTATTTCATTGATTTCATATTTAAATCACATATGTTGTGCTGATAATTTCTGTATGAAATGACTTCAAGGTCTTCAACTAGTATACTTTATAATTTAATTATTATAATTGTTTGATTGAATCAATATTAACCGCTTAAAGTTTTTTTTTTAATACTAAGGCACGATCCAAATTTATAAATATATAACATATTTTGACATTAAAAATTAGGATTGATTGACAACAATGACCGCCATTTTAATCCTCTTTAGAATTTTAATTATTATCTCGTGTAAAAATAAATATGTTATTATACTAATTTAGTTTATACAGAATGAGAATGTCGCAAGTAATAACATTTTGGACGGAACTTGGTCGAAAGTCTCTGGAGACAGGCGGACCCGGTTTTTTTTTTTTCTGTTTTTAATAAAAAATTGAATTTGAAACGGGTTGGGACGGGTTCGGGCGGGTTGGCTCGGATCCTGCCGGGTTGGCACGGTTTCGGGTCGGGTTTGGAGGGGTTCGGGCGGGTTAGGTCCGGGTTCGGCGGGTTAGATCCGGATCCGGGGGTTTAGGCACTGGTTCGGGCGGTCCGGCCCGGTCCGGGTTCGGTCCACGGGTTCAAACGGGTCGGGTCTGGGCGGGTTGGGTCCAAAAAACCGGATCCGCGCCTTGGTTAACCCGGCCCACCCGTTTGGACGGTCCGGTTCGGGTTTAGGCACGGGCTCAGGCCGGTCCGGGTTCGGGTCACGGGTTGACCCGGGTGGGTTTAATCAATACACTAACGATGAATAATATAATTTTTTCATTATATAATGTATATTAAAATATACGGTATAGAGGAGGGTTCCAATGCACCCAAATTTCTATGCTCCCAATGCATCCTATCCTTATCTTCTCTATTTTCAAAGTCCGAACAGTTGATCTGAACCGATCAACATGACCTTCATAATAAAATATGCTTGGAGACCAAATTTTATATTTTTTTACTATTTTTTAAGATAGATACAAAATCACTTTATCGGATGGTCCAGAATCTCCTTAAAACAATGATTTTGTACCTATCTTAAAAATAGTAAAAATTCTAAAAAATGTAAAATTTGGTCTCCAAGCATAATTTATTATGAATATCATGTTGAGCGGTTCGGATCGACTGTTCGGACTTTGAAAATAGAAATAAAGGAGATAAATAATTGAGTGCATTGGGAGCATAGAAATTTGGGTGCATTGGAACCCTCCTCCATATTACCATATACAGATAATTAAATAAAATCATATTCGTATCCATACGAATATTCAGATATTGATATCTGTATTTAATTTTAAATACTATTCGAATATTACCCGCTCCGTTTCACTTCTAATGGAAATCGGTGGGCGGTTTGAATCGTATCAGATTCATCCTAGTGTCTAATTCAAGTGTGTAAATTTTTTGACGTAGATTGAATGATCGTGATCAGATATCACATCACCCCCACTTCAAGAGCAATTCAGATCCTCCCGGTATCGTAATAGGAAATCTTTTACAATTACTTGATTTGGACCGTTCTTTTTAACTTGGCACGAATCTCAAAGCCCAATAATACTGCCCCCTCTGTCAGCCCGAATCTCAATTTGAAGGGAATCTTTTACAGTAATGGAGAGGATACTTGTCCCTTCAAGAGAGCCGATATTTTTATTAATACCCAAAAAAAAAAACAAATTATCAAATCTGCTCCCACCCTAAACTTATTTTTATTTCTACCCCAACCGCCCGTCCACTGGGCGGTCCAATTTCCCCACCTGACCGCTCAGAAGCTGGGCGGTCCACTCTTCATAGCTTACCGCCCAGCTGCTGGGCGGTCCGCTATTGTTATTTTTTTTTATGGCGGTTTTATGTTTTAATTTGTTTGAATGTTATATATTAAATTGTTATAATGATTTGTTTGAATGTTTTATATTAAATTGTTGTAATGATTTGTTTGAATGTTTTATATTAAATCGTTGTAATGATTTGTTTGAATGTTTTATATTAAATTGTATGATATGTATTTATTATTTGTTGACGATTATATTTTTATAATTGACGATTATTTTTATATGTTATGTAATTGTGTAGTTTTAATATAATTGATTAGTTTTATATTAAGTTTGTTAATGTTTAAATGTTTCTAAATGGTAATCTAAATAGTAAGTCTAAACAACAAAAGTAGGTAATCTAAATGGTAAGTCTAAACATGAAACATAACAGTCCAAACATGAAATATAATAATCCAAACATAAAATACTAGAAACCTATCAAACTAAAAAAACATAAAAACCCTAACGGCGATGACGAGGGCGAGGTCCGGAGAGCTCCAACCTAGTAGGTGCATGGCGGTCCCTCTGCGACGGCGGACGCCTCTGGGGAACCTCATCCACCTGCATGTCATCGTGTACGGCCTCGCGCGCCCATGGGTCCTCCCTCAGGTGTAATGCATGCTCCCCATGGATCACCGCCTGTGTACGCAACACC
The DNA here is from genome assembly GCA_011114355.1 of Carex littledalei. Lineage (NCBI taxonomy): Eukaryota > Viridiplantae > Streptophyta > Magnoliopsida > Poales > Cyperaceae > Carex > Carex littledalei. The sequence continues at coordinate 6,346,304 of CM022104.1, forward strand.
CACGGATCGGCCTCCCAAGTAGGAGGATACGTGGCCGGAGGCGGTGTGCCAAATATAGCAGAGGCAAAGCCATCTGCAGTCTGTGCCCCACTCCCACTGGCCTCGCCGTCATGCTGTCTGGGCTCCATATACTGCGGTCGATGGGAGCTAGCTGGCTCCCATCCGCCCTCATATCCAGTGAGGTCATCCAATGAGAAAACGGCGGCGGCGGCGGCTTCATCCTGCATGTAAACAATGTTAAATTAAAGACATAGAAGTAACGAGTAAATTAATTAAATAATGAACTTTTGCTACCTCGGTATGCTGCACTGGAACGCCATGCTCGTTGTAGTACGCGTTCCACGCGTTGTTGTTCAACACCCATTGGTGGATCGCCCAACTCGAGTCATCATCTGCAGAAATGAAGATAAATTAATAAGAATGATCTTTTAAAGAGACGCTTAATAATGATCATTTGTATGACATATTATTACCTGCAGGAGGTGGCGGCATCTCCTCAGCGTAGATAGGGGCTCTAGGCTGCTCCAGATCTGGTGGTGAGGCCTTTATCTCGCGCCAATTGATGTCCTCCCCAGCATCGTACAACATACCAACGTACCTCCATAGATGCAAGTGAGACACGGTGCCTGACATGTGGGGTCCACAGAAGAGGACTAAATGTGTCAGGATGGTGAGGGGGATAATCTCCAAAGGGAGCATCTGCACCGGACGTCTCTGCACCGGATGCCTCTGCACCGGATGCCGCTGCACCGGAATCCTCTACATCATGTGAACTCTCCCCCGTCTCCAGAGGGGCATCCCATGCACGTCCCCGTCTAGTTCTGACCATACTACATTTCAATAAACAGAAGATTCTATCTTATAAATCCTGATTTATAAACCCTAACTTATAAACTCCATTTCTGTCAACCCTAAACCCTAATTTAACAATTCAACCCTAAACCCTAATTTAACAATTCAACCCTAAACCCAAATTTAACCATTCAACCCAAATTTAACAATTCAACCCTAAATCCTAATTTATCAATTCAACCCTAAACCCAAATTTAACCATTCAACCCAAATTTAACAATTCAACCCTAAACCCAAATTTAACAATTCAACCCTAATTTAAATTAAACCATTCAACCCTAAACCCAAATTTAACAATTCAACCCTAATTTAACAATCCAACCCTAAACCCTAAACCCTAATTTAACAATTCAATCCTAAACCCAAATTTAACCATTCAACCCTAATTTAACAATTCAACCCAAATTTAACAATTCAACCCTAATTTAACAATTCAACCCTAAACCCTAATTTAACAATTCAACCCTAAACCCTAATTTAACAATTCAACCCTAAGCCCTAATTTAACCATTCAACCCTAATTTAACAATTCAACCCAAATTTAACAATTCAACCCTAATTTAACAATTCAACCCTAAACCCTAATTTAACAATTCAACCCTAAACCCAAATTTAACAATTCAACCCTAAATCCTAATTTAACAATTCAACCCTAAACTTGGAAACCCTAATTTTGAACAATTCAATCGTGTCGGGAAAATCAACAACCCGCACACCCTAATTAACAATTCAATTCTACCAATCGTTCCAATGCCAATACAAGATACAAAATATAAATTAAAAAAATTATTTAGAAACTTACTCGAAAATAATCGGATTGTCGCGAGATGGCCGAAAATTAGGGTTCGGGTGAGAGAGAGAGAGAGAGAGAGGAAGAGGGAAAGGAAGAGAGAGAGAGGGTGGCAGATTTGAAGAGAGAGAGGAAGAGAGAGAGAGGAGAGAGAGAGAGAGGAAGAGAGGGAGAGAGAGAGGAAGAGAGAGAGAGAGGAAGAGAGGGAGAGAGGAGAGAGAGAGGGACTTTGGGAGGTTTCGGGCGGCGGGGCGGCGGGGAGGCAGAGAAGAAGAGAGAGAGATGGGCGGTTCAATGGGGGTCGGACCGCTTTTAAAAAAAAAAAAAGAGCGGACCGCCCAGCAGCTGGGCGGTCAGGTGGGGAAATTGGACCGCCCAGTGGATGGGCGGTTGGGGTAGAAATAAAAATAAGTTTGGGGTGGGAGCAGATTTGATAATTTTTTTTTTTTTAGTATTAATAAAAATATCGGTCAAGAGAGCATGCCCGCCATATTGTAATTTTTATTGAGAGAGCTCTGAATTTTAATTTTTATTGAGAGAGCTCTGAGTTATCTAACTATTTAATATTCATAAATAATTTTTATTTAAATTTTGAATATGTAACTTCTTACTGTAACATTATTATCATCATTAGATCAGATATTGATTTTTCAGAGAGCGTTGATCAAAAGTAGGAAAATATTTATTTACATAAAGCGCATGAAAAGAGTAAAATTAAAGTCCTCAAAACAGCTTGTAAATCCAATCACAAAAATCATCTGATTGAATTAAAACAACAAATTCAAACGAAGAATCAACTTTTAATCTAGTGATAAACAATAACGCTCTTTGTATAAGAGATACAGATTCAAAATTCAAATAAAAAATTTCTCTGTCGACAATAAAATTTTAAAAGCTACTCTTTCTCTAACAAAAAAGTATCAAATGACTTATTTTGATCTACTTTCTGAGTCAAATGTTTATATATATTTCGGACATTGTATATTTTAAGTTTATTTTATATACGATTGAGGTATCAAAATTAATGAAATATGAAAATACAAAAACAAAATCCAGTTCAAATTTTTTTGTTCATGTGGATTAAAACATAATGTTTAGACTCCAAAAAACATTCGGCAACGGGATATTTTTACGAGAATGGATACTTTTAATGTGAAAATGGTAATTCTTAGATATGAAAATAAGACTATCAATTTATGAATTCCTAAGTTGAAAAAAATCATGAAATTTTTTAAAACATAGGTGATAGGTACATGAAAATTTGTTAATTTTTGAATTTTCATAGAGATCTATTTGTCCGGACTAACTTTGCTTCTCTGGAATTTATTTGTCCCTTTCTGAATTTCTGATTTGTAATTAGGATTAAATTTAGGGTTAAAATTAGGGTAATTTTTTTAAATTCTGATTGGTAATTAGAATTAGAAGTCGGAGCATTGGGAGAATTAAAAGTCGGAGCATTATTTTATATGAAACCCGATCAACTAATAGGTTTGAACATGAATAACTATTAAATCCGATTCACTATTTTTTTGCCTCTGGCAAAAATCACGGATTCGCCCTGGTCTTTGTGCTCTAGTCTCTATTTTTTTGTTGATGTGTCAAGAATAGTTGTTATTCGAGAATAACTACTATTCATAATAGCAATATGCATCAAAACAACACTTTTGCTATTCAGAATAGATAGAACATTGCTAATTCTCTATTCCTTGTAAATTTTGGAATAACTACTATTCTCATGTGCGAAGAGAGAGAGAGAGAGTGCTTATTTCTCGAATTTTTGCCAACACAATTCCGAAAATGACAAAGTTGACGCCACTTCTGTCATCTCCACATCGTGACAATTCGTTTGAGACCTCACATGCATATCTTTTATCTTAGTTAGCACCACATTAACGATTCTTTCTTAATTACAATTATTCACTATTCTACATATACAGTCCAAACAATATTTTTACTGATTCAAATAGTATCATTTCATACTAATATGAAAATCACTATTTTTTTATTCTCATTTACTAATTCTATTTTCTCTATTTTACACTAATCCTTGCACCACGGTCAAACACAACGAAAATGAAAATGCAAGAGCCCGGTATGTTTGCATAGTCCAATTATTTGTATTGCTTTGTGTGTGGCTAACTGGCTATACGATGCCAATAGGTGATCCATTGGACATTGATCGGAAAAATTTTATACCAAGATTTACAATGTCAAAGTGACTAAACACATAATTAATTTTCATATCAAATTACTATGCTCCTCTTCTTGATAACAGAAAACCATACAGTACTCGCTGTAGAAAAACCGAACGATTATGCAACCTACCACTTTCGGAATTCGCATCCTCTGAGATATCTCATATTGCGTGACTTTTTCGAAAAGCTCAACAGTTCAAATACGTTTTGCACGAATCTCAAAACTCAAATGGCCCCTGCGCTTTCCCCGAATACTCGAATAGGCACCGACAAGTCTTGTTAAGGTTCACTGCAGTTGGGTCCTACACCGAATCCTCCTGATCATTACAAGTTGGTTGACCGGCTATTTAGTGACTCTTAACAGGAATTTACAGGAGATCTGAGCACAGAGAATAAATCTGAACGGGAATTTACAAGTTGATACCTTCACAAATAAATCTGAACTTGTTATTCCGATTCCAACCGTTTAAATTTTTTTTATGCGAGAATCTCAATAAAAAAACTATTTCATGCGCAAATTTCAATAAAAATCAACGGTTGAGATCGGAATAACAGCAGATTTATTTCCCGAATTTACATCCTCTACTCCAGTCTTCAGGTTCGGCTTTTCCTTTGAATAAATCACCACACAGTGGAATTAAGTTGACTGCCTCAGGAAATCTGGTATCTCTCCGTATCTCTCAAGAATCGCGCCTTTTCTTTGTCGGCTTATATACGGTTCCCGCTCTCTGAAGCTCCTCCCGGAGCACTATCACTACCGGAGTTCCGCCTCCACAAACACAGACGGATACAAAGAGGAAAGAGAAAATGTCTCTTGAACGGAGTAGAAGTGGATTCCGAGACCAGTCGATCGATCCTAGTGAGCTGTCAAGGATCTGGTGTGGCTATTTCCCAGAAACCGAGATCGCCTTGACGGATCCAAAGCTCCACCTCATTGCACAGCTCAGGCGCTTCTTCGACTCACCGGAGGCTAGCTCCCTCCTCCCCAAGGTACTAATTCAGCTTCTATCATTTTTTTTAATAAAGATACGTGGCTAATGCCACCGATTTCCATAATTCCATTCAAGGTAGAATCCAGGTATATAGTTTTACAAAGATATTAAAAAAAGCTGCTGCTACTACTGTACAAAATGATAACCATTTGGTAAAGTCCATCTCCTAGATACTATCCAAATTGACACCAATACCGTCTATATCAATTTTATCATCATCTCACAAAAGAAAAGAATAAACCATACTCTTAAGCACCATCCAGTTTTCAAGAAACAAAATAATGCAAACGTAACACATGAGTACTGTATATTGATTTAGCATTATTTGATATCTTTTATGTTATGGACAGCCCAGTGGGCCTAAGCTACAAGCCTCTGACCGATACCAGAGATTGATTAATTAAAATATGGATGTAAGCGCTTCATGTCAGAAATTGTAGGATTTGCAATAAATTTCAGGGAATTGTTGAATGCAAGGACAATTTGCTCAAGCTGTTCCCTCTTTAGATTACTTAGCTACTAGCTATTGACACTGCTGACTACTTAATGTTATTTTTAATAGATTGAAGATGAAAATGGCGCATTCTCTCTTCCTATTGATTTTGAACGTTTTAAAAAGATCTGCGAAGTTCAAGATCTGTATTCCTCTCTACAGGAGTCACCTAAGGAGGCATTACTTTGTCTAGGAGCTGCAGCTCACCTGGTACTGCATATTTCTTTCAAACTAACAAAACTTATTCCAAGCCATTTCATTTACATTTTAATGTATTTTTACAAGTTGTTCTTAATCTGTGTATGAATTATAAAACTCTAAGCAGGCTCTTTGCGTAAATGGAAAGCACTTCCAGTTAGAGGATATACAAAGGGTCAATGTCAGGCTTCATAACCATTGTGATTCTTTGATTGCACTGAAGAACTTGAAAGCCGCTTATATAAGTAATTCCTTAATTTACATCAATTTATTCACGGTGTGTGTTCATGAAGATTGTAGTGACGTAAATTGAACTAAAAGTTTCCAAGATACTTTGTATACATTTGAGATGACATAATTCAGTTGTTACTGACAGAGAAGCTTGTGTCAGTGCGTGGTACTGTTGTTAAAGTAAGCACTGTTAAGCCGCTTGTGCAACAGTTGGATTTCTCTTGCGGAAAGTGTGGAACTGTAGTTACAAGAGTATTCTCTGATGGGAAGTTTTCACCTCCTACTAGTTGTGGTATTTACGGATGCAAAAACAGGACCTTCAGCCCGATTCGATCCAATGCCAAGCTTATTGATTTCCAAAAAATAAGGTACTTTATTTAACATCTATAAAGTACCCCATGGGATTTACTAATTATATTAATCTTGTAGCTTCATCAATCATGATCATGCATAGGATACAGGAACTGCTAAAATCTGAAAATCTTGAGGAAGGACGGGTCCCACGGACAGTGGAGTGTGAACTGAGTGAAGATCTTGTAGACTCTTGCATACCAGGAGATATTGTGACAGTCACTGGAATTGTCAAAGTAATCAACAATTACATGGACGTTGGTGGGGGTAATGTCGCTTGTGTTCCTGCAAATCCCTTTTTTCTGTTTGAGGATAGAAAGGTTTTGTCGCAAGCCCTTTTGTCTATTTAGATCTTTGGTACTTCTTATCATTGAATACAGTGCTTCTGTACCATCATTTCCTGTCTTGCAATAGAAGACTGAATGTTTAATGAAGCACCCAGACATTTGTTAATTTTTTTGAATAAGATTAAATATATTTCATAAACTAGAAAAATAAGTGTCTTGTTTTCAGGGAAGTCAAGAAACAAGAATCAGGGGTTGTACTACTTGTACCTGGAAGCAGTTTCAGTCATAAACTCCAAGGCCCAAGCCTCTTCTGAATCTGAAAGCACAGGAAATGGAGCTTCCGCACTGTTTGATTTGAACACATTTTCACAAAAAGATTTGGAGTTTGTTGTGAAGTTCTCTGAAGAACATGGTCCTGATGTGTTCCGTCAGATGCTTCACTCCTTCTGCCCCTCTATATATGGGCATGAACTTGTGAAAGGTATTGTTTGGAGTCGATATAGTTTTTAGTACATGGAAATGCACATTAATGGGCCTTTAAATTCCTATTTATATTATTTAGTTATCTTTAAAGCAATTACTTCTATTCTAATGGTGTGATTTAATTTTTAGCTGGCATCACACTTGCACTATTTGGTGGTGTTCAGAAGTATTCCACCGATCAAAACAAGGTTCCTGTTCGAGGAGACATCCATGTTATTCTTGTTGGTAAGTAATATTTGCACTCAAATCTCGAGAAAAAAAATTGAGTATTTTGAATCCAGTAAAATTACCTGGAACAAGTAATTTGTGCGCCTTTATGTTTATCTGTACTGAAGATGATTTCATGGTTTCAGCTGTAGAAATCAACAGCAAAAAGGATTCTGCGTATTATATTTTGATTCTTGAAATTCTTCATGTAAGCGTCATAAATGATTTTATTAGGTGATCCTGGATTGGGTAAGAGTCAACTTCTCCAAGCCGCTGCAGGGGTTTCTCCTAGAGGCATCTATGTCTGCGGCAATGCAACCACAAATGCTGGTCTAACAGTTGCAGTGGTTAAAGATTCTATGACTAGCGATTATGCCTTTGAGGCTGGTACTAACTTATTCAACTCCTGCCAGTTTATATTTGTCTTCTATCCTGTCTTAAAGTGATTGTGTATTTCCTTGTATTATTTTTCTTTTCTCAGGGAAATTTTGTACCAAAGATAACTTGTACCAGTGCATCCGAAAAATATGATGACCACTTATGTTATATAAAAAATGGGAACTTCTGGCATTTTTCTATTCTATGCATACAATTTGTTATTTGTTTGTTCCTGTCTTTATAAAATCATACAAACAGGTGCCATGGTCCTTGCTGACCGTGGGTTATGTTGCATTGATGAGTTTGACAAAATGTCTGCTGAACACCAGGTATATCTAGTTGTCTAAGTTAAGTTTCCAATTTTGTAGGAAGATTGCAAAATTTATACTAGTTTGAAATTTGAATTGTTTCTTAGGCTCTCTTGGAAGCCATGGAGCAGCAATGTGTGTCAGTTGCAAAGGCGGGTCTGGTGGCTAGCTTATCTGCCCGTACTTCCATCTTAGCTGCAGCCAATCCTGTTGGTGGTCACTATAAGTGCGTCTAAATCTTACTTGCATATGTAATCCAGTAAATATGCTTGTGAAGTAATGCTAACTTGACTTCTTTTTTTCATTTTTAATATCACACAGCCGAGCAAAGACAGTGAATGAGAATCTGAAAATGAGCTTGGCACTTCTCTCTCGGTTTGATTTGGTTTTCATTTTACTTGATCGGCCTGATGAATTACTTGACAAGAGGGTTTCTGACCATATAATGGCCGTAAGAAGCTCTCTCTCTTTTGAGTGTTATTCCATATATCATGTTCCTAAGGTTAAGGTAGAAAGTAGAATAGACTTACTCAGGACGCACCAATAAAGTTAATAACTTGCTCGATGATTATATGAGATTTACATTTAACAACCTAGCCTATTGATCAGTCATACAAAAGAAGATGGTCAAGAAATCATTTCCCTTCATAATTTCATCAAGAGCTAATATCTGTATGTATTGCATTTTTATGTATACTTGTGGCATATGAAATGACAGCTACATACAAGTGATTCGGGACATTTGGTACGCACCAAGAAACAACGAACAGGTATTGCATTGACTCCTTTTCAGATGTTCCAATTTTTTTATTATTTGAGTTTGTTTATTGTTTACACATTTGTTCTTGGAAACTGTGCAGCACCACAAGATAAAAGTGACACTGAACTAGGAATTGTGGCTGGTTCTTTAGCTTCACGGTTGAGATTAGATCCAGAGAAAGACAAAGATTTTGCACCATTGCCTGGTCCCCTTCTACGCAAATACATCACTTACGCTAGGAACTTTGTATTTCCAAGGTAATTTTCCAAAATTCTTTTAAATGGAGTAGAACTTTGATTGTGCATATGCTTAACACTTTTTTTAATTCCTGAATTCCTTCTGATTCAACCGTCTTTAGTCCCAAACAATGCAGCAATGCAGCAACAACAGCCAAGCTTTTAGTCCCAAACAAGTCGGGGTAGGCTAGATGAATGCAACTATGCAAGTAATATATTTCCTTTGAAGGATGTCTTGGCACATTCCCTTCAAGGATGACATTTACAAGCAGGAAAATGAATGTCCTTCAAGAGTGTATATGCGTAACCCTTCAAAGATGTCATTTACCCTTCAAAGAGTCTCATGTAGCACAAATGCAATGACACCTTTGAAGGGTATATTCAGAAATATGTGTTTTCTTTTCTAATCTTTTCCATTTCTGTATTGGTTATTTTAGAATGTCCAAGCCTGCGGCTGATATTCTGCAGACGTTTTACATGCGATTGAGAGATCGTAACACATCAGCTGATAGCACACCAATCACGGCAAGACAACTGGAGAGTTTAGTTAGGCTTGCAGAAGCCCGTGCCCGAGTTGATCTGAGAGAAGAAATAACTGCTGAAGATGCTAAGGTTACTGGAATTCATATCACCTACAGTAACTCAAATTTTGAGATTAGATCCGGACTGTCTGATCTGCTTTGGCACGAATATTAAAGGGGCCTTGTGCATTCCAACTCGGTCTGGATTGGCCCGGATTCTGATCGTACGGTCCGGATCCAAACACAAAGTTTGAGTTACCTCAGAGGAACCGGACTTGGGAGTCTGATTCCCCCTGACATTATTGTGTTTTTATTGTCTTATATATCATCTTTATCCAGCTTGTTATCATATTGATGGTTTTGTAGGATGTTGTGGAGATAATGAAAGAATCATTATATGACAAATATATGGATGAGCATGGGTTTGTTGACTTTGGTAGGAGTGGTGGAATGAGTCAACAAAAGGAGGCTAAACGGTTTTTAAGTGAGCTCAACAAACAATCTGAGTTGCAACAGAAAGATTGCTTCTCTATTGCAGTAAAACTCTATTAACTTATAAACTTCATTTCGTTCAGGGAAATTTGTTATGTTTTTTTTTGAAGTTATCGTTAACAGTTTCTATTAAATATTAATGTTGACAGGAGATATACAGCTTGGCAGATAGAATTAGTTTAAGAGTTCCAGATATGGACATATTGGTGGAGAACTTAAATAATGTTGGCTATCTGATTAAAAAGGGACCGAAGACATATCAGGTACTATTTCGGCCATACAATTCTACAAATTCATAGTCACAATTAAATTGGCACCCCTCAAACTGAGTACCTTTCTTTTAGGTGAAAGATTGTTTTTGTTTTGTTTTTTGTTCTCAGAATAGTTACGGTGATGTGATTGCCAGTAAAATTTGACTCAAATTTATTTTTCTGTCTTGTAGGTGGTTTCCTCATCGTACCCGAGGAGCCAGTCAACAAGGTCTAGATGTTAGCTTAGCTTAATGTTCTACGTAAATGTCCATATTTTCTCTGGCAGATCAGTATAAAATGTCTATTTTTGTAAGTGCCTATCTTTGTCAATGTCTGTCTTCAAGAAGGTCGTTTTTAGTTTGATGTTAAAAAATACTTCTAAACAATCAACCGACACTAAGCACCGGGTTTTAATTAGCAAAGTAACTCCTTAATTTGAAATTTAATTCTTTCCGATACCAAAAAGAGGAAAATAAATACCTTACAACAGACTCGAAATTGAGCTCATATATAAATGATCTAATTACAAACTAACAGTAATAAAGATTATTTATGGAGAATAAGAAAATAAAAGATGAAATTGGATCAACAGGTGGGAGATGAGGGAAAAACTTTTCAGCAAATAGTCAAATGGGGAAACTCGTAAATCGTAATAGTTGTAGAGGCTTGTTTACTGTTGTCAGTTAGAAAGTGAGGCTTCATCTGCTAATGACTACGTCTACAATTAGGGGCAGAACTACAGTATAAGTCAGGAGGTGCTTAGTTTATTGAAATTTAATCAATTTTATTTTTATTTTTAAGTTTTTATAGTTATGTCCTCGTAAAATACTAAATTATATACTTGTAGCTTGGTGGTTATAATTTTATTTTGTAATTGTGAAAATTTAGTTCAAATATAAGTGACCACGCATTATACAATTTACATTTAGCTCACTCAATCTAATTTTTTTAATTCCGTCCCTATCTACATTTTACGTCATGCAAACTTGTGTAAATTATAAGTCAAATTATGACTTCTATTTAGATAGTTTGTACAATCTGTTTAGAAATAATTTACACGCATTGTCCTTTGGTGGTCGAGCCCGAAAACTCTATCTCCGGATTATCCTCAAACTACTTTCTAATACATTTTAAACTGTCGAATCCAACGACCTTCCTTTTAAAAACTTTTTCCGATATTTCTCTCTATTTTTTTCAAAATAAATTACCGATCTTCTTCTGTGAAAACGAAAATTGTCTGAATCTCTCTGCTCCCTCCGCCTTGCTCTCTCCCCTCTCCTCTCCTCCTCCCAACTCCGCTATCAAGGCAAGTTCTTCTCCAACGATTTCGACCTTGCCTAGATTTGCTCTGCCTCTCCCAGTCAACGCCACCGCCTGTCAGACCTCTGCAGCCTCATCTATGATCTCCTCTCTTCTTATGCCGACCATCTGTGCTATCACGGAGATCTCGTTGCAATCAAGGATCTATACTCCGATTGGTGGATGCACCGTGACTGTATTTATCAAATTTTCTCACCATTTTCTAATTGTTGCTGCCTATTGCCTCTCGTGCGCAAAGGGGAAACCTTGGACCGTATCATCCACTCATTCTGATCCCTTATCTGACGGTCTCAATTAAATCGAGAAGTTGTGATTTATTTTGTCAAATTATTGATTTATCCTTTATTATCCCTTATCTGACGATCTAAATCGAAGCTTAGCACCATTAGACGCAAAGTTGGAGGTAAATTGAACTTTTGACTTTTCCTTTTGCTGTTATTGGATGCAATTGACAGTTGTGAAAATGCAATGAAGAGGCAATTGATTTCATTTGATTTCTCTAATTATCCGTTGGATTAGTAATTGTCCATTAAATGTTTGTAGAAATGTCTCATAGAACATGAAATATTTAAGTTTCTTGTCAACTGATTTCAATTGAAGAGGACCGCGGTTTTTGTTGTTCCTAATGGCACCTAGAAGGGGTAAATCTATCTACGTGAAGTTCTTGGTGAAATCAAGAACTTAAGAATTTAAATAAATAAAGTGTAATAAAGTAAATATATAGAGTTAGAGAAAGTGACATAGGAGTTGATAACGGAATTCGGCCAACTGAAGGACCTACGTCTCTGAGGCAACGCAACCAAAACTCCACCTTTCTATTACCTAATACATAAAGGAATACAAGTTGGAACTGACATGACAACACTCTAACGGTCCAAAGAACAGAGAAGTGAGCACTACAGGGTCAAGCAAAGAAGTGAGCACACACGGCTCAAAAAGCAAGCATAACGGCTTAGAATAAGCGAGCAACACAAGGCTCTAAGTCCAGACAATCACTAACTTTCACTCTAATCTCACACTGATCAATTTAGGTGAAGTATATTTAAGGTTGTTGGAAATATAATTGAAGTTTAGACACAAACAACAATGGACTAAGCTAAATCTCTTAAAGGATTTCTAAAGTGTAGGTTTTGTGAGAGTATTCTCTGTCCATCTTAGACAGACGACAAAGCCCGCTATTTATAATGAGATTTAAAGGGTTTGTCAACGACTATATACAGATCACGAGATCTACAGAATAAAGGATTAGCCTATTTTGCTTGTGCCTAGTTTTCAGTATTGACCGGCTAGGTTAATTTGAATTTTGAATTGGAATTCCAGCCATGCAACAAGTAGACTCAGGCGGTCACAACCTCATATCTACTTTACTATATTTTTGGATATAAATTAAAATTGATAAAACAAAATGGTAAAGTATGATCTTCATAATCTTGATATCTATGATCTTTCGTAATCTTTATGATTTAACATCTAGTCAATATTCGACATTCCAAATGGCTCATGTGAATCATCCATCATCATGTATCAAATCATTCCTTATAGCTCGAGTAGATCATGTATCCGATTATCTTGTACAACTTGTCATGATATGTATTTTTGACTTGTTTTTAACCTTCAGACATAACAACTAAACCTACATACATTTCAAACAAAAAAAAAATGTAAATAGCATTATGTAGCTTAAATCTCTAGTAACTGGTACTGGACCAGATGGCATTGTACCATTTATGCCTTGCTGTTTTTTGTCATTTTATTGTGATGTACCGGTTTGCTTTGTTATTTAATGAGACCACGGTAATAATACATAGCTTGCATGCCTGATTTTTGGTAATACTCTCTGATTATCGATTTTGTTCAAGTCTTGTTTTAAACACATGAAAATTTGCTCCTCATATGGAATATGAACGATTTGTAAATAGGAGATGCTTTATATGGAATATGCACAAGCTTATTAAACTTTATATCAGTTTCATGTACTCGTTGAATGTTAAATCATTGCATTAATGGTAACATTTTTAGTTGTGTTTTTTAATTAGTTGTTATGTTTACAGTATTTAGAGTATCACTTTACATAGTTTTACAGTAAGGTTCACAGAATTTAAAACATAAAATTGTTGTTTTTGGATGCAGCACGTCAAAAAAATAATTTCACAATTTATAATTTAGGTTTACATAATTCAAAACTTTTGTTTATAGAGTTATGTGATAAGGTTTACAGAATTCAAAACAATTGTAACATCTAGATACAGATTTAATTTTGAATTTTTTTTTACCGATTTACACTATTCAAATAAACAGTTTACAGTGTTATGTGATAAGGTTTACATAATTCAAAATAATTGGAAGTAGCATATAGATGCATAATTAAAAAAAATGAAAAAATAAAATTTTGAATTTTTTTTACCGGTTTACAATATTAAAAAAAAATTGTTTACATAGTTATGTGATAAGGTTTATAGAATTTTTTTTTTTAAAACTTGACTGATGCAGCCAAGATAAGGTTTATAGAATTCAATACCATTGGAAATAGCATCTAGATGCAGATTTAAAAAAAATGAAATTTTTGAAAAAATTTACCGGTTTACAGTATTCAAATAAACGGTTTACAGAGTTATGTTTACAAGATTCAAAGAAACAGTTTACAGAGTTTAAAGTGGTCCCGAGTTAGTTGCTAGTTTTGAAAAGTCGTTAGAGAACTTCTACAAGTGGTCCCAGTGGTCTTGGTCAAAGTACTACAAGTGGTCCAAGTGGTCCTGATCAAATCGGTTAAATTGGAGGTTAAACTGGGGGTTTATTGAGGACCACATGGTAATAAAAAATCGCTAGTTTTGCAGAATTCATTGAATCAGTACATAATTTAGTATTGAAGTTCACAAAATTATGAGAACATGTTTATAGACACTTTTCAAGTCGTGACAGTTGTTTTGGAGAATTGGTGTTGGAGAGCTGTTAGCCGCTTTCAAATGAGAAAAGGTAATAATTAGACGCTTTCAAATGAGAAAAAGTAATATCCGAAAAAAAAAAAACATTTTTTCAAAATTATGCATAACGCATTGTACCGAGCATCTAATTAGAATCATCCGACCAAATACATTCCAAACGTCTGATTAAAACTGTCGTATCTGTATCAAAATTTATGCCAATAATTTTAAGATGCGTACGATTTTAATGCGGATCGAACGGCCCATCAGATCCACCCCGCACTCCCTAATTGTTGGGCCATACTACGGAAGAAAATATCCCTAGCATCTATTCTGAATCGGCCCGACCCAACAAAACGTGGACGTGGAACCCTACTCCATTAACAGGCCATTATCACATATTTTCTATGTCATGATTCATGTCGTTCTCTGTGTAGCACGCCTTCAGACATAAAAAAAACTGTTAGAAATCCAATTCAGTGACTCGTGACACAGATATACAGGGAATTCGGCTCGGAGATGGTGGATCCTTTCCACATCCTCCCCTCCCAATTCCTCGTCACAGCAATAGCCGGAAAAGAACAAAGAAAAAAAAAAAGAGGAAAAGAAAGCAACTCTCTTCCTTTCCTCCCCCGCAATAGAACAATCTAGACCTCTTACCACAATCACCACTCAAGAAACCCGACGAGAAACAGTCGCCTCCCTGTTTTGACCTCCTACACCGCTGATCTCTCTCAATTTGCTATTTTTTTTTACTGTGAAGAGGGAGAAGGATGCCGCCGAAGCAATCCAAGGCAGATGTGGCGAAAAAGCAAAAAGTTGTAGAGGATAAGACGTTCGGATTGAAGAATAAGAACAAATCAAAGAACGTACAGAAATATGTGCAAGCTCTTCAGCAAAACGTGCAGCCCAAACTCGACCCTTCCAAGCTCGCCGCAAAGGTAAGCGTCTGTTTTTCACATTTTTTTTTTTTGGAAATTGAAGCTGGTTTTAGGTCGAGTGTTTGATTTTGTTATAATTCTGAAAGTGCTCGGAGATCTTACGAAAATAGAAGAAATAATATATATATATATATATATACACGCTGAACAAATTAGAATCACTTTATTCTTAATTGAAACAGATTTAATTCCCTTTACAAAGAATTTGCCAAGTGTTAGAAAAAATTGATGGAGGTGAAGACACTGCTAATGTTCTCAATTCCGCTGTAGTATCATTATTATGTACTATCTTACTGATATTTTATGAAAATTGGACAGTAAATATTTGCTGATTGATAGTTACCAATGCAGTAATGGATTTGTAATTTTTACGTTATGAGCAGAAGAAGAAAGATGAAGAGAAGGCAAGAGAGAAGGAGCTCAATGATTTGTTCAAGGTTGCTGTCAGCCAGCCGAAAGTTCCTCTTGGTATGTCATGTTTTAATTCAAGTTCAAGTGCCAACAATTATTGCTTAATTTTTCATTAGAAAAAGTTGCAAATTGCATGTGTGCCCTTAAAAAGTTACATGTGACATGCTATAAAAATCTGAAGGCAGTGTTAGCATTGCACGGAATTCACTTAGTGTTGTTGGTTTTGTTAAGGTGTTGATCCGAAATCTATATTGTGTGAGTTCTTCAAGCACGGTCAATGCATGAAAGGGTTTAAGTGCAAATTTTCGCATGATCTAAATGTCCAGAGGAAGGGTGAAAAGATTGATATCTACAGTGACAAGCGTGATGAAGGTGATTGACATAAATACTTGACTTTTCAAATTTTCACTTTTAGCATTTTGAATTCTCAATTGTATGTTGATTAATGCATCGTGTATCTTTTTTTTTTTTCAGATTCCATGGAGAATTGGGATCAGGAGACACTTGAGAAGGTTGTTGCAACAAAGAACAAGGAGTACAACCAAAACAAACCCACTGACATCGTATGTTTTCATCACTTACTATTTATTGCCTTTATTTTTTACCACTGTCATCAGAACCGCAATACTTAGTACAGATCATTTCCACCATAAAAATTCGGTATTACTATTAAATTGTCTCTTTATTTTTTAACTTTTGTTTTGTTTTTTTAGGTATGCAAACACTTCCTTGATGCAGTGGAAAAGAAACAATACGGTTGGTTTTGGGTTTGCCCCAATGGAGATAAAGACTGCCATTACAGACATGCACTTCCTCCTGGCTACGTGTTAAAGTCTCAAATGAAGGCTTTACTTGAGGAAGAGGCCAACAAGATAACTGTAGAAGAAGAAATTGAAGACAAGGTATGCAAATTTATATTTGTCAACTAAAATAATATGCTGCAGTATTATTTGAAAAAAGAATTCAAGCTGACAAAATCACCTATTTGTTTTTTTGTTTCCTTTTATGAAGCGTGCTAAACTGACAGCGTCCACACCTTTGACACCGGAGCTTTTTATGCAATGGAAGAAGAAAAAACAAGATGAAAGAGATGCTGGCCTTGCTGTCAAGCAGGCAGAGCGGGCTAAGAATGACCGCATGAGGTAATTGTGGATAGGGGTGTCAACAGGTACAAAACGGGTTGGGTGGAAGCATTTTCATACCCTTACCCGTTGAGTTAATGAAAAAAAACGTTATCCTTACCCATACCCGATAAGCTAATGAAAAAAAAGACCTTACCCATACCCATCTTATTGAATACGGATCGGGTCGGGTAAATGGATAAAAGGGTGCCATTGATATATATGGGCCTTGAATAAAACTATATCGTATCATGCATCTTCCCCGTATAAATATATATCTGTATACATTATTTTATTTTTAATAATTACCGTATAGGGTAACGGGTGTGAAATAGTCTTTACCCGTACCCTTACCCGTATCCGATAAGCTTACGAGAAAATAAACCTTGCCCGTACCCCTCTTATCGAATATGATACGGGTCGGATTAACAGATAAAAGGGTACCATTGACCCCTCTAATTGTGGATGAATATTATTTATATGAGATAGACCTCATACTTGATAAAAGATATCAAAAGTAATATGGAACGAACATTGGTCTTTAGCATGGTTGTAGTTCAATATAGATATAGCAAAGTAGTCATACACAGGTACTTACTGCATGGTTGAGCTAATTGGCTTGTGTCTATACTTCTTTTCAGTGGTCGTGAGCTGTTCCTTGCAGATGCAAGTCTTTTCATTGATGATGCCGAAGCTTACGAGATTTACAATAGGCAAGAAGGAAGAGACCAGGCTGACGGACAGGAGGTAGTTATCTTTTCCTTATGTTAGACGTCAAATGCTTCGGTTTTTATCTTGAGAGAGTCAAATTCTTGTCAGGTTGTCTGATTGGTTATGCTAAACAGGCCTTTTAAGTCCTGTGAGAATGTTTTGGGAGAATGGTCTGTCAAAATTCAATTCTCATGATTTGTATATTTGCTATTTTTTTAGGGCAAGGATAAAGCACAACCAGAGAGACCTAATTCATCGACATCTTTGAGCAAAGAGGCAGAGGAGCTACTCGCCGAAGAAGACGACGACGACGACGAGCTGGATATTGATGAGTTAAATGCATTAGAAGCAAGTCTGTCTCGTGCTTCACTCCAAATTGGTGAACCTGGTCCTTCCTCTTCTTCATCTTGAATTAGACAAAATGAGTAACTAGATGTTCCTTTATATTGCATGCTTCTTCATGGAGACCAACTTAGCTAAGTAGAAACGAAGTGATCAGCACCTTAGCGGCCATCTTTTGTCTGTGGACACCGGAGTTTGCTTTCTTTCTTTCATTGTTTTTTTGGCGGTTGTGTTGTTAATAACAGGACCATAGCTTGAATTTCTAGATTTATTTATTTATTTTGCTTGTTAGGGAGATTGATGTTGTCTTTGTTTTCACTCCATTGTGCAATTTTGCGGTTCGACCCTTCTTAGGTATGCTGGTATGCTATGGTACCCTTTGAAGAACTGCTTGATATTAGATTGGGTGGGTTAGATCGTGCCCGACTAAAAAGCTGTTTGGACTTTCCTAAAGTGAATTGTTCTGGCATGGTTTAGATGGTTTTTTTTCGGCCTCGTCTTTTCTCAACCATTCTCTCCCTGAGTCCATATCTTCGTTGGACAGTCTAGTTCCATGCTTGAATAGATTTGTTGGTCAATAGTTTTGAAATTCATACTGAGCGATTCAGATACCTAAGAGGATCTCTTTTGGTAAATGGTGCAAAATTGTTTACTCTTGAGTGCTATATTGTCTGTATAGAAATCATGACAGGGAAGAAACTGGGGCAGGCTGCTTTGGTTCAGTTTGCTTCTACCCCTAAAAAGGCCCAATATGCACAAGCGAAATATAAACATGAAAAGACTAGAAATCCAGCTATCCAATTTAGCAAACCAACTGTTTCAGTTATTCAGTTACATATGTGATCCGGTACCAACACGAGAATAGTCCCAAACTAACAACTTTTGCCTACATTTTCTGGGGCCTTTTTCGAACTTCGTTTGCAGCAACAAGAAATACGAATTTTGAATTTTACCGATTCACAACATCATGAAGTGATTTGGAAAAGAATTCGGAAGTTGAATTAACTTTTGGGCCTCAAAGAACCGCCGAGGTTATAAAATTTCCGAATAAATGATGATTCAAAATAAGATGCTGATAATGGACAATATCATTAAGAGAGAGGATGGGTAAGCCCATGCAATTAATGAGAACTGTCAGTCCAGACTATTTAAATGTGCATGGTAGTGGACTATTTACATGGACTTTTAATAAAATATAATATAAATAGGGGATTAAGTAGTTGCATGGACCTTTAATAAAATATAATATCTACCAAGTGGTTAAGTAGTTTTGAGTTGTTGCATGAATTTCGAATTAATTATAATATATGACCTTCAAAACATATTTACATGGAAAGATAGAAAACAGTTACATGATTGCACATCACACAATTCTATGCAATACAAGTTACATGAGACTACATTTGCAACAAGTTTTACAAGTCAACAAACGTCATTTCTTTTACATTGACCATCTCTACCATGTAACAAACTAGTGTTGCGCATGTAATAAACTCATAGAAATTCTAGTAGTGGTAGCGCCATTAAACAAGGATATGTATCCTCCCAGGTTACCTGACTCGAGACAATTGAAAGAGACGGCCCAGATTTACTCTCAGTCGGTGCCTATTCAGAATAGCACAGAGCCAGTATTAATTGTGATTTGAGATTCGTATCAAGTTAAAAGAACCATTTTAGACCATCTATTTAAATTGTACTCAGTCAAATAACCTGAGGGGATGTGAATTCCATTAAACGATTGGCCACAGAGAGAGAAAGAGAAACGGGGGGCAGAAAAGTAGGAAGAGTGTGGGAGTGAGGTGAGAATTATTAGAGGGATTATTACTTGGATCTTCTGTGAACAGGTGTTTCCATAAAAACTTGTGGATAGACACGGCCGAGAAAGAACTCAAAGAATCATCTGCACAATATACTTTCAAACACAGTATAAAATATAGAAAATCACATCCATGATGTAACATTTCATCATTGACATGACTTCGTGTCTTCATCCCTTTCCCAGGGCGGTAAGAATCCGAGTCAGCTCCAGGGGTGTAAGAATTATAGTTATATCGTTGACTGGTCCTGTATCTTAACAAAGTCTAAGCTTGCAATAGTGTATGTAATTATGTATGGTTTCTGTATTTCTGATCATATTCATAAGTTATATGTATCGTTTATATCTGAGTTTGATTTCAGGTGCATACCTTTTCGCTATTCCAGGTTCAGTCGGTAGTTTTATCTTGTTGAGGAGAGATAAGATCGTAAGAGTCGGTGGCGGGTAGGAGGTAGGACCTACTGTGAAAAATTGTATATAAAACTAGGATTCTGAAAAACAGCCCTGGTTTCTCAAAAACCGTTTGAAGAAAATACTGCTTTGAATTTTCTGACAAGTCAAAACTCAAATGCAATTAAGTCTAAACACATAACTCCAAATTAAGTCTTCAACCCCTTTGGTTATAATACTTTTGTGTCGCTGATTTTTAATTATATAAGGAGATCTATAAATTGATAATCTCCCGGCCTGCTTATTTAGATTGCACACAATTAAGAACTATATATATATTCTATCTAATGTCTATATATGTAACAGAAACAAAGAGAATCAAAAGAGAAAACATGCATCATCTTCAACAAGTAATTTGCATCAATCTAAGAAGCCTGTGTACTGTGAAGTGAACAACTGTGCATCTCCACCACCTAATTTAGTACATCAGATAATAATTTTATTTAAGGTTCTAACTTAGATTTCTCATTTTGCTTGAATCACTTGGCACAAAGGCACCGATCACCGTTTTAACCACATGAAATTTGAGTTGGCCTCTTTTGAGCGGAGGGCGCCACATCTCATCCTTGCAGTCGTCGCGGCCGTGCGAGTACTCATCCTTTGATCCGAAGCTGTTCTGATGGAATGAAGGATGATGTCTTGTTGACATTTTGATAAACAGATAAGTGAATTGAAGAGGTGGATTAATTAGAGAGAATGATTCTTATAATTAGCAAGGTGTGTTGACTGTTGAGTGTTGAGTGATTAGGTTGTGTGGAGAAAATGAAGAGAGAGGTTGGATTTTATACAGGGGAGAATGGGGAGAAAAGGAATTAATTCCTAATCTTTCGGTTGGAGAAAATTTTAACATGTTTTCACATGTATATCCACAAGGGAAACAGGTAGACCATTTAATGTGTGGACCGAGGTAATTGGTAATGGTAGGATTTAAAAGTTCCTTGCTGATCTAATAAAATTTTGTTATCTTGTTAAAACTGTATATAAACAGTTTCAACTAAAAAGCATTAATGATTATATATTCAAAAGATAATTACTGAATTTTATTTAAAAATTTACTAAATACTTTTGTAATTTCAAATGTAAGATTAATCAATAAACTTAGTATTTTGAAAAGTTGTTTCTTAATTATAAACTTTCTATTTTGTATATAGATTATAATTATAATATCATGTACTAAATCTAGTTTTTATATTTATCATAATGAGGAGCTTTTGGATTCCTTCATATGTAGTTGAAATTTGTAGTTACCGTAAGTCAGTTATTTTTAAATGTTTGATTTTATATCAGTAAGTAATTGTAATCTATCTATAAAACAAATTGTTTTAATATGACACACACCTATTTTAATTTGTAATTCCAACTATAGCTTCTAACCACTATATTTATTACTTTTTATTTTATTTTATGGAGAATGGAACACCTTTAACTTTTTATCGAGACTTCTTCGAAAAATCAAAACACAAAATAGCTAAAACTTCACTCTTGCATTTTCAAATTGAAATAAATAACCCACATACCGCAGTTTTATATACAGCTATTCAAACAATTCTTAAATGAAAGTGAAAAATATTTGAAATTGGTGATTTTTCTAGCCCCAATTTTATGGCTCAATCATTTAATGCAGGTTGAGCCAGAGGGACCCCACACGACACAATCACGCCAGGTCGGCTAGGAGCATCTACCAACGACCAATTGACCATGACTAGTCTACGATCAACGACCAATGGTCATCGCCTCGTCGGGAAAAATCCAGCGAAAGCTTTTTTTTTTTTGTGAATTTGACCACATCAACGAACTTGTGTACACAGGCTGTGTATGCAACACGTTGCAGACAATCTAAACAAGAACTGCGGATACAAAAAATAGGTTGCAGGAGGAAGAAGCCGAGAAAGGTGGAAGAGATATTCAGAGATTTTGCCAAGGTATGTATATTTTTATTTATTTACTTGTATTTTCTGAATTATTTACTTAAATTTTCTCATCTAAAATTGTTTTTTTTCAGTATTGTCCAAAGGCAAATGCGTACTTACTCAAGGTGGGAAAAAATAATCCCACCAATCTTGCTGAGCCACCCGCATATGAGAA
This sequence comes from Carex littledalei, assembly GCA_011114355.1. Taxonomy (NCBI): domain Eukaryota; kingdom Viridiplantae; phylum Streptophyta; class Magnoliopsida; order Poales; family Cyperaceae; genus Carex; species Carex littledalei. Next base: position 6,368,447 of record CM022104.1, read on the forward strand.
GATATTGCAAGCCCATGATGGAGGTTTCCGATGGGAAATTATGACCACAAATGAGTCCGAGTCTTTAAATGATGTTTTCAAGTAGAGCCGGATGTTGCCCGTGGCAGCAATTATAGATGACACCTTCTACAAGTTAAATGCATGGTTTGTTGAACGGCGTGTTAAAACCCTCAAATTACTGTCCAGAAATCAAACGTTTTCAACAAGGGTGGAGGGAAAACTAAGGAAACATAGGGAGAAAGGTAGTTATGAAAGTTGTCCCGTACGGGGAGAACCAATTGGAATTCGAAGTGCATTGTCCAAATAAGTATGCTCCAACCGGCCGTAGACCGGATGGGACTATGGAGTTTGTGAAAAGGATGTTCAAGTATATTGTTATTTTTGGACCTGACAATACTGTAACCTGCACTTGCCAAGGAATCCAATTGGTCCACCTACTTTGTTCTCATGTTATGGCAGTGTGCCGATAGATAAACTTCTCTGAGGATGATTATGTCGCAGACATGTACCGTACCGAATACCTTGCGAGTACTTGGGGTGCATCTTTCCATCCTTATCCCAACCAGTATCAGTGGTCGGCCTATGTTGGGGATAAAATCATGCCCGCAAGTGGGTGGATCAGAAAAGAAAGAAGACCCCACAAGCGTGCTGTAATGACCATGGACCAGATGGAAGATAGGCGAATAGGACATCAGGCCCGCCGTTCAACTACTGATAGGCAGCGAGCAGGTACAGTTGATTTTATTTATTTACTTATATTTTATTTTATATTTTATGATTTCAATATCATACCATGTTTGTTGTACTGGAATGTAATGCAGATGCCATTAACGAAACCAATGAAAGAGAAAATGCTAGCGTTGTTGCGGAGGCAACCGGTAGGAGCCACCGCACTCATGAAAGCTCAGGAACCGGTAGTAGCCATAGAGAGACATCCGGTAGTGTCGCACAACCAGCTGCAACCAGACCCAGACGTCTGCTGAGTTTGTTCGGCCGTCGTCGCTGATTACTAAGTTTTGTTAAATTAGGTTATAAACTATTTTAGATGTATGTTGTGAATTATTCTAATTGGTAGTTTGTGAACTATTTAATTTTTTATTTGCTTCGATTATTTATATGCTTCAGTTTTGTTATTTTCAATACTTATTACATATACAAAAATTAACAACATAAAATATAAACAAATACAAAATTGATGAAATAAAGTCTACGGCATAAATTCTTAATAAGTCTACAACATAAATTCTTAATAAATCTACTTCTTACAACGAGCCTTGAAAGTGCATGGAACAAAGTCATCATTGGAATTCGCTGGATCTGGATCAGTCACAGCAGACGAAGTGGTGGCCTTACTAGTATAAGTACACGGAACAAACTTATCGTCCGATGCTGGAGGCTCTGGATCAACCTTCTTCTTTTTCAAACCAAAACCGTAGGGGTTTTCCACAAAGTCATCGTCTGAAATTTCATATCGACCATGCTGTCTACTCCATTCCTCCATCTTACATGTCACACAATTAAGAAAATTACAACATACTTGACACTTGTATTTTTTTCCCTCATTTTTATCTCGATCACTAATTGACCCTCCTCTCGCTATGCCACGATCTCGGTTGCTCTCTTTCTTACCTCGATTGTTACTGTCCATCCTTTTTGTCTTAAATATACCTCAAAATCGCCTCTCTTTCTTTCTTTCTTTTCTGGGGTTGTTAGAATGAAACTGTACTGGTCTAGAGAGAGAAAAATCTCTTTTATAGGGGTTTTATAGCGGACCGCCCAGCGGGGGGGGGGGGGGGCGGTCTGGTATCAAGAGTGGACCGCCCAGCAGTGGGGCGGTTAGGGCATTTTTAATAATAATTCTGAAGTGAGGGCAGATTTGATAATTTCTTTTTTTTGGGGGTATTAATAAAAATGCCGGCTCAAAAACCGTTGAAGAAAATACTGCTTTGAATTTTCCGACAAGTCAAAATTCAAATGCAAGTCTAAACACATGACTCCAAATTAAGTCTCCAACCCCTTTGGTTATAATAATTGTGTAAGGAGATCTACAAATTGATAATCTCCCGGCCTGCTTATTTAGATTGCACACAATTAAGAACTGTATATTCTATCTAATGTCTATGTAACAGAAACAAAGAGAATCAAAAGAGAAAACATGCATCATCTTCATCAAGTAATTTGCATCAATCTAAGAAGCCGGTGTACATTGACATAATACATCAGATAATAATTTTATTTAAGGTTCTAACTTAGATTTCTCATTTTGCTTGAATCACTTGGCACAAAGGCACCGATCACTGTTCTAACCACGCGAACTTTGAGCTGGCCTCTTTTGAGCGGAGGCCGCCATTTCTCATCCTTACAGTCGTCGCGGCCGTGCGAGTACTCATCCTTTGATCCGAAGCTGTTCTGATGGAATGAAGGATGATGTCTTGTTGACATTTTGATAAACAGATAAGTGAATTGAAGAGGTGGATTAGAGAGAATGATTCTTATAATTAGCAAGGTGTGTTGACTGTTGAGTGACTAGGCTGTGTGGAGAAAATGAAGAGAGAGGTTGGATTTTATACAGGGGAGAATGGGGAGAAAAGGAATTAATTCCTAATCTTTCGGTTGGAGAAAATTTTAACATGTTTTCACATGTATATCCACAAGGGAAACAGGTAGACCATTTAATGTGTGGACCGAGGTAATTGGTAATGGTAGGATTTAAAAGTTCCTTGCTGATCTAATCAAATTTTGTTATCTTGTTAAAACTGTATGTAAACAGTTTCAACTAAAAAGCATTAATGATTATATATTCAAAAGATAATTACTGAATTTTATTTAAAAATTTACTAAATACTTTTGTAATTTCAAATGTAAGATTAATCAATGAAGTTAGTATTTTGAAAAGTTGTTTCTTAATTATAAACTTTCTATTTTGTATATAGATTATAATTTTGGATTCCTTCATATGTAGTTGAAATTTGTAGTTACCGTAAGTCAGTTATTTTTAGATGTTTGAATTTATATCAGTAAGTAATTGTAATCTATCTATAAAACAAATTGTTTTAATTTGACACACAGATCTATTTTAATTTGTAATTCCAACTATAGCTTTTAACTACTATATTTATTACTTTTTATTTTATTTTATGGAGAATGAAACACCTTTAACTTTTTATCGAGACTTCTTCGAAAAATCAAAACACAAAATAGCTAGAACTTCAACTCTTGCCCCAATTTTAAATGAAAGTGAAAAATATTTGAAATTGGTGATTTTTGTAACCCCAATTTTATGGCTCAATCATTTAATGCAGAACGGGTTGAGACAGAGGGACCCCACACGACACAATCACGCTAGGAGCATCTACCAACGACCAATTGACCATGACTAGTCTACGACCACTCGGTCGTCGCCTCGTGGGAAAAATCCAGCGAAAGCTTTTTTTTTTTTAAATAAAATATTCATGTATCACATTATTGATAATTTAATACCACATATTAACTAACAATAAGGATAAGAGTATCATTCCTTAAACAACAATATAGATGTAATATCAATAAACAAAATAATTCAAACAGATTAAAACATAAACATATATATATTTTCAAAACTTGTGTTGATTTGAAATGTAATTTGGAGCTCTTTTATTCTTCATGACAGGTTGATCTGATTTGAATAGGCTGACCTGACCATTCCACATCAACGAACTTTCAAAAAAGTTTAAAAAAATTCAAACTAATAATCCAAAAGTTGTTCTCTTTCTCTCCGATTCACGGACCACGAACGGACAGAGCTTTTGTCTCTTTGTCGACTGTCTTGTTATCGGATGGAACCTACTTATTTATTGTAGATGTTATATGTGGCGGGTCTGTAATGAATGGTAAGGTAGGTAGACTGACTCACTGACAGACTGACAGGGAGAAAACATTCTGCTACAGGAAATACTACACTATTTAAACAACAGGAGATCAAAGACGGATGAAATCCTTCGGTATGAAACACGTTTATTTTTATGGTTCTTTTTGCCTTTAATATATTGGAATAATCATTCTAATCTCCGCACTTGAGTTCCCGCATCGTACCCGCAGGATATCTTGTCGCGATTAACTTTCATAAAGGTACGTGGTGGTCTCCACTAACTACCGATCGCGACTAACAACGATATCGGACCTTCCATTTTGAAATTCAAATATTCATTTCTCTCTATTTTTTTTCTTTTTTGAAGCTTCCAGCGATTTTGAGGAGATTGTGTGGCGATTTCAAAACTGGAAGCGATTTTCTGTGGTTTTTCAGTTGATATATCATCTCTTTGCGACGACGCTCTCTTCTCAGTTCTCACAAGCTGAATCGGTGATTCTGAAAGGTGATCAGCGAGGTTAATATTTGATTTTTTATTGATTTAGAGTTTGTTTTTGTTCGAGTGAATTGATAATGATAGATCATTTCGTTTCTAGTTCATATACACAATCGTGTTTCAGATTTGCTGAATTTTGAGATGTTTCTGACAATTTGATTTGCGAAGATGGTGTAATTGTCTATTTTGTGTTAATTTCATCATTTTATTAAGAAATCGCTTGATATATCTTGTATTAATATCTGACAGAACTAGTCTAAATATATGATTGAATGTATAAGTTTAGTTCGTATGATTTTTGTATGAGTTTGTTTGTATGAGATGTTAATATTTGATCTATATGTTATAAGTACTTGATGTGTATAATAAGTAGGGGAATATATCTGTTTGTGATGTGTAAATGTACAATTTTGTGTTTACAGCTATTAATACTTCCTTATATCTCTGTTAATACTTCTTTTTGCAGGCCTTAGATCAATTCAGTTATGGAGATCTTCTTTCTGGTAATATATTCATCTTTTGTAGATGTAGATATTTTGCTTTATAGATGTATAAGTAGGGAAATATATCTGTTTGTGATGTGTAAATGTAAAATTTTGTTTTTACATAAATTAATATGTCCTTCTATCTGTGTTAATACTTCTTTTTGTAGGTATTTTGTAGGTATTAGATCAATTCATTTCTGGTAATCTTTTTTCATGTAATATATTCATTTTTTTGTAGGTGTACATTTTTTGTTTTATAGATATATACACTAGCTCTTTTCGTTATATGTGGTTGTATGTGTATGTATTGGCACATATAAATACTTTTCATTTTTAGTGTTAATACTTGACAGAATAGTCATGTAAATTTTGGCATTACAGGTATTAACATTTGGATACATTTATGTCAATACTTGATTGCATGTATATTCATTAATTATAATAGATATGAATATTTTGCATATGTAATATGTAAATGTTAAAATGATAATACTTTGCATTTTATAGTTCAATATCAGAATGGATATTGATCTAAATGAGTCTTTTGAAGATGAATTATGCATACAATATAATGGTTATGCATTGGATGAGGTGAATTTGTATCGTTTCTATGAAGATTTGCATCGTGCAAATGAAGCAATTGTGTGATAAATGTTATGTAGTGTAGAACATGTATGTTGGAAGTGATATGTTACTAATTGATATATTTTTGGTAATTGTCAAGTTAACTGTTATGTGGTAATTTTAGAGTTTTAATTTATATGAATTTGTCTAAGATAATTGATATGTGAATTTTTTTTTGTTTGTTATAACTGTGTAGATATAAACACTTTTTTTAAGATTGTTATTCATCCAACGTAATATAGATATAAATATTTTATTTCGTAAGTATAAATACCACAAGCATATAGATATAAATACTTTATTACCCGCACATAAGCTAAGTCAACATTTTTTGTTAACAATTTTTAGTGATACCCACATGCCGTTTGAGTGGTCCCCTAATGCGGGTACGATGCGAGGACTTTTCAAGAAAAGGTGCGGGTACAGTTATTTTAGGAAAATTCATATATCATATATGTAGTTCATTGTATAGATAAAAATGCTTGTCCTGTTTGAGCTATATACTTCACAATGTTACTATTAATATTTGTAAAAAAAAATTACAATTTTAAAACGGTTGCGGTTTCTACAAGCAATTATGACACTTTAGGTGCGGATACAATACAGGTACTCAACTTAGGGTACTCATATCAGCTTCCAATATATTATACATAGCAGTTTGGTTTACAGAAACCGTGTACTGGGCCCAAAATAAAACCGAATATTAATAGAAAATACAATAAAAAAATATTGACATTGAAGAACGAATTCGCGGAAATTCGAGATCTAACAAAGACGTTATGGACCATAACGTCCAGGGCACTGTAGCTAGACGTTATGGTCCATAACGTCCTGTTAAAACTATCACTAATGATATCTAATTAACAAAAATACTGTAGCTGGACGTTATTGTCCATAACGTCCAGCCACAGTGTTTTTTGTTTTTTTTGCTGCTTCCTGGTATGCTTCAGTTAGCGATTTTTTGAAAAAAAAAAAGTCCATAACGTCCAGCTACAGTGTTTTCGTTAATTAGAGATCATTAGTGATTGTTTTAACTGGATGTTATGGACCATAACGTCCAGCTACAGTGCCCTGAACGTTATGGACCATAACGTCTTTGTTAGATCTCGAATGTCTGCGATTTCGTTGTTCAATGTCGATATTTTTTTTTTATATTTTCTATTAATAAAAATTTTGGAAAATAAAACATGGACTGATGCTGATGTAGATGGACAACACTTTTAGTACTTTACGATTCAATTATTATTATTTTTTTTTTATTAATTTCATTATATTATTTTTTATTACTATAATAAGGTAGTTCATACTTTTTATGCTCTCTTTCTTATCTTTAAGTGAATGCATTTTTTGAACACTACATAGGAATGTGTCTACCATTATCTGTGTTATTTATTATATAAATTTATAAAATTTGAAGAAAATTATACATTTGTGTTCCAAATTTACTTTATTTTAAGTAAAGAGAAGAGAAGAAAGACAAAGAAATAGAGAATTATATATATCAGTCATATTTATGTTACAATTTATTTGATTTAATTTTTCAAAATTTTGAATTTGAAGATTTGTGTTCTGGTACAACATTAACCATATCCATTTAATTTTGTTCTTTTATGATTTCATTTGTGATACAAACATAAAATGGAAGATGTTTACAGTTTGCGGATGCATACATTAATTATTTAAGGTGATTACAATAACAACAATTCTAATTAATCAAGCAGGTAAAACATATATATATATATTACCACATCACTGCTCTCTGATTCTCTGATTCTAACACTCAATTAATTAAGAGAGAAAATTACAAGGGGAAAAATAGAGAACATTAGAAAGATGAACTCAACAGCTTCGGTTGAACAGCCAGTGACCTTCCTTCTAGTTCAAGGTTTTCTTGCTTTGTTCGAATCACTCGGCACCAAGGCGCCGATCACTGTTCTAACCACGCGAACTTTGAGCTGGCCTCTTTTGAGCGGAGGCCGCCATTTCTCATCCTTACAGTCGTCGCAGTCGTGCGAGTACTCATCCTTTGATCCGAAGCTGTTCTGATGGAATGAAGGATGATGTCTTGTTGACATTTTGATAAACAGACTACTGATTGCGACTAACAACGATATTGGACCTTTTATTTTGAAATTCAAATATTCATTTCTCTCCTTGAAGCTTCCAGCGATTTTGAGGCGATTGTGTGGCGATTTCAAAACTGGAAGCGATTTTCTGTGGTTTTTCAGTTGATCTATCATCTCTTTGCGACGACGCTCTCTTCTCAGTTCTCACAAGCTGAATCGGTGATTCTGAAAGGTGATCAGCGAGGTTAATATTTGATTTTTTTATTGATTTCGAGTTTGTTTTTGTTCTGGTGAATTAATAATGATAGATCATTTCGTTTCTAGTTCATATACACAATCGTGTTTCAGATTTGCTGGATTTTGAGATGTTTCTGACAATTTGATTTGCGAATATGGTGTAATTATCTATTTTGTGTTAATTTCATCATTTTATTAAGAAATCGCTTGATATATCTTGTATTAATATCTGACAGAACTAGTCTAAATATATGATTGAATGTATAAGTTTAGTTCGTATGATTTTTGTATGAGTTTGTTTGTATGAGATGTTAATATTTGATCTATATGCTATAAGTACTTGATGTGTATAATAAGTAGGGGAATATATCTGTTTGTGATGTGTAAATGTACAATTTTGTGTTTACAGCTATTAATACTTCCTTATATCTCTGTTAATACTTCTTTTTGCAGGCCTTAGATCAATTCAACTCTGGTGATCTTCTTTCTGGTAATATATTCATCTTTTGTAAGTGTAGATATTTTGCTTTATAGATGTATAAGTAGAGGAATATATCTGTTTGTGATGTGTAAATGTAAAATTTTGTTTTTACATATATTAATACGTCCTTATATCTGTGTTAATACTTCTTTTTGTAGGCATTAGATCAATTCATTTCTGGTAATCTTTTTTCATGTAATATATTCATTTTTTTTGTAGGTGTACATTTTTTGTTTTATAGATGTATACACTAGCTCTTTTCGTTATATGTGGTTGTATGTGTATGTATTGACAAATATAAATACTTTTCATTTTTAGTGTTAATACTTAACAGAATAATCATGTAAATTTTGGCATTACAGGTGTTAATATTTGGATACATTTATGTTAATACTTGATTGCATGTATATTAATTAATTATAACATATATGAATATTTTGCATATGTAATATGTAAATGTTAAAATGATAATACTTTGCATTTTATAGTTCAATATCAGAATGGATATTGATCTAAATGAGTCTTTTTTGAAGATGAATTATGCATACAATATAATGGTGATGCATTGGATGAGGTGAATTTGTATCGTTTCTATGAAGATTTGTATCGTGCAAATGAAACAATTGTGTGATAAATGTTATGTAGTGTAGAACATGTATGTTGGAAATGATATGTTGCTAATTGATATATTTTTTGTAATTATCAAGTTAACTGTTATGTGGTAATTTTAGAGTTTTAATTGATATGAATTTGTCTAAGATAATTGATATGTGAATTTTTTTTGTTTGTTATAACTGTGTAGATATAAACACTTTTTTTAAAATTGTTATTCATCCAACGTAATATAGATATAAATATTTTATTTCGTAAGTATAAATATCACACCCTTATAGTTATAAATACTTTATTTCGTAAGTATAAATACCACAAGCATATAGATATAAATACTTTATTACCCGCCCATAAGTTAAGTCAACATTTTTTGTCAACATTTGTAGTCAACATTTTTTGTTGACAATTTTTAGTGGTCCCCACATGCCGTTTGAGTGGTCCTCTAATGCGGGTATGACGCGAGGACTTTTCAAGAAAAGGTGCGGGTACAGTTATTTTAGGAAAATTCATATATCATATATGTAGTTCATTGTATAGATAAAAATGCTTGTCCTGTTTGAGCTATATACTTCACAATGTTACTATTAATATTTGTAAAAAAAAATTACAATTTTAAAACGGTTGCGGTTTCTACAAGCAATTATGACACTTTAGGTGCGGATACAATACAGGTACTCAACTTAGGGTACTCATATCAGCTTCCAATATATTATACATAGCAGTTTGGTTTACAGAAACCGCGTACTGGGCCCAAAATAAAACATGGACTGATGCTGATGGACAACACTTTTAGTACTTTACGATTCAATTATTATTATTATTTTATTATTAATTTCATTATATTATTTTTTATTACTATACTAAGGTAGTTTATACTTTTTATGCTCTCTTTCTTATCTTTAAGGGAATGCATTTTTTGAACACTGCATAGGAATGTGCCTACCAGTATCTGTGTTATTTATTATATAAATTTATAAAATTTGAAGAAAATTATACATTTGTGTTCCAAATTTACTTTATTTTAAGTAAAGAGAAGTAAAGAAAATTATACATTTGTGATACAAATATAAAATGGAAGATGTTTACAGTTTGCGGATGCATACATTAATTATTTAAGGTGATTACAATAACAACAATTCTAATTAATCAAGCATGCAGGTAAAACATAAATATATTACCACATCACTGCTCTCTGATTATAACACTCAATTAATTAAGAGAGAAAATTACAAGGGGAAAAATAGAGAACATTAGAAAGATGAACTCAACAGCTTGGATTGAACAGCCAGTGACCTTCTTTCTAGTTCAAGGTTTTCTTGCTTTGTTCGAATCACTCGGCACCAAGGCGCCGATTACCCTTTTAACCATGTGAACTTTGAGCTGGCCTCTTTTGAGCGGAGGCCGCCACATCTCGTCCTTACAGTCGTTGCAGTTGTGCCGGCACTCAACCTTTGATCCGAAGCTGTTCTGGTGAAATGACAGATGCTTTGTTGGCATTTTGATAGACAGATAAGTGAATTCAAGAGAATGCATGAGTGTGATTTATAGAGGGGACTCAGGGAAGGAGATGGGTAAAGATTATATATAACAGAGCAGTTTTGGCTTCATGCAGCACATAAAAAAAATCCAGTTAAAATATTAACCCAATGGGACCTAGGGAATTTATTATTGGTTTGGAAAGAATTAATTCCTAATCTTTCTATTTTCTATTTGGACTGGTTCTGTTCTGGTCCAAGTTGTCATGAACCAGTCAAACCATTTCATGCATGACCCCTGTCAGTTGGTGGTCAACGGTCTTCAAACCTTTTTCATAGATTATGTTCTGATTATTTTATTGTTTTCTTTACTTTACTATAATGAATTCTCATTGTAATTAGGTGATTAATAAAGTAACTCAAACACATTCCGAGTAATTTGAAGGGAAGGGAAAAAATATACAGTTTTTATACAATCATTTTTGTCACTTTTACTTTCTAAACATGAACCAAAGAAGAGAACCCTAGTCTTTCTGTTCGGTACATTGAGTGGAATTAAATTTTAAATTAAATTAAGAAACACTTGTTTGTTTGGTAGAGCCGGAATAAAAAAAAATACCTTAAGATTATGTTTAACGGTTCGAATCAGTTGTTTGAACCTTAAAAATTTATTTATATATAAAATTTGCTTGAGAAAATTTCTATCTACAACCTATCAAGGATAAAATGATACAATTCGAGGTTTTGGCAATATATATACACATACATCAGAGAAATTTTATTCCTTTATTTTTCGGATAGGACAATAAGTTTTCTCATCAAAGAAATTTTGGTAAAGATATTTCATATTTGGACATAAAGATAACGACAAGGCAGAATACAACCGAAAGAGATCAATTTGCTTGTGAACCTTGAAAAATAGTGCTTAGTTCGTAGAAATGAAATAAGAGGTGATTCCGGTTAATTATCAAAAGACGAACGGTTTTGAAATTTTGAATAAATGAAACAATAGAGATAATAAACTGAAAGTGATTATTCATCAAGCTCATAACATTTTTCTAGCCTGTACTAACCACTACGTTATTACACCTCATATTTTGTAATAAATACTCTCTTTCTTCCAATATTTTACACTAAAAAGCTGAGCCTACAAGACAGATTGAATCTCACTTTGAAATGCAAAAGAAAAAAGTAAATGAAAACTGAGAAATGGAATTGAAAAATTAAACAACAACAACAACATAGCCTAGTTTCTAATTAATATATTGAAGCCATCTTCTCTGACGGTTTCCCAAAAAAAAAAAAAAAAAAGAATGAGAATATCTCCGCTTACAATAAGAAAGTAATGCTCATATCCAACAGAAAATTTTCACTTTTCTCCCTCCTCTTGCTTTCCATTTTCTTCCATGTGTAGTGTTTCCTCATGCGGTGTATTTACAGTTTGGTCCTCATCATTGGTATTTTTTGCATCTGAGCCCTCCTCAGGATTTACAGTTTTTGATTCCTCAGGAGTACTAGGTTTGGCGTCATCAGGATTAGGTTTGGCTTCCTCAATATTGCTTCCTTTGGTTTCCTCGATATTACTTCCTTTGGCTTCCTCATTACTCTGTTTGCCCTATTAAATATAACCAATATGTAAGAAGAAATTTATTCACAGAACTCCAGGGTTACACTGGTTATTAAAGTATAATACTTTGAATAAATATTCTTAATTAACTAGGAAAAAAATTGTCTCGGAAAGCAGGGGTTCTAATTAATGAGACGGTTCAATTAAATCCTCAGAAATTAACAATTTGAGCTTACCTTATTCTTGTCAAGCCAGCCGAAAGGTCTGGCCAGCAAACTTATTCTTCTTGGTTGTACATTATCCTGAGGTGATTCTTGGCTTGTCGGTGTTCTAAAAGACAACAATAGCAATATAAACAAATAATGTGAAAAAAAAAAAAAACAACGACAACAGTGAGGATAACAGCAGCAGTACGATAATATATAAAGTAAAGAGGAGAAAAGAAGCCACTATGAAGCAAGAAAAAGATGACTGATATTTACGCACAATGGCCATGTTTGGTTGTGGAGTAAACCCCTTGGTCCACACTTAAGCTGCCAAACGGGAGAAAAATAGGAGTAAGCTGGAGTAAGAAGTGAGTTAATCCGGAGTAACATCTCCAGCTGGATTAACTTACTCCACACTCACTGTTATAGGCAGATGTTCATTTCCCAACATCTTACCCCTCCAAGCAGATAATTTAATCCATGACTTAAACTACCAAACGAGGTGTAAAGTATGAGTATGATGAATTAATCAATTTAATCCTCATTAACTTTACTCGACAACCAAACACGGCCAATATTTTATAGACCTGAGCATAACTTGGTTATTGCTGAGTGACATTTCCGTTTGGTTAACACAGCAAGAAAATATAGGCTGGAAATAACACAAATTTCAGATATAACAGGAAAATACAGAGAAGGATGAGATACCTAGGAGAAGGAGAAGAAGGCTGCTGAGCTTTGCCCTGGCTAGACTGGTACTGTATGGTAGCCTCTAGCATTGTTTCTGCCATTACTGCTCTTTTCTCCAATTGCGCAAGTAATGCCATAGCCTCCTCGTACTTTTCCTGCACACATCTGGCAGCAGTTTATAATACAGACAAAAGAAAATCATTATCTATATCATTTTTAGCTTGTCCATTGACAAGTACTCCATGAAAAACCTAAGAAGAAAGTTTGCTTCCTTTCTGAAAGAAGCATAAAGAGATCTTCCCAGCTAGGGCCCAACATTTTCAATATTACATAAACAGTTCCCATTGTGTCAGATTGAAACTACAATAACCCTTGGATTGTATTCTTAACATGCATCGGAATGCAATACTAATCAAAATTTTCACAGCACCACCCTTACAAAGTGATTCTTTATTATAAAGATTCTCTCATCAAACAATGGTTGGAAAAATTTTGTTACAATTATTAGGATTCAAAAGTTGCTTCATGAGGGCAATTTTGAAATTTTCAACTTCGGTTAACAATAGTGGAGGTTATTAACAAATTTCAAAGTTTCAACTTAGGTTACAAGCAGCTTGAAACTTGTGTGGCTTTGCACGAGAAAGTGGAGCTCTCAAAATTTCAAGAAAAGTGGAGGTTATTTACAAATTTCGCAATAATTGCTACTCAATTAACCTGGATGACATGAACAGCATATTTCTGAGCAGCTGCATCCTGCTCAGCACACACGCGAGCATCTTCAGTGACCTTTTGTTCTTGTTCCACTCGCATCAAAACCTTTTAAGCCACACAAATATTCAGTAGATCAATACATACCTTCTTGATCTAAAATTTATAACTGCAAAAGTATATTCAAATTACATATTGACTGTCTTTTTTTCCAACCTGAAGCATGGCTCGTTCTTGCTCCTGTTTGTCAGACAATGCTTGTGTCAGCTCCTTCAGCTCTTGTTCAAGCTGCTCAACCTATTTAGAAGAATGCAAAAGTTTAAGTTAACATTGTTTAGTAAAGCAAAATATTAAAAGCTAAAAAATGGTTTTTTATCTATTTCCGTTCGATTCACCTTTGCACTCAGTTGGCGTCTGTTGTCTTGCTTTACCATCTCCATTAAAGCAGTCTCCAACTCCTCCGCTCTAGTGACAGCAAAAACCATATAAAGCAAACAATTGGAGGTCAATTGTTATCAAGCTTCAAATATAAAAACAACTAGAGATTTATATATATTTAAGTGCAAACCTGAGGACAGCTGACCGTTTCTCCTCTAAAAGTCTGCATAACTCAACTTTCAACCACATCACCTGTTAATTAGCAATTGATTAATAAACAAGCAATTCAAAGTGCTACAGGCAATAAAATAGATTATGTATCAACTGGCAAGTCATCCATAAATCATCAGATTCAAGTAATACCTGTTCTTTGAGATCAGGCAATGCATCTATCTCAGCATCAATTGATAGATTACAGAACAAAGCACCCGCACTAGGTGAATCAGATTCTACTGGTTGTACATCTCCATTACTACTGGCATTGCTCAGCCGATCTCCCTCTAATACCAGTGGCTCCGGGTCCCGCTTGAAACTGTAGAGCTTCGTAGCAAGGGATTTGGAGTCTTTCCATACACGCAGACCTTTTTTTCTCTCCTCCATTGCAGAGAGAACTGATGGTCTATGTTTAATCCGTAGTTCTTGAAGCCTTGTTTCAGTGACTACTTGATAACCCATGCATGCAGTCAATACGAGTTGACTACTGTCAAATGTTGAACCCGCTAGGGATTGGAGTAAGGTTATTGCATCACCAGTATCTTTTGTTGTTACAAGTGCGGGACCTGCATGAGTTGATGATGCCATGGTTGGTGTCAATTCAATTATTGGTTGTAAGGTTGATATGTTTAGGAATATGGGAGAAGTAATTTAAGTACTTTGACAAATTTGTGATAAAAAGTTATGATGAAAAGGGCAAACAAATGAATAAATGGATCAGTACCATAAAGTTCCATCAATGCAAGTGCCGTTCTGAAGAGAATCACCCGATTCCCGTCAAATAAAAGCACGTCCCATACACGTAGAACTGAAATGTTTAATTTTCAACATATTATCTATTTCAGACCAAATGTGCAATAAGATTGACAAATACAAAAATTACAAACTTCAACAACTAAATTGGAGTTCTAACAAGAACAATGGAAAGTTCTAACATAAGAAAAACCTGACCACTTTCCCAAGGAAGCATATTCATGAAAATTGAGAGGAACCAAGGTCCAGTGACCCATGCAACTTCAACTCCAAGATAATCCAGATGATTTACTACAATTCAAAATAAACAGAAGCGGCACTTATTTTTTCAAACTTATGTCTTTTACAGTATGTAATTTCTACAGTAGTAGGAGACCTAAAATAGATAAATAGAAAAAAAAAAATGGACTGCAAACCTAGTTTAGGGAACCTCTCACGGACCAAATCCTCCAAGACCAGCTGGTCAACCTGGAAGGAGAAAACATTGGGAGTTTCAAATTACTGGTATTATCGGGATAGCTAAATGAAATTCAAGAAACAAACTGTACCTGGGATTCAATCATTTCCTCAGTGAAGTAACCATCAAAGTAGTCATCAATGATACCAGTCAAAGTCCTAGACAAATATTTACATAACACGTTATCCAAAAAAACACAGGTAGCTTCTGAACTAACCGAAATAATCTTGTCAAGCAAATATTTACCAAAAAGCATTCTCCTCAGGCATCAGCAACAACAACAAACCCGCAAAGAAATTCATTGCCTATAATTGTTCAACGTGTTATGCCAAATTGCTACATCACAATGTGTAATTAATGTTGCAATTAATCATATAATACCTGGCAGTAGCCAACTGAAGGGTTATGCCGTGCATATGCAGTAAGAAGTCGCCTCAAAGCATTTCTCCCATTCTCATCCAAACAAGGATGCCCAGGAAATGTCCTCGGCAAATCCTTCACAAAAGAAAAAGGACAGTGAACAACATGAAGTTAAACTTTACAGAGTGAGGCTAGCGTGTGCTAGGCTCACCAAGAGTGCTTGGTGAGCTTAACTCCAAAATCTATTGGATTGGCTTCAAACGGAAAATCCAAACTGTTGAAACCAATATATTTCACGGGTGATGCGTGTACATGCAAAAATTTGAATTTTTTTTAATTCATTTAGTACAAAGTCAAGCGGTAAAAAAAAAATGTTTACAAGATATTTTAATGCATTTATTTTTCATCATTTTTTGACCGCTTGACTTTGTTCTAAATGAATTCGAAAAATTCAAAATTTTGCATGTACACGCATCACTCATGAAGTAGATCGGTTTCAACGGGTTCGGATTCGTTGTTTGAAGCCAATACGATAAATTTTGTAGTTAAGCTCACCAAACCCCCTTGATGAGCCTAGCACACGCTAAGCCTCACTCAACTTTAAATCTCCAAGTCATAGAAGACTATCTTTTCAAAAAAAAAAAAGAGGTCACAGAAGATTCATATAGAAACCTTCTCTATCTGGCCTTTCCATTTCTCAACTGAGGCAGCCTGAGGCACTTCCTTCAGCTCACCATTCGTCTCTTCAGCTGGGGAAGCTTCAGAATTTTTATTTTCTTCACGGTTCGTTTCCTTTGCAAGAAGACCCTCATAATAGCCTTCAACTCTACGAGCTCCAATTCCAACAAAGGCTTGCCACAGCTATGTAGTATGACACAAATATCCCATTAAAAGAAGAAGAAAGGATGATAACAGATCTTGTTTTCCATGTGACACAGTTTAACATCTGATACTTCTCAAAGTTTATAATAAATGGCATAAAGATAGAAATTCAAGTAAATTACAAGCAAGATGCCACTGATTGAATCACATTACCGGGGAGTGTACAAGGTATTATCGCATTCTTAAGATAGACATATTCTGGATATTGTATCTACAAATAAAAAGGAGCTCAAAATAACCAAAATTACACAATTTTGCATATCTTTACCTCTCCTCGGAGAGCCATTGGCAATCCTCCACGCACTAAAACCTCTAGCTCCTCTTTCCAAGAGAACTCTTCTTCACCAATACCATCACCAACCAGGTTCAAACCCGGATTCACACTCCCATTATCACCTGAATGCACCTCCTGATTAGGGGGGTCAACCCGCTCTGCATCATAGAACTCATCATCAGAGTCCTCAGATTGCTTCTCTTCATCGATGGGTGCTAAAGATCCCCTAATTGTCCCCAAGCCATTAGCAGTTCCATTTTCAGCCAAGCTTTTAATTCCCTTAACTCGCTGACTCATCAATTGTTCGATGTGGCAAAGAGAGGGTCTAATCTTGGTCCAAATTTGAATTTTGTGTGTTTTTGTATCTTTTTCAACTGTTTTTTCAAGTGATCCATTTTCATGCGAGTTCTCTAAATTATCGGTGACTTGAATTTCTTTCTCGGTTTTCTCTTTTGGTGTTTCTGTCTGCTGTGGTTTATCTTCTTCGTCTTCCCGTGTTGTTAAATTTTTCGTTTCTTTTTCAGATGACTTTTCATCTGGTATTGGTATCTCAGTCTCAGCTTGTCTTTCAAGAAAGTTGTTCCATCTATCTGATCTCTCCTCCTCTTCTTCCTGAGATAAAAGGAAATAAATAGGTCAATCTGAGAGGTCAATAGGAAATATAGAAAAGAGAGCGCCAAGGACAGAACAGTCGACTGAGCAACTTAGTTCAGCATAAATGACAAATGTTGAAGATAAGCAGCATCTAAAGAAGCCCAAAGATGAGGATTTGAATGCAGATAAGCGAGAATTGGAGTAACCCAACATCAAAAGTGGAGCAAGATTTTATCACTCTATGAGGGTTACTAATAACATAAAGTGAAGAATAAAGAGCCAGGTATAGATTGTTTAGGAGTTCAACTGATCGAACATCACTACAAAACCAAGCAACTTTTCTATGAAGGAAGAAGAATGGATGTAGAACTCAGAAGTATACAAACCAAGCAACTTTTCTATATAGCAAATTTTAAGCAACTAGACTGCAATTTAAGCACTGAAACGTATCGGTTTTACCTCTAATTGACAATTTGAGACATACCTTGTAGATGTTTGCATATTCTCTATATCTCTGCAAATGTTGAGGCCGTACAGCAAATCCATAAGCATCCCTGAACAAATTCTAATTAACAATAAGCATCCTTGAACAAAGTTAATTAACAGTACTAATCACAATAATCCCATCATGCTACATTGCAGTGAAACATTGAAAAAATTAATTGAACTCGCCCCAATTAGTTACCTACACTCAACTGCCATAGAGATCTGGGTCGATCAATGAAACCATTAGAAAGATCCCTAATCAGAACATCAATCGGCCACAATGAAGATTCAATGTTAAAACCCAAATCGCCCCCTTAAACCCTAGGTTAGGGGATCGGGAGATGCCGCTTTTCTAGAACTTTTGCAATTTCGATATTCTTTTCCAAAAAGGGAATACACGATAACACGGAAACAGTGGAGTACACCTCGATTATCACCCACATTATCCAAATTTAGAGATTGATATCCGTAAGCGGAAAAATCGGAAAAAAGGAGATAAATCCAGAAAGTTAGTATTCTCACTTGCATTCAAACAATATACATAAGATCGAGCAATACCGTGTCCTATAATAAAAATAAGCGGCAGAGATCTGGAGACATGGATCCGATTTGGATTAAGAAAAGCAACAGATAGAAGTCGGAAATAACAAACCTCTTGTGCTCAAAGGTAATGAGAGGCAAGCTCTTCCCCTTCATTTTAGCGTTGTAAACGATACCAGAGAGAAATATCAAATATCCCCTTTTTATTCTTTCGCTATGCTGTCGCTGTTCTTCATTGAAGAACAACAAAGATCTCCGCTCCCCCGGTCGTTAGACTAGAATCTGAATCTGAGTGAAGTGACCTTATGATAATTTTTCCTTTTATAGTTTTCTTTTCAACAGTTAAATGTGCAGATGAGGGACTGGAGAAGATGAATAAACCTTCTCCTCTGTTCTTGCTCAGATTGAAGGAGAATACTGAGACGGCTATTTTATTAGCTTCTAACTGCACGCGGTTCACAGCTCCTTCGAGATCAACGGAGGTGAAAAACAGATCTTATGAGGCCGTCGCCGTTCGCGCTTGTGGATCTTGCTATAATAGTATGTACGAATAAATGCGCTATTGAATTTGAAGGTGAAAAATATAGGATTAAGATTAGTGTGAAAATAATATTAATCGGAATAATATAGAATAGTGTGAATTTTGTATTATTTTTTAATAGTGGAAATAGTAATTGAAATATATTCGGAATAGTATTAATTTGAAGAGTTTAAATCGAGTAGGATTAAAATGTTCTCTTATTTTCGTTATTTTCATGTTCTAATTATGTTTTATATTCTTATCTTTCAAACAGTTGATTCGAACTCTTCAACATGATCTCCATATTAAAAAACTTGAAAACCAAATTTTATATTTTTGAAACTTTTTTTGCTATTTTTTAGATAGCTACAAAATTGTTGTTTTTTATAGTCCATTAAAAAACAGAGATTTTTGTCAAGATATGAATTAGGATATGTTGGGTTCTTATGGTACTTAAGGCAGCGGAATTTCAAAATTTTAACAAGAAAAGTACCAAAAGAGATCATCATATGCAACTGAAATCAAACCAAAATCTATTTCCAAATCAATAAGCATCATACTTTTAGTTTCTTATCTCCAAACAAGAAAGGAAGGTCCTTGAGATATAGGGTTGTAGCCTCCACCTCCTTGTTGATGCTAATGGTGGTTGATGTGTGCGTGACCTAGAACGTCTTGCACAAAGATGAGACTTCAAAGTAGAAGTATTTCACGGTATCCACCAAAAAATTAATTAGAAACCAAAGTTTCCTCATGCTAGAGAGTAGTAGTTTGGTCGCTCCTTAATCATTATCCTCCAAGAAAACTAGATCTTTATTCTAGGGTTTGTGGGTTCTCAACACATGAGAGATCAAAATGGGAGAGAGAAAGTTTTGGCTCTCTAAGGAAGATGAATAATCATTAGATTAAAACTCTAGGTAGTAGGGACCTCTTTAAATAGCTTTCATGTTGTTTAGAAGAGTCCCCACCTACTAGACACGATTCCCACGTTCTCCACAATTTCCATAATTAATTTGCTAAAAAAATAGTCGATTCCCACGTTCTCCACAATTCCCACGTTCACCTACTGTGCGATGCCGCATGTCGCATGCGGCATAGACCTACATCTTATTTTACATCAAACTGTTTATCTTTTCGCAAGCTTTCTGAAAATTCGTAGAATACTGAAAACAGAGCTACGGTTGATGAGATATGCCCGTTTTAAGTTCTGTTCACAAACATCATGGGAGAAATACAGAAATCTTTGCTGCCCACAAAAACTCCTTTTTGTGGCTCACAAAGTTTCTTCCATTTTGATCTTTTCCGATATTTGGATTTTATTAAACCATTTAATTAAATCCATAACATTATATAATTATCCAAATAATTATTTATCTCATGTTTAGGTATAGAACTCAATTTATCATCCATGTCATACATGTCAAATAAATCAATGAGTCTTTCTAATTAATTCTTTATTGGTGTGACCATGTGAGATCTATGTCATTTGGCAATAAAATCTGAAACTCCTTTCGATTCCATAAATTACAAGTGGCACCTAGCAATATGCATTGTAATTACCCAAAAGACACAGATGATAAGTACTTGCTATATCACGATCCCTAAAGCAACAATTGCCTCGTGTCAATTCCATGTCTCACGATATCATGAATAGATTCAAGGTAGGAATGTGTCATCCTTGCAAATCCATTCATTTCTTGATTCTAAAATAATTCAGTAATTATGATTAACTCCTTAATCATAAATGTGCATATACTTGTATTATTTCATCAAGAGGCCAGTGATATCATCACTTATTTACATGAGAGGTATTGGTATTCTTGATAATTATTATCTCTCCACATACGAGATACATACTAAGATAGAATCTGTATGACTGTCAATTACGGACAATGTTGGATAATACCCATGAATACGTATTCTCATGTGAGAGAAACAATCATCTCATACCTTAGAATTCAAGACACAAATAAAACATTAATGACACAAACACAATCCATATTAAATGTTTTACTTTGGTCATGTCCAATCCGCTGATCTCCATCAGGTATCCATTTGATTAGATTGACAACTACTTGTCATATGATCTGTAGAACATGATTATCATCTAATTCAAATGTTAATCTTATACCGGTAATTAATGTTCCTTGTTAATTACCAAGATTAGAGACATTTAAAGTATTCATTAACTCATGTATAGAGTTCCACAATTTTAGGTCCTCAACCTGAATTATCTATAAGTAATGAAATACTCAAGGAACAAAATGATAAACAAATCATCCAATTACATGAACAAAACTTAGAATACAATCATCATATATTTGACTTCTATATACAACACTAACAGAATATGTGTATCTCAGTTTGAAATATTTACGTGAGAGTTATCATTCTCTAGCTAGCACATCTCTATTTTTTTTCTCTCACGCATCTATTTTGGAAAGTTTGTATTTGATATTACAAAGAATATAAAAATTGTATTATGCATTTATGCTAGTAGATATTTTTCTCTAAGAAAATGTTGTAATTCACATATATAAACTCTGTATTGTTTTTGTATAATGGAGAACTTTTGATAATAATTAATATTTTTCAATTTTAATTGTATTTAAATCTTGCTAATTTTATACTTATCTAAAAATTATTACAAAAATTCAAAATATATAAAATTAGGTCTACGAGCACATTTTAATATGGATATCATGTTGAGTTATTGAATTAACAATCTGAACTTTGAAAATGGAAATAAGAATGTGAATCATAACGACACGCAGTAGGCATTTATCCCTACTCTTTATTTATTATATTTACAACGATATTAGATCAGCAAAATAATGCTAATTCAATATTATATATTTTGATGAGAGAATAATGTGTTTAGAACTTTAGATTGCATTCAAATAAAAATAATAATATTGGAGGATAAATTTAATGCCGTTATTGTTAGTGGCATCGTACACCATTAGATCTACACCATTCATCACAAATTTAATGTATAGCTAGATTTAATTATTTTATCTCATTTTCTTTCTTTTATATTTCTCTCGGTAACTTTCAATTTATGTTGCATGGATACAGATATGAGCACCGTACCGTATACGATACGACAATTTTCAAAACAATAAGGCGTTACAACGATACAGGTACGGATATCAATACGGTATCACCTATTCACCACAATAAGTGTTTTAAATAGCTAGTTATAGCGACGCTATAGCTTTTTCAGACTTTAAAACTATAGCACTATCAGCCGTTTTTATAGCTAGCTATAGTGACGTAATGACAGAGTTATAGCGTTTTTTTTAACCTTTCCGTAATGACGCGATAATCAATATTTAGAGCCTTGACTGCAATTGATTCAATACAACTAACTAACTGCGGTTAATGACAATAAGAACTTGACCTTTATTTTCTTTTAAAAAAAAATTTGTTAGGCTATTTTCATATCTTATTACTAATGCTAATTATATTTTTTTTTTCCCAACATCTATTCAAATTTTGGATTATCTTGGCCTTGCAAAACTGTAGCTATTTTTGCTTCAACTTTTTAATTCCTGCAATTGTAATATTCTCTTTGCTTGATATTTTTTAACTCTTCATTTATAAAATATTTATTGACTTAATTAATTTAAAGAGCTATTTTGATATCACTATATACGTCTAGATTCATTAATACTTGCATGTTTGTATGAAAGAGAACAATTAAATTCATTTATATACTAAAAGGAAGTTTGCTACATAAATTTTTTACATGGTGAAATATTTACACGCTAATGTTCACTTTAAAATTTTACATGCATGTATTAATTGGATATTAAATTGTAAACAATTCACTCAGCTCTCAAAATTACAATATATGCACTCAATGTAGCACCTCTTTTTTTATAAAGCTTTTTATTTCCGAAGTCAATTGAAGTAATGGAAATAAATGTAATGAGGATTAAATTTGAGTATGTATCCTCTCAGGTACCTGTACAATTTATATAAACGGACAGTCCATATTAGTTCCAGCCGAGCTAAACTCAATCCAGTGCCTGTAAAAACTGTAGGGGTACTGTTTTGAGATTTGTGTCAAGTTAAAAGAACGGTCTAGAATTAATACTTGAACCTCGAGTATATTCAAAATGATATAGATTTAGTGTCATTGGATGCCGCTAAAAGAGTGACACTTTATTTCGATTTATGAGTTTGTATCGTTTTTACGCTTCTAAGTATATATATATATTTTTTAGTAAAAGTTGGAGGTCAAGTCACTTAACTATTTAATATCTACAAAGAACTTCTCTTCTGGATTTTGAATCTGCAACCTCCCACACGAAAAGTCTTTGTCACTAAACTAGAGGTTGATTATCTTCTAAGCATATTTTTTGTGTGTCTCATGTGATATGTTGTTTTAGCTTAGGAAATATATTCCAGTGAGAGAGATCTATATCAGCAGTAGATTCATATCTCAAGAGAGAAGCATCAAAATTTGACCGTTGAAATATTTAAACGGTTGGAATGAAAAAAAAAAAAACATGAACATGTTTTTTTTAAAAGAAAAGCAGCATCTCTAATTTAGTAACTTGTGAGGGTGTGGATAATAATGTTGTTTTAGAGTATTTATATTAGGATTTATTTTTTAAGTTTTTTAAAGCAGACACTTCTATTTAATTTTTGATATGTTACATAATTTCTAATTTAGATGTAACACATAATTTCTGATTTTAAGATAAAATTAAGTAAAATTTGTTATGTTTGGCTCCAAAAGAGCGATAAACGAAAAGAGAGGAAAGAGACCTCATGTAATAGGAATGATTTCTTGGTAAAAATCTTATAAAGAATGAACATGAGTAATAATTTCATATTAATCTGAATTAATCCATATGTTCTCATTTTCAATAAAATCTCATGTATGCAAGGTTATAATTGACAATTTAATAGCATATGCAATAAGAAAGCCGATATAAAATATTATTTCTAATACAATAGGATATGATTGATTAATTAATCTTTCAAAATCTAGCATGGTGTATTGGAAGCACACAAAATCATATCTAGAACTCCAGTTAATAAAAAGATAGATCCTCCTGTTGTGTATAAATACGAACCTTAAAAAAAATCTTATAGAAATACAACATTAGGATTAAATTTAAAACAATTTAAACTTTAATACGTTAATCAAATTGATCAATTTAAATCAACTGTTAAATACTCAAAAGTCGAAATTAAATATCTTTAGTGAAAAACTAACAAAGTGTTGTCCTCATGAACAAAAGGAATACAAATTCTTATCATATCTAAAATTCAAACGAAGTGTTGCCTTCTAGTCCGAAATTTTTATTTATACCCTTTAAAAAAAAAACCAAAACACCTCAAATTATGGAGAATTTTAAAAATACCAAGGCATTCAAACCAATCTGCGGACCCATTCTTGGAGGGTCGCAGATTGGCTTGGAGGCCCCTCAAAATCTTAAATATATTTAATATTACAGTCGTTATTTGAGTTTTTGGGGGGCCGCCAAGCCAATCTGTGGCCCCCCCAAGAATGGAGCCGCTAATTGGTTTGGAGGCCCTAGAATTTTTTTTTGGTTTATTTTTTTTTCAATTGTACTCAGTAGTCAGGTAACCTGAGGCGATG
This sequence comes from Carex littledalei, assembly GCA_011114355.1. Classification (NCBI taxonomy): domain Eukaryota; kingdom Viridiplantae; phylum Streptophyta; class Magnoliopsida; order Poales; family Cyperaceae; genus Carex; species Carex littledalei. The sequence continues at coordinate 6,393,015 of CM022104.1, forward strand.
TGAATTCATATCTCAGAGGATATGCACTCAAGAGATGGTACAGAGATGGACAATAGAGAGAGGTGAAAGAGTAGGCGACTGAACTTTTAATACATTACAAGGTTGATGGAGATGTACTACGCCACATAAGATCTGTGCGGAGGTGTAGTGAGTGCGGTCCCAGATCCGGGACAGAAGCACAAGCCCTTGCCTCCTGCGTGACATCCGGTCGGTTGATGGAATTATTAGATCAGGTACTTGGTACTACTGCTGTGCTGCCAAAAGGTCTTTACCAGTAAAATATTCTCCGGGATTACATCAAAAAAGGAGAGAGAAAAAAATGTAAAAGGGATTACTATTTTACCCGACATTTTTATTAATATCCAAAGTTAATTAGAAATTAATATTTATGTTCAGAATTCCCGACTTTCGCTAAAAATGTCCAAACCGGTCATAAAAGAAGTAATTTAGCGTAATTTAACGTAATTAGTGTAATTCAACATAATTTTAAGTAATTTAGTGTATTTTAGTATAAATATGCTAATTATATATCAAAAGAAGTAATCTAACAAATAATTTAAACAGAAAAATTCAAATTTTCAGTGTTAAATTTCATTATCTTGCTCTTCGTAGTGTCTAAAAAAAAGAAGAGTAAACCGGCCATTTTATGGCCAGTTTGGACATTTTTGGCGAAAGTCAAGAATTCTGAGCATAAATATTAATTTCTAATTAACTTTGGATATTAATAAAAATGTCGGCTATTTTACTCAGCGGTCAAACCTGAAATTTTTTGTAACTCGTGTCAGGTTATTATTTATTAATAATATTAATTAAGGTGTAAGTACCAAAGCAGTGTTTAAAATTTAAAAGTTAAATGATTGCTTATTATGCCGGAAAAGGTGATCAAAGACTGGAAACAGAAAACAGTTGTGCAGTGTAGTGTTTGTGTCCAACAATGTACGAAGAAAAACAAACATAAATCATTTGGATCGCTGGTGAAGATTAATTTGAGTAGAATTGTTTTTTTTTCTAAAATGTTTAACTGAGCCTATAAATCTTCATCAAATTTTAACTATTTTTTCCTTATAACAAAACAAACACTTCCAGGGAAAACAACTCAACCGAAAAAAGTTGTTTATTTTATAAGTAACTTTAGACAACTATGTGACTATATATTCTATAGTTTTTTTTTTTTTTTTTTAAAACAACGCGAGTCAAGCCCTCATTTATATTAATCTTAATTGGTTACATTGATTGGGTTTTCGAGTGGCGAAAACCCGTTAGAAAAAACAAGAAATAAAAGCAGAGTAAAGAAAGAAAAATAAAGAAGAATGAAAGAAACATAAATAGAAATAAAATAAAAACAGAAAAGATCATCTGGTGGCCTCAATTATCATTTGAACTACGGATTAGTTTGTCTAGCGCCTCTTGAGTTTAGAATTCTCTATTGGTCTCTAACTTCGCTCACCAGTTCCTCAATCGGTTTAGATTTTTCATTGAATATCCGATTGCACCTTTCTCGCCAAATTACAAAATTACTCAACAACACCATTCCTGCTGTCTATCATTAAACGTATGTTTGATCCTCCCGGCGGCCCCTGCCAGTATTCATGGTTGTGGTCCCTCACCCCTAATGTACCAAACCCGAGAACTGGCATTCATTGAAAAGATGTTCGATAGTCTCACCTTGAGCTCTACACATATAGCATATGCTCGGTAGATTGAACCCTCTTGCTTGCAAATTCTCGGCCGTCAATTTTTTTTTTTTTGTAGTAATAGCCAAGCAAAGACCTTGCATCTAGGAGATACCACCAACTTCCATATGTTGTATATGTCTGACATAATCCCCGTTCCTCCTATCATTGTTAGGTAGGCTGACTTGACAGTAACCGTCCGCCCTCCTTTGGCTTCCAGATGGCATCATCCCTTTCCAACCGAGACCCCCGTAGCCTGATTGAACGACCAGCTGCACTTGATGAATTCGCTACAAGAGCACAAGTTCTAGCCGCGCATCGATGGATAGGGATTGCCTGAATAAAGTGGCTATGTCTGATTTATTGAGGAAGACTTGCAGAGTTGTATCTGTTGCCAAAGCGTATGTGTACAGTGTTGGAAAGCGAGAAGCACCGTATTGCCCATCCCCGGGATCCGAGCAATAAAAGTCTCGCTGAATTCTTGCACCGTATCCAGATTTTTTGCGAAGAAGTTGGAATCCACTAACCCTAAACCACCTGACGCACCGTACAATAGACTAGAGATTTAATTCCACATTTTCGGCTCTGCACTTAGCCACTGCCACTGCCACTTCAGTAGAAGCGCCAAATTAAAACTCTTGAGGTTTAGTACTCCCAGTCCTCCACTCTGTTTATGCGTGCACACTATTTGCCAATTAGCTAGGTGAATCTTTTTCCTATCCAGCTGCACCCCATGCCATAGGAAATTACGCCTCAACTTGTCTATATCTAACACCCATTGTGGAATCTTGAAGACGGTCATGTAGTAAACCGGTATAGATGAAAGAACCGCATTGATAAGCACAATTCTACCCGCTATAGATAAGAATCTAGCTGCCCACCCCGCTAGTTTTTTGCTTATTTTTGTATCAGGGGTATAAATGCGACTTTCGACAGGTTACAATCCGATAAAGGCAGACCCAAGTATCTGATTGGGAATGAACCTCGTTTGCATTCGAGGAAAAGGGATAAGTCAATGACATCTTCCTGTGGGTCACCCGTAGCCACCAATTCTGATTTATCGAGACTCACCGAAAGACCCGATATTGATTAGAACCCCAAAAGTACTATTTTCAGGATCTGCACCTGCTGCATCTCTGGTTTGACAAAAAACAGAGCGTCATCTGCATACAATAAGCACGGATTCATGTTAGCTATCGACATTCTCAAAGCACCCGAGAATGGTAGAGGTTTTCTACTCAAAGGGCAGGCTCTCCTTATATGGCCTTGCTTCTGACAAGAGAAACATGTGATGTTGCTCTTGCATTGATGTTTCATGTGGCCCTTAGCAAAATAATGGAAACACCTAGCCTCCTTCATTAGGCGCTGCTTCTGCTCTTGTAAATTCTTGTGCAGTGGTCTTAGTTAGTGAAAGGATTTCTTCGCTTTCTCTGAACTAGTGTCCATCCGTCTTGGTTTTGTGGTTCATTTTCATTAATGGGTTGCTTGGTTTTAGGTGGTGTTTGGGTTTTCTTGGTTTCTGGGATTACCCGTTGGTTCTTGGAAGGGGGCTCTTGCTTTGGTGGTTGTGTCTTGGCGTGGGTTACTACTTCGGCGTAGTCAAGTTTATTGGGATGTGATAAGTCCAAATTGAACTACTAACTTTCAGTATAAATTAATATACTTTTTAACCCTAATTCTAGTTGCGTTCAGATCACAAACGCATGATCCTACCGTGTAATATAATTGGGGTGTCGATCCACAGGGATAGTGTATTGGATTTCTAACAATTTTTACTAGTCTAGGTACTTGAGGGGTTTTCAGATCGAGTTTAAAATAGTTTTTAATAATAAAAAGGTAGGGTTCAATACCCTCAAGGTTTATGCGGTGGCGCTAATTGTGCTAATGTTTGGGTTAAACAATTAAATAGAGATTCTCTAGGGTTCAGGTTCTCTCCTTCTTAATTATGCAAAATATAAGTTCAGACGTCTCTCTACCCCACATGCGACCTGTCACCCCGTATACGGCCTAGATTGTCCCACAGCTACCCCGCATGCGGCACTATCACTACCCCGTAGGGCGTGCTGGGTTTCTGTGTACGTGATTTGAAAGGTTTTCCGATCTTGCGATTGGCTTTTGGGGTATCAATTCAAAGTATTATAGGTATGCAATTATCTTTCTCACACAAACACAATTGATCAATTCCTATTCTACCCTTCAATTAAATATCCCAAAGACCCTACCTAGTCTAGGTGTTTCCTACTACGATCTAAATTACCAATTTACGCTATCCTGCCAAGGGAGCCCACTGGGTTCTAACTCTAGTCTTTGAACCGCTGCCAGGCCTCGTTAGCCAAAGTGTTACGTATACTTACATGCATTATCCCCCTCACACCGGGATGCAACGAAATCATACACCTATTGGTATGTGGAGGTTTACTGGCTTATGGTAGACATAACTATGTATGCAATGATTTAATAAAAAGGGTTTAAACAATAAGACAAACTCAAATCAACATACACAAAACATAAATATATATTAAACATAATTAAGAATTCGATTACAACCCTCACCCTAGAGATAAGAAGTTTAGTTCATCATGGCTATAGCAAAATAAAAGGAATAAAATAAATAGAACATAAATTACAACTCAATTGAAGATAGATGAACCTCTCCCTCCTTAGATGACGCATTCTCATCTTGTTTGGCTTCCTATGACTACCCTTCGCTCTCTAAGTAACTCACTAACCTAACCTACCAATGATTCTATAGACTTAACACAATTAAACACGCACACTAAACAATATGGGTATTTATAGCCTTCCTAATATAAGAGATGGGTAGTGGAAGTAGTGGAGGTAGTGCAAACTTGGAGTGCACTTCAAGTCTGCTTAGATGAAACCAAAAATAGCTATGAAAGCTTGCCGCTGAAGCAATTGCGTCAATCTAGAAGAATTCTACCGAAAATAACATCAATGGTGGAGATTTGATCAGAATCTACACAGTCCGTGGATCGTGCGGCATAAATCTATACCGCATGCAGCATAGGGGACCCCGCACGACTTCCTGACTTAGCGGATTTTGCAGTAATTTTGTCATTTCGCATGTTGTGCACTTCGTGTGAGGTGTTGCATGCTCTATGTGATGCCCTGATTTGGTGCTATCTTCAAAAATCGTCTAAATTCGACACTTTTGCTCTGTTTTTGGCCTAAATATGCAACTTTTTCAAAAACCTGCCAAAAAGACCTAAAAACATGTTTGCGGTAAACAAATCGGAAAAATTGTTACTTTGCATTCACTTTTTGTTATTTTTCGGAAAAAAAGATATGAATTTTCACTATATGTTTTGGTTTTATCGAGGTGTGGTACTCCATGGTTGCAGTGGTGAGTTGGTTGGTGTGAAGGCATGAATATCGCCCTCGGTTTGCCATCTCCTCCGCTTCTAAGTTGGTGGCTTTAGGATTTTTAATTTGTTGTTGGTGAAACATCCTCTATATATTCTATAGTTAGATATATAAAATACTTGTTAGGCTAATCTTAAAGTTACAACAGAGGATTGGAGGAGTCATTTTAGTCCGTGTAACACCAACTTCAAAACCTATCAAATCGACTATCAACGGTGAATCAAAACCGTTCAAACCGATCTACTTCATTAGTTGTGCGTTTACAGCCAAATTTATCATTTTTCAAATTTATTTAATATCAAGTCAAGCAATCAGATGTGAGAGTTTTTATTTAGTAGTTTGAAGTCTTTCCAATAAGTTTTGGAATTGGTGTCATATGACACTAATATCATACTAGCCGGACTCGATATAACCACCCTAAGTTTAAATGTTTTTGCTATAAAAAGTATCGCAGGGGCTAGCTAGCAAAAGGTGAAGAATAACTATGGCCAGAGGTGGAGGTAAAGAGAGAGTATGAGATCAATTGACTTTTATTTTTTTAAATTTTTTATATTTATGTATGATTTTCTTTATAATTTAGAGTAAAATGTCAAGAAATTATAAAATTGACCTCTATTTTTCATACGAAAATTTTACAGTTGACCCCATATATATTTGACCCCCATAATTCAAAAGTCTGACTCTGGCTCTGACTATAACAATTCTTCATATCTTGCGGCCCTATTCATACAAACAATTGATCAAGCATTTAAGCCTCATGGCCTGACGTGCATTGTAGTAAAAGTAGCACGTGCGTTGTGGGATCTAAATCTGACTAGATCCGTAAAACATGAGTCCATATCTTCTCAAATATGCTGAATCAAAATTCAAAATTAATTATGTGCCTATTTATAATATAGAGAGTCTGATTTAAGATTCGTGTCTGATCAGGGGCGAATTCACATTTAATGAATGGGGTCATTCATTTTCAACTTTTTTGTATTTAGATTCTATTTTGAATATAGATTAAACTAAAATATTATGGACAGTGTGAAATTGATTCTCATTTGTAATATAAATTTTTATATACTTGACCTCTATAGTCTAAAATTCAAAACAGTTACAAAAACCTTATTTTTTCATACAATTATATTAACAGAAAACAAGAAAAAAATTCAATCAAAAATTTATGAAGATGAGCATAAAATATATACTCATCTCAATATTAAACTATCTTACTCGTAGGAATTAGATAAACATTTTAAAACTAATACTAAACAATTACAAATTTGTATAAGAAACTATGCATCTTAAAAAAAAGTTGTACTGCATTCTATCAATACCATTACACAATCATAATCGTAAATCTAAAAAGGAATTAGTTGAAGAAACGGATCCCTTTTGTAGGTATCTGATTGACTTTGATCTGACTGGAATTAATCTGGTCCGTCCGTTTGTAATTTGCTTGAGTCAGGTACCTGCGAGGATACATATTCGTTTGCTGGTACGCACATGCACGTTCTCTCTCCCTCTATGTGCAGGCTTGAAGTGAATCCAAACACCTGTGAACAAATTCTGATGCTGATCGAACGGACATCGACTACCCCTCCTTCGCTTTCCAGTCGAGTCTAATTTTCTTATTTTGATTCTTTTCACCTTGGTCTTTTATTAGAGGCGAAGTCAGATATTCAAGTTATATGAGTCAAACACACAATGAAGGTTCGGTCATGCCAAACATCACTAGAATCTTTCTTGACTTTCTAAACTGAGAAATTTTTTCACATCTTGCATGTAATTTGAGAAAATTAGAACAAATGAGGTTGGTTTTAGATTTTTAGGAATAATTATGATGAGTAGAACTAGGGTGTTCTTAAGTTCATCAAGCTCCTCGGTGAATTCAACTCTAAAATATATCAGATTGGCTTCCAACAACGAATCTGAACTGTTCGAATTTTAAACTTTTGAATTAATTTAGTATTAAGTCAAGCGGTCAAAATTAGAAGGTTTATAAATTAATTTTGTTGCATTCATTTTCTGAAAGTTTTTTGACCACTTGACTTTATACAAAATTATATCCAAAATTTAAAATTTTCACATGTAGCCGCATCACTTGTAAGGTAGATGAGATTTCAACGGTTCGGATTCGTTGTTTGAAACCAATTCGATAGGTTTTAAAGTTGAGTTCACAAAGGGACTCGATGAACTTTAAGTACACCCCAGTTCTACTCTAATTATGATTGTAAATAATATACAATTTACTGTTTATTTGATTTCCGACTCAAACAACTGAAGTTTAACTTGTATAAAAAAAAAAAAAAATCAAATTAGAGTTGTGGATAGCTCGCTCGATCTCGATGTCTTTTCAACCTAGCCACGAGCAAAACACATGATTTGCATAAAACCATTTACATATTTGAATTTTGTATCAGAAGACTAAGATAATATTCTCCATGTTGTAATAGGCTGTGAGTCTAAAATTTGAGTAGAGATTTTGGTGGATATTAAAACAATTGGTAACTTGCACCTAAATTTACTTAAAAAAAGAAAAAAAAAGAATTTCTCTTTGCTCAAATCGGTCATTCGCCTCCTGTAGAAAAGGGAAAAAAATTAGAATGTTTTACGAGTAGCGTGACTCGAACCCTAGAAAGCGCAATGACCAAGTAACTTACAGAAAACCACTAGACCATAAGCTAATTTGAGTTACAATGAAGAAAATAATAAATATGAGTCTCTATAGCTAGCGCCGTGAAACTAAAAGCTTCCAGTTCCAAGTCTAAACCTTCGAACAAAACCCTGTCTCCCTCCAAATTCTCGCTGCTCTTCTTCGGTTGGCGGGCGCCTCCCTCTCTGAACCGCCATGGCGCGGTTAGAAGAGAAACTCCGGTGCACGAAGGAACCCTACGCCGAGGAAGCCGGTTCACGACGCATGTATTTTTCTGACCCCTTCCCTTCTGTACTACTTACTGTCTATTAACATCGGTTTAGGAATTGAGGAAAATATTGAATCACATGAATCTCAATCTTCGAATTGAAGATGATCTAGCTTGTTTTACTATCTACTGTTTCATTTGGGACTTGGTAAATAGGGTTGAATGACACTCAGGAGCGTATATGACTAGCAGGTTGCGGATTGCCATGAATTAACCAATTTTCTCCAGGAGTAGGCAACAACCTGATTATAACCTATACCCGATTTTCAAAATTTAGGGATAGGCAAGGTAGGCAATTGCCTACCCTTGGTTCAATGTGGCTCCGCCACTGATGACACTCATGCAGGGGTAAAGATTTTAACAGAGCAGTTTTGGCTTTCATTCAGCGCACGAACCATATGCAGCGATTTTGGATTCTATAGTCCGTACGTTGCATGAATCCAAAACTGCTCTGTTAAAATCTTTACCCTTCATACGGTCATGCTTATGAAGAAGTACCCTTGTATATGTCAGTTAGAAATTTTAGTGCAGACTTTACTAAAACCACTATTTCAGGCTTTCAGCAATTAACACCAGGCCTAATTAGAACTGTACTGTAACATATATCTAATTTATCTTGTAGAAAGAGCATTTTGTTTAGTACACTATCTGGAGAGGAGATTCAAAAATCAGCTGAGGTGCAAGTATGGAAAAGCAATATTTATGATGTCACTATGAAACCGGTTGAAAACGGCCTGCTCGATCAAAGAATGGTATATAAGTACTTGAACTTTTAAATCAATAATTTTTACTTTCTGACTTCTCATGTCCCCGAGTTTTCAGTTTTTTTATAACGTTTATAAATTAGGGAGCTCTACCTTGGTTTTGTGACTCCGATTGGGTTTCATTTCTAGCCTACCCCAACTTGTTTGGGACTAAAGGCTTGGTTGTTGTTGTTTATAAATTAGGGAGCGGCAAATAAAGCAGGACATTGCACAACTTGTCATGGGGGATTTACCGACTGCCCAGGGCACTTTGGGTATGTAAAACTTGCTCTTCCTGTTTACAATATCGGCTTCTTCGCTAACGACTTGGACATTCTGAAGTGCATATGCAAGGTACTTAAGGCAACAGTCACTTGCTATTTTCCTGATCTGCATCATGACACTTGATGGTAATTTTTTTTTGTTTTTTTTTCAATTTATTAACAGAACTGCAGTAGGATACTTCTTGCTGATAAAGCTAGGAGGGAGTTTCTGAGAAAAATGAGGAGTCCAAGAGCTGATGCGACATACAAAAAAAATCTTGTGAAGATAATAAGAGACAAATGCAAAGTTGCTTGTTGCCCCTGGTGTGGTTATATAAATGGTACTGTGTACATGTTTTGGTTCTCTTACCTCCTTTTGGGTTGGATTTTAAGAGGGATTTATTGCATCATTTAGAACTAATGGTCATGTGACAGTTATCAGTTAGAAAAGTTCCGTAGGATCATATCATATGTCCCTATTTTTTGTACGGATATGAACCAGACTTCAATGCGACAATACTGAATTGTATTTGTTGCTTCCTCATTCCCCTTTGTATGATTAACTTATTATCTTGATGAGTAGTAGTAAAATGCCTCTACTTTCCATGTCTCCACCCTTTATTGCATTTTGGCCTCATGCTGATAGGCATTATAATCATGAAAAGTGAGAATGTTTAGGAATAGTCACATCAGCTGATAATTTACAAGCCTCTTGATGCCCATCAAGTTGAAGCTGACATGGCACCGAATTTTACATTCATGTTGAAAAATGCATCTAATGGTTTTATTTTTTATTGTCGTTCTAAATTTTTTGTCCTTGAGGAATTAGAAAGCTGATATCTGGCCATTATTTTGTCTTTTCACACTCTCTCATTGCAATGGCACATGCAGGCACTGTAAAAAAGAAAGCGCCTCTTAGCATAATTCATGATTTTTCGAAGGGGCTTGATACAAATGTAGATGAGGTTCGAAAAGCCTTGTCTCACAAGAGAGACAAGTTCTCTTGCACTCCTCTTCCAGCTATAGACCCCCTGAAGATCCTCCTGCTGTTTAAAAGAATGCCTGACGAGGTAGCACCTTACTTGTGATTTGAATGAATGATTTGATGAAGGAACTCATAATTAACATTTTGGGCAGAATTTGTAATATTTGCAAACCTCCAGATATAGCATACGTCCCTGCAAAATCACGAGTATGATGTATCAATTTTAAAGAAACCAAGAATTTTGTATGGATGCCCTGCAGGATTGTTCCATCCATATGTCAAGGTTTTGCAGGGGTACTCCTGAAATTCTGCCTTTCTTTTGAAGTGCTTGTAAGATACACTGAAAAGTGCAATAAAGGGAGAGAAATGCAACCGAACATACGGAATAGTTATATTTTGCTCATTCTCTTCTCTCTATGTTTGTAGGATTGTGAATTGCTCAATCTTTATAGCAGGCCTGAGAACCTAATGGTGACAACACTAGCTGTACCACCTGTAACAATCCGACCTTCCAGCCTTGTTAGTTTCTCAAATTCCAGGTATACTTTTGTGTTTCACAGATTCTAGAAACTTTACCCTGAGCACCTTTTTTGGTTTTACAGATTGTAATGTATTGTGCATATATTGTTGTATATTGTTGAATTTTTCTTTCTCAAGTATCCATAACTTGGATTTGTTTGTTTCATGGCAGTAATGAAGATAGTATCACTGGTATCTTGAGAGAGATAATAAATACAAACTCAAAGCTGAGGGAGCATCTTGAAGCTGGTGACCCCCCTTACAAGTGCATTGTAAGACCATAATACTAGCTTTTCTCTAGAAATTATAAACACTTTGCTTCTCATTTCTTTTGTTTATTAGGATACACTATGGGCACACCTACAAATTAAAGTAGTGGAGTACATTAACAGCGAGTCTCCTTCTGTACCTGAATCGACAAATCGCGGGCTCGTTCAGAGGCTCAAAGGAAAGCAAGGACGGTTTCGTGGAAACTTATCAGGAAAGCGTGTTGAGTACACTGGTCGTACTGTAATTTCACCCGATCCAAATTTGAAAATAACCGAGGTTGGTAGCACTCTTATTTGCTGCAGTAGGTTGCATTGTAGCCTGAAAATATTGGTATTGTCGGAGTATGATATTAGTTTTGTTTTTTTTTTCCTGGGACCTCTTTGGCTGTTTTTTTTTTTTGGAGTTTCTTGGGTATACCACAATTTTATAACATTAATTGAGTTCTCAAATTGTCTTGCACAAAACATCAATAGAGCAATTAAGCAACAAGAGGAGCCAAACAACATGATTGAAGTTAAATTTAACAATGAGCACTAGTCTCGGCCACTGCAATTTTAGTGAAATTAAATTCAGATCAAGCAGCGCTGTCCTCTTTTTGGACCACTACATACTGGTAGAGCAGAAATTAAAAAGAGATAAGATATTCAAATTGATTCAAGTGCAATAATGAGCAATTTGATCTGTGTCTAACCTGTATTGCCTGTTTCTATTTCATTCTAGTTGGGAATTAGATCTAAAAATTGTAAGCGCATATACTATATTCCCTTTTTGTTCTCACCTTATTATAAGTAAATAGTTGGTTGTTAATGGTCCAGGTTGCTATTCCTGTTTTAATGGCAAAAGTGTTAACTTACCCAGAAAGAGTTTCCAACCACAACATAGAGAAGCTGCGAGAACGTGTGCGCAATGGACCCACAAAGCATCCTGGAGCAAACTTTATTACTCTACCTGATGGCACAAAGCTGTAAGCTGTTACTAGAGAAGAAAGAATTTTACAAGAGGATTTTCGGTACACGCTATTATCTTCATTTAATTTATACGGACTATTTGTTGATGCAGGCACTTGAAATATGTGGATAGAAAAATTGCTGCTTGTGAACTGAGACCAGGATATGTAGTAGAGAGGCACTTGGAAGATGGAGATATTGTCCTTTTTAATAGGCAACCAAGTCTGCATAGGATGTCTATTATGTCTCATAGAGTATGTCACTTCTCTGACCTATATTGTCTTTTTTCTGAATTTGAAAGTCAATTATAGGTTTAGCTTCTACTGACATGATGCTAATATAATGAAGAGAAAATATATATACCTAAATAACACTTATATCAAGTAGAAACTTTTGGTTTGGTGGCAACTTATGAGAACACTTTTCTTCAATTTAGGCTAGGATCAGGCCATGGCGAACACTCAGGTTTAATGAGTCGGTGTGCAATCCTTACAATGCTGATTTTGATGGAGATGAGATGAATATGCATGTGCCTCAAACTGAAGAAGCCCGGACTGAGGCACTCATGCTCATGGGGGTACAGTTGCCGTTTACCTCTGGAAAACCAGAAACTTGATTTTTAGATATCAGAATCCACTGTGGTCTCCTCTATTAATACAATTTTTGTGTTTTACCTTGTCAGGTGCAAAATAATTTGTGTACACCAAAAAATGGTGATATTTTGGTGGCATCTACTCAAGATTTTTTGACCACATCATTTTTGATAACGAGAAAAGACACATTTTATGATAGACCGACCTTCTCTCTTTTGTGCTCTTACCTCGGTGACGCTATGGAAGCCATTGACCTGCCAACGCCAGCTTTAATTAAAGTATTACCTTATCTCTTCATACATGCTTAGTATTTGAAGCAAGGATTATTTTGGTCTAGACTAATTAGTTTGCTTTTGTCAACCATGGATTACCTATTGTTACTAACTAATGCAGCCAATCGAACTTTGGACCGGTAAACAAGTTTTCAGTGTGCTTGTGCGGCCCAATGCACAAACAAGGGTTTTTCTGAATCTCACTGTTAAGGAGAAAATCTATAAAAAAAATGAGACGATGTGTCCAGCTGATGGTTGGGTGTACTTCCGCAACAGTGAACTAATCAGTGGGCAGCTTGGGAAGGCCACTTTAGGTGAACTATTTCCTCATTGTAATTTCCTAAATTTAGGTGATGGCTTAACTTTGGTTGTAATGCACTTTAAAAATTGAAGCTATAGTATGATTGATTAGCCTCTGTTCAGGAAATGGAAACAAGGCTGGTCTTTACTCGGTTCTTCTGAGAGATTACAATGCACATGCAGCTGCCAGTTGTATGAACCGTTTGGCCAAATTCAGGTACTTATTACCCAGCCAAACCATGTAATTTTGAAGATTTCATCTTATAAATTAGAGCATCTTTGTTGATTATAGATCTCTAATAATTGTGCAGTGCAAGATGGATAGGAAATCATGGTTTTTCGATTGGGATTGATGACATCCAGCCAGGGGAGCGTTTGAATGAACAGAAGAGTAGTAAAATTAATGAAGGGTACAAGAAATGTGATGAACTTATAACCTCCTATTCTGAAGGTCAACTTACTTTGCAACCCGGTTCTGATGCTGCCGAGACACTTGAACAACAAATAACTAATGTGCTAAATAAGATTAGAGAAGGTGCTGGAGATGTAAGAAATTAAAAAAACCCCATCTTAATCTCTATTGTTTTGTATTATCTTGATGTCTGGTGCACTTGTATTTGTTTACTTCTCAAACAGCCTGTGCCAATTTAATTTTTCTGATTAGGTGTGTATGGCGGAGCTGCATTGGAGAAACAGTCCATTAATCATGTCTCAGTGTGGATCAAAGGGTTCTCCTATTAATATCAGTCAGATGGTTGCATGTGTGGGCCAGCAATCAGTTGGCGGCAAGCGTGCTCCTAATGGCTTCATAGACAGAACACTTCCTCACTTTCCTGTCAATTCAAAAACACCCGCTGTGAGTAGAAAGAAATATCTGTATACTTTACTGTGTTGCAAGATTAAGAATAGAACACAATATGATCATCAGAAGTTTTTCCTGTAGGCAAAAGGTTTTGTTGCAAATTCATTCTATACTGGGTTAACTCCAACTGAGTTCTTCTTCCATACAATGGGTGGACGTGAAGGTCTCGTTGATACTGCGGTACAAATTTTTTAATTTTTAATCCATTATTGTTATCTTGCTATATACAAGTAAATTTGTATACCGAGTTTGCACGTGTATAATAATTACCTGAATTTTTTATTATATAGGTTAAAACCGCAGAAACTGGATATATGTCCCGTAGATTGATGAAAGGGTTGGAGGATCTTGCAGTGTACTATGACCAGACAGTTCGAAATGCAAGTGGTGGAATAGTTCAATTTATCTATGGAGATGATGGCATGGACCCAGCGAAGATGGAAGGGAAGGATGGTGTGCCATTAAATTTAGATCAGTTGTTTATGAAAGTCATGGTAATTATCTGTCACCTTCTTGAGACGAGCATCATATCTATATGGATGTCGTATTTGATACATTGTTGATGTTGATTTGTATTTAACACTCTTTTTAATTCTTTAAACAAAATACTATCTCAAATGTACATAATGCTAATCTGGACTATCTGAAAATAAAAGATTCTCGAAGTGGAGGCGATTTGGATGATTTTTATGTTTACAGAAGCATAATGGGTATTACTCATGAAGTGACAAACTATATATATATAAAAGAAACATTTCTATTTTTTTTTTGTTAGGCCACCTGTCCTCATCAAGATCAAGGTGTTTTATCTCCTTCAGAAATCCTGAAAATGACTGAAGAGAGGCTATCAAGGCTTGATACATCTCCTGAAGGTGGTTGCTCTGGTGGCTTTGTGAAATTATTACGAGATTTTGTGAATAAGCGTGTCACCTTGTGGAAAAATACGAGAAGGTCCCTTAACCTAGATGAGGAGTGTCTAGAGAATAAAGCCTCCTGTCCAGAGGAGAGAGTTGCTGCTAATATTTCTGGGATATCAGCCAAGCAACTTCAGGTTTGGTTATCCTGTATCCTTAATTTAATTCAGACTTAGCTGAACACAGTTCTTACCAAATTGAACCACTTAATGTCTGTGGAAATGTGAAATGACTAGTAAACCTTGAAAAGGACAAACGGAAGGTTCAAGGTTGCTAAGGTTTGGTATTTTTCGTTGCTGGAAGTTATTGAAAAGATGTTAATGTAATGATTGTTCCTCTATTGTCTGGATGTTAAATGAGATCATAATATTGTCATTTAGATCATCATTTTAATTTATTGCCTGTTCACATGTTCCCTTTTTACCCTTTTTTTGTACATTTCCAAATCCTTAATCACAAGGCCCATAATCTAGTTTATAATTAGTTAGAACTTGAATATGATGAACTTGTGCCCATTACATTCTTATTTCCATTTGCAATGTATCTCTTATACTCATACCCAAAATGACTCTATACATGGTTATATAACTACTTGAAGACCTTTCACCAATGTAAATACACCGAATGATCCCTAATTCATACATGAACTAAAGCTTGTTGCATAACCCAAATGAATTCTCTAAACATCTTTGCATAACCCAAATGAATTCCACTAAAGCTTGTTCTCACATAACTTGCTTTATCATGCAGGTTTTCTTGGAAACATGCACATCACGTTACCAACTTAAAAAGGTGGAGGGCGGGGCTGCAGTTGGGGCAATCGGGGCCCAAAGTATTGGAGAGCCTGGAACACAAATGACCTTGAAAACCTTCCACTTTGCTGGAGTTGCTAGCATGAATGTTACTCTTGGTGTACCTCGAATCAAGGAGATCATAAATGCGGCAAAAAATATAAGTACCCCTATCATCACAGCAACGCTTCTCTCTGATCGAGACTTGTTGTTGGCTCGCATAGTCAAAAGCTCTATTGAGAAAACTGTTTTAGGCGAGGTTGCAAATCGTATAAGGGTTGTAGTGAAATCAGGTCAACCATATGTTTCTGTGCTGCTTGATATGGAAAGGATTGACAGTTTGCATATGAAAATCTCTGCCGATGCAGTGCAACAGTCAATTTTGAAGCATCCAAAAATAAAGTTGAAAGCTGAGGTGATGAACTTTTACCACAATTCCTTTATTTGTTAATTTTTTGGTCGATGAAGCCTTCTATTTGTCTTCTTATGGTTAGAACTGTACGTTGAGGATACCTTGGTGGAAGATACAGTATGGAAAAACAATGGAAATTCATATTTATGTCATTTGTGATAGTTTTTACAGATTATCTTACATTTTATGTACTACAGCATGTCAGAGTGATACGAAATGACAAGCTTAAAATATATGCACCAGAGGTGGACAGGAGCAAGCTCCAGTATGAGCTGCATACTATAAAGTGCATGCTTCCCAAGGTCATAGTTAAGGTAAGTTTTACTTAGATATTTGGACCTCTTATACGTTTTTATTTATTTTTATTATTAATTATTAACTTGCATTGGTAAATGCTTGGTCACAAAAGGGTATCCCTACAGCTGAGCGTGTAGTTATCAGCGAAGAGAAGGGAGTTTACAAGCTCGCGGTTGAAGGGTTAGTTCTCTCTCTCTCTCTCTCTCTCTCTTACTGTGTATGTTTTTTCTTCTTATAGGTGTCATTATTGGCCAGCCAGCCAACATTGATTATATATATATATATAGTGATGCTACGATGCTTTGGGAAGTAAAGATGATGTTTTACTTCCCGCTCATATCTCTATTTCCAAAGTTCAAATAGTTAATCTGAACTTCTCAACATGATCTTCATATTGAAATGTGCTTGGAGACCAAATTTTACATTTTTTGGAAATTTTTTACTATTTTTTTAGAATTTTTTAAAATCATTGTTTTTTTTAATTTTTTATTATTTTTTTATTTAATGAAAAGCTGTGATTTTCAAAAATTCTAAAAAAATAGTAAAAAAATTCCAAAAAATGTAAAATTTGGTCTCCAAGCACATTTTAATATAAAGATCATGTTGGAAGGTTCGAATCGACTATTTGAACTTTGAAAATGAAGATATGAGTGGAAAGTAAGACACCCTCTTTACTTCCCAAAGCATGATAGCCCATCTCTCTCTCTCTCTCTCTCTCTCTCTATATATATATATATATATAATATTTTGTAGTAGTCAAACTACCTACTAATAATTTTATTAAACAAATGAAAATATTTACTATGCTATATATGTAGGGTGTTATCAGGTTGGTAAAGAAAAGTTTATAATTAGTCTTGTTTGGTCGAAATTGTTAATAAAAAGTTGAAGGTTAATGGACGTTACTAGCTAACCTACTGCAACCTACTTATTGTCGCTTTCCAAAATTTGCATCCAACTAAACAAGAAGGAAAAATTATGACCTCCCTTTTTATTCCATTCCCTTGCCTCTTCTCTCTTCACCTCCTGCTAGCCAGCATGTTAATGCACTTATATCCCAGGTTTCTAATCTCTACTGTTGTATTCTTTCCAAAATTTTATTCTGGTAGCAATTGGATGAGGGTATCAGATTTAGTGTTGCGCTGCAACTTTGCAGTGTGGGATCTAATGGTACAAGAGGCTTCAACATGTGTACAATTTTGAGATTCGGACAACCGCCCCCCTGTATCCAAAGAAAAATAAAAAGATCCCACCGTGCAACTTTGTAGTGAGGCAGAGGATAAAGGATCCATTGGATAGGAGTAGATTGCAATTTACTCAGGGGTGGAACCATAAAATTGAGATTGGGGGGGCTAGATGATAAGTACCATGTAATTTTATTTTAGAGGGCTAATAGTATTTTGTAAAAAAAAATTTTGAAGGGCCAAAATGAAAAAATTCAGTTTATTTGGGGGGGGGCTTAGGCCCCTTTCCCCCTCTACATTCTTCTGCCCCTGAAATTTTTACTCAGTTTTTAATATTTAATTATTTTATGGTTGTTTTTTTTTCCTGAAATTAAATCGAGATTGTAGAGCTTACTTGATATTTACTGGGTTGTGGTATTTGGTATCATAAAAATAACCAAGTGGGGTTATAAACATTTTGCAGCACAAACCTTTTGGCTGTGATGGGAACTCCAGGGATCGATGGGTGTAAAACAAAAAGTAACCATGTGATGGAGGTGCAGCGCACTCTCGGCATTGAGGCTGCAAGGCAGTGTATCATCAATGAGATACTGTACACCATGAACAGCCATGGAATGAGCATTGATATTCGTCACATGATGCTCCTTGCTGATCTTATGACTTATAAAGTGAGTATTTCAATTGATTTTATCATTTCATTCCCTAAGCTGAACTGCTCAAAATTTTATGGGAGGGGAACAATCAGTAGCACAATGATTGATATGAGTTTAGTTAGATTATAATATAATATTTCTGTTGGTGTTTAAGCTCGTGAGGACATTGATTCACTATTTTTCATATAATTTTTTCATACCTCTCGGGATCTTAAAGAATTAGTAAAGGCTTCGTAATAAACCAATTTTTGTTTTTTTTGGTTGGTTTGTTGATGTTTATCTTGTAGTTATTTTCTGTTTATCCGCACTCTGGAAACATACCAGGCTAAATTTTTAAGGTACTGACCTAAAATAATTTTCCTTTTCATACTTTTTTCATTAGCCTGTTGTTTTTCATATAGGGTGAAATTCTTGGGATCACAAGGTTTGGCATTACAAAGATGAAGGATAGTGTACTGATGCTGGCTTCATTTGAGAAAACAGCAGAGCATCTTTTCAATGCATCATACAGCGGGCGAGAGGATCAGATTGAGGGAGTTAGTGAATGTATCATTATGGGCATACCTATGCTACTTGGAACTGGTATGCTCAAAGTCAGACAAAGGTATGCTTGTGCTCATCCTTTTACTTTATTTTAACTTTATATAATTTCATTTTTACCTGTCCTAAAATGTCCATGTCAAAATATATTGTATTACCTTCCAACAAGATTATACATGAGGATCGAGAGTAAAGCTATTACGAGCTTAAGCTCACCAAGGTGGTTTGTGAGGATAAGCTCAAAGTTGATAATATCTGCTACAAGTGGCAAATCCAAATTGTTAAACCACCAATCTCTTTGATGAGTGATGCATTTACGTGTTAAATTTGTAAATTTTAAGTTCATTTAGTATAAAGACAAGCGGTAAAAAATGATCGCCGTATATAAATTTCTATACAATTAACAATTTTTTTTATGTAAATAAATCACTCGTGAAATAGATTGGTTTGAATGATTTGGATTCATCGTTGAAAGTTGATATGATGGATTTTGGGGTTATGCTCCCAAATCATCTTGGCGAGCTTAAGCTCACAGTAGCTTTACTCGAGAATCAACAACGAAATGTTTTGTTTGAAATATGATAATTTCGTCCTGGTCCTCCTTTCTTGAAAGGGTATATGAGTATTAGTGTTTTTCTTACTTTGCCTCAAGTAAGAGGGGTAGTTCTGTGTGTGTGTGGGGGGGGGGGGGGATGAAGTTTTAGAACATTGCTTTATTTATCATTTCTAAGGGTGTTAGATTTATATTTTTATTTTGATGGATTAAAATATATATTAAGATGTAATTTGGTCATGCTATGTTGGGGCGCGCCAACCAGGACTAGACCTGTTACCAGATGGGACAGCATGAACAATTTTTTTCTTACTCAGTAACAAAGTTTTCTGATACAGGTTGGACAGCATACCTGAATTTAAGTACCAGCCCGATCCAATAATATCATGACCCTCTACGGCAATGCCATATGATAGTGTGACGAGATATGTGCATTTCTGCGGCATAATGTACGTCGTACCTCCTAATGCATGGTTTATTTGTTGATTACGTTGAGCTGTGTTGCTGTATATCTTCAAGTTTTGTCTAGTTTCCTTGGTTGAGAGGACAGCGATATACGAGATTATGTTGTTCTATCATAGCATTTTTGTACTTAAATTTTTTAGTTTGTAAATGAATTTGATCTTTAATCAGTAAGAAAAGCTGATCTCAGAGTAACCATGTTCTATTATTTATTAGATTTTGAAGGTGTTTGTCATAACTTATTTTCTATATAAAGGCTATCATTTAAAGTGGTTACGAATTAGAAACTCTTTATCAATTATATAAAAAAAAAACATGAAAGAAACAATTAAAGAAAATTTCAAGTCTTAGCTAAAGGATCAAGTAAGAAATACAAACTGTTTTGGCGGTTTGTAGTTTATTTAGTTCACTTGTACACCTAGTTAACATGTTATGTCAATGTTAGCTTTCACTAACAATAACTGGACCAGCGACTACTCAACACATGCTACTTGTGTAGGGAAAGGGGCAAAATCGGTACATCATACATTCAATCATTGATGTCTATATCAATTAGATCTGGGGAGGTCTCTTCAAGCTCCTGGCTCTTTTCTTTTTAGGACAGAGGAGCGGTTCTAACTTAGAAGCGTTCTTGTGGGACTAACGAGTCTCTTCAAATCCGAACTTGATCTTTCCTTTGTTTTTTTTTTTTTTATTAAAAGCAAAAGTACGTATTGAATTTATTAATTCTAAAAAGCAAAAGTATGTAGCAATTTTTTATTTATTTATTTTCCTCAAAAGAAAAACATTTTTTATTTATACATTGTTTTCTTATTAAGTAAAAACTGTTCTATTTATTCTTTACATAAAAATGATAAATTATTAAAAGTTATATATCTGTAAGGCGTATTGTATCTTAGGATTTTGAAACATGCCGTATCAACGTATCAAGTACGATACCCGTAGCCGTGCAGCACAGTTGGTGATGATTGTTGAAATGAATATTATATATAGCTCCCAATCTTTCATTCTCTAAACAATCCGCAATTAGACGCAATAGTTAAGTGTACATTGCTGTTATGCTCAGGTACACATTGAATAATAATCAAGTGTGCAATTTAAGGAGTCCGGATCCCCTAATGTAACCCAATTTTTGAGTTTTGACGTGTACGGTGCCTATTCGGTGGTAGCGCAGGGGGCCAGTATTATTTGTGGGGTCCAGGTTCTTTAAGATTCGTATTAGAGCACCTTGAACGGTTTGGATCAAAACTCAAAAATTGGGTTACTGCACTGGATCTGAATTCCAATTTAAGAGGGTTTAGACAATGAGTTTGAAAGATCAAAACAGTTATTGACAGCCGTCAAAATATATTTTGACTTGATGAAAACTGTATGACAACTTTCAAACAGTTATCAGGCCAATCTTTTTTTTTTCTTTTCAAAATCAAACCATTACTCCTATGAGCATAAACAAAGGTAAGGCAATAATCAAACATTCTGTACATATTAACAAAGTAGTGAGCTAAATGATGATTTCCCACTGCTCTGCAACCTCCCCTAATTTACATCAAGTAACCAGCATCTACGTTGTTGTCTCGGGGGGCTTCAGATTCGTCCTCATCCGGGCGATGTAGATCTTCTCGGACATTCAATACGAGCATCATGGTGACAATCCACAAGAGCATGGCATCAAGGGTTAGGAATGCGGCGCCACCAAACAGACCCGTCTTGGCAGTCGGGCAGGTGTACTCCAAGTCGTGGTGCACATTCCTCAAGTGGTGAAGAAGCTCTGTCACTGTCACCCATAACATCATGCCCACACCAGAAAGGGCCACTCCACTGCATACCAGAACCACAATTCATGTCAGAAAATATGTCCGTAGGTATATATTATTCCTTTTTTTGTGTTATACAACACGAGGTCCAATTTGGCACAAGCAAGTTTCTTCTACAATTTTTGGTTTTTACTTTTTTTACAGAACCATATTATTCAAGTTCATTGAATTCAGGAGCACCAAACAGACACGAACTCGGATAAAAATATGA
The DNA here is from genome assembly GCA_011114355.1 of Carex littledalei. Classification (NCBI taxonomy): domain Eukaryota; kingdom Viridiplantae; phylum Streptophyta; class Magnoliopsida; order Poales; family Cyperaceae; genus Carex; species Carex littledalei. The sequence goes on from CM022104.1 coordinate 6,414,566, forward strand.
AAAAACAGGAGTAGGATAATGTTGTGCACTCATGTACTCCTTTAATGCAATATATGCTCGTGATTACAACTCGAACAACTTTATCAACTTGCCGAAAACTTACATAGTGAGATGGAAGAAGATGTAGAAAAGTCTGTATCCAAAGAGAGCCTTTCTTGGGATATCTTTAGCGGAAAGCACGGAGCTTGCGCCAAGTACTGAAGTACTAATTGCTGTCAGAATAGATAGGAAACCGAGCTGAATTGTCGGATCTTTTGGGAAGCTACAGATGATCACTCCTGCTCCTTGGATTGGAGTCCCAGATGGAGGCTGCATTTCAATATTGCAGATTATTTTAACTTAGTACAAATAATTTTAATGTGCGCGCATGGATGATAACAAAAGCATTAAAAGAAACAATGCTCATTTACAGCCATGTTTATTTCATGTCGTTAAAAGTACCGGGTATATGTATCTACCTCAGAAAAGGGAAAATCATTTTACAATAATATCATATGCACTAAGTTACTAACCTTCTTCAGTTCTGCGGAAATTCCAAGAACAAAGGAGAGAATGCCAGAAAACATGAGGTTTAGGATGAACTTCGCCTGTGTGCTTAGAGCCATTCTCTCTGAGTTTAGGTATGAGACTCACAATTTTTGACGAGCTCCGCTGAATTGTTATTATTAAATAAAAAACTAAATAAATTATCTAAAGAATTATTCAAAATATGTAGGAATGCTTTTTATATTTTTTGTTCATGATTCTTTCCTTGTAATTAGTTCAAAAATTTGTTAATTTTCTTCAAAGAACAAAAATTTGACATCGTCTAATCTCCAATTACTTGAGTGGATGAACCAACAACACATAATATGCAATTGTAAAATATACTAACTTGAAATTTTGCTAACTTACCTCTGATTATAAGCTTCTTTGCCAATGTATCAGATTCAATTAATGAATCCCTTTGGCAAAGAAGCCCTCCAGGAGAGGGGGGAAAATAACTGATTGAGCAAGACCTCCAATAAAAGCAGAGAGAGCTCAATAGTTTTATTTCAAATCGTTCAAAATATATGTGTTGGTTCTGCACACCCAAGAATAGTATATGACAGCATGGCGTTTAACAGTTAAAAGATGCGAAAAAAATTAAGATTAATTTTTTATTTTCTGATGAAAGATTCACCGCATTTACCCATTTTATAAAGTTACATACTAGCTTCTGGCTGTGAAGTAAGCATATACTTAAGCTGGTGTAATTTTCAATTGGACAACAAAAAAAAAAAAAAAAAAACTGGATCTAAATTATAGAATAATCTTTTTTGAGACAAGAAGTATATTATTGTAGGATAATTATTCTTAATTATTATGTTATTCATATATTCTGTGTTTGGTTATATGAATTATTATTGTATGCATGGATTAAAATTAGCTATAAAATTGTCTTATCCATGATTTATTAGAAGATAAAAATGAACTAAATTGCAATATACTTATGCAAAAGGTGAGTTTAATTAATGGTGAACCCACTTAATTTTCTCAGTAAAACAGAATTTGACCAATTAAACACCTGTACCTGTACCTGTACCTCGTCAAATGTTGCTGAGCAAAAACAGCTTGATTACTGGAAATTAGTTGTTTGAGTTGTGTTAAAATAAAATTGTTTGTTACAAGCTAACTTGCATAGTTGCATGGCTAAAAAAAGATTGAGTGGTTTACCATGATATTCCAAAAATAAGTTCTTCTGTGCCACATTAGTGATTGGAAATAGTAATTATACTGAGGAACTATTTTGCAGCTGATGTATACGGCAGCATAAACCATATTATAAACTATAAACTAGGGTAAAATAAATTGTATTACTGTGTGGAATGGAGTGTTACTGTTTTCTGAATTTGCTTTACATGATTTGAACCAGACGTCTGAAACCCTTTTGTTCTCGGCCTCGGTTTCCTAGGGGCTCTACATCTGGTCATATATGTAAGAGTTGAGCAAAGCAATCCAAAATTAATGCCCAATATCAGTAAAACAGAGAACAACGTCTTTCTCTCTCTCTCTCTCTCTCTCTCTCTCTCTCTCCATATTTTAGTATTTTGATTTTCTATTCTTTGACAAATGGATGAGGTGATTCTTTACGTATATTGTAATTTTTCTGGTATTAATAAGTTTCTTATATAAGGACTAAGGACAGATCTTTCTGATCTAGGAGCTGTTCTTTACGGTATATTTTTTTATTTGTTTCAAATCACAAATAAATTCATTTTCCATAGTTCACGTTTGTATAGCGCTTTACCGGCACTTAGTTCACATTTGTTGCCTTCTTGTGGGCAATGCACAAGAGGAGATGCAACATACAAATTAATATATTTAGGTGGCTTAACCCCTGATGCCAAGACTGCCAAGATGTATAGCGCTTGAATTGGGTTAAAACAATTTATGAGCGAAATCACTAAAAACATGACAATTTGACATTTTAACCTTTCTCGCTCACAGTTTGTTCTCAGCATTTAGGAACAGTGAAAGAAAATTTACCATCGGGGTGTGCTTAATTGACAAAGGATGCGTACCTTATTCCAAAAAAATAACTTGGGGTTCATAAGAATTACGAAAAATAGATCAGTAAATATATGACAAAACTAATGAATAGTTGTTATATAAGCTTACTATTATATAGGAAACAATGTGGCGTAATAAACTGGTTCTAAGTTTCCTTCAGTTTTTTCCTTTTTTCATATTGAAAATTCTTTTATTTTTGTCTGGAGTAATTTTTTGACAAATGGAAGGAGAAACTTTCAAGAAAACAAATTAAGCAAACAAAAGATAAATGTGTCTAGAATGACAGTCTGGGTGACTAGTTTTTACAGTAAAAGATTACATTCATTTTTAAGGGTTAACAGATGCATAAGGTTTGATTGCAGTACTGTTAATTTGTAGATCTACAATATTTTTAACAAATAAAGGTAGGCTAGCTACATCATACTACAAGGGAAAATGAAAAAGAAAGATAACTACTTCTCAGTATGTTCTACACTCTCTTTTTTGAATGCTGCTATGTACACATAGACCTCTGCTGCTGATCTTGTTTAAATCCTAAAAAAGTTTAATGTGAACTGGTTGCTTTCATGCCCCAATTATGTCTAAAAGGAGAAACAGAAAAAATGGTGCATTTAGAAATTCTCTTTGTGGAAATGGAAGCGCGTGTCTGTAGTATGACTAAACTCTTTCGACAGGTCTCTTAGCATCTTTGTCAGTGTTGGAGACCCGCAATAAAATACACCTACATAAATTTTTACAAGTAAAAAACTAAATGTAACGAGAATTCTGGTAAAACATTTAAATTTAAAATCCAACTGTATAGTATTACTAACCTATGCGGGAATTCTTGTGAGCATCGGCGAGCTCAGCGAAGACCTTTCTCCAGTTCGGTCTTGCAAAGTGGGTTCGAATCTACAAATGTTGAAATCCAATTAACATACATTAAAAATGAATTTTTTTAGAAAGATATTCTGAATGGCAAGATTGTACCCGGCTGCCAGAGACTATATCAACACCATCTTTCGCATGTTGAAGTGATTGGACCATTGCTATCAGGGCCGACCGTGCATCACCTTCTTCATACACACTTGTGAGGTAATTGTGCATTTCTATCACGTTCTAATTAAAAAAATATAAATATTGATATGATTATGCGAAAAAGAATAAGGTGAGGTTACGGTACTATGCATAGCGCACATCGGTTTGTACTATGGCTCCATATCTCTTTTTTCAAAATCCAAATAGTTGACAGGAACCACTAAATTTTACCTCCATATGAAAATATACTTGCTGACTAAATTTTACATTTTATCTCAGATATGTAGAAAATTACTTGATCTTAGAAGTAAATTATTTTTTATAAAATGTAAAATTTAGTTGGTAAGTATATTTTAATATAGAGATCATGTTGAATGGTTCTGATCAACCATTTAGACTTTGAAAACGGAGATATGAAGGCATAGTACGGACCAAGGTGCGCTTTGCATAGTACCGTAGTCTCAGTTAAATAATAATTAGATAAATATAAGAGACAAGCATAATAAGAGGCAGTACATCATGGTCGCTCTCGGCGACATCGTTCATGACCCCCTTGAACCACTCAAAGGAACCTTGTTCTCTTGTCACCCAATAAAAATATGCTCTCTGGGGTCCCTTTGAGCACGCCATATCACCATCCTTGGAGCAATGGAGGCCTTGAAGTTCCTGTTTACAATTCAATATACACTTTCTACATGTTATTGTTACTATTATATATTAATGAATCCTTAGTGAAGGTGCAATATATAGTATATATGACCTTGATTGTTTTTATATTGTTGAGGAGATCTTTTAATATGCTGATCATAGGGGTTGCGCCAATTCCAAGTCCAATTAGCAGAAGGATGTCGTACTTCTTGTAATTTTGCGCCGGTGCACCATATGGACCGTCAATGAATATTTTGGGAAATCTAATTAACAAAACCATTCATTTAAATATAACCAACTGTTCTAAAAAGGAACTTCTGATGGTTTACATGATAATTTGTTTTACATTGTATTTTGTGTGATCTCAATGTCTGCAATGACTGTTGTATCAAGTCGGCTAAGATTTGCCTTCTTCGATTCAACCTGAGCCTGACAAGCCTGCATTGAAAAATAAAAAGTCTTTTATCTGTAAAATTTGAGTCTTTGACATGTTGCATCAACTTTCGGAAAACTAGATTTAAAAGCTATGCTTATCTCAGATTTAAAGTAACCTTTCCAAAAATATTCCGAAGTTCGGTGGTCCAGTCACCTAAAGTGCGTATATGCACACTCAAGTAACTATTTCCTGGTGCTGAAGTAATAGAGAATGGATGCCTATAAGAAAAAAAAAAAACTACCGAGTTATCGTCAGATTTTAGTTATGTTTTTTCAAATGTTGAAATTGTTAGATTTTAGTTAATCACCATTCGAAAGGCGAAACGTCTGGGCATTTTACAAAAAGGTACATTCCGCTCTTGTATTTGAATCCCGGGGGCTTCTTCATTTGTATTGATAGCACATTCCCTGGATATATGGCTGCCTACAAAGCACACAAGGTAAATTAAGTAAATCTCTAATACGACCCCGGTATATATCACACTAGGCATAGATATCGGACTTCTGAAGATTATTTACCTTTAGGATGCTTACATCAAAGTGGCTCTCGCGAAACCTCCTGAGCACTCTTTCGCATGCATAGAAAAGCACTGGTACCATGAGGTACATCCATGTCTGAACAGAAATAAAAATAGGTACAAAATGATACAACAAAAAGAATTATATCTTCAAAAATTGGAATTTAATGTGACAATTGAGATGTACCGTCTTCTTGTACCACTCTTTGGTGAGGAAGATAAAGAAGGAATGAATGACGAGCATGATGTACACGAGCACGAGCAAGTGGTGAGCGTACCAAAAGGCATTGAATCCGGCCAAGTGGCGGTAAGGAGTGGACAACTTAACCGCTCTCCGTCTAAAGGAATGTGTTGCAAGTGTAAATGAAAATGTCATTATGATGACCATTAAAACACCAGTCCAACCTGGTGTGCTTACCAGTAGACTGACTACTGTCGGTTTTTTGTAATCAAAATTGGGCCCAAGCATCAGATCAAACTTTTCTCTTGGACAAATTACAAGTCTTGGAAAATCACATGAGATGTGCATAATAGTATGGAGAAATGTCGCAATTGTGATTGCCAATGCAATGATCTTGTGAAAGTTTATGTTATCATCAAAAGGGATGATATTACTCAAAACTGTAGACCTAAGCCTGGTGAGCGTGTTTCTACAGACCGGTATCAAAATAAGAGCCATGTTCAGTTTTAGGGTCTCAGCCGCACCCTTTGCGATACAAACACAATAACCCATGACTTGAAAAGCTTTGGTCTTCTTGTATTGCTGGAATTTCCAAACAAATAGCACTAAATTTACTGTGATCCAGAGGGAGAGGAGCCATATGCGCTTCCAATTCTCGTGCATGAAATCAGAAGTCTTGCTCATGAAGCGAAAAAACGGGCTCCGGTAACGTTTCGGAATCATAGTTCTTGCAAGGCTGTTTGTTTTCTTCATCATATCTTCAGAGTTTGGTGTGCTCACCAATATCCCTTGCAGTAGTGTTTCAAGCTGCCAAATCTACATAGATAAAAGGGACAATACAATAGGTTAACCTACTGACTTAAACGACGAAGAACAGTTTAAACAATCATTAAAATATCAGAAATTATACCTCAATATACCCATTATCATCGGGATCAAGTTCTTCCATGATTAAAGATGCATATGTGCTGGCGTTTGCTTTCAGCTTACCGAGCTTGTTCTCCGAGGCACTCAATACAAGAATCTACCAGAAAGAAACCAATGGAATTATGGAAATCATACACCACTGCAGAATATTTTAATCATAATTAAGCTCTTTATCTTTAAAATTTTTGGATGCCAATACATACACTTAAAGACTTCTCACTTCAATTTTGCATGATTCTTCTTCTTCTTCTTTTTTTTTAAAAAAAGAAAGAAAAAAATTGAAACAATTTAATCTCATAATACCTCTGCCACCTCATCTTCGCTGAGCTTTCCATCGCCATTCTTGTCACACCTACAAATGATAGAAGTTATTTTTTTCTTTTTGATGATGAAATGAAGAAAAGACTGAATGCTTGAATCTAAAATTATATCAGTACTGACTTAATATACATTTTTCAATTTTTCATTCTAATATTAGAGAAAATGATTACATGTCAAAGAAGATTCTCAGGCGGGAATCGAAGTTTTGATCAGTCATTTCCTCCCAAAACAATTTCAGTTCATCCTTTGTGACTCCATTTTGGGGATTTATATTTCGGCGTCTGGCAAGCGCAACAAACAACTCGCCGGCAAAATCTTTCGATTCACTCATGCCTTTGTGAAAGAAAAAACAAGCCAAATTAAGGATTGATCAAACCTGAACAACTTGTTTGGGTAAAGATTTTAACAGAGCAATTTTGGCTTCATGCAACACACGGACTATAGAATCAAAACAATGCTACATATGGTTCGCCTGCTGCATGAACCCAAATTGCTCTGTTAAAATCTTTACCGCATTACATCCTTACCAATGCATTTGCTAAAGCTCTCCTTTTGTAGAAGGCCATTCACTGCCAACTCATCGAACCGTTTCTCGACTGCCTTCCACCCGTCCTTCCCATTCGAAGCCTTATTTATAAACCGCAGCCCCTTCAAGCCCGACCGAGCACTCCATTGCTTCCTTTTCATCTTGATCAATTGCCCGGCCGTCTTTAACCCTTCCTTGGTTGATAATTTCTTTGTCAATGTTGTTACAAACTTTTGCGCGGCCGACAGGCTTCCAATGCGGCTGGCCCTCGGTTGAGGGGCATCACCAAGGGGTATCTCTACATAGTCTTTTGATTCTGAATTCTCCATTGGAGGTGAAATTGGGTTTGTGCAATGATTAAATTAAACAGAATCAAAACTGTGCAACTGTTAGTTAAGGTTGAGGTTTATTTTGGTTCATTTTGGGAGAAGGTGACACGCAATGAAGAGTAATTATAGCCGTTAATTCAGGGATAAAAAAAATGACATTTTTGGATATTCCGAGTTAGACTGGAGCCGTCCATTTCTGATAATATGAATTTATAATCTCAAACGATACAAAATTAGTAATATGATGAAATCATTTATCCAAAACAATTTAGAACAATCAATGAAATTGACAAAGCCTGCTAAATTAATTAGAAAATTAGGTATTTGCTTCAAACAGACCTAACGAGAACTTCTATTACTATGCCAATGTCAACTTCTAATTTTTACTTCTTTTTATAGCTTAATTAGTTACAATTTTTTTAAAATTTTTTTTGACTATATCCTGAAAGTTCAAACATCTATAATTTAACAAAAAGATCGTTTGCCATTAATGGCACTGGATATATTATTACTAAAGGTTTCAGCTACTAAAAATTATTTATATTACATTCCATGCACTTGCACAAGAAATCATTGAATTTCCTCTTAGAGTTGTGCTCACCAAATCTTCTTAGTGAGCACATCACATCATAACTTTGCTCCAATTATCTTGCTTTTCATAGTGTTAAAAAAAAGAAAAAAAGAGAAAACCGGCTATTTTATGGCCAGTTTGGACATTTTTGGAAAAAACTCGGGAATCATAGGTAAACTTATTAATTTGTAATTAACTTTGGATATTAATAAAAATATCGGCCTACTTTGTATACATAAAAAAGAAAAAGAAAACAAAGTTTTTGTTGCATTGGATCGAAATTCGACTTATATTTAGTCTAAATGATTCTATTTATGTTGAAATTTGTGATGACGGTTTAGATTTATGGGACAATTGAAATTAGTGCAAATTTAAATCCGTCTGCATGAATTTCGATGCAGAATAAACAAATTAGATTGGATACCAGACAAATTTCATTCTGATGTCTATTGAAACTTTTTTTCCTCTAGGAAGTGTATCCTCTCCAATAAGAAACACTCAACATTTTGGCACCAAACACAGTAACTGACACCAAATGCCTACAATGCCTAATTTCAACAAAAAAAGTCACAGTGAAAATAATTTTTGTTACATAGATATAGTGTTCAAAAGATAGTATAACCTAGTCTATGAATAAATTTTGTATGTCTAATCGGACCGTTGGATCCGAAGTTTTATAAACAAATTATGCGAGCTTACCAAATTTTCACATTACAAATTTATTTTTATAAACTTTATTAACTGGAATTTTAGATGCGTGGCTGTCTTAACTCCGGAAGTGTTCACATCAAGATTGGCACTGTCATTAGCCTCAGATGCCAAAATTCACATAAATATTATTTTTTTTTTAATTTAGTGGCTTTAAATGCTGACATTTTTATTAATATCCAAAGTTAATTACAAATTAATAAATTTACCCATGATTTCCGAGTTTTTCCAAAAATGTCCAAACCGGCCATAAAATGGCCGGTTTCCTTTTTATTTTATTTTTTAGAGACATTATGAAGAGCAAGATAATGAAATCTAACACTTAAAATTCGAATTTTTTGTTTACATTATTTGTTAGATTACTTCTTTTGATTTATAATTAGCATATTTATACTAAAATACACTAGATTACTTAAAATTATGTTGAATTACACTATATTACATTAAATTACGCTGAATTATGTTAAATTACGCTAAATACGGTAAATTCCTGTAAATTACTGTGTGTCTTCATAGTGATGTATAATTAGAAACTATTTTTTGTTTCTCTTTTATCTTCATAGTGATTTATAATTAGAATTTTTTTTAAGAGACACTATAAAGAGCAAGATAATGAAATCTAATACTGAAAATTTGATTTTTTTGTTAGATTACTTCTTTTGATGTATAATTAGCATATTTATACTAAAATACGCTAAATTATTTGAAATTATGTTGAATTACACTATATTACGTTAAATTACATTACATTACGCTAAAATACGGTTAATTACGCTAAATTACATATGAATAGGGACGATATCTTCACTGAAAAGGCAAAAAACGACGGCAAAACTTCAAACGGTCATAAAACAGCGCTCGAGTGTCAGATTTCAGCATATGACCACTTTTCGGAAAGCTTGCCAAAATACGCATGCGTCCGTGCTAGCATTGCTGAATTCCAAAATTCAGAATTGCCAAAACACTAAGGGAAGAGCCTCAAAACTTGAGTTGAAGTTTCAGATTAAGATTTTCATTTCTATTATTCAATCTAAGTAGCTCAGTAAATTAGTTATATAATGAACTTGTAGAATACCAATTTTACTATTTTTCAAAATTTTTTTACTATTTTTTATGATTCATGGAAGATGGCACAAAATCGGTCTACTTTAGCGTAGTTTAGCGTAATTTACCGTATTTCAGCATAATTAGCAAAGTTATTGTAATTTAGCGTAATTTAACGTAATTTTGTGTAATTCAACATAATTTAGTGTAATATAGTGTAATTCAACATAATTTCAAGTAATCTAGTGTATTTTAATATAAATATGCTAATTATAAATCAAAAGAAATAATCTAACAAATAATTTAAAAAAAAATTTGAATTTTCAGTGTTAGATTTCATTATCTTGCTATTTATAGTGTCTCTAAAAAAAAAAGGAAACCGGCCATATTATGGCCGGTTTGGACATTTTTGGAAAAACTCGAAAATCATGGGTAAATTTATTAATTTTTAATTAACTTTGGATATTAATAAAAATGTCGGCTTTAAATGCCTACTAACAATTTCATTGATAAAAAATGTATTTATGTTAGTCAAATGATTGCATTTTCTAAATCTGCTTTTTTATTCTCATAAAATCTTTTAAACTACTATAATATTCTAATTCTCTCTTAAACACTTTAATACCTTAATCTTCATCTCATTTTACAACCAGATCCACTTCTTCGACCGCCGCTGCGCTCCGACAACAATCGGATCTACTCATCGTCACACTCCAATCGAGATGTTGATCACCCTAACGCTATCTCGCTTCACGATCGGATCCGCTTCTTCGACCACCACCGCGCTTCGACGACAACCGAATCTACTCACCGTCGTGCTTCGATGGAAATATGAACTCTACGCTTCGAGCTCCGACAATACCGCACTCCCGACTCTGATCAGCTCCGCTCAGCTCCGGTTTCTCCCCTCTCTCTCATTCTCCTCTCCGTTTGAGAAGGTAGAACCAAGAGAGAGGGGAGGTGTTGTGTCGAAAATGAAGACTACAAAGAGTAGAAAGAAGTAGAAAGAATGAAGTTGAATGAAAAGATGAGGGTGAAGGTGGAGTGTGGCGACTGTCAAACCCTAGATCGCCAAGCGAATCATCGTATTCTTAGGTGGGTATACAATTTGACAGAGCTGTTATGAACAGTAGAGTCAAAATGACTATGTATATGATTCCTGCCGTGCATGAATTAAAATCTGATCTCTCAAAATGTATAGCCTTCTTAGGTGGCATGTCTTATCAAGAAGGCAGCAATACATTTCTCCCTTTAACGTGGAAATTTCATGTACATACTTTAAAATTTTCAAAATTACGTAATTTTCCCTCTAAAATTCATAATATCATAGTTATACTTATAAATTTCAAAAATTATAAACTTATCCAATTTATTGATTTTTCTATTGAAACCCATTTTAAATTTATAAAATATCCAATTTGCTCTTTATTAAAAAAAATTGTATTAAGAGAAATGTCAGTCTTCTAATTAGCTGGTTATGAGGATAAATAGTTAATTTTCTTACTTATGGCACACACACAAGCGTGTGTCTAACTACCACCATGTATGTGTCAACTCACTAGTAGAGAAATAAATTTTTTGTCTTTGAAAAACGACCAATTAGAAAATTGAATATTTTTCTTACACGGACTATGTATTTTTATTTTCTAATAAAGAGTAAAATGAGAACTTTATAAAATTAAAATGACTTTTAATTGAAAATATAATAAATTGGGTAAACTACGAGTTTTAAAGTTTAGAAGGATAAATATGATATTATGAAATTTAGAGAGAGAAATACTAATTTTGAGGTTTTTGAAGGATGAGGAGGGTTCAAATGCACCATAATTTTTGTGTTCCAATATGCTCCACATCTTTTATCTCTATTTTCAAAGTCCGAACAGTCGATCCAAACCGTTCAACATGATATTCATAATAAAATATGTTTGGAGACCAAATTTTATATTTTTTAGAATTTTTTTACTATTTTTTTTATAAGTACAATATCACTTTATTGGATGGTCCAGAATCTCCTTAAAAAAGTGATTTTGTACCTATCTAAAAAAATAGTAAAAAAATTCTAAAAAATATAAAATTTAGTATCCAAGCATATTTTATTATGAAGATCATGTTGAGTAGTTCAGATCGACTGTTCGGACTTTGAAAATGGAGATAAATGATGTAGAGCATATTGAAGCACAAAAATAATGATGTATTTGAATACCTTCTCTTGAAGGATATACATGAAATTCTCCTAAAACATGAAAGAACTTGTGAATCCTTTTCATGATTTATAAGTCCTTTGTAATGAGAAATCTTTTCAGTTCCCACCACCTAATCATGTCTGCCCAAAGGAGAAATAATAGTGACAAATATTGGAATTTGATTTAACATCCACACATGAAACACTAGTGACAAATATGTTTTATTGGAATTTGATTTAATATCCACACAAGAAATAAAAGTGACAAATTTGATTTAACATGCACTCCACACCACACACACTTCATAATTTCCAACTCAGTTTTTATTGGAATTTGATTTAACATCCACACAGGAAAGTAGGAAACAGTAGTGACAAATAATATATTTTATTGGAATTTGATTTAACATCCACACAAGAAACAATAATGGCAAGCAAGCATGTTTTATTATAATTTGATTTAACATCCACACAGAAACAATAGTGACAAATATGTTTTATATTATGGAAAGAAAGGTGCTGGAGAATCTTCATTTTGAATCAAGTTTTTACTCCATGGTACTATATAGAGATGAGCTATGGTGAGACGTGGAGTAAAACCAAGTTTTTACTCCATGGTACTATATTTCCATTTTGAAAATCCAAACAACCGATCCGAACCGCTCAACATGTTCTCTATATTGAAGTGTGCTTGGAGACAAAATTTTACATTTTTTGGAATTTTTTTACTATTTATTAAGCCACTTTGAAAATCGCTGATCCGGTGGTCCAGAAATTTTTACTGTTTTTTACTGTTCACAGTGGATCACCGATTTTCAAAGTGGCTTAATAAATAGTAAACAAATTCCAAAAAATGTAAAATTTAGTCTCCAAGCACATTTCAATATAGAGAACATGTTGAGCGGTTCGGATCGGTTTTTTGGATTTTCAAAATGAAAATATGACATGGAGTACAAACTTGTTTTACTCCACGTCTCACCATAACTCATCTCTCTCTCTCTCTATATATATATATAGAGGTTGACTATTCTATTTATATAAGCATATGATGACATATGCTTATAAGTCATTTTTGTGTCTTTAAAGTTCAAATAGTCGATCTGAAGCGCTCAACATGTTCTCCATATTAAAATGTACTTGGAGACCAAATTTTACATTTTTTGAAAATTTTTTACTATTTTTCTAGAATTTTTCAAAATCACTATTTTTGAGGATTTTTTATTATTTTTCTGATTTTTTTATAGTATATTGAAACACTGTTTTAAAAAATTCTAAAAAAATAGTAAAAAAATTTCAAAAAATGTAAAATTTGGCCTCCAAGCACATTTTAATATGGAGAACATGTTGAGCGCTTTAGATTGACTATTTAAACTTTAGAAACACAAAAATGACTTATAAGCATATGCCATCATATGCTTATATAAGTAGAATAGCCAACTTATATATATATATATATATATAGTGCTTGGCTATTATGCTTATATAAGCAAAAGCCCACATATGCTTAAATGAGAATTTTTGCGTTTCCAATGTTCAAATGGTCGATCCGACCGTTCATCTTGTTCTCCATATTAATATGTGCTTGGAGACTAAATTTTACATTTTTCTGAATTTTTTTACTATTTATTAAGCCACTTTGAAAATTGCTGATCATATGGTCCAGAATTTTGGAAACACTGTTTTACTGTTCACCCAGATCAGCAATTTTCAAAGTGGCTTAATAAATAGTAAAAAAATTCAGAAAAATGTAAAATTTAGTCTCCAAGCACATATTAATATGGAGAACAAGATGAACGGTCGGATCGACCATTTGAACATTGGAAACGCAAAAATGAGTTATAAGCATATGTGGGCTTTTGCTTATATAAGCATAGTAGCCAAGCACTATATATATATATATATATATAGAGCTGGGCTATGGTGAGTTGTGAAGTAAGAGGTCATTTTTACTTCACGCTCATATTTTCATTTTGAAAATCCAAACAACCGATCCGAACCGTTCAACATGTTCTAAATATTGAAATGTGCTTGGAGACTAAATTTTACATTTTTTGAAATTTTTTTACTATTTATTAAGCCACTTTGAAAATCGCTGATCCGGTGATCCAGAAAATTTTACTGTTTTTTTTACTGTTCACAGTGGATCAGCGATTTCAAAGGGGCTTAATAAATAGTAAAAAAATTCCAAAAAATGTAAAATTTAGTTTCCAAGCACATTTCAATATTTAGAAAAAGTTGAACGGTTCGGATCGGGTGTTTGAATTTTCAAAATGAAGATATGGCGTGAAGTAAAACGACGTTTTACTTCGCAACTCACCATAGCCTATCTCTATATATATATATATATATATATATATAAGAGTAAAGTTTCTTCTCCCCTTTTGCATTTTTGTAATTTTTTCTCTTTTTGTTTCTCATTGTACCGTTTAACACTTCTGATATCCATATTAGTAGAATTTTGAAGCTTAACCTCTACATTTATTTTCTAAAAGAACTGTCATTTAACTTGCCGTTTTATGTTGGTTAAATTGATAGAATCACCTGTCATTAACTATTTAACTTGTCATTTTGGGTAGTTTGTTAAGACTTCATAGTATTAAAGACAAAAAAAAAAATGTAATTAAAGAATCCCCTCAAAATTCAAATCATGAGATGATTCTATTTTATGGAAGTCTCAGACAATATATGACAGCCTACCAAAAACAGGGATCTGATCTGACAAATGAGATATTGAATTTAAAGAAAGGATTTGGTGGTTTCAGTGCAATAACTGACTGAGTTCAATTAGATCTGAGTCGTCAGTTTTAACTTGACACCACAAATCTCAAAACATACTGTCTATATTTACATAGGCACCGAATTTCAATCGCTCGGTTGGAAGTTCATCTCAGCTTATTTTATTGAATACAGTATCTGGAAGGATACACATTCATCAAAATTTGGGCAAATCCGACTCAAGGTGAAATATACGGGACTTGTTAATGTTTGTATCAGAGCAGATTGAACGGTCTAGATTCAAATTTATAATTTGTTTTACTTTAGAGGATCTGACTCCAAGCAATCCACATGCTATTTTTGGGAGGTCAATTTGGGTCCGATGCCCATCGGACTCAAAATGAGTTCGATGGGTTCGATGACCGTCCAATCTGCTTTAAGATTTGCGCCCGCAACTTTCGCATCTGTTTTAAAATTGATGCGCACGAATCTTAAATTAGATCGGACGGTCCCGAAACCCATCGGACCCAAGCTACTCTCTATTTTTGGGCCTTGTTTACGTAACAAAAATAGCCCTCATTAAATTTTTAGGTAGATCCGTTAATTATGTGATGGAATTTATGCTTTGCTTGATGATTGATTATTTGATTTGCATTAAAGTTTACTTATGATATCAATCGAACGATATAGATTTATTTATTAGTTAAAAATTTCAATAACATAAATAGTGCATCGTTCCTAGGGGTGTCAATGACACTCTTTTATCCGTTTATCCGACCCATATCGTATCCGAAAAGACAGATAAGGGTAAGATTTTTTTTTCGTTATGTTACCCGTTATCCTATAAGATAATTTTTAAAAATATAAGTATACATATAGATATATATTTGTATGAAGATAATACATGATACAATAAAGTTTTGTATTTTACTAAATTTTCATAATATAAATTAGTTGTATTCATTATTCTTTTTTTCTTTTTTTTTTCTTGTTTTGAAAATATTTTATCGAAATCACAAATCGAGATGTCAATGGTATTTTTTTATCTGTTTATCCGACCCGTACCGTATTAAAAAAAACAGATAAGGGTAATGATTTTTTTCCGTTATCATAACGGGTACGGGTATGAAAATGGCTCCACCCGACCCGTATCATACCCGTTGACACCCCTAATCGTTCCATGCTAGAGATAATAATAATAGAAAAAAGGTTGTAATATTCTATTACAATAAAAATGTTACTTAAAGTCAGTGACTCAGTGTACTAATTCTTCACAGTGGAATCCGTACATTAACTCATGGTATTAAGAGAAAATGTGGATATTTCTTCAATTTATATGAGTTTTGTTATGCACTCACTATTTTAATAAAAATATTTATGAATAATTCAGAACCAATAGACAAATTAAAGAGATTTTCAGTTTTTTTTTTTCCAACTTAGTCTGATTTATGTGCAAATTTTACGAATTATTTGTATAATTTGTTTTCTATCTTAAAACTTCATAATTTTGATGTATGCATATTAAAACCGAACAAATAATTTTAGCACTATATCTGAATTATATGGAACCATGAATTAGTAGGGGTACAAACGGATCGGATAATATCCGACCGTATTCGGATCCGTATATGAAAATTAGATACAAATATCCGATATCCGAATATCTGTGTGGATACGAATACGGATATAATTTTAAATTTTAGTTATCCGTATTCAAATAGTAGATATACCATATAGTTTAATATATATTATGAAAAAATTATGTATATATTTACGGATCCGGATATGTATCCATTAAATATCTAATCCGTATTCATATTTGAAAAATAAAATAAAAATACGGATATAGTTTTACCACTATTCAATCCGTATCCGATCCGTTTGCACCCCTATTATTAGACATTGTCAAGTTATTCTCAAATTCCAAATTTGTCACGTTGCTCACTAGCAATCAAATTATCATTCTTTTAAATAAAAATTATAAATTATTGTATCGTGCAAACTTAGAGCTGTCAACAGGTACGATACGGGTCAGATGGAAGTATTTTTATACCCGTACATGTTATGATAACGGAAATTTTTTTTACCCTTATCCGTATCCGATAAGTTAACGAAATAAAATCCTATCCTTACCCGTCTTTTTGAATAGGGTACGGGTCGGTTAAATGGATAAAAAAGTGTCATTGACATTCCGATTTATACTTTCAGTAATATATTTTTCAAAACAAGAAGTGAATAACAAAATTAATAATGAATACAACTAATTTTGTATTATCAAATTTAGTAAAGTACAAAATTTTATCATATAGTGTATCATCTTCATAAAAATATATATCTATATATATATTTTTTAAATTATTTTATAGAATAACGGATAAGAAATAGTCTTTATCCGTACTCTTACCCGTTATAATAATAATTTTTTTTTATCCTTATCCGTACCTGATAAGCTAATGAAAAAGAATTCTTACCTTTATCCGTATTTTCGAATACGATATGAATTAGGTAAACAGATAAAAGGGTATTATTGACACCCCTGCAGCAAACTAGGCAAAATAAATTATAGCATGATCTAAATTATTTGTGAATTTTATGTAGATTTTATGAATTATTTATAAACTATAACCGTATGATACTCGATTTATTCTTGAACTACTTTTAGAATTTATTTTCTTCCTTAAAAAATCAGAAATTTTATATATTTATATATACATATATATATTATAAAATTTTATTTTTGGTATATTTATATCCAAATTACAGATTTTAGATCTTATCGAAACTTTTTTTTGGATTGAGAATTAGTTACCTGAAAAGCAATTCATGTACTCCAATATTGCATGAATATGGATACGGCCGTACGGGTATCGTGTTGGATACGATCAGGGGCAGAAGGTAATAGAATCAAAAGGAAGCTAAGCCACCCTCATGCATTGAAATTTTGTAATTTTATTCATTAAATTCTATAATTTTTATATGTATTAATACTTTTAGTCTCCTCTATAAAATAAAATTACACTGCACTTTATTTTCTAGCCCCCCCTCATCTCAATTTTCTAGTTCCGCTCCTGGATACGACGATATAACAATTATCAATGTGGAGAACCAGCCTTTAGTTTAGTGACAAAGACACATGGCTCTCATATAGGAGGTCATGGGTTCGAAACCCACAATGTGGATAAATCTCTGTAATATAAACTAGAGTTTGAAGGAAGCTGGTAAGCTAGATCTCCACATTTCATTAAAAAAAAAACAATTATTAATGTGATTCTGTTGGAAATAATTAGAAATAAAAGGGATTGATCTCAGTCATCCATCATAGATCGAGAGGCTAGGATTAAAAGTAGAAAAGGAAAAAGGCAAATTCTAATTTAGGCAAGAATACCAACGGTACACTATTCATAGGTACCGAAAATAGATAGATAGGCAACGGTACAATACCAACGGCTAATGAGCCTCTGTAATATATATAGCAATCTTCACTGTACCGAAAAAATATACAAGAAATCAATAAGAAATTATTCTCCTCAGTTATCTCATAAAATTCAACATGGTATCAGAGCAAGGCTCGATAATCCAATAATCCTCATAAACCCCATAATCCAATATCAGTAGCAGAGAATACTGAAAAAACCCATAACAGAAAAGTTCAAACATAAGCAAGGATGTCACAAATGGGGCAGCACTCAAACGAAGCTACCAGCCATTCGAGACTCACCAACACCTTGCTCAATGATAGAAACTATCTATCTTGGGCAAAATCAGTAACCCTTTCCCTGAGTGGAAGAGAAAAAATCGAATTCATCACTGGAGAAATTTCAAAACCAAAAGTTACTGATCCAGCAAAACCAACAGAGGAAGAAAAGCAATCAGTGCGACAATGGCAAGCCACAGATCACAAAATCATGGCTTGGCTATTAGACTCTATGGAAAACCAAATTTCAGAGCTATTTCTTCACAGCAGCACCACATCTCACGGCCTTTGGGAAGATGTCAAAGCATTCTTCGGCCAACAACAAAATCATGCACATATCTTTCGACTCAAACAAGAAATTCACACAGCAAAACAAGGTTCCATGACCAACACAGAGTATCTCGGCCATCTCAAGAAAAAATTCGACGAGCTCAAAATCTATCGACCACCCACAACAGAACTCAATGAGCTCCAAAAAAGGCAACAAGAAGATGAAATATTTGTGTACCTCTCGGGTCTAGATGACAGCTACGAGGCCGTGAGGTCACAAATCCTGCTCGGACCCGAACTCCCCTCTTACTCGGCTGTCGCAGCCATGATACACCGAGAAGAATCCAGACGACAGACCATGGGCGGTCCACAAGCCCAGAACGGCGAGGGACACGAGACCCACGGCCTCGCCGCTCAGCATCCCAGAAACCCTAGATTTCCGAATCGGCAAATTTCCAAAGAACGATGCCCCCACTGCAAAAAGGAAGGGCATACTCAAGAAAGATGCTGGTTCCTTCATCCGCATCTCGCTCCCAAAAAATGGAAGGTAGCGGCGGAGAGACCAGGGAGAGGAGGCGGCGACAGAACCGAAGAGAGAATAGAGGAGAAAGGGGCGAGACCCGCTTATTCTGCGCAAACCCAAGAGAGAACTGACCCAAACGTTTTCTCCGCTCAAACCCGAACCGGCTCAACTGAACCGACTAAATTTTTCAGAAACGGGTCAGGTGGGTCAACCTCCAGCGGGTCAGACGGGTACAAAACAGAGGATCAAATGCAGCAGATGCTGAAGCAGTTCTCCGTGTGGTTTTCTAAACAGAACTCTGCTGGATCATGTGGTACTGTTTTTCAAACTCAAAAATTTAATTTATTCGATCACATAATTGTAGACAGCGGTGCTACCGATCATATGTTTGGTAATAAACAATTAATTACCAATTTAGACTCGACCAAAAATAACCTATATGTTGTGGTGGCAAACGGTATGAAGGTCAAAATAGATGGCATAGGAAAAATCAACATTTTTAACAAAGAAATTGATAATGTACTATATTTAAAATCATTCCCTATAAATTTAATTTCCGTAAAAAGATTAACACAAGATTTTAATTGTGAGGCAATTTTCTCTTGTAAAAATGTCATATTTCAGGACCGGAAAACCGGGAAGACGATTGGGGAAGGTTTTCTTAAAAATGGACATTACATTTTGAATCTACAAAACTTGAGTTTAGGTGCTTCCGCAAAATTAGTTAGTAGTGATCTATGGCACAAGAGACTTGGACATCCCTCCGATAAGATTTTAAATAATATTGTAGAATTTCCAAATTTAAATTGTATCAATTGTGATATTTGTAAAATGGCCAAACAAACAAGGCTTCCTTTCTCCCATTCAAATAGTAGAAGTGAAGCCATGTTTAATTTGGTTCATTCCGATGTATGGGGACCGGCCCCAATTAACTCATATAATGGATTTAGATATTTCGTTTTATTTGTTGATGATTTTTCAAGAACTACTTGGTTATATTTATTAAAATCAAAAGATGAAGTATTTAGTTGTTTTGAAGAATTCCTAAATCTAATAGAAAACCAATTTGACACTAAGTTAAAAATATTTAGATCGGATAATGGTACGGAATTTATAAACAAAAATTTCACAAACCTTTTTAGAATAAAAGGAATTATTCATCAAACAACATGCATAAATACACCCGAACAAAATGGAATTTCGGAAAGAAAAAATAGACATTTGTTAGAAATGACAAGAGCGTTATTATTTCAAAATAATGTTCCCAAAATATATTGGTCGGATGCCATTCTTTGTGCCACGCATCTAATTAATCGGTTGCCAAGTAGCGTACTTAAAAATAAAAGTCCATTAGAAACTCTTTATCAACAAAAATATAATTTAAATTATTTAAGAGTATTTGGTTGTGTATGTTGGGTAAAAATTCAAAGAAAGGATAAGTTAGATTATATGTCAACTAAAACTATTTTTTTGGGATATTCATCATTTAAGAAGGGATATAAATGCTACGATCCAAAAAATAAAAAATTACATTTTTCTAGAGATGTCATATTTTGTGAAAACGAACCATATTTTAAAAACAAAGAAATAATTAATGAGCCACATATTAATGATCAAGTTTGCCCCATAGTACCTCACATAAATGATCAAGAACCTTTACAAACTATAAATAACCATGAAGAAGAAATGAGTGAAGATAATAGTAGTGACAATGAAAATGAGATAGAAGAAAATTCGGTAGTACGAAGATCATCAAGAATATCTCAACCGTCTACAAGACTTAGAGATTTCGTAACATATACCGTACAATACCCCATACAAAATTTTGTATCATATGAGAACATCTCTTCATCATACAAAGCATTTCTTACTTCAATTAGTAAAGAAATAGAACCACAAAATTATCAAGAGGCCATAACAAAACCAATATGGTGCAAAGCCATGAGAGAAGAATTGAATGCCTTAGAAAAAAATGAAACATGGGTAATTGAACAATTACCAAAGAACAAAAAACCCGTAGGGTGCAAATGGGTGTATAAAACCAAATATAGAAGTAATGGTACCATAGAACGGTACAAGGCAAGGTTAGTAGCCAAAGGGTATACCCAAACCTATGGAATAGACTATAATGAAACCTTTGCACCGGTAGCAAAAATGAACACCGTTAGAATTTTATTTTCTATTGCGGTAAATAATGGTTGGAACCTATACCAAATGGATGTGAAAAATGCCTTCCTTCAAGGAACACTTGAAGAAGAGGTTTATATGAACCTACCACCCGGTCATAAATTGGAAAACAAATCTAACCTAGTTTGTAGGTTAAATAAATCAATCTATGGATTGAAGCAATCTCCACGGGCATGGTATGGAAAACTTAGCTCCTATTTAAATTCTTGTAATTTTAAAATTAGTAGTGCCGACCATTCTTTATTCACCAAAATTGATAAAGAAAACACAACCCTTGTATTAGTATATGTAGATGATATAATAATTACCGGAAACAACATAGAAGAAATTAGGAAAATTAAAAGTCAATTAAAAGAAAAATTCGACATTAAAGATCTTGGATACTTAAAATATTTTTTAGGAATAGAGGTAGCACACTCTAAGTCCGGCCTTTTTATTTCACAAAGAAAATACACTTTAGACTTATTAAAAGAAACCGGAAAATTAGGTTGTAAACCAACTTCTACCCCAACCGACAATAAATGTAAATTAAATAGTGAGGATGGTAAACCATTAGAAAACATCAACCATTTTCAAAAATTAGTAGGCAAATTAATCTATCTTACGGTTACCCGTCCGGATATTTCATTTGCGGTAAGTCAAATTAGTAGGTTCATGCATTCACCAAGAACTCCACATTTAGAGGCCATACATAAAATTTTGAGATATTTAAAAAATAACCCCGGAAAGGGAATTTGGATGAAAAACAATAATTCTAATGATATATGTGGCTATTCCGATGCAGATTGGGCCGGAAGTTTCGATCGAAAATCCACTACCGGCTTTTGCACATTTGTAGGCGGAAATTTAGTCACATGGAAAAGCAAGAAGTAAAATGTTGTGGCTCGGTCTAGTGCAGAGGCGGAATATCGAGTCATGGCATCAACCGCAAGCGAATTAACATGGCTCAAGCAATTACTCAAAGACATGGGAATCATTAGCGATCAACCCATGAAGATGTATTGCGATAACAACTCCGCTCGACACATCGCTTCTAACCCGGTGTTCCATGAGCGAACCAAACACATAGAAGTAGATTGCCACTTCATTAGAGAGAAGGTTCAATCAAAGGAAATAGAAACACCGTATGTTAAAAGCGAAGAACAATTGGCCGATGTTTTCACTAAAGGATTAGACCCTCGACAATTTGAAGATATTACAAGCAAGCTCGGATTGTATGATATCTACACTCCAAGCTTGAGGGAGGGTGTTGGAAATAATTAGAAATAAAAGGGATTGATCTCAGTCATCCATCATAGATCGAGAGGCTAGGATTAAAAGTAGAAAAGGAAAAAGGCAAATTCTAATTTAGGCAAGAATACCAACGGTACACTATTCATAGGTACCGAAAATAGATAGATAGGCAACGGTACAATACCAACGGCTAATGAGCCTCTGTAATATATATAGCAATCTTCACTGTACCGAAAAAATATACAAGAAATTATTCTCCTCAGTTATCTCATAAAATTCAACAGATTCAGACCGTTCTTTTTAACTTTGCACAAATCTCAAAGCCCAATAATACTACCCTTGTGCTAGCCCGAATCTCAAAGCAACTGAGAGTAAATCTCAAACCATAAAGTGAAGGGAATCTTTTACACATATTGGAGAGGATACTTGTTCAGAGTGGTCAACATCTCGATTGGAGCACGACGGTGAGTAGATCCGGTTGTCGTCGGAGCGCAACAACGGTTGAAGAAGCGGATCCGGTCATGAAGCGAGATGGGATTAAGAGTTTATATAAGTATGATTAGAATATTAGAGTAGTTTAAAAGCTTTAATGAGAATCAAAAAGTAAATTTATGAATTACGGTCATTTGAGCTATTGTAGATATGTTTTTTATCAATGAAATTGTTAGTAGACATTTAAAACCACTAATCTAAAAAACAAAAAAATTTGAACGGCTGTGATGAAAAAAACTAGAACCTTCTTTTCAGGTGGAAGAGTAGCAGATTCACCAGTGTATCTGAAATATTACTGCAACTGGGATGTTCTAAGCGAACCAAAACCACAATGTTCTTTCTGCTTGCCATTCGTAATAGGAACATATGATACTAAACAAAATGTCTATTTGACATAAAAAAAAAAATGTATTATAGTAAAGAATTGCAGCAATTTTTAGTATCTTGAAAAGAAATATGCCACAAATAGCCGATAAAACTAGAATATAACACCACTCCTATCTTTAGCACAAAACTGCTAAGTAATTCTAAAGAGAGAAAAAAATGCTTGTAAAGACGCAAACATTTTATCTTATACATAAGACCACTCCTATCTTAGCACAACTAAAAGCTAATCACGAAAAGGGGTAAAAGATAGAGAAAAGACAAGCAATTGTCCACGCTATCATTTATTATGCAGGACAGCTTAATTTCAGCATTGGTGACTTAATTTGCAAACCAAACAGGCCTCTTAGTGGACTAATCTCAAAACTTACTTCAGTTCCTACATGGTGCATCATTTTCTACAACAGATGGTGCCACAGCCGCAGAAGATGTCAGGTTGCAACCATTTTCAGTACAGTGTGGCCCAACAGGAGAGTTTGCATGAAGCCCAGCTAAGTAGCTTGGAGACAAGCGATTAGTGGAAAATCTCGGCGAAAGAGATGTGAACTCGAGAGCTTGCATTCTGAGCTCAACTGGGTAGTCGGCTATGCACCCAATGCGTGGGCCAGTACCAGTGGACCACTTGCGAGACAGCTGGGTAGCCAGCTGGTAAGTGTTAGCCTTGAGCTTTGATTCGATCCTCTGCAAGACTGCCTCTTCTGGGACCGGGGTTTTTGGGCTCTTCAGCCCGCCCGATAAGGACCTCTGATAGCATGGTTTTGGTGGTACTTCAATTGAAGGCCGGGAGTATTTTTGGTCTTTGTCTGCATTTTGGTTATGCTTGTGTCCAGGCACAGATCCAGAAAGATCAATTCCAGTTTGATCTTTGGTTTTGATCTTTACAGCAGTTTGGTTAGATTTAGGTTCAGGTTTTCGTTCAGTTTCTGTTTCAGTTCTCTCTTGGGATTGGAGCTGCTCTATGGCCGAGTTGGTTTCAGCCTTTTTGGGGTCATCATAGTAGTCTTCAATGGAGGAATCACGCAACTGGTAGAAAAGCCAAAAGAAAATGTCGTTGAAACGATTAAACCACAGTATATAAGCAAATCACAAAAATGTCATGCGTAGTCCTGCAAAAAATGGAATATTCCATCTGTAGCTTTCTGAAGCCTGAAAAATTTCACCCATGCCCCTTTTCAATCTTATTAAATATATGAACAAACAACTCAATTTCTTCATTGTTTCAATCTTCAAAAATTGTGAGAAGCATGAGAGTACTTTTTTATATATTCTGAAGACATTAGAGGAGGAATATAAGTCTTCCAATAATTACTATTCAATATGTCTTTTATTTTAAGAGGCATATGATAAATATAGTACCTCGGTGCTACTAACGTCAGCCCCTTCCGCTCGTAGGAAGCTGAGGAAGTTCTCCATTTTCTCATCCCCAGGTTTGTAGTGTCCACTATAGCCCCAGACTGACTGTTAGTAAGTTATGATTAGATTAAAGATACGTACACTCTATAAAGCCAGAATTATAGCATTAGCATATGATGTATATATAAAAGAGTCTGGCTAAGCTACTTATATAAGCTTATCAAAACATATGCTTATAAGTCATATAATTAATCATTTTCAAAGTCCAAATGACAAATCCAAATTATTCAAATCGATCTCCTTCGTGAGCTCTCACGAAAGCTTCGTTTACATATGAAATTTTGAAATTGAAGATTTTTTTAATTAATCTTGATGCATTATTTTTCTGAAAAATCTTTATTTTCAAAAATTCTATAAAAATAGTAAAACATTTTCAAAAAATGTAAAATTTGGTCTCCAAGCACATTTTAATATGGAGTCATGTTGAATGGTTCATATCGACACTGTTTCGACTTAATAGATATATGACTTATAAGCATATGTCCTCATATGCTTATATAAGTACCGTAGACGGACTCGATATAAAAATAAACATCAAGATGTCTATCATAAAGTAATGTGGAAAATAATTGTCCAACAGATGGACTTCATTCAAGGAAATGAATAAATAAAGCATATTATATATAAAAAAAAACTAAGTCAAGTAATGCTGGCAATTTTGTGAATTCACATGTTGAGTTAATTTCATCTTCTTCTTAGTAGTATAACTAGATTTTTGGATTGCATCTGCTTGTTTTGAATTTTTTATTTTCCTCAACTTATGTTAAACACTCAAACCCTGTAGTCATACAAAACATATCCAAGTTTGTACAAGAATTGTTGAAGTACCTTAAGGACTCCATTTTCAGCATTAAGCCTCCCAGCAGCTTTGGTGGCACCTCCAGCTAGAAAGCTTGAATGGTGAAATAACCCTTTCTTTTTCTACGAAGGCATAACAGTACAAAAGAACAGAGAAAGAAGTGAAAGAAGAAAACAGTCCATGGAAAGCAATTTAGGTTAAAGAACAGTCTTATGAACTATCAGAGGACAAAACCATAAATCAGTGTGACCAATAAAGAATATAACTTGATTTAGATTTGGAAAATTTATCTCCGAAATTTTAACAACTCCTTAATGTTCTTTTTTTCCAATTTGGGAGTGAAAAGGATCAAAATGCATAATTTGTCTAATCTCTTTTCAGGAGAAGCACTGGCCAGATATGCATAGAATAAAGCCTATTTAGGTATAAAAAAGTACAATAAACAAAAGAAAAATTAAGACATAATTTCATACCACGCCAGCATAGAGATGTTTGTCAGTGCTAAGAACAAATATCCACTTGCCGCCCTCAGCTCCGCTGTTGCGTGTATCGAGGTAATCACCAGATTGTTTGTGCATTATCTTTCCATGGGCCACCACGTACTCATAGCGTTCCCTCTCTTGCTATACATCAACACAAATTGTCATGAGTACAGAAACTCAGACTCCTATTAGTAATCAGAATTTAATGTATTTGATATGTGTTAATTTATAACTTGCAAGATTTGAATATAACATATTTGATGTTTTGTCTTACAAATACAATCAAATATTTATTTTATTATTTTTTTCTCTTTTGTTAACCAAGGTTTTCATAGAAGCATATATGCACCATAAAAGAACTGGTGACAAGGAAAACAAAAGCACAGAAAATAGAAACTAGAATTGTCGAGTAATTCTCACTAAAATGGTGCTCTAGAATGATTATTTATGGAAAACCAATACTCACAGGACTGAGATACTTGATGCATTGAGTTCTGAGCTTGGACCTCGGGCACTTTTCCAGATCAACATCCCTCCCATCTCCACAATCCAGCCTGAAAACATTAGATTTTTAAAAGGAATAAGAAAGATTTATTAAAAAAGAACACTAATATAGTTTTGTTACTGTCCTGATCATGCAATTATACTAAGACTGATAAGGCTCTCCAGGCGTGACTAGTTGACCAGGATGAAGTTGTTGTAGATCAGGTTTATGAGCCACTTCACTGCAGAATAAGATCCTCAAAAGCGTTGAATTTTTTTTCCGGCACAGATAGAATTGGCAGTATTTTCGCTGAGATTTCTGTTGCATTGACATTCATGTCATGCCCCGAACCCACCCCTCTTTACACACACTAAAAAGAAAGTTCCGACAGCATGGGGGGCATGCTGTATGTTTTACAGCACGGTCAAAGATGACATTTCAGTTAACTGTATACCAGTCAGGTACAGTACCACAAAACCAGAAGAAAGTACTAACCAGTAAAAGAAAGGCTGGCCAGCTTGGCTTTGAGTCCACGCGTCATAGTAAATTTGTAGGTTGCGCCCGTAGCGGTGCCGTGGATCAATCTGTCAAACAAAAATTCAAGCCATCTCTTTTTTCAATTTTATTTTTCAAAGCCAATTTATGTGTTGTTTCTTTTTTGGAGTAAAGATCAAATAACCAAAGTGTGGAGAGCAAGCTGAAAAATCTTTTTCTTTAGTGGTTAATTTGCACTTACTGCTTCTATCCAGTGTTGAAAACCGAGAGTTAGAGCCTCTGAATCCTGAGCTAAACCAAATCCTACCTACAAAAGAAGACGTATGTAAAAGAAAACTTAGCAACAACAAAAGAAAATAAAAATTTAGATTATAGGAACTATTGCATTGTCTTATAGCACCTTAGAAGCATTCAAGCTAATGCGACTCCACCTAGATGAAACCGATTCTGTCTTTGGATTTATAAAGAAAGACACCGTGCTGCGGTTCAGCCTAGCGAAATCAAACAATTGCCACCTTGCATCCACAAAAAAGAAAACATCCCCGTTAAATTACCATTAAGAAAAAACAAACTAAGCAAATTCCACTTTTTAGCAAAATGCAAAACATCATCCCATTTATAAGGATTGCCTTCGTGGCTATCCATTATCCACCAACCCATTAAAAAAGAGAGTAAACATCCATATAGCTTTCTGAAACCCATTATCCGATTCAAGTACTAACGACAAGAGTTAAGCCTAAATTGGACTAGAATTAAATAACAATTGTATCTGATGAAAAATCACTACCCAAAATATAATTGTAAGAAACCAAAACTACTATCGCGTCTCTATCCTATCTATAGGGTAACGAACCAGAGTTCTTCAGCGACGACAGCTGAGTCAGCTAATCTGCGCCGTGTCCGGTAGCTCCTATAAACCTTCTGAACCTTAGTAACCGCCTTGAACGACCCGTCCGTAACGACAGGCGACTGGTCGCCTTCTCGAACCTTCGATTCGAAGTCGCAATTGTTCGGGTGAGCTGGAAGCACAGTCTCTACCTCCATTGATGAGAGAACGATGAGCACTTGGATTTGTATAAAACCTACTGTATGTAATTCATTTATACTGGTAAAGAGAGGAATAAAAGAGAAGATGTATTTGAATCTTTGTATTTTGTATTGATTAACAGGAGATGATTACACGCCCTTAAATAGGCTTCTCAATTACATTCCTTGCTGTACTAGAAGTTAAAACAAATTGATGAGCTGTGCATAGAACAAATAACGGCTACCGGTAAATCTCAGAATTGGCAGGGAATAGAAGAATCATTTTGGAAGAGATCATCTCAAGTTTTGTGTCGAATGGAGAACTCCAGTTCTATTGTTTATTATAATCTCGGTCTGATGTTTCTCTAAATATTCGCTTTGGTTTGAATGTCGGAGCAAGTGCGGTATTTGATTATTTATAATTTCTCACTGGAGGAGTAGTATATTTCCGAGATTTTTATTAATATCCAAAGTTTAATAGAAATTAATATTTATGCTCAGAATTCTGGATTTTTGCGAAAAATGTCTAAGCCGGCCATTTTTGGCCGGCTTACTCGTTTTTTTTTTTTTTAGAGACACTATGAAGAGCAAAATAATGAAATCTAACACTGAAAATTTGAATTTTTTGTTTAAATTATTTGTTAGATTACTTCTTTTGATTTATAATTAGCATATTTATACTAAAATACACTAGATTACTTGAAAGTATGTTGAATTACACTATATTACAATAAATTATGTTGAATTACACTAAATTACGCTAAATTACAATAACTTCGCTAATTATGCTGAAATATGGCAAATTACGCTAAAGTAGACTGATTTTGTGCCATCTTTCATGAATCATAAAAAATAGTAAAAATTGGTATTCTACAAGTTCATTATGTAACTAATTTTACTGAGCTACTTGGATTGAATAATAGAAATGAAAATCTTAATCGGAAACTTCAACTCAAGTTTTGAGGCTCTTCCCTTTGTTTTTTGGCAATTCTGAATTTTGGAATCCGGCATCGCGGGCACGGACGCATGCGTATTTTCGCAAGCTTTCCGAAAAGTGGTCATTTGCTGAAATCGGACACTCGAGCGCCGTTTTATTGCCGTTGAAGTTTCGTCGTCGTTTTTTGCCTTTTCAGTGAAGATATCGTCCCTATTCATATGTAATTTACCGTAATTTAGCGTATTTTAGTATAAATATGCTAATTATATATCAAAAGAAGTAATCTATCAAATAATTTAAACAAAAAATTCAAATTTTCAGTGTTAGATTTCATTATTTTGCTCTTCATAGTGTCTCAAAAAAAAAAAAAAATTAAGTAAGCCGGCCACAAAATGACCGGCTTAGGAGGGGCGTAAGCCGGCCATTTTGTGACCGGCTTGGACATTTTTGGCAAAAATGCACAATTCTGAGCATAAATATTAATTTCTATTAAACTTTGGATATTAATAAAAATGTCGGAGTATATTTAATAGTCGTTTCCGAAAAGCGAAATAATTAAGATATTTAAGTACTGTTTCGAGATTTTGACTGGTAATAAGGGTTTACGTGAAATTAAGAGCTATTTGCACATCTCTGGAACAGAACTTTCTCGAGTCACCGACTTGACTCGCGGGTCCCATAGAGCCAACAGCAATTTTTGGTCCATCAAAACTCCTGGGTCCCATCCTCAGAAACTTCAGACAGGATGTGTTACAAATATTGCGAACAGAGAAACTAGATTGATAGCGTAAAAGGTTGCTCGAAGTAGGGTTGCACAAAAAATTCGTACTTCGTAATTCAATTCGAATTTGATTCGAAAAAGTTTGTAAAAATTTGATTCGAAATTGAGTTCGTTCGAAATTAATTCAAACCAAATTCAAACTGGACCTAGTTCGTTCGAAATAAGTTCGCAAACCAAACTTAGTTCGAAATTAACTCAAACGTGAACCGTTAATTTCCACTGATAATAAACTTTAATGTTTTATTTTTGAATCCGAAGTTTTATAAAAAAAATTATGTGAGCTTACCAAATTTTCACATTACAAATACAAATTTATTTTTATAAACTTTATTAACTGGAATTTAGATGCGTGGCTGTGTTAACTCCAGCCGAAATTTTTATTGTTACCACTCAAAAAAATCAAAATTAATTCATTACCATCCCGTTGGGGTTTTATTCAATACTACCATCTCCGCTAACTCAGTTTGCGCACCAAATTGGCTGGTGCGCGGACTGGGTTAGCGGGCTTGGTGGGCTGACTGGATTTGAGGGTTTATTTTTATTTTTGCAATGGATGTCTGAAAATCCTGTTTTATTTTTAACGGTGTTCATTCATCAGACGCAAGGCAGCAGCCAGGCAAATAACGTAAAACCTAATGTGTTAAATTGACTGCGGAAGAACTAAACAACATAAGAACTAATATCAAAATAATATCGAAATAACATCCAAATAACAAGAACTAATACCGAAATAAGACACGGGGCGGGGATTAATCACACCCTAATCTGGAAATTCTGGTTTGGGGTGTGACAGGTAACAATAAAAATTTCGGCAACTCCAGAAGCCGAGATTTTTATTAATATCCCAAGTTTAATAGAAATTAATATTTATGTCCAGAATTCTGGGTTTTCACCAAAAATGCCCAAGCCAGCCACAAAATGGCCAGCTTACTCGTTTTGTGGCCGGTCACACCTAATAATTTAGTATAAATATGCTAATTATATATCAAAATAGTAATCTAACAAATAATTTAAACAAAAACATTCAAATTTTCAGTGTTAGATTTCATTATTTTGCTCTTCATAGTGTCTCTAAAAAAAAAAAAGATTAAGCCGGCCACAAAATGGCCAGCTTAGGGGGGCGTAAGCCGGCCATTTAGTGGCGGCTTGGACATTTTTGGCGAAAACCCAGAATTCTGAACATAAATATTAATTTCTATTAAACTTTGGATATTAATTAAAATGTCGGCTCCGGAAGTGTTCACATCAAAATTGGCACTGTCATTAGCCTCAGATGCCAAAATTCACATCATATTCTTTTTTTTTTAAAGTTGTGGCTTTAAATGCTTTTCACATTACAAACTTTTATTTATAAACTTTATTAACTGGAATTTTAGATGCGTGGCTGTGTTAACTCCGGAAGTGTTCACATCAAAATTGGCACTGTCATTAGCCTCAGATGCCAAAATTCACATAAATATTTTTTTTTTAAAAGTTAGTGGCTTTAAATGCCGACATTTTTATTAATATCCAAAGTTAATTACAAATTAATAAATTTATTCATGATTTCTGAGTTTTTCCAAAAATATCCACCTCTTTTTCTTATTTTTTTTTTTAGAGACACTATGAAGAGCAAGATAATGAAATCTAACACTGAAAATTCGAATTTTTTGTTTAAATTATTTGTTAGATTACTTCTTTTGATTTATAATTAGCATATTTATACTATAATACACTAGATTACTTGAAATTATGTTGAATTACACTATATTACATTAAATTACGCTAAATTATGTTAAATTACGCTAAAATACGGTAAATTCCGGTAAATTACTGTGTGTCTTCATAGTGATGTATAATTAGAAACTATTTTTTGTTTCTCTTTTATCTTCATAGTGATTTATAATTAGAAACTATTTTTTTTAAGAGACACTATGAAGAGCAAGATAATGAAATCTAACACTGGAAATTTGAATTTTTTGTTTAAATTTTTTGTTAGATTACTTCTTTTGATGTATAATTAGCATATTTATACTAAAATACACTAAATTACTTGAAATTATGTTGAATTACACTATATTACATTAAATTACGCTAAATTACATTACATTACGCTAAAATACGGTAAATTACGCTAAATTACACATGAATAGGGACGATATCTTCACTGAAAAGGCGAAAACGGAGACAAAACTTCACGGAGTAGGTCCGATGCCCATCGGACCTACTTTTAGATAGATTTTATGAATTAATTATAAACTATAACCATATGATACTCGATTTATTCTTGAACTACTTTTAGAATTTATTTTCTTCCTTAAAAATTCAGAAATTTTATATATTTATATATACATATATATATTATAAAATTTTATTTTTGGTATATTTATATCCAAATTACAGATTTTAGATCTTATCGAAACTTTTTTTTGGATTGAGAATTAGTTACCTGAAAAGCAATTCAAGTACTCCAATGTTGCATGAATATGGATACGGCCGTACGGGTATCATGTTGGATACGATCAGGGGCGGAAGGTAATAGAATCAGAAGGAGGCTAAGCCACCCCCATGCATTGAAAATTTGTAAATTTATCCGTTAAAATTTATAATTTTTATATGTGTT
The DNA here is from genome assembly GCA_011114355.1 of Carex littledalei. Taxonomy (NCBI): domain Eukaryota; kingdom Viridiplantae; phylum Streptophyta; class Magnoliopsida; order Poales; family Cyperaceae; genus Carex; species Carex littledalei. Next base: position 6,447,022 of record CM022104.1, read on the forward strand.
AATACTTTTAGTCTCCTCTATAAAATAAAATTACACTACACTTTATTTTCTAGCCCTCTCATTTCAATTTTCTAGTTCCGCTTCTGAATACGACGATATAACAATTATCAATTATCAATGTGGAGAACCAGCTTTTAGTTTAGTGACAAAGGCACATGACTCTCATATGAGAGATCATGGGTTCGAAACCCACAAAGTGAATAAATCATCTGTAATATAAACCAGAGTTTGAAGAAAGCTGGTAAGCTAGACCTTCACCTTTCATTTAAAAAAAAATGCAACATCTTTTCATGTGAGAGATCATGAATTTGAAATTCAAATGGAGAATTATTTATGAATATTGGAATTTATAAAGTTAGACCTTAATCTTTCTTAAAAACAAAAAAATTACCCTACACACTATTGTATGTTTGGAATGTAAAACGGTAATAATTTAAATTATTTAAAATACAAATACTTTATTGTATAATAAATATACATTTAAGTTAATTAAAGTTAAAATATTAATATTTTTATTTTAAATATTTTTGTCCTTGTTGCTCAACTTATCATCACAACTCATTACAATAATTTGATTTAATATCACTTTGTTTACTTCATTATTATGAAACACCACTGTTTTAAAGCAATTTAATTTAATATTACTTTTCTTCTCATTTGTCAACCACAATGTACACAGATACTTTGTGACAACTTTAACAAATTTGAATCAGCTAAAGGTACCTGAATTTGTCAGGTTAGATCCAAATCGTTCAATGCAATTTAGCGTGAATCAGAAAGTGAGTCATCTATATTCTAAATAGGCCACAATCGTATGGCATGGCATGATTGGAACTCATTCTATCCTCTACGGTATACTTACTCGACTATAAATCCGGACCGTCCGATCAGAATAAGGACCAATTCGTTCCGAGATAGAATGCAAGAGCCAAGAGGTGCCTTTAATATTTGTGTCAAAGTAGATCGGACGGTCCTGATCTAAATTCAACATTTATGTTACCTCAGGTATAAAAAAACTGCACTAAATACTAACAAAAATGTCTCTTTACATGAATTGCTTAGTGTACCAGCATAATAATGAGGCAAAACTACAAAAATTAGTTAGATAGTGCTAAAATTTAAAATACATAATTATTGATAATCAGCATTTAGTCTAGTGGCAAAGGCAATGCTCTCCGTGTGAGAGATCGCATGTTCGAAATTCGAAAGAGGCAATTCTTTGTGGATATTTAATAGTTGGATGGCTTGACCTTCAACCTTTACTAAAAAAAAAAAAATTCAACTAAAATTTTAATCTACATGATTAAAAATTTCAAAATAGCTTAGCACCTCTGAACTAAGTGTATGCATCATCTTTTAATTAAATTTACATGCTATCACTAAATAAACTATTGTTTCTTTCTCAACACAAAACTGACATTTTATCTTACCTACCCATCATCTTTTAATTAAATTAGACTTAGTCAATATTATTTTTCTTGTCAAGAGCCACATAAATATTTTAATTTTAAGAGATACATGCATGCACATTCCACCACAAAAGTACAACTTATTCATTACACATGTAATTTTAATATTTGCACAAATATGCATATGTTAAATATGAAGCTTTTAAGTGCTGAATTAATATATTAACTTAAACATTTTAAAGTGATGAAATTTCATGCAAGTTGAAACATACATTAAATGATATAAAATTCATACGTCTCAATTTAAGACGTTTAATCAAATATTCATAACATTTGAATCACATAAAAAAAATTGAAATACAACCAATATACAAGGCTAATAATATGTCTATATATATATACCTTTTTTCATTATTTAAGAAAATATTACTTCATTTGAAAAAATATTTTCAAGGTTACCAAGTTAAGTTGTTGTTTTATAAAATTCAGCTTTATAAAGGCAAATTCTTCTATGGGCATAAGGACCTATTTGTAAAATGAGCATATTTTCATTTTCAAAGTTCAAACAGTCGATCCGACCGTTCAACATTTTCTCCATATTACAATGTACTTGGAGGTCAAATTTTACATTTTTTTGAATTTTTTTACTATTTATTAAGATGGGTACAAAATTCAATGGTCTGAATTTGACTAGTTTTGTAAAATACTTAATAAATAGTAAAAAAATTCAGAAAAATGTAAAATTTGACCTCCAAGTACATTCTAATATGGAGATAATGTTGAACGGTCGGATCGACTGTTTGAACTTTGAAAATAAAAATATGCTCATTTTACAAATAAGTCCTTATGCCCATAGAAGCATCCCTCATAAACTTATTTAAATACTAGGTTAATTTGTTTCTCGAACTTTGCTTGGGAAAAGAATTATATAATTGAAAAAATAATTAAATTTCAAAAATAAAATAATTTCTAGAGTAAATATTTTGCATTTAGAAAATTTCGGACAAAAGTAAGTATACTTTTCAAAATATAATAAATGTTACAATGGTAAACTTTGCTTAATTCAACAGGCGAATCAAAATAAAAATATTGATGTAAGAGTTATGTTGTACCTTAGACAATGCAAATACATATTTTTAAATGAGAAAAGAGAATAATAAAAAAAAAGTGAAAAGCTAAATCAAATGGATGGAAGGGCAGATGATATAGCATAGCTAAAAAAATTGAAGGCTTAACACTATATTGCATATAAATTTGCAAAATAATAAGTATTCCAAAATAAGTGAAATTAGCTTGTAATTATAATTAGATACAATTTTAGTGGATATATTTGTTAGACAAGTTTATAGTTATGATTAGTGTCACACCTCAGATTTTGACCATTAATTCAAAGTGTGATTATAACATTATATATCATCGCACTTTTTTTTGGTCCATCAACCTACGTCGCCAACAGAAAGGAAAACAAAATAACAAAACATAGTCAACTACAATGCTCAGTAACTGGTTATTTAACGATGCGATTCTCTATAATTAGCTTAATTTAACAACAATTCAAACAGACTGGATTAATCCACACAAATACACATCAAATTATGCATGCATATTTAACTGGCGATAGCACATCGGTCTAGATTGTCCGTAAAACAAGTCACATCATATTCACACAGAGGCGATTCCCACATTCATTAAATTTTTTCGAGATGTTATAATTAGTCGGAATCATAAATTATGAAACAGATAAAATCGAAAAAAGAAAACAATTTTTTTACAAGTGCTTCACTTTCTACCATCAACGAGTAAATTGATTTTGTGTTAGAATTTTAAGAAGATTTGAGTTGAGAGTTTCTTGCAATTAATTAACAAAATACTAAGGAGCAGTTGGGCAGGTAATATATTTTTAGTTTATTGAGACTATCTCGTGTCAACCGCTAATACTCAATTTAATCTGGTCCTTCCATCCATGATCCATCCATCTTCATTTAACTATATAAATAGGGTAAAAATATTGACAATATTGTTTTGACTTCATGCAACCATAGTGACAAATGAATTATTCGGTTTCGGTTCGGCGAGGTCAAAAATTCGTGATTCGGAAATAATTCGGGTATAATTCGAGAATGATTCGGAATTATCCGGACCAGATATCTCAGTCCTACAAGGGAGCAAAAAAAAGAAAAAAAAAGTTATCGAAAAAATTTGGGAAAAATTCGTGAATAATTCTGAAAATTCGGAAAAAATTTGTAAAATTCGCGAATGATTTGGTCAAATCTTGGTCAACCAAATAATTCGGCGTTCGGTTCGGCATCACAAAAAAAACGAATTATTCGCTAATAATTCTCGAATAATTCGCGAATCTTGTGACTATGCATGCAACGTACAAGTTATATATTATTTTATTTTAACTTCATTATTCATGTGTTGCATAAAGTAAAAAAAAAAAACTCTTAATATATTTACTCTTTGAATAGAACCGTGATTATTGCTCTTAGTTTTCTCTATAACAATACCGAGTCATTATTTTCCATATTTTTTTTTTCTTATTGTCCTTCTCCATTATTATAATTTTATCTAACCTTTTCCTACTTTCGTTTTATGCACTAGCCAATTACTAAAAATGGAGAAGTGGACAGTATAAGAAAATAATAAAGAGAATTTTTTATTCTGTTTTTATTACTAGAAAAAAAAATGAATAAGATCAAACTTTTAGGATAAAAATGGAAAATTTCAGCTCTTCAGAAAAATTTCAATTTTGAAACACATTTGTGACATGGGTATATTATAGTGACCATCGATTAAAATTTGGCAACATTATGGTCAATAAATTCAGAAGAAAGTAAAAAAAAAAAAAAAAGCAAAGAAATAAATTGAGAAGTTCTTGAAATCAAGTTCATATCTTAGAGGGAGACCGCTACTAAATTAATTTCTCATTCTATGTAGATTCACAGTATCTTAGCTCAGGATTTTTTTTAAAAAACGTAATTAAAATAATTAATTTAAAAAAAACAACTTGATTACTGATTTTTTTACAAAAACCGTAAAAACCAAATTGCCATTTCGGTTTGAAGATTTTTTTTTTTTGCTAAACCGAATTGGCAATTCGGTATAGGCTTTTTTCATAGCGTTTCCGCCACCACGCCACAAAAATCCGAAAAGTGAGCAAACCCGAATTGGCATTTCGGTTTAGGTTTTTTTTTTTTTAGAGACTAAGAAGAGCAAAATAAAGAAATCTAACACTGAAAATTTGAATTTTTTGTTTAAATTATTTGATAGATTACTTCTTTTGATATATAATTAGCATATTTATACTAAAATACGCTAAATTACTTGAAATTATGTTGAATTACACTATATTAAGTTAAATTACACTAAATTACATTACATTACACTAAAATACGGTTAATTACGCTAAATTACATATGAATAGGGACGATATCTTCACTGAAAAGGCAAAAAACGACGGCGGAACTTCAAACGGTCATAAAACAGCGCTTGAGTGTCAGATTTCAGCAAATGACCACTTTTCGGAAAGCTTGCGAAAATAGGCATGCGTCCATGCTAGCACTGCTAGATTCCAAAATTCAAAATTGCCAAAAAACTAAGGGAAGAGCCTCAAAACTTGAGTTGAAGTTTCCGATTAAGATTTTCATTTCTATTATTCAATCTAAGTAGCTCAGTAAATTAGTTACATAATTAACTTATAGAATACCAATTTTTACTATTTTTTATGATTCATGAAAGATGGCACAAAATCGGTCTAATTTTGCGTAATTAGCGGAGTTATTGTAATTTAACGTAATTTAGTGTAATTCAACATAATTTATTGTAATATAGTGTAATTCAACATAATTTCAAGTATTTAGTGTATTTTTTTATTTTTTTGCTAATTATAAATCAAAAGAAGTAATCTAACAAATAATTTAAACAAAAAATTCAAATTTTCAGTGTTAGATTTCTTTATTTTGCTCTTCTTAGTGTCTAAAAAAAAAAAAAAACCCTAAACCGAAATGCCAATTCGGTTTAGGGAGAGTTACACGCAAGGCCACACAGTTGGATTGGGGGAATTGTGAAAAAAGTATAAACCGAATTGCCAATTCGGTTTAGCAAAACAAAAAACCTCCAAACCGAAATGACAATTCGGTTTTTATGTAAAAAAATCAGTAATCAAGTTGTTTTTTTTAATTAATTATTTTAATTACGTTTTATAAAAAAAATCCCTTAGCTCACATATTTTAGGAGTATGGATCCTCTGCGTGTAATTCAAACTAACATGGCCTCAAGTCTATAATGTACGGAACCCTTTAAAATTTGTGCCAATACATAATATTTGCATAACTAATTGGAACCCATTTTTTATTGGATAGGTGCAAAGACTAAGTCTTTAATTCTGTTCAAATATTTGTAGTTAGTTAGAATTGTTGAATTATCATTGAATAAATCAAATATTACTCTGTATTCTAGTAAACAAATAGCTATCATGTTGTATTAGTTTAGTTTATTTATGGTCTAACTTGACAAATTATTAAGGCATGGATAAAGAAAGGGGGAATTTCACGTATACCCCTCAAAAACTTCAAAATTACGTATTCCCCCCTCTAAACTTTGAAATTACGTATTTCCCCCTCTAAATTTCAAAAACTCACAAATTTACCCATTTTATTGTTTTTTTATATTAAAACTCATTATAAATTTATAGAATACCCATTTACCCTTTATTAAAAGCATAAAAGACTCAAATTTGAATATGAAGAGTTCCTCTACCGTTCGATCCATGCGCATTGCATTAAGATCTATGCGTGTAGCTTCAATATATGTGTGTGTTGGCTTTAAGATTCTTGATGATCTAGTGCGCACAAATTTTAAAGCAATTTCAATCCGCGCGCATCGCATTAAGATCTGTGCACGTCACTTCAATATTCGCGTGTGTTCGCTTCAAGAACTGTGCTGATCTAGCGTGCATAGATCTTAAAGCAGTTCGGACAGTAGAGAAACCCTTCAGATTCAAATTTGAGTATGATGGGCATTTTATATTTTAAATAAAGGGTAAAATAAGTATTTTATAAATTTAGAATGAATTTTAATATAAAAGACAATAAAATGGGTAAATTTGTGAGTTTTTGAAGTTTAGAGGGGGAAATACGTAATTTTGAAGTTTTTGAGGGATATACGTGAAATTCCCCCATAAAGAAAAACTTTTACTTAGCGGTTGGTAGGATAGTTGAGGCCTTTTTTTTTTTTAAATGGAGAAGGTCATTCCTCTGCAAATGCAAGAAAAAAAAAAGATGACAGTTCAAATTAATTAATCACATTGGTATATTTTTTTTTGGCCTTTTATGTCTAATCATACGCATTACTTAAAAAAGTAAGACTAATTGTTAAAATATTGTAACAAGCTTAAAGTTACAATAATAAGCTTAAATTCACTAAAGAAGTTCAGGAACTTAATTAATTGTAAAAGTTACTGGATAGACTTCAAATGACAAATTCAAACTGTTATAATTATTTTATTTTTTTTGCAAAAGGAGGATCTATGTTTCAATTGTTTTATTTTTTTTTTAGCCTGTTTTCACATAAGATAAAAATGTTATAACTTTATTTATATTGCTACCTTCATTTTTGAACAATTTTCAGCATTTTAATTTATACAAAAAAAAGTCAAAGAATAATTCTAGCATGCATCCACTTGATATCATGAAAAATATTATTCAAATTTTATTTTGAAGATACAATTGTATATGTATTCTCGATTATTTAGATAAGATGTGTATTAAATTTGAGTTAAGTTTAAATTTTGTTTGTCATTCATTATACAGACACTAAAACTCCACCAATAAATTTTTTCCATTTTTTTTTAAGAAATGAAGAATATATTGACACATTGAGTGAGGCTACGGCTCAATATCTTCAATCTTAAAGTTCAAACGGTTGATCTGAACTGCTCAACATGATTTTCTTATAAAAATGTATTTGGTTACTACATTTTACATTTTTAGATTTTTTTTACTATTTTTTAGATAGGTAGAGAATAACTACTTTTCAATTCTATAATCTTTAGATGAAGTAATTTTTTTATCTATCTAAAAAATAGTAATAAAGTAATAATAAATGTAAAATTTGGTCTCAAAATACAATTTAATATGAAGATCATGTTAAGCTGTCCGAAACGACTGTTTGAATTTTAAAATAGAAATATAGATCTATAGTACGGATCGATGTGCACTATACATGGCACCGTTGTCTCACTTTTTACAATTTTAATTTTCTAATTTGAACAATACTTTTCGAAATATTTAATGAATGAACAAAAAAAATCGGACCTTAGAATTCTCAAATGAAATATTTGAAACTAAATACCTTAACCCACAAAATAGATCATGGATCGTTGTTAACAAGTTCAAATTTATTATTTGCAACTAATCTAATTACCATTTTACATTTAAAGTTGTTTAATAGCTTAAGTTCATATTAACGAGTATAGCTGGCTATTATGACATTTGTGTCATTTCAGTCTATTATGTATATATTGCAAACATATAGAAGTTGTTTTCTTTAAAACCTTTTATTAATGTTAACAATCTGATGCATATTTAAAATTTCAATGGTCAAAGGAAACCTAAACATGCACTGGAACGAATCTCATAAACACTAAATTCGCATCAATATCTCAATATTTTTTCATGTTTACTTGGTCATGGTCTTATCAGAACCAGCTTCTTTTGTAATATATATTCTGTCATTTTCATTTCCATTTTAAGACCATGAACAAGATCCAGCTTGTTTCAAAAAAGAAAAATAAATGCAAAATGATCCAGGAACCTTTAATAAATATAATAAGGTGTTTAATTAGACCCTTTTTTTACCTCACAAAAAAAAGCAACAATTAATAAATATAATAAGGTGTTTAATCCCACATGAGGGAAGCCATGGTACTTTACAATGAGTACATTTATCCGTACTATGGATTTATTTCTTTGTTTTTAAAATTCAAGCAGTCAATCCGAACCATTAAACATAATTTCCATATGAAGATATATTTGAAGACAAAATTTATATTTTTATAAAAAAAATTTACTATTTTTTTAGATAGATAAACAATTATTAGTTTTGGATGGTCCAGAATTTTTAATCAAGTGATTTCTATCTATTTAAAAAATAATTAAAAAATTAAAAATTATATAAAATTTGATATGCAAGTACATTGAGCGTTTCAGTCTTTCAGATCGATTATATAAATATTGAAACAAAGATATAAGTTCATAGTACGAACTGCTCTGTAATATAATATTGTATTATTTTTTATTACCATAGCATCACTTATCTCACTAATATCACACATAAACATTTTTATATGTTCATTTGAGTATCAACGTTGTGAAAAATTATGTATCATCCAGAAATTAAAATAATAATTTTATGCGAGAGATGGTAAGTTTGAAATTTAATATTTAAATTGAAAATAAAGTGAAATAAAATTAGAGCATTTATATTGTATCACATAAAATTAGAGCATTTATATTCTTGTAATTAGACTGAAATTATATTAAAAAATGAAATTAATTTAACGTTAATTTCTCAAGCAATTAATTTCAATTGTTTTTAGCGTTCAAAATTGAAAAAGGAATTCTCATATCCCATAAATTAATTTTTGCCAACATAAATACAATTTTATTAAAAAAAGTATTTATTAAAAAAATATTTGTGAAATTATCACACATCCTGAAATTGTAAATGAAATTATTAACTTAGAATTTGAAATTGAAATGAAATTATCAACGTAGATGTTGTTTAGATCTGGACCGTACGATCAAAATCCCACGAATATTAAAGGAGTTCCGTCATCCGTGAATTCCACACCGTATTGGTCTGAATTTTGATCAGACGGTCTTGATCTAAATAGAAATATTTTGTAACCTCGGAGGATATGGACTCGTGGGTTTAGGGGTGAATTAGGTCTCCCTTTTTTTATTCTAATTAAAAAAAAATTAAATAGCGTTTATTGTGTTATAGCTGAACGGCTAAAAAAACAACGTTATTGTCATATTGCGCCGCTATATAGCGCCGAGAAACTCAGAACCCCAAAACAATGGTCATGATCGGGCGCCATAGTTTTTATGGTCCAAAAACACTATAACAGCGCTATAGCGCGCTATTTAGAACCCTGAATATTTCTCTTGATGTATTCTCTTGTTTGGTTTCCGGAAAGCAACGAAAACCGGTAATCAATATTACTTCTTTAGTTATTAATCATTTCTAATTTTAATACAGCTTTGATATTCTTTAATGGATAAGTATTTTGAATATTCTTTTACTTTTATATATTTATTACTATTATTTTTATTTGCCTAGTACAACAACTATAAAGTTGCAACAAGAAAGCATACACAATGGTATATTGTTTAGAATATTTTTTTTTAATTTCATCTCAGTAATAAAAGTACATAATAAAGAAAAAAATTAAGACATACCATAGGGTTAAAATACCTCGTTGGTTTTGTGCCCCAACATCGTTATCTCTATTTTCAAAGTTTAAACAGTCAATCCGAACCGCTCAATATGATCTTTATATTAAAATGTGTTTGGATACAAAATTTTAATTTTTTTGAAACTTTATTGCTATTTTTTAAGATAGGTACAAAATCACTGTTTTTAGAAGATTATGGACCGTTCAAAAATAATAATTTTGTACCTCTCTAAACAATTAGTAAAAAAATATAAAAATTATAAAAATTGTTATCCAAACACATTTTAATATGAATATCATGTTGAATAGTTCGGATCGATTATTTAGACTTTGTAAATAAAGATAATGATGTTGGGGCATGATTGGACACAAAACCAATGGAGCATTTTAATCCTACTCTACTATTAAATATAATACAACATAGAGTAGGGATAAAATGCCTCATTGGTTTTTTGCCCCATCGTGCCCCAACATTATTATCTCTATTGTCAAAGTCTAAATAATCGATCCGAACCGTTCAACATGATCATCATACTAAAATGTGCTTGGATAATAAATTTTAGAATTTTTAGAATTTTTTTACTAATTGTTTAGAGAGGTACAAAATCACTATTTTTGAATGGTCCAGAATTTTCTAAAAACAGTGATTTTGTACCTATCTTAAAAAATAGCAAAAAAAATTCAAAAAATCTAAAATTTTGTATCCAAGCACATTTTAATATGAAGATCATATTGAGCGGTTTGGATCAACTGTTTAAACTTTGAAAATAGAGATAACGATGTTGGCGCACAAAACCAATTTATAAAAAATCAGTACATGATTACTCAATGTAGTAATTAAATGAGGTTACGACACAAATTGTAAAATACTACAAATTCCGTCATACTTAATGATTGAGTTTGTTTTAAATAACTTAAAAGTGAAAAGACGATGTATAATTAGCATATTTGTTCAACAATCACTTTTTTTTTAAATATCAAGATGCTGAATTTTTAATAGTACATGATTACTCAATGTAGTAATTTTGAGTAATTAAATTAGGTTACGACACAAATTGTTGAACATGTATTTATTAGTAAAATACTACAAATTCCGTCATGCTTAATGATTGAGTTTGTTTTAAATAACTTAAAAGTGAAAAGACGATGACTTTAATAAAGTAGTAAATTTAAAATAAGAGTTTGAAAATTCGTAACCAACTAATCGCGGCACAGAACTTGGTATCAGCTTTCAATTCCAACAATGATTTGTCAACAACCCATACCCAATTACCCATGTGCATGTTAGGTCAATGCTTTCTTGGAATACTTTCAAGGAAAGAAAGGTTTCACATTTACCAGTACTGCCATCAGGGCAGAAAAATAGAGGAAAAGAAAAGGTTGCAACTCTACCAGCCGTTTTTTTATTAATACCCAAAAAAAAAACAAATTAGCAAATCTGCCCTCCCTTCAAACTTTTATTAAAACTATCCGGACCGCTCCTTCACTGGGCGGTTTGGTATGAACAGTATTTTTTTTTTTAGAGACAAGATGAATATCAAGATGCTGAATTCTAATGCTAAAAATTCGGATTTTTTTTTTAAATATTTGTTAGATTACTTCTTTTGATGTATAATTAGCATATTTATACTAAAATACGCTAAATTACTTGAAATTATGTTAAATTACGTTGAATTACACTAAATTACGTTAAATTACGCTAAACTCTAAACCCTAAACTCTTATTTTGGACAATTTCAAAAACCCTAAACCCTAATAATTACCGTACACGTTAGGGTTTAGGGTAATTTTTAGGGTTTAGGACAATTTATAAATATGTTATGTGAAAATTATAAATCATTTAATGTACGGTAATTTTTAGGGTTTCGGGTTTAGGGTTTAGGGTTTTAGAAATTGTCCAAAATAAGAGTTTAGGGTTTATAGTTTAGCGTAATTTCACGTAATTTAGTGTAATTCAACGTAATTTAACATAATTTCAAGTAATTTAGCATATTTTAGTATAAATATGCTAATTATAAATCAAAAGAAGTAATCTAACAAAAAACCCAGCTAACGTGGGTATATTTATTACTAAAAATGTCGGAAACGAGGGTTTAGAAATTAGGGTTTAGGGTTTAGGTTTCTTTTAAATATCACTAATTTTTATAAATATGTTATGTGAAAATTGTAAATCATTTAATCTACGATAATTTTTAGGATTTAGGGTTTAGGGTTTTAGAAATTGTCCAAAATAAGAGTTTAGGGTTTAGAGTTTAATTTAGTGTAATTCAATGTAATTTAACATAATTTCAAGTAGTTTAGCGTATTTTAGTATAAATATGCTAATTATACATCAAAAGAAGTAATCAAACAAAAAACCCAGCTAACGTGGGTATATTTATTAATAAAAATGTCAGAAACTAGGGTTTAGGGTTTAGGTTTCTTTTAAATATCACTAATTTTTATAAATATGTTATGTGAAAATTGTAAATCATTTAATGTACGGTAATTTTTAGGGTTTATGGTTTAGGGTTTAGGGTTTTAGAAATTATCCACAATAAGAGTTTAGGGTTTAGAGTTTAGCGTAATTTAACGTAATTTAGTGTAATTCAACGTAATTAACATAATTTCAAGTAATTTAGCGTATTTTAGTATAAATATGCTAATTATACATCAAAAGAAGTAATCTAACAAATATTTAAAAAAAAATCCAAATTTTTAGCGTGAGAATTCAGCATCTTGATATTCATATTGTCTCTAAAAAAAAATTAAAAAAATTACTGTTCATACCGAACCGCCGCACAGTGGGGCGGTTTGGTATGAACAGTAGACTGCCCAGTGAAGAGGCGGTCCGGATAGTTTTAATAAAAATTTGGAGAGGAGGGCTGATTTGCTAATTTGTTTTTTTTTTGGGCATTAATAAAAAAAAAAAGCGGCTCTACCAGCAACCTAATTTAAATTTTCATGCCAACGTGTTAATGTTTATTTGTTCCGCTAGAAACAAAAAGGTAGAGGGTAAGGAAACATTGGAACTTTTACCGAGTACCAGTGTGCTGATTTTTTTTAAAATAAAAGTTTCAAATTTTGACTTTGCACTAACAAAAAATCCGGCATGATTTGAATCATTGAATCCCGAAAGAGAAACCATATATTTAAAAATAAATTATTGAATAAATATATTAGAGACATCACACAGCCAATACAGGCTACAGCCCCAAATTCAATATTCAAACAGAGGAAAATGAATAAAAGAGAAAATAAATAAATTGAGAGTGTGGGACAAGTGTGGGGTAGATCGCCAGTACAACGTGCCTCCCATTTTATACACCAAATTTGGGGTATCCGGTATTTGCCCCAAAATATCCATGTTCTCACGAGAAATTGGCCTTCAACTTATCGTATCGTTTCTTGTGACGAGGCCCGGAAATGAACACAAGTGTTTCTTTTTTTTTTCTTTTCATATATTTGCCCCAATCACTGTAATGGAAGATTGCATCAATTTAAAGATAAAGGTAAAAAAGATGAAAAGCATAAGCTATTAAAAGATAACTTTTAGTGCTCATGAAATTTTTGCATTCATACACGTCAAGCAAGATTTTGATATAACAGTATATATATATATATATAGAGTAAGGCTAGGAAGCTACCGGTAGTTAAGACAACTATTTGCTACCTCTTTTTTTCAACATTGGATTAGCTTTGAAATTCGTGCTACCGATTGAAGGTGAAAAAAATAACGGCAGCACGAATTTCAAAGCTAATCCAACGTTGAAAAAAGAAGTAGCAAATAGTTGTCTTAACTACCGGTAGCTTTCTAGCCTTACTCATATATATATATAGCAACAAGTTAAGAGCCTAAATTCCAAAACAGATACAGTACAACCACTCTCTCCTCAATAATTAATTTATAGATAATAAAGCAATTTCTTAACTTTTATACTTTAAAAAAAGTTGATATGAATAAAATTAAAGTTTGAAAGGAACAATAGAAGATAAGACACTCTTAGGTAGGGAAAAGTTTCCTCTCTGGTACTGTAAAAGATTCCTCTTTATTTTACGGTTTGAAATTCAAATAATAATTTTTTTATGAATATTGAAATTTAGAAACTAAATCTTCATCTTTCAACATATTTTGTGTGCGTGCAGAATAGTCATGTAAGGAGTCATTATAATTAGTCCAACCGATAGGAATTCATATCACCGACGGTACCGTAAAAGGGAATCTTTTATAATTCTTTTTAACTTGGCACGAATCTCAAAGCCCAATAATACAGCCCCCTCAGTCAGCCCGAATTCCAAACCGGCTGAGAGTTAATCTCAAACCGTAAATAGCTAATTGTAAAACGGAATCTTTTACGGTACCGTCGAGGATATGGATTCCAACCGATAGATACTCTTGTAACGGATAAAGATATTAATATCATCGTTTTCGCTTAATAAGCACACATATAATAGAGTCTAAATAATAATAAGAGAAACATATGACTTGTTTGTTGCACGAAATTAATACAACCCTGTCAATGTCATTATCCCTTTTGTAACATGTTTATAAGTTTAATTCAACAAAATTGTGATTCCAAATGATAATTTGACTTATTAATTATGTTTATAAGAGAGAGAGAGAGAGAGCGTATTTATTTGTGTTCAAATTTTGTTTAATGCATGAACATTTTATAAAAATTGTCTTAGTTTAGAATTTTAATAGTTTCTCAATAAATATGTTTATTTTGAAATGAAGTTCGGAAAACAACTCTAGTTACAAATTAAATATTCATGACCATTTATTTGTTTCAGTTAAAACAAATAAAGTTTTAATATAAAATGATCGAAATATTTATTATTATTATTATTATTTAGATCTTTCTCATTTGGAGACAAATATTCATTGTCAATAAAAAAGTAAATTAAAATTTGATTTTAAGTTTATTATTTGGGATAAAGATTTATTGTTTCACAAAACAGAGTATAATTTTTGAAAGGAAAAAAAAAATGTACGATATTATTAATTCAAAGTTCATAAAAACAGAGTATTATATGTTATATAACTTTTTTTGCACCATACATTTTAAATACACAGAAAATATAAATAAATAATAACGATTGTTCATAGACATATTAAATTTAATAGAATGCATAATACAAAAAATTAATAAAATCAAATGCAAACACGATGCTAACCTAATCTTTACCTAATTAAACTAAACTTATATAACTTTTTATACGAAACCAACACAAACATGATTAAAGGTGGCATTTGAATGGACTAGAACCTGATTAAAGTAACTTAAACAAATTCGGACACGATATCTCCAAACCACCGAAACTTTTATTAATACCACTGTAAAAAAAAAAATCACAAATTATGAGAAATTCAAAAAAGTACCAAGGCTTCCAATTCAATCTGCATTCTTCGAAAATGGAGCCACAGATTGAATGGAGATTCTGTTTTTTTGTTGTATTTTTCAAATTTTTCAGTTTCAATGGTGTTTTGGTTTATTTATTTTTTGAAATGGTATTAATAAAACCAGCTAGTTACTTAAACTCGATTGATCGGAGCATCCGAATTAATCTGAACTTTTCGATTCAATGCGTGATCTGTCGGATTGATATCGCGAGAAGAGAAATTAGAGTATTTAATATCGCGAGAAGAGAAACAAAGGCGACATGATTGGTGAAAGGGGACACCAGCTATTCCACCAAAACATTTACAAATGAATAAATTTGAGTAACGCTTAGTTGCCATGGATAGCATAAGATCTTTTGTAGGGTGGTAACGAGCTGGCTCGATCTGAGCTAGATTCTAGCTTAGCTTGTTAATTCTGGACTGAGCTACAGTCGAGCGAGCTAGATCTAGGGCATCTGAGCTAAAATCTCAGCTTAAAATCGTGACAAGTCAGCCCGAGCTAGCTCGCGAGCTGACGAGCTGGCTTGTTGGGTCTAGCTGGATCTTGTTCTAAGAAGAAAATAAATTCTACAAACTTTTTTGATCGAGCTGAAACCGAGCTGGACCGAGCTAGACAGTATAAAATGCACACAAATTCACAAATTGATGCCTAGCTGAGCTAGCTCGCGAGCTGTTGACGAGCTAATTCACAAATTGTACTCGTTAATTCTGGACCGAGCTAGTGGCGAGATGGCTCGTTAACAGCTCGGTCCAGTAACGAGCGAGCGAGTCAGGTGTGAGTCACGATCGAGCCACGAGCTACGAGATTTTTTGCCACCCCTAGTCTTTTGTGTTACGGTCTCAAAAATTTATTGTATGAATTTCAAACTTCGATCTTAGTAGCTCAGTAAATTGGTTATATAATGACTTTGTAGAATATCAATTTTTACTATTTTTGGAAATTTTTTACTATATATTTTATGATTTATGAAAGATGACAAAAAATGCCGAACTTTTTATTAATAGAAAAAACCAAAAAGAAAATTCGATAATAGTTAACGTTTATGGTGGAATTCGAAATCTAAGAAATCCATGAAGGTGTATAACGTCTAGATTATCAAAGATAATTAATTTCTAATTAACTAAACAGGGCAAAAAAAAACAGAACGTTACTCTTTGTAACGTCCAGACAGCAGCAAAAAAATCAGCTATTGTTATCTAAGAAAAAATAACAGTAGAAGTTACTATCAGCAAAAAAAATAGTTTTTGCTATCTAAGAATAAAAAAACTGTTTTTGTTATCTATAAAAAATAGGATGTTACTATTTCTGAAAAAATAACACTAGATGCAAAAAAAATCTGTGGACGCTTTTGTCCATAACATTCTGTAATTTTTTTTTTTTGCGCTTCTTTGTTAAGTAAAGAGTTTATGGGGCATATTATCTAGACGTTATAAACCATGACAATTTTCTTAGATTTCAAATTTCACCGAAAACGTTAATTATTATCGATTTTTCTTTTTTTCTTTTTTCTATTTATAAAAAAATTGGCAAAAAATGACTTAAAAATAAAAGAAAATTGCCAATGTTTTAGATATTTTTTTGTCATCTTTCATAAATCATAAGAAGTAGTAAAAAAAATTCAAAAAAAAATAAAAGTTAATATTCTATAAGTTCATTATATAACTAATTTACTGAGTTACTTAGATCGAAATTTAAAATTTATACGATAAGTTTTTAAAGCCGTAGCATGGAACGCTTTATGCTATCATAGCATCTAAGTCTTAATAAATTTATTATATTTCGTTTCGCAAATAATCATATTTTTAAGTGTAAACTTTGCATGCTCCGAACTCTGCGGTTAATATACACCCAATTTTTTTATTTTTTTATTTGTGTCGGTGGATGAAGTTCTTTCCAAAAACAGTAAATAATTAATCTTATTGATGAAATAGTAAGAAAATGTATAAAAATAAAGTGTTCTTTCGTATTTTTATTATAAATTTAAATCTTTGAAACTAATCTATTTTATAAGTAATAATTTTACATATTTTATTTTAAATATTTAATATAAAGCTAAGTGATAAAAATGATAAAAAATAAATGAATTAAAATTAACTTATAAATCTTTTTTTTTTTTTTACTATTTTATACTAAATTAATTTGAAAATTTATAAATTTAACATGTAAACACTACATTCAAATCTGATGTTTAAAATCAATTCGATAAATTTTTAAATTAACTTGACCAATTATTAAGCTTTTAAAACACCCATAGTTATACTCTACAGACTACAGGGTTGGCTGGCCTCCAACACCAAATGAGAAAATCTAACAGCAACCGAAGCATAGAGAGAGAGAGAGAGAGAATTTCTGACCATTTCCATGTCCCACATAACAGCGCGTCTTCAAATCGAGAAACGGCTATTTAATCCACTTATTCTCTCTCTCTCAAGTCGCACCTCCTTTCTCTCCGCAAAGAACTAAAACAAATAATTCAGCTCAACAAACCATCAAATCACCCCTCCGCAAAAATTCAATCCACGTACATTGCCCCAACTCAACCGCGGATCTCCTATGGCTAGCCATTCGCATGAGTACGGCATCCCGATCCATGAGGTCCCACTGACAGGCACAGATAGCGGTCGACCACCGAGGCCGGTGGGCCAGCGGCATTTCATGAAACAGGTGTCGCGAATGTCGTTCAAGGAAGGGATGAAGACAGCAGGGAAGACGGTGGCGAAGAAGATGACGAGGATCCAATCGAGCGCACAGCCGGGGCTCAAGGGGCTACGCTTCCTTGACAAGACAACCAACAGCAAAGACGGGTGGAAGTCGGTCGAGAAACGCTTTGACGACATGTCCGTGCACGGACGGTTGGCCAAGGAGAGCTTCGGCAAGTGCATTGGTGAGCTTGCTTTCTCATAAGCGAACTCTTTTTCTTTTTTTTTTTGTTTTGTTTTGTTTGTCTATTTGTAAACTGTGATCTGATTCCTCTTTTAGGTGTTCCTTCATTTGAAAACTGTTTGGTACTATATTTGCAGATTTAGTTGATCTCGGTTCCTGGTAGGCTTCGGTCTATTTCTCGGGGTAAAGATTTTTTAACAGAGTAGTTATGGCTGCATGCAGCGCATGAACCATATGCAGTGCTGTTTTGATTCTACAGTCCGTGCGTTGTATGAAGTCAAAACTGCTATGTTAAAATCTTTACCCATTTTTCTCCCTCTTTTGATCTGGCCGTGGGCTTTAGTATTTTCTTTTTTTCTGTACAAGGCGGGTAACTACTTCTTTTGTTCGTTTATGTAGGATACTAATGCATCTCATGTGAAAAGAAACGAACAGTGCAAACAAAATTCTTTTTGTTTCTTTTTATATTCACCGTAGGTCCCCAAAAATATACCCATCTCAAGAAATTTTTGCACAATTTTGGTGTATTTCATGGCTGTTTAACTGTCAGCTTTCTCTCAAAGCGAAAAAAAGTCAACCTCCTTTTAATGTGAAAAAAAAAATTCCCAAATGATGTATATCTTGGAGACTTGAACTGATTACTTTGTCAAATAAATAGATCCAACATTACCAAAAAAGAAAAAAAGTAGACCCGCCAAAGTCGCACAATTAATTCTGTATTAATATGAATTGTAGAAATGACCCCAAGAGGCAAGTTAGTTAATTTTGGATGGCTATCTCTTGTTAAATAACATAGGTGAATCATTATTTTGGATTTGGCTAATCATTATTGAGATGGGTATATTTGGCTAATCATTATTGATTGGGCTAATCTTGTTAAATAACAGTTTTCAATTGCTTAATGTGGACTTGGCTAATCATTATTTTGGATGGCTATCATTTGGAGTAGTTTTGTTCACAAGCAAATAAGACCTGATGGAAAAGTTAGCAAATTTACTGTCGCACAAATCATTTTTTTTTTCATTTTTAATTACTGTTGATTGGAAAAATTTGAAAGCCTCTTGCATACTAATTTTCATGCTTATCATGCCCGTGTTAAATTTAAAATACGCAATTTTTCAGGGGCCCTCTTAGAAAAAATCTCCCACTTTCTTTTATTTTACCAATCTTAAATTTAAAACTGATTTTGTCCAGTTCTTTATGACACAGATTTCTTTTGACTTTATTGCCAGAAAGATGGAGCTGTCACTACATGGAAGTTTATAATATATTGCCTTAGAATTTTTCATTTTCCCTGATACATAAAGGTTTACTTTTTAGTATAACACAATTATATATCACAAACTGTTAATTAATTCACTTCTCGTCAAATGAAAATAAGAATAAGCCGTTAATTAATTCACTCCTAATAGTAAAGTTTCAATTGCTTAATGTGGACTTGGCTTTTAGGTATGGCTGAGAAGGAGTTTGCTGGAGAATTATTTGTTGCCTTGGCAAGGCGCCGCAATCTAGATCCGGCAAATGGAATCATAAAAGAAGAATTGAAAGAGTTTTGGGAGGAGATGACCGATCAAAATTTTGACTCACGCCTAAGGATCTTCTTTGACATGTAAATTAATATAATTTTTTTTTTTGAGAGAACAGTTATTATAATTATCTTTCAAGAAAAATCAAAAGAATGATTTTACAATTTTTATATTTGCATGGCTTTTCTCTCTTCTTTTTCGTAGGTGTGATAAGAATGGAGATGGACAGCTCACTGAAGATGAGGTGAAAGAGGTATATACTTCTCATAAAGCAAACATATTTTCCTATCTATCATTTTAGGTATAAATGCATAACCTTTATTGGATTTTCTTGCAGGTTATCATATTGAGTGCCTCGGCAAATAAGCTAGTCAGGTTGAAGACTCATGCAGCAACCTATGCATCATTGATTATGGAGGAACTTGACCCAGATGATCTTGGCTATATTGAGGTACCGAGATTATTTATTTTCAATTAAGTAATTATTATTTAATTTTCTGTTTGCCAACATCTGTAATTATTATGAAAAAGAAGGAACATCTGTAAGAGTTATGTTTTTCTAATGAATGAAGATTTGGCAACTGGAGACGCTACTTCGAGGCATGGTAACAGCACAGGGACCTGAAAAGGCTATAAAAAGAACAAACAGCTTGGCACGTACCATGATACCAAAAAAGTACCGACACCCAATAAACCGGTCCATAACCAAGGCGGTTGATTTCATACATGAGCATTGGAAGCGCATCTGGCTCATTTCCCTATGGATCACAGTCAATTTATCACTATTTGCATGGAAATTCAAGCAGTACAAAAGAAAAGCTGCGTTTGAGGTGATGGGATATTGTGTATGTGTGGCAAAAGGTGCAGCAGAGACGTTAAAACTGAACATGGCACTCATTCTGGTACCTGTTTGTAGAAACACGCTGACGACCCTAAGGTCAACTGTTCTTAGCCGGATCATACCTTTTGATGATAATATAAATTTTCACAAGGTATGCATGAGATGTTGTTTAATTATATAGAAAAGAATAAACACTGAGAAAAAGAGTGAACTTACATCAACTCTATAACTTTTGGTGCTGCAGGTCATTGCTGTTACAATTGCAATAGGAACTGCCCTCCATACATTAGCCCATGTGACATGCGACTTCCCCCGACTCATCAAATGCCCAAACGATAAATTTCAATTCTATCTTGGCTCAGACTTCCACTATAAGCAACCGACCTATGTGTCTCTTTTGAAGAGTGTGCCAGGTGTCACCGGCATCCTAATGATTATCATTATGACATTTTCTTTCACACTAGCGACTACTTCTTTTAGGAGGAGTGTGGTCAAGTTGCCTTCACCATTGCACCATTTAGCCGGGTTCAATGCATTTTGGTATGCACACCACTTGCTCGTGCTTGTGTACATTCTGCTCGTAGTTCATTCATACTTCATCTTCCTCACGAAAAAGTGGTACAAGAAAACGGTATGTCTAAGTGTTTTAAATACAAAGGTTTCTCTTTTTAGAATGCACCTAATTTTGATCACATTTGCAATTAACATTCCACATCTATCAAAATTTACAAACCAATTTGTAAATAGAGCCCACGGAATGAATGTGATTTTAATCAAAAGAGTCACAGTATCACCATGTTTTTTCCTTTCTTTTTCCAAAGGTTAGCTTGTGATATGCCAACCAACACTTTCATCAAAACAAAGGAAAATACAATATTGCCCATTCTTTTTTTTTTTTATTTATCTCAAAGGCCTCATAATCAATTCACAGAACTTATCAACTCGAGTCTTCTGTATTGATTTTATATGCAGTTACAAAATACAAGAAGTGTCAGGGTACATCTGAAAACACCTATGATGTCGGGCTGTGTTCGGAAAAAAGCTGAAAAAGAAAAATAAATAAATAAACGGCTAAAAATAACTACTGTGATTTACAATTTTTTTGTAAGAAATGAGAATAATTGTCTTCTTGTTCCCAATCTGGTTAGACATGGATGTATCTCGCTATCCCGGTGCTATTCTATGCATGTGAGAGATTGATTAGGAAATTCCGTGAGAATAACTATCAAGTGAGCATTGTTAAGGTAATCATCCAAGTTGCTTTTTACCAAGTTTACAACCTATTCATTAAAGAAAACAAAACTTTAATAACTGTAACAATTTAAAATTTTACAGGCATCAATATATCCAGGAGAAGTGCTATCAATTCACATGAAGAAACCAGCTAGTTTCAAGTACAAGAGTGGGATGTATATGTTTGTAAAATGCCCAGATGTCTCGCCTTTTGAGTGGTAATTGAAATATTCGATTTCCATCTCAGATAACCTGTAAAAAGCCTGATTAAGCTCACAAGTATACCTAATTTTTGTAGGCATCCATTCTCCATTACATCAGCACCTGGAGATAATTACTTGAGTGTGCATATACGCACCTTGGGTGACTGGACAGGTGAAATCAGAAACCTCTTTGGAAAGGTTAGTTTGTGACTTCTATAAAAAATAAAGTTGTCTGATTCATACTTTTTTTGTTAAACGTGATGATAAACAAACAATATATCGATACAGTCGTGTGTAGCTCAAGTTACTTCCAAGAAGGCCACACTGACTAGACTGGAAACAACAGTTGTGGCTGATGCGGAGATTGAAGATACTAGGTGATTGTAATAGTGAAATTATCAAAATTTTCTGATGATCAAATCTTTGCTTCCAAGGTGGATTCTTTTCTGATTCTTTTCCCTGGTGATAGGTTTCCCAAGCTGCTGATAGATGGACCATATGGTGCACCTGCGCAAAATTACAAGAAATATGATATCCTTTTGCTAATCGGACTTGGAATAGGTGCAACCCCTTTCATTAGCATATTGAAAGATCTTCTGAACAACAGTAAATCAAATGAGGTAAGCTAAACCACATATACCCTACAACTATAAATTAAACCACTTAAAACACTGGTGATTATTTATTGAAATACGAAAAAGAACAGAGATACAGAGAGGAAACACAAGGTGGGTTTAATGTTGGATTAAAAATCATGTTCTTGCCCAAGCCTTATTTTATCTGAAGTTTCTCAAAATAATATGTCCTGATTTTGAAACAGGGGAGCAATGGCCCTGGAAGAGCATATTTTTATTGGGTAACAAGAGAGCAAGGCTCATTCGAGTGGTTCAAAGGTGTCATGAATGATGTGGCTGAAAGTGATGATGACGTATGTTTTTTGACACGTCTTACTTATTTTTTGTTGTCGATAAGCCAAACTGATTTCAATTGATAATTTGCTTGATTTTTTGTTTATTGCAGAATGTGATTGAAATGCACAACTACCTGACAAGTGTGTATGAAGAAGGCGATGCACGGTCTGCGCTGATTGCTATGGTGCAGCAACTTCAACATGCCAAGAATGGCTTTGATATAGTCTCTGGTAGCCGGGTAAGCTATTATTTATATCAAATTAGTATATGTTTTTTTGAAGGTAAAAATACAGAATACTAATTATTTTTTGTTGCTTTTTAGATTCGGACACACTTTGCAAGGCCAAACTGGAGAAAGGTCTTCTCTGATATGGCTAATACCCATAAGAATTCCCGCATAGGTGAGCAAACTTCTTTTGAATTAATAAATGATATAGAGTGAGGCTATGGTGATATGCATATTATAGATCGGTCCATACTATGGATTCATCATATCTTCATTTTCAAAGTTCAAACAGTTGGTCCGAACCACTTAACATGATCTTCATACTAAAATGTACTTGGACACAAAATTTTAAAAAAATTGTAAAATTTTTTTTAGATAGATAGAAAATCACTACTTTTGGATAGTTCGGAATCTCTAGATCAAGTGATTTTCTAACTATTAAAAAAAATCTAAAAAATGTATAATTTGTTCTCCAAGTACATTTTCATATGGAAGTCATATTGAGCTGTTTGGATCGACTGTTTGAATTTTGAAATGAAGATATGAATCCATAGCACGGGCTACTGTATAATATGTATAACACCATAGTCTCACTTGAATGATAAAAGTTCCATAGAAAATTTAAATTGATGTCAAATAAATTGAAAATGCAGGAGTGTTCTACTGTGGATCTCCATCTTTAACAAAGGTTTTGAGAGAATTGTCCACTGAGTTTACCCAGACGACTACCACAAGATTCCAATTCCACAAGGAGAACTTCTAAACATAGTACAAATGAAGCATATATGAAAGGAAGCATACTGAGAAAGATGCAACAGTGTACATAGTTTTTGTGTTTATAATTAGCTTATTCTCACATATTTTATAGAATTAAAAATTGTATTTGTAGACATTAGATGGAATAGGTTGCAAAAACCCATACAGTGCATTTTGTAAGTGATATTTGTTTCCTGTAGAATAATTACATGACAATGGAGGTACTTCTTGAAGTACATTTCAGCAGAGTGAAATTTTTTCTATGTAATAATTTGTTTTAGAGGGCCAATGAATGCAAAAGTTTTGTTCTTTTTTATTTTTACTTTGTTTTGCCCATTTATTTATGCATAAAATTTGCTGCAAGTTTTCTTGCATTCTTATTATTCTACTGGTACAAACAAAAAGGAATTTTTTAGAAAATTTATTTCAGGTAGATTATAATAAAACCTCTAGTATAGTATGCTTGAGAGGAAACAGTTGGAATTAACACAATCCTATTTCTATATAACAAGAGCAAATAATTGAAGTTACCAAAATCCAAAGAAAGATCAGCATTTGCATCCATCAAGAATGCATGCACAACTTAGCCACCAAAAAACATAACTGAACATTTTTAGATTAATATTAAAAGAAAAGAAAGAAAGAAAGAAAGAAGCTAAACATATAAAGTCACTAAAAGGAACTAGGTTTACTGAGACTGTTGTTCTTTCCTTTTCTGTCTCTCAGCATTTGCAGTTGTCATCACTCGTCTGTTGATTCCTCTCTTTCTTCTAGAATGTTTCGTAACTGCCGGTGCTTCTTCTTTCACAATAGTAACAGACAAATTATCTTCACTTCTCGCAGAATTAGTGCTTTTAGCATTACCCTTAGGTTTTCTCCCTCTTTTACTACTAGTCACCAAGGGCTGTTCGGCATATTCAACCTTTACTGGTATCAATGCAAGGTCCATTATACCACTAACAATGTCAGTGTTACCACTGGTAGAGTTACCTTTTCTAGGCCTACCTCTCTTTTTTCCAGATCTAGAGATGGCTTTACCCCAGTAGCTATGCTGTAGAGCCAAGTCTTTGAGTGGAATGGAGATGTCCAGTGGAACTAGCACATCCTCCAGCTCGTGCCAGTAGAGATCCTCACAATCACCGTCTTCATACTCAACCCTGTACCAGTTGGCCTCTGCATTGTACTGAGCCACCTTGCCAGAGTAATAAGCATCTCCAAATAATTTGCTAACTTTCCGCCCTTCAAGCCACTCTCCGAAACAAGGATCTAATTCGGGCTCAGATGCCAACTCTGACTCTGATTCTGATTCTGATTCCAGTTTGGGTTGAGATTTAAGGGCGTTTCTGGATATTTGGTTCACATCATTGCCACTTCGAGACGATCTGGGGAGCCCTATAATTAGAACAGCAGGTTCTCCGGTGATTTTACTGACAACGGGCACCAGATGTTGTGTGCTGCTAGCTGGCTCCATAGTATTTATGCGTAGTTTTTTGCTCAGTCTAAATAAAAGAGGGTAAATCAATTTGCAATGTAGAAAAAATGATACAAAAATAAGTTATAATACATATTGTAAGAGATTGAGCTTGACCTAGCAATAATAAGTTTGGTGTGATCCCATGTTAAATTAAAAGATTTTTTACAGAATCCTTTTATTTTGATAATATGAAAATGAAAAGCATATAATATATAATTATATATGGAAACCAAAATTAAAAGATTTTAGATCACATATTTACAATCTTTTTTTTTTTTTCGCAAACAATGCCTGTGATACAAATTCAATACAGCAGTCTTCGCAGATTGAAGACATTGTTTGCGAACCCAAAGAACAAAAGGACTGGAAGTGATCTTCCTAATTTACAAAATTTTGAATTGAACTGTTGATAATCTCTTTTAGCCCAGTGGTTGCTATCTTCCTAATTTAGAAAAAAAAATTGACTTCACCATCCCCATTACCATATAGAAAAAGTGCAGATGATCTCTGCTAGGACCTAGTTTCTAACAGAATACATCAAATTGACGCTAATCAAGGGTATCCTATTTTTCCAACTATCAATTTAGACCTCCAATTGTAAGTATATGGTTGCACAGAATTTCTAAATATGTACTTCAAAATAAAAATAAAAAAAGAACAGAAAAATTCCATTAGGTTATAAAAACTCACATGAATTAATTTACTGAAATTAAGGAAAAACGAAATCAAGTGATTCACCTGAGAGCTCTTGTGCATAAATCAATGAATCTATTAGTAAAAAGGGGTAAAAGATTTTTACCTGAGAGCTTTTATCGCCTCCTTATTTCTCAGCGATCAGAAAAAACAGATTAAAACGGGAGAAGGCGAGGAGCCGAGGAGTTGTTCGAGCGAACGGACGTGTGAGAGCAGAGTCAGAGTGTGTCAGAGCGCTCTCAGAGCGCAGGAAGAGAAGATTAACTTACCGTGCAGCCATCTATGAAAAGAGTAATTTTCAGCCTTCAGAATCAGGTGAAGAGAAATGCCACACAAAAAATCATAAAAGATGGACACAGAAATTTTGAGTCCTCTCGGGGAAAGGCCGAGAATTCAGTATTTTGTTTTGTCCAAAGGGCTTTGGACAAACTTTATCTAAAGCCGGAGATATACCGTCCAATATGCATTGAGATTCGAGTCAACGGATTTAGAACTAAATAAACTACACGATTCCTTAATCCCTTTGGACAAGAACCCCACCCCGAATTTTGTAGGCCTCGAAAATTACTTGGGCCCAAAAAGGCAAAAACAATGGCCCAGAGCATTCAGTCTTGGGCTTTTAAAGGAATTAAATTGTTATTCTCCATTGACAATTTTTTTGACATCATTTCTGATTCCCTCACTAAAAAAAACAAATA
Organism: Carex littledalei; assembly: GCA_011114355.1. Lineage (NCBI taxonomy): Eukaryota > Viridiplantae > Streptophyta > Magnoliopsida > Poales > Cyperaceae > Carex > Carex littledalei. The sequence goes on from CM022104.1 coordinate 6,473,720, forward strand.
ATATTTTTATGTAAAATGCATTAGGGACAACTTGAGCACCTATTAAATTTTAATGAAGAAATGCTATGTTGTAAGAAAAGTAGCTGGCTGCACATGGGTTCCAATTAGCAAACATTTGATAATAATTTCCGGCTAATGGTAAATTCCTTTCGGTTGTTTATGTAAATGATGGCATGAATCATTCTATCACCAATTACTACTCCTTTGTACCACTTTTTGAGCCTTTTTTAGATTATAAAATTAGGTTTTTGGGGACTTGATTCCACCACTATATGCTTGGACCTTAGGCTCCATATTTTTATTTTTCCTTTTCTAATGGAATATGTATGTGCTTTACTAACCCTACTATGTTTGGATGATACGAGAATAGCAAGAATAGAGGCCATTATAGAATAGAAGCTATTCGGAATAGCAATGTGCATCCAAACAATATTTTTGTTATTCAGAATAGTTAAAATAGCAGCTATTCTCTATGGAATAGCTACTATTTGGAAATGTGAAATGAGAGAAAAAAATATTTTCTTTTTAGATTTCTGCCAATATAATCCCGAAATGACAAATTTAATACCACTTTCCGCTATCTCCACGTCGTGACAATTCATTTGAGATCCCACTTGCCTATCTTTCTTCTTAATTAACACCTTGTTAACACTATTCTTTATTGGTTACAGCTATTCACTATTCCACATATACAATCCAAACAACATTTTTACTAATCCGAATAGCACCATTTTCACACTAATATGAAAATCACTATTTTTTCTCTATTCTCATTTACTATTCTAAAATTTCACTATTCTAGCTATTCTAACTCTCATCCAAACGTACCCTAAATTCCAAGATAATGCTATGTCTAACCAGTATAGCTATACTTTATTTCCGGTATTACTTAGAAAAGCAATTAGATGCTCCAATTTTTTTTTTTTCAAAATGTTTGTATCTACCATTTTATGTATGTTTAATCAATGTATACAGTATGATAGCATTTACGAAGTATATATAAAACTAAAGTTGCATGTAAAAAAAAATATGCTACATATGTGCCTATAACATAGTATACTTTTCATTTTTTGAAAGAATATTATCTTTCATTTTCCTCAAGTTCTATTGTAAACAAGACCATCATTACCAAAGTAGCATTTTTTCAAAAGGCAACTGCTACTAAATTATTCTTTGCACGGCGATTATATTCAAGTTAGAAGTCTAAATTTATTTAGACATGTACAAGCCACATGCAAATTGTATCATCTTTTTAATTGGTCCTGATTTTTTTTATTTTTTAAATGTCATTTAAAGCATTTTTGAATTGATTATAATTGATTGGTCATGTTTTAATTATTCTATTTTTTAATATCATTTAAGGAATGTTATTTGTCATGTAATATGTCATTTTGTATTAGATTTTTTTATGAAAATATGTCAAAAAGATAAAATAAAATACATGTCATTTAATATGTTATTTAAGAAATGTTATTTACGTGTAGATGTCATTTAAAGAATGTTATTTGCCATTTAGTCTAATTTTTTTTATAAAAATATGTAATTTTGTATGAGATTATTCTTTTCTCTTATAATGTCTCCGTTGCAACACAGGGGCACGATACTAGTATTATTTGGTAGGCTGATTACTACTTTACTAGTTTGCTTGATTCTAATAATTAGTAGGAATTCACTGACAATAAATTATTAAATTGACAATTAATCCTAACAACTATTTGCAATAAATCAAGCCAACAAAAAGTTTTTACAAAGTGAAACTTAATTAATATCTTAAAATTATTAAATGGAGAGAATCCGAATCTGTATTTTAGAAGTGTGAAGAGTAAATGCAACAGCTCACATGATTCCTCCTTCCACTTAGACACCTCATCACTAGTATATTGTCCATATTAAGAAAAGTGGTGAGTGCTTGTGCAATTTAAAAATTTAATAAAATCCTCATCACATGATTATGTATGTAGCTATTTTCCCTAGCCAACCATGCTACACTACAAGTACATATATAGTATGAAATTGGCCACAAGGAATAACTCAACAACTTGTCAATTATTATTTTTATTTTGCTCTTTTAATTTCCAGGACTTGAGCCTAGATGAAGTTTCATTGGCTACATGTAATTTAGAAATTGTTTGTGTGATCTTAATTACTAATCGGACGACTTCGGTTAGATATCAGACTGAATTTGTTGTGATGCTCGTTTGGAGTCGTTCAATCAGCATCATACACAATTGATTTGTCGAATCTTGATGTTTATCGGACGATTCTAACCTAACAACAGACTAATTAAACTTGGTGTGATGGTTGTTTAGAGTTGTTCAATTATTTGTACATATCTGACAAGACATCGAACCGCTCCCAATTCCATAATTTTGTACTAATTATGCAAGTAGTTTTGCAAGAAGCATTGGCACTTGGAAATTATATTTCATTTGTGAATATCAATTTAAAAATTAAAAATAAAAAAGGAAAAGAAAAGAAAGTGTCAAGCTGCATTGCAATGAGCAACTAGCTAGGACTGAGCCATGAATTATTTCATGGAGATGCCATGAGCATGAATTTTAAAATTATCAACTTGACGCCCATAAGTATATATGTAATTTTTTTTTGTTATGACCCCATAGTTATATTTAATAGTTTTAGCATAGTTATTATATATATTTATTTTTACACTTAACCCCATTCAAAAAAAAGTTATCTATTGGTATACTTAGGTCAAAACATACAAGCCTGACTTTACACAATGAAACCGACATCAACTATATATTAAGTACAAACAACGCATTACAACTTGCTCATATATAATTCCTAGCCAAACAAAATAAAAGAAACACCATACCATCCAAACGAGTGTAACATGTTACATACTAAATATAATAACTAGGATTTATAATAAAAGAGGAGGGATCGATAAAGTTACAACAACTATTTTTTTTATTTTTAAAGTCCAAATCGTCGATTCAAACCGTTCAACATGATCTCCACAATAAAATGTGCTTGCAGATCAAATTTTATATATATTTTTTTTGAATTTTGTTTACTATTTATTAAGTATTTTACAAAAAATAGTCATATTTAGACCATTGAATTTTGTATCCATCTTAATAAATAGTAAAATAATTCAAAAAAATGTCAAATTTGATTTGCAAGTACATTTTATTTAGATAATCATGTTGAACGGTTTGGATCGACGATTTGGACTTTAAAAATGAAAAAAATAATTGTTGTAACTTTGTTGTAACTTGATCCCTCCTCATAATAAATATATATATATGCTTGTTGCCAAATTTTATAAAGATTTTGTATAATTGGGGAGCCGACTACAAAAGCAAAAAATGTCCGTGGCATTAATTTTAGGTACACTAGGGGTGAAGTGGTAAATTATAGCAATTTCAAATTTATAATTTCTAATGCCATATTGGAAATATTGAAATTAAGGCCTCAATTTGCTCTTAGTTACAGGCCGACAAAGAATCAAGGTAGCTACTCGAGTGCACCCTTGTAGTTGTAGGTAGGGCTGGCAAAAAAGTTTGTAACTCTCGGAACTCGACTGACTCGATTACTAACAGTTTGCTTGATAGTGGATCAAGCTGTTAGCGAGCTATCTCGCCAATAACTCATTTCGGAACTAACAAGTTGAGCTAGGACCTAACTCAGACCGAACCAGCTCGGTTCATTAACGAACTAGTCTGTAGGCCATTGGATATATGTGATTTAATCAGATCCGTTCATTCAAATTTAGGTTTTAACTCTCATAAGTTCCCTACTCTCTCTCTCTCTATATCTCTCGTCACTCTCGTGCAGCGTCTCACCACAGCTTTCAAATCCTCAATCCAACAATCCCCCATCTCCTCCTCCCCCCGTCCTTCTTGACTCCATCTGACCATCGGCCATTGCTCCAACTAAACCCTAAACCCGTTCTCTTCTCCTTGCACGTCAGAGGTGAAATCAGTGTCAGAGACGTCTCACCAGTCACTAATTCTGACGACAACGAGCATGGGCCTAGCCTGACAGTGACTTAGAGGATCAACTCAAGGTCGAGTTGTAGGTTGTCGAAATCTATCGTTCTCCTTCTGAGGAGCCATCTGCTTCTACTCAAGCAATCAAGGTACAGCTCGTGAGCTAGCTCGGGCTGGCTTGTCACGATTTCAAGCTAAAATTTTAGCTCGGATGCCCTAAGTGCAGCTCACTCGGCAGTAACTCAGTCCAGAATTAACAAGCTGAGCTAGAGCCTAGCTCGAATCAAGTCAGCTCGTTGCCACTCCTACTTGTAGGTAATTGTATATATATTATTTGTATTATTCCACACGAGAAATGCTTCGATTAATTCTCAATTTATGGAGACCTTAATTTCTTGCACAAGACATAAAAAAATTAACCTTTTATTTAATTGTCAGCTCGTGGAAATATAGTATTAGTGATTTAAAAAGAAAAATATAGGGCTCTAGACAAAGTCAGAAGCAAACTTTCGAGTTATGAGGATTAATGAGTTACTTTCCCAAAAAAAATATGAGAGTTAATTTATAGCATCTATTATTATAACCGAAATTTTTAAATTTGACATTAGAAAAATAGATAAATCAAATAACCACATATTCCTAAAAATTGCCGCAACTACAAATGACGAACACTAATTTAGTGTCCGCAATTTTAAATGGCGGACATATATTTCTCTATTTTTTTTTGCACCATCTTTGACTTTCAACATTAAATGGAGCTCCCTAATGGGCTAGAAATTAATGGGGGACACAAAAAATGTTGCAGTGATGTTAGTAGGAAAAAAAATGTTGCGGACACTCCATTTTTGTCCGTAACTTGATGTTGCGGACACTTCATTTTTGTCCGCAACGTCAAGTTGCGGCCATGTCAAATATTAAATTTTCAGAAATGAGTAGTTATTTGGTTTATCTATTTTTTTAATGTCAAATTTAAAATTTTCGGTTATTATAATCCACAACATTTTTCTATATTTTTTTTCTAAAATATATAACAAAATCTTGTAATTTTAAAAATAAATGGTGATCAATTGACCTCCATTCATTACATGCTGACTCTGCCACTGGCTCTAGATGATTATATTCAGCTATATATTCAAGTTAAATAAATACGAAGAGAAATTATTAACAATTATTTATTTTGACATTTTTGATAATTTACAAAAATTTGACAATATAGACAATTTAATTTGATGCATATATAAGCTTATAAAAAATAATGTAATTTAATATATATTTCAAATTAAGTTTATTAAAATTAAATATTTGAAAATTAACAATTTTTGATACATATGTCAAGTGATTCCTCTCCGATGCATTATATATATCTAACTTATGAAGGTTACACACACACACACTGTGAGAAGTTAACATAATGTATTGGGACTAGAGCTGGGCAAAATTGTTTAAACTCGTAACTCGCTCATTTACAACTCGAGTCAGTTCTAACTCGAGTTGGCTGACTCGGTTAATAAATGAGTTGAGTTTGAGCTTACTCCAACACGCTCATTTATAACTCGAGTTACATAGCATTGGTCACAATAAATCTCAGAAATCCAAACCCTTTTAAATAACTAAACCCAATTGTTGGTGCTTATGTACTAAGTTGCTGTATGAAAAATTACTGGTGCTTATGTACTATGCTGTATGAAAAATTGCTGGATACTGATAAATTCTTTTACTAGTAGTATATAATTAACTAGTTAAACGAGTTATAAACGTGTTGTGCGCCAACTCGAGTTGATAACGAGCTGAGTTCGAATTTGCTCTACAACTCGTTATTACCATCCCAACTCGAGTTGACTCGCTCATTTATTTAATGAGCTGAGCACGAGTTGGAGGTAACTCGCTCAAACTCGGCTCATTAACAGTCCTAATTGGACAATGAAGAAGTATCTAATCTTTTATCATGGTACCTTTTCATAGTACTTTCTAAAGGTAATGTGAGAAGGTACAGAGCTTGTTATACACTTGTGTTCGTACCCCAGCTGTTCATTTATTATTTTAAAAATAAAAGAAATCGAAATTGATTTGTTGAAATATTCTTCTTTTGGTTTTGGGTTTACTAAATTTGGAAAACAAATCAACATGCTATTTAATTTTCTCCATCTCGTCTCCTCTCATGATTAATTGCATATTATATATAATTATTCTTATTCTACTTTGACTGGGATTCATAGCTGGTGACTTTTGTAGGCTCATCAACACGTGTGAGAATCTAGATGGACCCTGGTTAAGTGTACGGTTGGGATCAGCACTGCATTTACTTTTGTGTACCAACTACTTCGTTTAATCATCACGAGAGAATTGTTAAGCATCTCCAGCAGGGTTGGAACTAGAAAATTTTGATAGGATTGACTGAAAATAAAAATGTACAATTATGATTAAATCAACCATAAAATAAAATTTTAACCACTAGATTACAATTAAACATATATCATTTATTACAGGTGGCTAGACTATATAAAAAAATAAAAAAATGATAAAATTCAATTAAATTCCTATACATATAATTAAAATTTTAAAAAAAATTAAAAAAAGATAAAATTCAATTAAATTTCTATACATATAATTAAAATTTTAAAATTATTGGAGTGGCTTAGCTATTTTTGACTAAGCCTTAGATCCGCCCCTGATATCCAGTACATTTCCTCATTTAATATTTCAATAAACTTATTATATTAAATCCTATAAACTTGACAAAGTTCTCAACCACAACCTATACACAAGAAATTCAAAATACCACATTCGAATTTAGAATCCCCATGTTTCCCTCAAATTTGTGCTATATTCTTTTTTTTTTAAATCTAAATTTGTGATATATTCATTCCTTTTCTTAATCTACCAAACAAATATTCAATATGAAAAGATATGTCAATAGAATTCACATTCTATGCATTGAGGTATACCAAAAGTACCTTTTATTAATATTGTTATATACAAAGCAACTCATTTTTTATTAATATTGTTCCGTACATCTAAAATATACGCCGTAGAAAATTTTAGCATCAGTTTAATTTAAAAATCAAAAGTTATTATGAACATGATAAGATATTAAAACTAATATTTTTCTCATAAATATAGGAAACAATTATTTTAAGTTTTATTAATATTGAATTTGATAAGAAGAAACTACTAAGGCATGCATTTTTTATACTGTCAGTGACAGTTCTTTGATAATAATCATCACTGATTTTAATTATAGACAAAATAAACCTACTTAATTGTACTTAGATAACAAACAAAAGGTCAAGTTATTCTCTCTCTCTCTCTAACGAGAAAGGCTTGGGTCCGATGGATTTCGGGACCGTCCGATCAACTTTAAGATTCGTGCGCACGTTTTAAAGCAGACGCGAAAGTTGCGGGTACGAATCTTAAAACAAATCGGACGGTGGACGAACCCGTCGAACTCACTTTGGGTCCGATGCCCATCGGACCCAAATTTCTCCCCTCTCTAACCGCTTAAACCCACTCACTAAAATTGGCAGTTTATAATAAACTAAAAATATCGATTATGCATCATATATACAATATTTTGAGTTTTTAAACGAATTATACCAATATCTTTATTTGTTTATTTTTTAAATTTTTAAAAACGTTCAACAATTATGATGGAAAACACTTAACACCTTCCTTAAAAAAATGTGAATTTTTTCCATCTCTATACCATTTAAAAATATATACATATATATTGATGCTATTAATGGTTCTAGAGACTAGAGCACGGATAAGCATGAGCATCCAACAAAATCTTTACCGTGATTTACGTCTGTTTGTCATTTATTATTTATTTATTTATTTAATCGTGAAGGTGCATATGTGTTTGCTTACGTGGGCATATCAACTACATTAATTAAGAAAAATTCTGCCACGTGTCCTACAAACTTTTAGACTTGCAAGAGACAAAGAATAAACAAGTTAATATATACATTATTACTTCCACAAAGATACAATTCAAAGTGCATGGCATAATTAACAACAGCTTTAATTTAACAAGCCTAAACAGAGAAAACCTCAGCACCTTCTTGAATGATCCTTCCACTAAATTCTTGCTAATTAAAACCTCTTAATTTCTTGAACTAATTAACAAATTATTTCTTATGATAAGATATTTGAAGAGAAAATATCAACCATGTTATTGTTTGGCCAGAACACTTCTTCATAGCCAATCAGTTCCTCTTGCCAATCTCTTGTACCGTTACTGGTACAAGCATTGTGTGACTTGATGTACACATTGTAGTTGTAATTGTTATAACCAAAGTTTTCATAACTGGTACCAGTAATCTCTGATTCCATCTCCATCTCTGTTTCTCCATCTCCATTTCTAGCAAACCTGCCTTTCACTCTTGGTCTACTATCAGCCAATGTCTTTCTACATGCATACTATACAACAAAAAAAGAAGAAGAAAGAAGAAGAAGAAGAGATCTTACTAATTAATAGACAGTTGGAAATGTTAATTGAGATGAGAAATGATTTAGAATGTGAAATCAAAAGCACATACAGTGATTTTCTTTTGAAAATTTCTCTGTTGGCGCTTGGTTTTATATCGTTCAATCCTTTCCTTCCTCTCCTCTGCACTGTACCGGCCAACTTTACATGTGACAGTACCAGTTTCGTTCGCTTCAGCCTCTTTTGATGAAGCCTGTAATCCATTCATCCCCTGTTCGCAAAACACAACAATTTTGATTCGCATTATACAAAAAACAATTCAGAATAAAAGGAAAAAAAAAACAAAAACAGAAAGGCGAAAATAAAATTACCTGGAGATCTCCAGTGCTAAACCCGCGTCTGATGGGGCTGGAATTGAAATCAAGATACTCGCCTGAGGAAGAAGACGAGGAGGAGGGGGTGGAAGAGGAATTAAAGCTTGGTGTATTATGCATCACAAATTGATTTGAGGGGAGAGAAGAAGAGAAAAGCTTCACATCAAAGCAATCTTTCATGGTGTTATGATCAGGATTCGGATGGTAACCAAATGGGATTACATGTGGTGAGGTTGAGTAATAGGTTAATGGATCGACAAAGGAGACAGAGGAAGAAGAGAGACGAGACATTTGCTTAATTGCGTTTTGCTTTCGTATTTTGCTTTTTGTTTCACGGGAAGAGGAGAGGAGAGGTCAGGGAATTTATATCGGGTCCATATACTTCCATAGTGACTTACTGTTACTGAGTGTTCTAGTGCTTGACGAGAATTTGACTACACCTGGTGCACCATGTCACTGAAAAATAATATAATTCATAGAAAGATATTATAGAAATTTAAATAATATTGGAAGATAGATTAATTGTTTGGAAATTTTAATTGATGTCTCTAACGATACTTAGAGGTGTGAATATGGTGATTTTTAATATTTAAAAACTTTTTAATTTAATTGTTTAATATTAAAAATCTTAATTGTGAATAAAATAAATTGAAGAGTTAAAAGACACTTGACACAAGATATGTTTACGGAGTTCGGCTTAAAAAGCCTACGTTTTCGGGTCTTCGTGACCTCTTTGTTGGCGTGTGCTTCTTTATCCAATGAGAAAGGAGTACATGGTGCACCCGGTGAGCCCTTACAAACTCAAAGAAGTCACACGGTCAGAAGCGAGCACTAAAGACTCTAGTATTTGAACACTCAAGAGATCTCACACAAATCACTCTAATCCTAATCTAGATTGAAATTTGTAAAGATTGTTGAAAGAGTATTAAAGTTTTAAGCATAAACAAAAATAGTGGCTTCCCTCAACAGAGAGAAAACTGGTCTTTGCAATTTCTGGCGGCTGGAAGAGGTAATAAAAACAAATTTAATGTTTTTATTTATACAAAAGGAAACGAAATCATGATTTTGCCTTCAATCGTTACAACGGTTATCAACTATTATAACAGTTGGAGCAAAATCAACTGAATTTATTGATCAAACGTTATAACGATTGGCCAATCGTCACCAACAGTTGGCCTGTGGTGATTTCTATTGAAAAATGCCAAGGGAATTATTTTTTAACCATTCAACAATTTATTTTGGTCGTTACAACGATTGGCAACTGTTGGTAACAGTTATCCTGTCAACTCAACCTCATATTTATTTTACCAAATTATTTTTAATTTACAAATTTTCAAACGAGTGTATCTCGGCGTTTGAGTATCCGATTTCAGAGAATGTCCAGTTTTCGGAAAGCTTGCGAGAATTAGATATCGATTTTGACTGCATAGAGGTTATTCGAATTTCAGAATTGCAAAAGAACAAAGGAAAGAACATCAACGGTCTATGTTGCAATTCTAAATCTTATGAACCTGCAAATATCACAACTCAAAGAAATTGTAAAATTCAAATTGATATGTTTTGCAAATTAGTTAATTATAATAATATAGAATTGCTTACAACAACATTAATGTCATAGAAAGAACCGATCAAATCATTAATTCAGCTACTTAAGATTTTGTTTTTTTAGAATTAAAATGGAGATTTTGAGTATTTTTTGTGGCATTAAAATGGAGATTTTGAGTATTTTTTGAGTATCATTAATATCAACTAAATTCATTAGTTTGTTGCAAATATTGTGAGGAAGTCAAATTATAAGCATATTTTTTTTAAGAATTTACTTATAAATAGTTAAAATTTGAGTTAGTATGAGACTTTGGACTCTAAATTTTTACTTTGTTATCTTTTAGCTTTTAGCTTGAGAACATAATTCAAGGATACCTAGTTTATTCGACTTCTCCTATTTGTATTCAAGGCATCACTAAGTATTATATTAACATTAAATAAAAAGCTATAAAAATATAACCTACATATTCTTAACTAATTAATAATATTTTAATTTTGATATCCATATAACATGAGAAAGAAGCTAAGGCTATAGACTACTGCATGAACTGTGTTATTATTTGGTACTCTCCTTTAGAGTGGAAAAAAGGTGCCGTGCCGTGATTAACACGCTGTGACTTTGGTCTCGTGCCATGCCGTGCCGTGACCAAGTTAATTTTTCACGTGCCGTGCCGTGACCAAAATGTCAAGAGGTGGTCACGGCACGCGAATAGTCACACCGTGCCGTGACCATACGTGACTCGCATGACCATTTAATCATAATTTAGATTAGTTTATTCAAGATTCACCATTAAATCAATATCTAAGTCATAATTACACGTGACTGTTGAGTATTTTAGGTATAGTGTTTTTATACTCTTTTTGCCTTTAATATTTATAAACCTTCGTACCCAATGAATAGGTTAGTTGCAAGCGCACAACCTATCGATTGTAGTATTTAGGTATCGATCCGCAGGGAGATAGGGAAATACCAATTTTTAATAAAGAAAACTACTTCTAAAACTAAACAATAAAAGTAAAAGGGGGGGGGTTGTGTAATTTTGTTTTTAAAGAGAATATTAAAGTAAATTAAAAGTTCGTAAAAAGCAATAAAAAGTCGGGTGAAAAATCAAGGTTGAGAAGTCTAGGGGTATTCGGTCCACAATCCCTTGCTAATTCTATCTACTCGGTTTGTTTAAATTCATGTTTGATTATGACGAGGTTTCTAACCTATGTTAGCCTTTGGAACAAATATTAATACAAATACTTTGGGTGGATGGATTAATGTTCCTCGAATTCTAGGGCTGTCACTAACCTAGAGGGATATTTAAGTCACATGCTTCAAAGTATATATCGATATTTGTTCTAAGGTGTCCTAATTAGGTTTTGACTTCACGATTAAGTCCTTCACCAAACCCTAACCTTAATTCCTATAGTTCCGGGTTGGATATCAAAGTACGGTCGCTTCTAATCCAAATCCTAAGATATGTATTTATGATTTCAATTAGTACTGTCCTTACCTTGACCAATGCTAGAATTTAATAAACTTAAAGCGGAAAGACACGATCAACGCGATTTCAAGCTACTTCAATTCAATAAACCCTAACCAGGTGATTACGATTCAAGTACTAATTAAATTCATAAAGAATAAATCACAGAAATTAACATCAAATCAAACAATCATCATAAAAACTAAAATCCGAGTAAAATAGAATTAAACAAGTTCATGCTACATGACCTAAACCCCTAGAGAGAAACTAGCCTCTCATGGAGAAGCAAGCATCCACAAGAAAATACAAGATAAACATGGTAAAAACTGAGAAAATACGTAAGAGAAAAGAATACAACCAATCTCCTAGTTCCTGCCCAAGTTCTTCCCTTGTCGCTCAAGCAAAACCTCGACTTCTTCCTTCTCTTCCTTCGAAATTCGTCGCAACTTTGATCACCACCGGAAAGTGGAGCAGAATAACTTCAATTGAGCAATGATGAGCAGTGATGCTTTCTCCTGTGGTCTCCTTAGCCTTATATAATATTTTCTGAACTTGGAGATCAAGTCGTTTTATTTTCGGCGCCCACTAACTTAGTCATTTTCTGAACTTGGGGATCAAGTTGTTATATTTTCAGCACCCACTAAGCCTACTAACTTCTATATTTCTAATTATGTGATTATGAACTTGGAGACCAAGTTATTCTAATTTTGGCGCCCACTAAACCCACTAACTTTCCATATTTAGCAGTTTTTCAGGCTGATGCGGTCATTGATGCGGCTGTACAAAATTATACATTCCAAATCTGGATTTTTTTTTCCTTCATAAAAGTTATAGATCTCTTTGTCCTGGTTCCGTCAAGCTTTGAATCACCCAAATCGGAGTTCGTATGACCAAGATATGGCCAAAATACGAACTGTGTGTCGCTGAGTGCGGATCGAGTGCGGCCCGAGTGCGTCCGCACTGCGCTCGGACATTTCTGTTTTCTGTGTCTGATGGCTGAGTGCGTCCGCACTCTGAGTCAGTGCGTCCGCACTGGGCTCGGTTTCTCCTGTGTTGTGCTCTGAATTTCTGAAATTCAAACGGGCATAACTCATGATCCGTAACTCCGTTTTCAGTGTTCTACCACTTTTCGGAAAGCTTGCGAGAAGATCTACAATTTGCTCCATTTTCTGTAACTTAAATAGACTTTGGCAGTAACTTGATTCTTGGATATATTTCATTCTATTCTCTACTAAAATACAAGATATTTGGTGCTATTATGTGATAAAAATCAGACCGAACATGTATATAATTTAGGCCTATCAGTGACTCACGTGACTACGTATCGTGCCGTGCCGTGACTAAATCTTTCACGTGCCGTGCCAAAGTTTCAAAAGATGAGCACGGCACGCGAATGGTCACGACACGGGACACGCGAGTCATGGCACGTAACTAACACGCGTGCCGTGCCGTTCCGTGACTGAGCCGGCTTCGCGGTGCCATTTTTCCCACTCTACTCTTCTTTTGCCAAACCAAAAATCCGTACTTCTGGTGTATCCATTAGATGGTGCACCGACTTAAAGACTTTCCTTCTTGGGCCTGAGGAAGATGATGCATGCGCGGGGTCTATGTACGCCTGCAAATTCTTTCGGAAAAAAAAGGGCTTTCAATTATGCATACTTCATTTGATTTAACTCGGCATCATATTGAATCTAATCAATGTTTGTTTACTCAAAGAGTTAGATCCTTGACTTCACCTATTTTTTTTTTTTTGGGGGGAAAAAGTTACCTTCGTAGTCAGATAAAAGATATTTACAGTATTATTTTAATTTTGCATAACGCACAAATAATATAACTAAAATATAATTAGTGGATCTGGATCGTTCTTTTTAACTTGGCACGAATCTCAAATACAACTAATACTGCCCTCTGCGCTAGCCCGATCTCAAAGCGGTTGAGAGTTAATCTCAAACCGTAAAGTGAAGAGAATCTTTTACTGTACCTGAGAGAATACTTTTCCGCCATTCACTAAAAATTATACACCCCCTTAAGGCCTCAATAACACAAACAATAATGCAGTGTATGTGCAATTGTAAGCCAAGAAGGCAGAGGCAAAGACTTAATGATACAAAAGCGTCTACTTCTTTTTGCCAAAGAAGGCGCTCTTCAAAAATTATCAGTACAAGTTGGATCACTGTTCAAAAGCTCCTTTGCAAGTTTTCTGATTGCATCATGTACAAGTGCAACTACATATGCAAGGGGGTCCTTAAATTGAATTCAGATCTTCCCCGGTACCGTAATAGGGAATCTTTTACAATTACTTGATCTGGACCGTTCTTTTTAACTTGGCACGAATCTCAAAGCCCAATAATACTGCCCCCTCTGTCAGCCCGAATCCCAAAGCGGTTGGGAGTTAATCTCAAACTGTAAAGTGAAGGGAATCTTTTACAGTAATGGAGAGGATACTTGTCCCCTTAAATTAGCATTTCTAACTTTCTAATTGTTTCTCTGTGGATTTTGCAATGTGACCATCAAGGAGGTACTTTATATATATATATAGATGAGCTATGGTGAGACGTGGAGTAAAAACAAGTTTTTACTCTATGGTACTATATTTTCATTTTGAAAATCCAAATAACTGATCCGAACCGCTCAACATGTTTTCTATATTGAAATTTTCTATATATATATATATATATAGCATATTAGCAATTTCCTATATATATATATATATATGTACTTGCAAATCAAATTTTATATTTTTTAGAATTTTTTTACTATTTTTTAGATAGGTAGAAAAATACTTGATCTGAATGGTACATAATTTTCAGATCAAGTGATTTTCTACCTATCTAAAAAAATAGTAAAAAAATTCAAAAAATGTAAAATTTGATTTGCAAGTACATATTCATATGGAGACCATGTTGAACAGTTCGGATTGACCGTTAGGATTTTAAAAACTCAAATATTGAGCAGTAGCACGGAGGCCCTCTATGCTATGCATAATATATTAGCAATTTCCTATATATATATATATAGAATCTGGCTAATATGCTACGCATATATAAGGGCCCCTCTGTGCTACGGCTCACTTTTTGAGTTTTCAAAATCCTAACGGTCGATCCGAACCGTTCAACATGATCTCCATATGAATATGTACTTGCAAACCAAATTTTACATTTTTTAGAATTTTTTTACTATTTATTAAGCCACTTTGAAAATCGCTGATCCAATGGTCCAGCAGATTTTACTGTTGTGTACAAATTAGTGTTTTTTCAAAGTGGCTTAATAAATAGTAAAAAAATTCTAAAAAATGTAAAATTTGGTTTGCAAGTACATATTCATATGGAGATCATGTTGAACGGTTCGGATCGACCGTTAGGATTTTGAAAACTCAAAAAGTGAGCCGTAGCACGGAGGGCCCTTATATATGCGTAGCACCGTAGCACTGTCCTATATATATATATATAGAGGAGGGATCAAGTTACAACAAATTTGAGTTACAACAAAGTTACAACAATCATTTTTTTCATTTTCAAAGTCCAAATCGTCAATCCAAACCGTTCAACATGATTATCTAAATAAAATGTGCTTGCAGATCAAATTTTACATTTTTTTGAATTTTTTACTATTTATTAAGATGGGTACAAAATTCAATGGTCTGAATATGACTATTTTTTGTAAAATACTTAATAAATAGTAAAAAAATTCAAAAAAATGTAAAATTTGATCTGCAAGCACATTTTATTGTGGAGATCATGTTGAACGGTTTGGATCGACGATTTGGACTTTGAAAATGAAAAAAATGGTTGTTGTAACTTTGTTGTAACTCAAATTTGTTGTAACTTGATCCCTCCTCATATATATATATATATATATATATATATATATATATATATATATATATATATATAGGGATGAGCTATGGTGAGACGTGGAGTAAAACAAGTTTGTACTCCATGTCATATTTTCATTTTGAAAATTCAAACAACCGATCCGAACCGTTCAACATGTTCTCCTTATTGAAATGTGCTTGGAAACAAAATTTTACATTTTTTGGAATTTTTTTGCTATTTTTTAAGCCACTTTGAAATCGCTGATCCACTGTGAACAGTAAAAAACAGTAAAATTTTCTGGACCACCGGATCAGCGATTTTCAAAGTGGCTTCATAAATAGTAAAATAATTCCAAAAAATGTAAAATTAGGTCTCCAAGCACATTTCAATATAGAGAACATGTTGAACGGTTCGGATCGGTTGTTTGGATTTTCAAAATGGAAATATAGTGCCATGGAGTACAAAATGGTTTTACTCCACGTCTCACCATAGCCCATCTCTATATATATATATATATATATATATATATATATATATATGAAATTGCTAATATATTTGTTTTAGATATTATTTAAAAAAAAAAATTAACATGTGTTTCTTCGTAGATAGACGAGGGCTCGTGCCACTGCACTAAGTCTGCGATTCTGGATCCGCATAATTAATGATGTAAAGCAGACCAATGATAGTATATAAAAGATTTTTTTGTTGCTCGGGACAAAATCACACATTTGTATATTATGTATAATTATAAAAGTTTCACAAGAATGTAAGTTTGTTAATAATTTTAAATATTTTTATACAAAAATCATGCATACATTACAAGTTTACAACATATATGATACATGAACGGCAATTTTAAATAATTGTCAAATTAATTGTAAAATATAAGTAATGACCCAAAATTAGTTTTGTAGCTGCATTGTTGGATAGAAAAAAAAAACAAGTTACTGAATTTCGTATAATTTAAATATTGTTTGATAATGAATGAAAGAATTGATAAATTTATATTGTTCAAAAGTTCAAATTGTTGGATGATTGATAGATTGTGCATCAAGATTCATGTTTTTCCTTATAACACCATGTATGTATCATGTAATACTTATAAAGTCATATTTATTATATTTGTACTTGTGGTATTAGCTCAATTACCAGTTAAATTTTTTTTGTTAAATGCATTCAAAATTCTATAATCTATAATATCACGTTGAAATGAAGAAAATAAAATTTTGCATGATAACAAGCTCACAAGGCTACTTTGTTCTATTCTTAACGGAAAATTTTATAAAATGTCTTTTTTTTTTTTTGAAAAATTATGAAACAAAATACCTTTCTTCTAAAATTATTAATAAAATGTTCTTGTGAGCTCTATTTTTTTCTCTCTTTTCTTCTTACTCCTATGTCAACTGCTACGTAACGAGGGCTTGTTCGTTTGTCATGAGATCGTGCGGGATGAGATTTGACGGGATGAGAACTCACTAGTTAATTTGTAGGAACTCATACTTATGGGCACGCATGAGATTGATTATGGAAATATGTTGAAATGAGTATTCAGTTGTACTGTGAAATTAGCTATGGGAAATTTTATTTTTCTTTCTAAAATGTTTAATCTTCTACAATTATTCTTATTAATAAAAATATGTAATTAAATAAACTGGATTAAACAATAACATAACAATATTAATTATTATTATTATATAAAATATAAATATTTATTATTTGTAATTAAATAAAATGTATTTAATGAGATTGGTCTATTTTTTTTATCTCGTGTTTTGTAATTTCTCTTTTTTTTTAATGAAAATTATATTGGTATATGTAGCATCCCAACTTAATTTGTAAAAGATAAAGAAAAAACAACAAAAACAATAAATACCGTATTGTTTTATTTCTTGGCATTGATCTTTATTAATATAAAATATTGAATTTTCTCTTAATTGTCAAATGATTGTTTGACCATTGCAATTAATGTTTGGTGTTGCATTAAATATAAAGGGCAGTTCTTCAGACCGACCAAAAAAAAAACAGAGAGAAAGGTGTTGTCTGGATCTTGATTTGATTTTAATTAGTCCCTCGTGAAAAACTTAAGTACCAAAGAGGTGTTTATATATGGGTCACTGGTAGGTGAGATATGGGGTAAGAGAGAGGAGAGAAAGTGATTGGGAAATTGAAAATGAAGTCTGAAGTTGGGAATTTTTTTCAATCAAATTGTATTGGTGTAGAGCTTGTTCGGCGGACACATGGGAAGGGGAATGGGCACAGGAACTGAAAAATTTTGAACTTATTTTTACTGTTTACGTGAGAAAACAAAATTCAATATGAGTAAATTTTTTTTCGCACGTGATCAGTAAAAATAGGAGTGCAGCCGAACAGGCCCGTATTGGTGTGGGAACCGAAGTAGGAAGAAAATAGAAATATAAAAATAAATAGAAAGCCGAACTCATGTTAAATATATTATCACAAGAATAAAGTAAAAAAAAAAAAAAAATCCAGAAAGAGAAACTGTACAAAAAAAATTTGCATCGATTTTTTTTTTATATGAACTGAAAAAAGCCCGTATGCTAAGGGCCTGTTCGTTTGTCACGGGAATATATGGGATGAGATTTGACGGGGATGGGAATCCACTTTTGAAAAAGCGGGAACCCATGGGTACGGGTACGAAAGGGGTTAATTATAGGAATGTTGAAATGGGTGTTCGGTTGTACGATGAGAGTAGTTGTAGAAAATTCTATTTTTCTTTCTAAAATACTTGATATCAATACAATTATTCTTATTAATAATTATTAGTGTAATTAAATAATATGAATAACATAACAATACTTATTAGATATTATTTTATAACAATGCTTTTGCTCGTAAACTTGTTATCCAATCACCGACAAATAAATTTAAATTAGCAAATTGATAATTAACAATTTTTAATTTTCTTGAAATAAAATAAAAAATATGTATATTTTTAATTTTGCTTCAATACTATTTAAGAAGGTTAGTTTTTACTATTAAAAAATGAATTTCAATTTAAATAAGAAAAAAAAATTGTACACTAATATGCTGTAAAAAAATTAGCTGTAATTTGTAAAAGAAGTATTAGAAATAGCATAGGAAATTATCAGGCAAATATTTATACAAAAACGAATATCTATTTTCGTTACTTTCTATTTGAACAAATAACAAAATAATATAGAAATATATTTCACAGTAAAATTAATCACCAATTTAAAAATAATTCTTTTTTTTCTTTTTCTTCTTGTTATTTTGCATCAATAATTTCTATTAAATTTAAATGATATCATAAACTGTAATGAGATTGAAAATTCAAACCATATTGAAACAAGATTTGATTATTTTATATGATGATAATCACATGTGAACCATCAACTTTTTGACCATTTATAATAAAAAATACACTTATTGCCATTGATAGTCGTGTAGGAAAAAAAACATTAGCTCTGAGCTAATGTGCAAATTCTCACAAATTTTTCTACTTTTTTGACTCTTTCATGGGTTTTACCCATAAATCCCACCTTATTTCTATACAACCGAACGGGGCCTTAGTGAGTTATGAGTTTGAAAAGGCGATTTATGTCCTGTCCTCATCTCAAATTTTAAGAAAAAGCGATGATAATTAAAAGAGAATAATTAGAGAGAAAAGGATTGAACAAGAATTACATGGATATTTTTGTAGCTAATTATTCTAAACAACCCCATTATAACATACTAATTATCTCCCAATTATTGTAAAGTATTACATCCGCCGTGGGCCGTACCATACCGGAGCAATATCCGTGCGCGAATCTTGATGAGCTGTTTAAAAGACTTGTGGGCGATTGACATCTGGGACCCGCCTAATGAAAGAAATCAAGCCGAAATCTAAAATAAAATTGAATTTTTTTAAAGAAACCTATTTGTAAAAAGAATAGGCCTACATGAAATGAAAAGAGGCCCAAGAAAGATAAAAATAAGAGAAGCCCAAGATGACAAGTCGGCCTGGTGAGATTCCAGCAGCATGAAGCATTTTTTGCAGAGATCCCTTAAAATTTCTTAAAATTCATGTAAATAAAGCTCACAAGACTACTCAACCAATTAATTTTCATTTAGCTGTAACAAACTAAATGACACAAATGTCTAACTCTATATCTTACTTATAAAATTTTCATCAAAGTTTTTTTGTCACAAATCAATAGCAGCCTCCGAATTTCTCATTAACCTTCTAAATTTTAATTAACCAAACAAGAAATAAGATGAGAAAGGAAATTAAATTTATTTTCCTCATTAATCATCTAAGCACGAAGAGGTTAAATCTATTAATCTTCCTTTATTCCATTCCATTCCATTCCATTCCATTCCCTTTTATTTTTCATCTCCCCTCCCTTCCTCTACTCTCCATCCAAACAAGGTGTTATTAAATATACAAGTAAAACTAGGATGTTCTTAAAGCTCACTAAATTCTGTGATTAGCTTAACTTTAAAATCTATCGGATTTGTTTCAAACAATGAATCCAAATTGTCGAAACCAATTTACATCACAAGCAGTACATTCATATACAAAATTTATAAATTTTTGAGTTAATTTAGTATAAAATCAGACAGTTAAAGAAAGGGTTTATAAGTTAATTTTTAATACATTTATTTTTCATTATTGTACTGAAATTTAAAATAAGAGCAGCAATCCAGATTCTGTCATTGCGCTGATCAAGTCAGGTACTAATTGATCCGAGATCTCTTTGACCGTTCTTTTTCCGGGAAGAACAAATAGGGTGTTGATTGAGTTAAAAAAGCATAAACTTTGCACAAGAAAAAATTACAACAAAATGACATTTTATAAAAATACAGATAACAACTTCATGCTTGACAACTACTTAATCTATTAAATGGATGGATAAGAATCCCATCGTTACTACAAACTTTTCACATACATACATACATACATACCTAACTCGTTTCTCAGGTAGGAAACCCGGCAGCTCTCAAATCACTATACTGCTTTTGCAAAGCCGGATTCATGCACGAAAAAATCGACTGTTTTTTAGGTTTGGTCCCAAAAAGAAAGGTTCTTAATGGAATTCTCGTCTTATTCGAAAGATTTCTGAAATGGTTATGCAACGGGTTGCTATATCTTGAATTGGCCAGTTCAAAACTCCGTCTCAGTTTCAAAAGTAATTTTCCAATTTCAACTTGGAGACCCCTAACATGATCTAGCCCCGCTTGTAATTCCTTTGCCACCTTGTTGTTCTCTTGTTGCATGTTACCTATTTCACCTTGGAATTTGGCAGCTTGGTAAGGGGTGAATTGCATTTCGTCCGATTCTTTTGAGATTTTAGATATCTCTTCTTTAATGTTGCGAAGGGATGTGGATCTCGATTCGAGCTCTCCTTTTAAAACCAGATTCTTCTCCAACCAGACTTGGAGGTCGGTATTTAACTCCCTCAATTTCTTTTCAACAGGTGTCGATTCATCATTTCCTGGAGGTGTGTCAGATGCTAACTCCTTAATTTTATCTGTCTCAGCTTTCAATTTATCGAATGTAGTTTGGAATTGCTGAATCTGGTGATAGGAGGTACAGAATCTCAACCAAAAATCTAAATTCTCCTCTAAAAGTGTGTCAATATCCTCTCTTAGCTTATTCTCTACCTCAGTGTTAACATGCGGCTGTTCGACCTGACACAGTTTTATAATTTCATCTGTGATTTGCACATCATTGCCTTCTGGTGGATTCCCCTGATTTTGATTTGTGGCCCCACTTGCAGTAGTAATGTTTGCTTTCAAGGTACTCAAAATCCGCCTCAAAGATTGTATCTCATCGTCCTTCATGGCGTTAGCAGTTTTTAATTCTTGAACTTGCACCATTGTTTCGTGATGGTACTCTTGGTTTTTCTTCTCCATTTCAGAGACCATTCTCTTTGTATCCTTGTAATTCTTCAAAATTGCTGTGTACTCATCCAATACAGATTTATCCCTTCCCTCCAGTCCTTTTATCAATAGCTGGTGCAGAACTTGGGAATCGACAGTATCTGCATCGGTAACCGTGCTATATTGTGTTCCATCCTGATAAAACTCACCACTTGCTACATTACCCTTGGGGGATTTGAGTTGCTCTGACAGATCAGCAAAATTATTGCACGCCTCAGTAAATTGGGACTGAATCGCCCCCTTCTCTTCTTGTACGCATCTCTCCAGTTGTTGGATTCTCCGTAACTCATCTTCAACTTGCTTTAACCTTTCATTGAGCTGATTTGAGTCTATAGCATGTGCACTCTTATCTTCCTCCAAGCTGCCCACTTGCTTTTGTAGCCCGTCAGTATCAGTTTTGAGCCGCTGTATTTGTGCGCCTTGGGAAGAAACAGTGAGTTCCAAACTTATAACCTTCTCCACCAATTCATCAATTCTCTCAGCAAGTTCAACCACTGATGCCTCGGACCCACTTGCGAAATGCTCCTTCACCATTTGGCATATCACATTTAAATCTAAAGTCACATGTTTGAGAATCAAGGTGTTGTTTTCTCCATCTTCCTCCTTTTCTTCGGATTCAATTTGAGACTTGTCCTCAGGCTCACCTTTAATAACCTTTATCTTTTTCTTAGCATCTTGTATTCTCCGCGACTCAACCCTGGCCTCTTTTGACGACTTCCTCTGCGACTCTTGTAAATTGACCAGAGTGTCCTCGCAAGATTTTATAGCTCTGGCAGCCATCAAAGCACGTGCCTCGTCATCCTCAATAACCGCACTGGCACTAAACGCTTCTTGCAAAGAAGTCACCTCCTCCTGTAAATCATTTATCTGTGACTCAATGTCCCAGTATTTTGCAACCCCGCTCTCATAAGTGCTTTTAACAAACTCTTTCTCAGTTTGCAAGCCCAAGATCTCCTTTTGAAGCCGGTCAATCTCCTCTTGTGCCTTGTCCTTGTTTAAGTGTGAGGCAATCCTCCTATGTCGCGCCTTTTTTTGCGTTTGGTTGACAGGACCTGCCGGTTGCGGCATCTCTATAGGTGGGTTTGTTGGTTTGGTATTTGGATCAATCATGATCGCTTTTGGGTATCCGCCACGGTCGTTTCCGTCATCCTCTTGCATGGCTAATTGCACCTGGTCGGGGAAGGCCTGTGCTATTGTATGATTTGCCTTGTGGAGCTCCCGAGACACATGATCATACCTATGTTATGACATCAATCAGAGACTTTGTCTGAAACTACCCAAGTTAAGACAAGGGTTCAATTGCCTTCATTTTTTTTTTGTGTCTCCGTTATACCTCCACTTTTTGAATTTTCTAATAATAAAAGTTACAAAATTTGTATGTCAAAATAACAGTTAGATGCATTCTATATTATTTTCTCTACATGCACATAAAAAATTATCACTTTTCGATTTTGTTTTTATATGAATAAATAAGTTGAAAAATCAATGTCTAGAATTTATCCACATTAATGTATTTTTGCAAGCTTTTGATACTAATCAAATTAATATTGAAGTGTCATGATCTTTTACGTGTGCATAGAGAAAACGATATAGATCATATCTAACGGTTTTATTTAGACTTCTAATTTTTAAATTTTAAGTTATTGTAGTTTTAAAATTGAAGGCATGATGGATATACAAAAATTAAGACATTTGAACCCTCCTCTTTTAAGTTAATTATGAGTTCCCTTTGCAAAAGCAATTATTTACCTATCTGCGAGGCCTCGGTAGGAGCGGTACGTCTCTTCGACGTAGTTCAATAGCTCAGGCCGCTTTTGGAAATAAAGCTCGGCTTTCTTGGCAAAGGTGTCTCCATCCTCTTCTATAACCGTCACCATGGACTTCACCCTATCCTCCATCTCTGCATTGCAAGTATTTTATTTGTATGCTATTCAGAATTTCCAAATTTCCTAATTTAAAAAAGAAAGAATACTACATATACATCAAAAAAAAAAAAAATTTGTTTTGCTATTTAGTCTGGCAAATTCAAAGGACAATTAAAAAACAACTTATTGATTCAGCCTTATATTAGAAGAAACTCAATTTAGCAAATTTTCCTAGAATTAACCCCATTTTGTTTCAATTTACCAGCAATTATGCCAGTAAAGACAAAAACAAGCTATGAAATAAACTAAACCGATACTGAAACCACTACAAATCCTAATTCAAACATATTGAAATATAATACATTAATCCTGAAAAACACACCTTGGAGGTCATTATCAAGCCATCTAGACTGTTTCGTACGGACATGACTGGCCCACCACCAAGAGTACGCATTGCTCGCCGCTCTTTGCAACATCTTTTCTCTACAAATCTCTTGTCATTTCTTTGATCATGAACTAACTCAATCAGACTCCATAATAGGCCAAAAGAGAATTGGAAGGAAAAGGGATAGAGAAAGAAAATTAGAGGTGATGGAGATGAGATTCAGGTGGAAATAGCATTAGGTGGTTGAGGAGGTTTACAAAAGAAAATTGGGAAAAAATAGGAAACGCGTGACAGAGATGAGATATAACACACACAAATTCGCTCTATCGTTGTGTTAAAATTATTCGCGTCTAAAATAAGTAGGACAACTGGACAAAAGATTGAACAAAGAAATCAATACTTATACCACCATTAAATTAAATGAATCTACTTATAGTTGATCATAGAG
The DNA here is from genome assembly GCA_011114355.1 of Carex littledalei. NCBI lineage: Eukaryota > Viridiplantae > Streptophyta > Magnoliopsida > Poales > Cyperaceae > Carex > Carex littledalei. The sequence continues at coordinate 6,497,910 of CM022104.1, forward strand.
TGTTAGTAATTAATATTAAAAATTAAGAAGAAGAAGAAGAAGACATGTGCTCACTTGCATCATGCATGCATCGAATTACCGAAACAGTTTCTCTCTAAAAATATTGGCTAGAAAGCAACTTCTTTATATGTAGGAAGATGTTTTTCTAACAAATGATTTAAATAAAATATGAAAAGAGTTTCACAGAGATTATTGAACAAAATTTGATAGAAACAAAATATATACTAAAGAGAGTGTGGGGGCGGTTCAATGTCAGATCAGAACCGTTAAATCTAAGAATAATAATTTGAGTACCCTCAATTCAGTACCTCAAAAATCCCCGCACCCTATTTAGAGAAATTATGTACTATAGTCTCCACTAATTATATGGTCCCCCACTAATTATTATTCTAAAAAAATATTATATGGTCTTCACTAATTATATGGTCTCCACTAATTATTATTTTAAAATCCCAGCATTCCTCTTTTATGGTCCCCACTAATTATATGGTCCCCTTTTTCAATCTCCGCACTAGTCTCCGCGTCAACCTTCATAGATATAAATACTTGGAAGATAAGACAGTAACACTTGAAAAATAAGATATTAATATTTTGATGCGTAACTTGTTATGATCATCATTTTTCCAGTCCCCCAATCGTCCTCGTGTCAACCTTCCTCTAATGAAGTAGTGCGGACCCCGTATCACTACATCAACCTTCTCCAATTGTTTCCGTGTCAACCTTCTTCTAACAAAAATAGTTGACCACATAGGTATAAATACTTTAGTGCATCTTGCAGTACTAAATATTAATACTTTCAGACGTCATCCAGTGTCATATATAAAAAAATACTTACAAATATATGTATAAATACTTGCACGACGACTCATAAATACTTGTGTGTCGACGAGCCCGAAAGTACGTCATCATGGATCTCATTTGAAAGAGAAAATTGTGTAGAAGACGCTCGTAGTTCTAGATTCGCAAAATTTCTCACAGATTGTCAGAAATATGGATGAGATTGAACGAAGAAAAAAAACCATCTCTAAAAACATGCATGGACCCCATGTAGTTGGAGTGGTCCCCACAGGTATTTATGGTGCGGGTACGTCTGAGAGATTTGGTTGGAGAAATAATATTTACGTAAAAATTATTCACATCAAGGGTATAAATACTTCCGTGCATATGTATAAAGAGTGAGGCTATGGTGCTATGCATAGCACGGATGGGGTCCGTGCTACGGCTCAAAATTTGACTTTTTAAAATTCTAATGGTCGATCCAACCGTTCAATGTGATAACCATATGAATATGTACTTGCAAACTAAATTTTATATTTTTTCGAATTTTTTTACTATTTTTTTAGATAGGTAGAAAAATCAGTGTTTTCTGAAAATTCTGGACCATCAAAATTCTACCTATCTAAAAAAATAGTAAAAAAATTCGAAAAAATATAAAATTTAGTTTGCAAGTACATATTCATATGGTTATCACATTTAACGGTTGGATCGACCGTTAGGATTTTAAAAAGTCAAATTTTGAGCCGTAGCACGGACCCCATCCGTGCTATGCATAGCACCAGAGGCTCACTCTATGTATAAATACTTCATTACATACATATTAATACTTTAGAAAAAAAATTCAGTGCTGAAGTTTTTGCAGTCCCCCAGGTAGTTATGGTAGTTATGGTGCGGGTACAATGCGGGTACTGTTATCAGCTTCCTAAATCTAAATCAAGTTTCATACGCATTTGATCCGCACAAATTTTTTGATGCTGATTAAACGACTCCGATCAGAGAAATCAGATCCAATTTGATCCAATAATCCTGATTCCGTACTAGGTTGTAGCATATGAATACGGAGTGTCACAAGGAAATGGAGTAGGTCTGATATCTATTGGACCCAATTTGGATTCGATGGGAGCGCTTTTGTCTGATCCGAATCTGCTGAAATCCGAGGTCAGTACTATTCATCCTGAAATCCCTGCGATCCTAATTCAGCCGTTGAACTGTTCCGAGATGCGTGTAAGAAAAACCATATATTTCGAGATGCATTCTCGAAAAAAATTCGATGGCTGGATTTCGAAATGTAGGGATTTCAGGGTGAACAGTATCCGATCTCGGAATTTCAGCTGATTTATTTCCACTTTTGTCTGATCTGCTTTGAGATACGTGCGCACCACTCAATATCTGTGTGTGCTCACGTCAATAATCGTGTGGAAATTGGACAATTGTTCGGAGGGAAAACAATATCTTTGAGATACGTGCACACCACTTCAATATCTGTGTGTGCTCGCGTCAATAGTCGTGTGGAAATTGGACAATATATGTATTAAGTATCCTCTATAGTACCGCACTAGCTCCAATAAGCTGAGATTAACTCTCAGTCGAGCGATTGAAATTCAGTGCCTATTTAGACACAGGAGGTTCGTTTCTGAGATTCATGCTAGCCTTTCTAATCTAAATTTTCTAATTCCTCTTTTGATTATAAGTAATATTTTCCAATTATACATTTAGGTACCAGCCTTTCTAATCTAAATTTTCTAATTCCTCTTCTAATTATAAGTAATATTTCCCAATAGAATGTATTTGATGAGTAAAACTAGGGTTCTTAAATTCATCAAGTTTTTTTGTGAACTCAATTCAAAAACCTATCATATTGGCTTCAAATGACGAATCCGAATCGTTGAAACCAATCTAACTTACGAGTGATGCTTCTATATGTGGAAATTTTACTGTTTTGATTTAATTTTGTATAGAGTTAAGTGGTAAAAAAATTCAAAAAATTAATACATTAAAATTAATTTATAAACTTTTTAATTTTGACCGCTTAACTTTATACTAAATTAATTCGAAAGTTCAAAATGTTCGTATGTGCACGCATAACTCGTAAGGTAAATGGATTTCAACAATTCAGATTCGTCATTTGAAACCAATTTAATAGATTTTAGAGTTGAATTAAAAAAAAACTTAATGAATTTAAACCAATTCAATGGAAGAGTACTCTTTTGCACTGAGTTTGGGAACAACAAGCCCCAAGTAGCTGAAATCAGAAATCGATCTTAGCCATAGAAGGCATCTCTCTTGCATTGCTCCATGTATAATTTCTTCCACACATCGGTAAGTTAGATAGCTCCAGTTCCATCAAAAGATTTTGAAATTCAAGTGGTCCCCTCCAATCCGAATTGGGTAAATTTCTGTCCTGTGGTTGCAAGGTGACGTTAAAATCACCACAAACAATCCAAGGACAATCATCTATTGGTTTTGCTTGATCTCTTTGAGCTGATCGTGAGGGACCATATACGGCTGTACAAACAATCTCAGTCCCTGTCATCGTATCCTCGAGTTTGACAGATACACAGTAAGTTAGCGCTTTGTGATTAATATATATCTATATCTGTTCTCTCTCCATGAAATCAAAACTCCTCTTGTTTGCATGGCATCTAATGATACCCTTCCTCCCAATCAATCTTCTACCACATATATCTTTTGCCATTTGATCAGAAATACTGCTTAGCTTGGTCTCTTGGAGACAAATTATGTCTGGTTTTTCTAGAAAAAAGGTTTGTCGCACAGCCAAGCGTTTATCTCTTTCATTCAGACCCCTTACGTTCCATGTTATATATTAATCTAATCTTTGTCCTGTAATCCATGTATAACTATTATATAATATCTCCTATCAATCCACCACATCCATTCCTAAATCATGCATATTGCTAGAACTCCTTTCACCTTTGCTGCCATTGTGTCACTCATCTCAACTCCAGCAGCAAATACCACAACCTCAGCTTGTGAGTGAGTCAAAGGTCCAATTGATTTCATGTAATCCAATTGCACTGGAGTCTTTTTAATTTTCCTCTTCCTAATCGGGCTCGCTGCACTAACTGTGCCTGGCTTAGTAACCATCCTTGCCTTTTCCTGCGGACTTATATATACTCCATTATTTTTGGCGGACAACCTTGGGCTTCTTCTAATTGGTGCAATTTTGTACCTTGGTATAACCTTGATGGTCTCATGAATCAGGCTTTTTTCATTTGGGCTGCTGAAATGTTAGCTTGGATCTCCCAAAAATTCAAACATCCTCTTCATAAATGCATCCTGCATGAAAACTCTGTAGCTTGGAGACCCTTGGAATGTGCTCTTTTTAAGAGCCGCAATATTGCCTTCAATGAGGAATTTATTGGGGAAGCTTCCAAGAAGAATATTTTGAATTGGTTGGACCATCCCATTTGCTACATTTCCCCTTGCATGCAACAACACATTTCCCTGAGGCAATAAAACCTGAATTAATTCATCTGCTTTGGGAACCAGACCCATTGAACCGCTGTGAATGCTTTTGCTTCCTTCAATGTGCATCCCTCCAGTAGTAACTAAAATGGATCCCTCCTTTTGACCAGGTTTGCGTGTCCAGCTTTTGATTGATCTCCTCGGCCTGTCCACCTTGCTGATTTTGAGCCTCTGGATTATAATATCATTACAAAATTTTAAAACTGGATTGTGCATCCTTCCCGTCCAGTATGGCAGGTGATTATCCTAATTTACATATGGACCTCGTTATACAAATGTGCTTCTATTTAGTGCTTTTTAAAATTTATTTTTGGTCGGTCATTTTAAACTCTTAATTCAAGAAAGCATGCATGACGATTTGATTTTTAAGTCAAAGAATGAAAAAACATTAGCACCGATTGAAACCTGGTAGAATGAATTTCATAGGATGCTTTTGTTATTTTTTTAGATTCGCTATTAAGATTACAAATTACACAGATGACAGATGTAACGATCTAGAGTCTAGACTGCGCAGGACCTCTCCATTTTTGCCGAACGCTGGAGAAGAGAGGAACTCGAGTCGAACACCCTTTTCCAAATTGCAATTCGGGATAGCGCGCCGATGAAAATTTTCGCTTTTTGCAGCAATCCCGCCTCACCGCCACGTCATCGATCCGGAACCGCTATGTTTTCTTTAATACCTGACGTCCAGATCTTCTCATCCAACGGTCAGTATCCACAATCTTCTCTCGCAATAATCCGATTCCGATCGATGCCCAAATCATTAACTATAAATAGCCCCCAAATCCCGAAATAGAACCAATCAACTTCCCGCTTCTCCCCTTGCAAATCTCACCCCATTTTCGAAGGTACAAATCCCTCTCTCGTCGTTTGAAGTTTACAGCTACTTTTCTTCTAACCTCTAATTGACAGCTTAAATCAATTTTATTTTCAGCTAATTTTCAATCCTTTTGTACTACTGAAAGATGTCGGGCCGTGGAAAGGGTGGCAAGGGATTGGGAAAAGGAGGTGCGAAGCGTCACAGGAAGGTGCTTAGAGATAACATCCAGGGCATCACCAAGCCAGCAATCCGACGGTTAGCAAGACGTGGTGGTGTTAAGCGTATTAGCGGGTTGATCTATGAGGAGACACGTGGCGTGCTCAAGATCTTCCTTGAGAATGTGATTAGGGACGCTGTAACCTACACAGAGCACGCGAGGAGAAAGACTGTGACTGCCATGGACGTGGTCTATGCACTCAAGCGTCAAGGAAGGACCTTGTATGGATTTGGTGGTTAGGTTAGGGTTTGTGATTTGTAGTTATTTGGGCGGTAATTTGTGATTTATTACTTTATAGTTATAGGAAGAGGTCGTTAGCACTTTTCTGTCTTTGATGGAGAAATGATAGTAGTTTAGTTTGATTGTCATTCACTTTTCTTCGTGCTGAAGAAAAAAGGATCGCTAATCCATGAAAAATTGTTATTTTGATCAAGGTTGCATCAGCGAGTTTGTGTTTCTTTTTGTTAAATATCCAAGTTTCTAGTAATTATTTCATATTTTACCAGTCAGTTTCAGTACAAAAATATTCTTACAAGTATTCGATAGAAACATGTATAAACTTATTACTAGAAAATTAGACACAATCATTGGCAACTCTACTACTCTCATCTAAATCTTATTTTGGTTTGAGCATTCATCGAACACCTTTAATGCATTCATCTATTCAATACAATCATCTCAAAAATTCCGAATTAAATGATCAGATGAGAATACTTATAGTATCTGATGCAGGTTCTTTGGTGATTTTGTTTCAAGCTCATGCCTTCAGAAATCAAAATGTCCTTGAGCCTACGTGCAATACACCACAATAAATACAAGAAGATTGAAGGAGAAAGGTGAGGCAATTTCTCATTTTTTTTTTCCATCTCAGCGTGTGGAGAAATGACAAGAAATGAAGAATCTAGCGAAATTGGAAGATACGCAAAATTATCACTTCTGCAAGAGGAAGATATGAAGATCTATTGAATTTGATTTGAACTGTGGTTTAACCCGGTTTTCTCCGGCGACATTTTGACATGAACTGGCTGATAAAATTGTTTTTCACCGATACGATAGCGGTAATTTAAAGGAACCGAACTGGACAGGTGACTGGTTCCGGTTTTGTCCGGTCCAACCGACCGGTCCGGTTTGGTACTGATAACATTGAACACCAGTTGTCTGCCTGCAGCTACTGGTACAGTCCATTACAATAATTTTTGTCATGTTGCAGCTGTCAGCACAATCCACCACTATATTTATACTTTTCAATAATCCATACTATGCACAATCAAATAACAAAATTAAATCCAGTCGCTTAGTACTGTCATGCTACCAGTACAGTTCACAATCAAAATTTTGGACTTCAGTGCTTGTTGTTACGAGTTTTCTTCCTCTCTTGCTATATTGATCCTTAAGTCATTTGGGTTATTTGTGAAAAAAGAAAAACAGAGGACCATTCAGAAGTTCAGTTAAGCTAAGCATGAAAAGACTAAATTGTAACTTCAGTATTAGCTCAACTAAATATCTTCATGGAGAATTCACCTAATTTAACCGGGACTGTTGTATTTTAATTTGGGTTTAGGTGGAAGAATAATATAAGGTTTGACTATCTTTTTCAAAGATCTCAATGTTATTATCAGTCAATACCAACAAAGATGCCATGCCAGCATTTGCAGCTTTCTAGAATAATCTACCATCTCTAAAAGAAACTGTTTAATTTTTTACTTCTGTTTTCTGATTAATGTATTGATGAAAGATCGCTTGGTTAACACACCCATCTCAACCCAGAACGGGTTTGCGTAGGTTCACATGGTGGAGTCACTAGCAACAGTACCGTTAGTGCCGGAGACAAGCTTGCCACAGGAAATTAATGCTCGCACTTATGGCATCTTTTAGAGTAAGTGGCGTGGGGCTTTGAATAGATGAGGAGGCACCATGTACGGTGGAAATCGACTAATGGTTTTGATCCTGTCGGAGATGACTCGAGCTAACGGATTACATCTAATGCAAATTTGGTTCAGTTTTCTTTCTCTAGCATTGGCTGCCCAAATTGTGCAAAGTAGTATGGTAGCATATCGGGTGTACCGCTATACACCATTTGGCCCCGAGAGAGGAACAATAACCTGTCTAGCAGCCCCAGAATTCGGTATGATGGTTGATGAATGGACATAATCACGACACTTCCACTTAAGTGCAATACGGCGAAGCACGTACCTTCACCACCATAAAGGCACTGGTTGAATCAAGACCCAAGGTTGGTTCATCAAGGAACAGTAATATTGGGTCATGGATTTGTCGGTGCCGATAAAAACACAACGACGCTCTCGACTGGACACACCACGGTGCCCCTCATCACCGATGATTGTATTCGCTGCAGCACAGAGACCAAGTTGATCAATTAGAGCTTGCACACGCGTATGCGCCTTCTTCTTTGAGGCAGAGAAGGTTCGAGGGAGGCAAAACTCGGCGGAGAAGGAGAGGGTCTCTTCCACAGTTAGCATTGGAAATAGCAAATCATCTTGCATGACATATGTAGGTAAGGTTGGAGAAGGATAACATAAAAGGCACCGGACGAGAGACCTCAGTATCACTTAGATCCTATAGTATGGTACTTTGGTTAGGTACTTTGGTTTAGATGGTTAACAATGGAACTCTAAACTCTTGGACTATGATTATGAACTCTTTTGTTGACCAATTTGCAGAGCATGATGAATTGACCGAATTAATATTTCTATTGTGCATTTGTGCTACATGAAAAATAATTAAGTCGAAATTTCTCAATAAACTCTATACATATGTATATCTGAGGTGAGGTTAAAAAAAGAAAAAAGAAGCATAGATATAGTATTTTATGGTTAGGAATGTTAGAAATATAAATGTGATGTTCAACTATTTTGTAACTCTCAATATTAATTTTCCACTTCTTTATTCATCCTCCACTACTACTAGAATATATTTTCCCACTACTATTGTAATTAATTTTAGATGATTTTTCATGTATAATTTTTAGTCTATAAATAGAGATTTTATAATCTTGTATTATACACATAAGAAATATATGAATAAAGAAATTGTCATTTTTTATATGTTCTCTCTTGTTTATTATTTTTTGTCTTTATTTTATAACGCATTATTAGCACGAGAGCTCTACTAGTTGAAGATTCGAGGTAACTTTGATATCTTTTATTTCAATTCTACTTAAATAAATAATACTTCCAAGAAGACATAAATGCGATTTCAAATCAGGTGTTGGGCGTGCTTCAACCACAGCTCAACATAAATGCGATTTCAAGTCAGGTGTTGGGCGTGCTTCAACCACAGCTCAACCAATTCATGGAGGAGGTGAGGCGTAGCGTGGGACGTTCTTCGCCTCATCAGGTACGAAATTCAATTTTGGAGTATGTTTCAATCCAATAAGAACACCAAGTATGATAAACCAATTGACGGAACAGTAAACTCTTAAAAATTGTAAATCCTAAACAGTAAACCCTAAAAACTTTAGTTATATTCTCACAGGGAGGTTCTAGCTCACACCGTCCCGATGCGCAGGATGACAGCGGTGATGATTTAGGAGATGACTAGTTTTAGGATGTTTTGATCTGTATGTCGTACTTTAGATATTTTATTTTTATATCGTACTTTGATATTGGATGTTTATGTAGTATTTTACATATTTCTTGTTTATGTTGGATATTGGATATTGGATATTGGATATTGGATATTTGCTTGGATATTTGATATTGGATGTCGTATCAGTATTTTATATTGTTCAATTGCTTGCATGTGAATTGTTTGTGAATTATATATTTGTCGATCAAAAACGACGACGGTGAATTGTATATTTACTTGTGAATTATGTTTTCATTGCTTGGTACGTTTCGTATCAATTGGGAAAAAGAAAAATAACAAAAAAAACATAAAAAAAAAACACCCTTCTGCGACCGATTTTGGACCATCAGCGACCGGCCAATGGGTCTCTGATGGTCTTGCGCCACGTCAGCACGCAGCATCAACGACAGAACCAATCGGTCGCTAAAGGGTCATCAGCGACCGGCGCCTGACTCTTCAGCGACCGGTGACGTCAGCGGGGTGGTCATCAGCGACGAAGCAACTGCGTCCGGTTCATCAGCGACCGATTTCGATCATCAACGACCGATGTACCCTTCTGCGATTGACAAAAATACCATCTGCGACCGATTTGGCCGGTCGCAGAAGGGTATGAATGCTGTAGTGCAATAAGTAATTGCTAAATGGAATAAGTTATGTACATTTATTTTAAGATGTTTAGTGTGGTTCATATAATTTTATATGAAGTGCAAATTTTTAATCTTCTCGAAGAAGATTTAAAGAAATCTTGCTGAAGAAGATATGATATAGAAAAATTAATCTGAGAAGATTTTAAGAAATCTTTCTGAAGAAGATTTATATGATGTATAAATTTTGTATGATGTTTATTGTTTGTTTATATTTGATTGAAAGCTCCGAAAGAGCTACCTTGTTATTACATGGAGGAATACAAATTTATATTGATGATGTATTTTATTTTTCTAAGTCTCAAGGAATTTTATTAAGTTTTATGGATATCCTCTGAAAAAAATATCATGTAGAGACAACAAATGAAGAAAATGTTGAATTCCGGTATATTACAGATAAAAAAATGCATATTGGAAAAAAAATCATATGTTTTCCTCCGGCTTGTACTACGCATATATTAGTACAATTGAAGCACATGTTATTATAAATCAGAAGTTTACAAATAATAATATGTTTATAGTTTGGCATGAGCGGTTGGACCATTCTTCAAATCAATAATGATGCGAAAAATAATAAAATATTAATGTGGACATTCATTAAAGAACCAGAAGATTCTTTAATCCAATGAATTTTTATGTGTTGATTTCATTTCTAGAACGTATACAAAATGATATTTATAGACCAATATATCCACCATGTGGACCAATATACCACAATGTGAACCATTTAGATATTTTATAATTATAATTGATGCATCAATAGTATGGTCACATGTATGTTTATTATCAACTCGCAACCTGGAGTTTGCGAGATTATTTGCTCAATTGATTTGATTAAGAGTATAATTTTATGATTATTCAATTAAGAAAATACGTCTAGACAATGTTGGTAAATTTATTTCTCAGACAATGCATGTCTATTGGAATTGACGTTGAACATCATGTAACTTATGTTCATATAAAAAATGAGAACATGTTATTTTGCATGCAGCAACACTAAATCGCATTAGGCCAACTAGTTATAATAAAACTTCCCCTTTACAATTGGTTTTTGGTCACATACCTAATATTTTCCATATAAGAATTTTTGGATGTGCGGTATATGTTTCAATTGCTCCATCACAACGCACTAAAATGGGATAAAAAAAAGGTTGGGAATCTATATTGGATTTTTGAATCTCCATCTATAACAAAGTATCTAGAACCAATGACAAGAGATTCACGGCTAGATTTGCCGATTTTCATTTTGATGAATCAATATTCCCAATTTTAGGGGGAGAAAAAAATCAACTGGGAAAATATATTAGTTGGAATGAATTATCATTGTTTCATTTTGATCCTCGTACTAAAGAATGTGAACTAAATGTTCAAAAGATAATTCATTTGCAAAGATTAGCTAATCAATTGCAGACGCATTCACAGACTCAAAGAAAGTGACCAAATCACATGTACCAGCTGCTAATGCTCCAATTAAAATCAATGTCCATGTTGGACAGATTAATGAAATTATAACACGCATAAAGCGTGGAAGACCAATCAGTTCCAAAGATAAAAATTCTTGAAAAAGAAAATGAGCAAATAATGAAAATGACCAAGTCGAGGATATGATAATTTTAGAAAAAACTCTAGAAGAGAATCAAATTATAACTAATATTGAAGTTCCAGCAGAAACTCAGGTACCTGAAATTTGTGAAAATGAAGAGATCTCAATAAATTATATCATGAATGGAATAAGATGGAACCGAGATGAAATTGATATCAATGATGTTTTTGCATATAATATAGCGCTAAATATAATGAATAATGAGGATCATGACCCGAAGTCTATTAAAGAATGTCGACAAAGAAATGATTGGCCAAAATAGAAAGACGCAATTGAGACATAATTAAACTCTCTTAAAAAAAAAAAGTTTTTGGGCATGTAGTCCCAATACATGAAGGCATAAAGTCCGAATAATAGAAATTGATATTTATGTGAAAATAAAAGAGAAAGGTGAAATTTTGAGATATACTCACCTGTGGTGGATGCAATAATTTTTTGGTAATTAATTAATCTGGCAATATATGAAGGACTTAATTTGCATCTAATAGATGTTGTTACAACATATTTATATGGCTCGCTTGATAGCGATATTTATATGAAAATTTCTGAAGGATTTAAAATGACTGAATCATGTAATTTAGGTTATCGAGAACATTATTCAATTAAATTGAATAAATATTTATATGAATTAAAGCAATCTGGACGCATGTGGTATAACCGTCTCAGTGAATATTTATTAAAACATGGATATAAAAAATGACATAATTTGTCCATGTATTTTCATGAAAGATATGAAAATAATTTTGTTATTATTGCAATTTATGTTGACGATCTAAGTATCATTGGAACTCCTGAAGAGCTTCCAAAAGCAATAAATTATTTGAATGAATAATTTTAGATGAAAGATCTTTACCTTGAATTGCAAATTGAACATTTGAAAAATGACATTTTTATGCATAAAGAAAATTATACTGTAAGAGTGCTCAAACTTTATATAGATAAATCACATCCATTAAATACTCTAATGGTTGTGAGATCATTATATGTGAAAAAAGACTCTTTTGGACCTCGAGAAAACAATGAATAACTACTTGGTCCTGAAGTACCATATCTTAGTGCAATAGGAACACTTATGTATCTTGCTAGACATACAAGACTTGATATGTCATTTGCTATAAATTTTATTAGCAACATATAGTTCTTCTACCACGCGAAGACATTAGAATGAAATTAAACAAATACTTCGTAAGCCAAGAATGTGTTTGGTTAAGATCTGTAATTCAACACATTCGTCAGACATGTGGCTTGTCTTCTGGAAAAATGATCCCGACGATCATATATGAAGATAATACTGCATGTATTGCTCAATTAAAGGAATGATACATTAAAGGAGATAGAACAAAACATATTTCACCAAAATTCTTTTTCACACATGATCTTCAAAAGAATAATGTTATTAATGTTCAACAAATTAGTTCAAGTGAGAATCTAACTAAGGCGCTCCCTACCGCAATATTCGAAAAGTTAGTTCGTAATATTGGAGTTCATCGACTTAAAGATCTTGATTGATGTTGTCATGATGGGAAGTTAATATGCACTATATTTTCCTTAACCGTGATTTTTCCCACTGGGTTATCCTGGTAAGGTATAGTTGCTTTTTTCTTCACTAGGTTTTTCTCCCATAGGGTTTTTCCTAATAAGATTTTAATGAGACATATTCTTATGAACATCTAATGGGGAGTGTTAGAAATATAAATGTGGATGTCCAATCATTTTGTAACTCTCAATATTAATCACCTCATCCCCCACTACTATTGGAATTTATTTCCCCACTACTATTGTAATTAATTTTAGATGACTTTTCATTTACAATTTGTAACCTGCAAATAGAAGCTTTGTAATCTTATATTATACACATGAAAAATATATGAATAAAGAAGTTGTCATCTTTTATATGTTCTCTCTTGTTTATTATTTTTTGTCTTTATTTTATAACAAGGAATATGTATGTTTTTTTTTCTTTTTCTTTTTGAAATAAAGGGTCATAATGCTTGGTTTATTCATTCTAATTAATGAGCAAATCCGGGAATTAATTAACAATGCACACTATGATCGATAAGACATCCAATCGTCTTAAATATTTTAATGAGCATCTAACTTTTTAGTTTGAAATCAATAGGTAATTAATTGCTCTCTCTCTCTCTTTAATAGCTGTCAAATTTGTAATTGGTATTTAGTAGATACATAATTAGAAAGAAATAAACATAATTCTATACATATGAAGGCATGTATACACACGCATATTATATACGAGTCCATATCCTCTGAGATAAACAAAATATTTCTGTTTAGATCAGAACCGCCCGATAAAAATCCGAGTCAAGTCGATCCAGGGTGGAATGCGCGGGGTAACATAATATTCGTGCGGATTCTAATCGAACACTCCGGATCTAAACAGAAATATTTTGTTACCTTTGGGTGATATGAATTCCATATATATACAAACAGACAAGTACACATACGCGCAGAAGCGGATCCAAGATTTCAATCAGGGGTAGGCACAAAATATTGACAAGAGTAAATTTTTTTTTCTCCAGGCGAATCAGAACGGAGTAGTGGATAGGGATCTAAAAAAGTTACGACACCATAAGGTTCCGTTACGGAACGACACGGTTCTATCACGGCACGATACGGTTCCGTTACGGAACGACGCGGTTCTGTCACGGCACGTGTGTTAGTTACGTGTCCATTGTCATGGCCATCTTTCAAAATTTTGGCACGACACGCGAAAGATTTGGTCACGGCACATGGTCATGTGTAATTAGGACCATTAGATCTTGATCAAACTTGAATAAACTAACCTAAATTATGGAAAAAAAAATAGTTAACTTGACCAAACGTGACCGTTATGTTTGGACACGTCACGTGTGGTTACGAGATGACTAATGTGTTGTGACCATTCACGTGCCATGACTATTTTTCCAAATTTGGACACGTACGGCACGACATGTATAAATCTGACTTGGACACGACACGATGAATATTTAGATCTCTAGTAGCGGACCACTTTTTTCTCCTGACAAATTAATGATTTTTCTGAGTGGAGTAGTGAATCGGACTGAGTCTTTTTTTTTCTTTCTTTTAGTCTGGACGCGAATTAGTCTGAGCTGACTTTCTTTGCCGCACAATTTTCTTCTATTGGACCGTGAATTAAATTCAGAGGTAGGTATTATTTTCATCCAGAAGTAAACACAAGTATAAAATATCACTAGATTTAATAAAAATTCGTATTCAGAGATAGACACTTGCCTACACCGCATACGCGCACATAGAAATTTCATGTATAGTCTTCTTATGTATGTATATGTTTTGGCAAAAAAAATTCACCAGTTATATAAATTATAACGTTTTTTATTATTATGTTAAAATTGGAGATCCTTTTGACTTGCAAAAATAATCAATTTTTTTATATTACTTTTTGTTTATAATCCTAATAATATGCATTGTGCAATTTTGAATTAGATCACACGTGTATTGGATTACTGTCAAAATTGATATGGTTGGACTTGGATACATTGGAACCAACTCCGCTGCTCGCCAAATAGGCGAGCAGGACCCTGCTATTCTAAATCGAACCGTTCATCTGTGTTGAGATCCGTGCTTAAAAAAAATTCAACGGTCTGATTTTGAATAGCAGGGTCCTGCTCGCCTATTTGGCGAGCAGCGGAGTCGGATCCGGATACATTTGTGTGGTAGACCGGTACAGCCGTACTGAGAATGTGAGAGTAACCATGAACCAAATAACTCAACTACATTAAACGAATAAAACAAAGGTGGAGATCAACTAACAGTATCTAGTCTTGTTTAGATGAGCTACACGGCTACATCATTAATTATATAGATTCTCTCTGGCAAGAACCTTTAAAAATTTCTTCTAGCCGCACAAAAGTACCAGACAAACCTTGCATCAGAAATTCATCCTTAAAACATTAAAAATGCTTTGGTCTCAAATTGAGGCCACTTGCAAAGCTTAGGTTAGCACCACTTGAGAGTAGGTCCGATGGGCATCGGACCTACTTTGGTTCGATGAGTTTAATCACTGTCGATTTGCTTTAAGATTCGTGCATAACGCTTTAAACTTCGTGCGTGCCTGCTTCAATTTCCGTGCACACAAATCTTAATTAGATCGGACGGTCGTCATGCTTGTTGAACCTAAAAGTAGGTCCGATTCCGTTCTCGGTTAGCACACTTTCTTCCAAGTTATAAATTAAAGACTATTTGCAGGTAACATAATATTTGTTTAGTAGGCAATTGCGATATGATAGGTAATTTTCTCTACGAAATTCAATCTGTAGTTCTTGGGTTCCGTTTTCAACAGCAATTTGGCCTTGGGTTGGTACCAAATTAAGCATAAATAAATTTGACAAGTTTCTCCTCTTCATAATATATTTTTTTTTTTTCAAATATTAGGTATCATTCAATAGCAATTCAAATTGTACTGTATTGTTAGTCCATTCTTGCAAGAATATCCAAGTGATCATTAAAAATTCCAACTGTGTTTCTCTATATTATATTATAAATTAAGCATTAATTGGGATTAAAATTACAGTTTTACCAGAAACGACTTTCGATTGTGGTCATTCACAATTTGGACCTTATTATGATAAGTATACAATAATACCCTTCTTCAAATGATAACTTTCTAGGTTATTTTTGTCGTATTTTTTAGGCCGATATACCGCCTATTAAGTACTTGTGAATCTTGATATAGATCGAATAGTTCCGACCAACTGATAATCTAATATGCATGGAACCCCCTCTGATAGTGATCAGATCGAATAGGAATTAAATATGTCTGCTCGGCTACGTTGTTCAATCTATATCAAAATTTACACAGACAATTATCAAATTTGTACAAATTAAGTATTTGTGAATTTTGATGTGGATCGAACAGTTCCGACCAACTAATGATCCAATACCCATAGAACCCCCTTCCATTGCCGACTTCCATTCACAAATTTTTGATAAAATTTATCTCAATTTGATGTATTCTACTAATTCTGCGAACCGATATCAACATTTGTAATATGAATTTGAAGAATAAATGCAAATTACCATATCTGCGTACTTATTTGCATATATGTAAAAAAAAATGAAATTTTGAGCTTCATATGATGAATTGAAGAATTAAAAATTTTAATATATTTTACTATGATTTTTTAAGACTCTTATTGCATATCAAAATACAATTGAAATAATTTATTTTTTGAGGGAATTTCATGTATGTCACTCAAAAACCTTCAAGTTACGTATTTCTCCCTCTAAAATACATAACATCACATTTACCCCTTTAATTTAAAAAAAATCACAAACTTATCAGATTTTATTGCATTTTCTATTAGAACCCATTTTAAATTAATAAATTTCTCATCTTAGCCTTTATTAAAAAAATAAAAATATATAGTTTGTGTAACAAAAATGTTCAGTCTTCTAATCGAAAACCAGTTAATTTCTCTACTTGTGACACATACACTGTGACATTCAGGCACTTGCGTGTACGTCATAATTAAGAAAAGTAACCATTTGTGCTCACCAGCGGCTAAGTAGCAGGCTGAATATTTCTCTAAAACAGGCTACATTTAAAATGTGTTTTAATAAAAAGGCAATAAATTGGATTAATTTGTGAGTTTTTTAATTTTAAAGGGTTAATATAATAATGAATTTTAGAGGGGGCAATATGTAATTTCAAGATTTTCAAGGGATATACATGAAATTCCCCCTTATTTTTATTTTTTTGCATGTAGGCACTACATGTGTTTGTGTGTCCAACCGTTTAGTTTTGTCCTTCCATGTTTTGCAAGATGGTTATTAAAATGTACTTCTATTAGTCCTGATTTTGACACCAAAAAATTAGCACTTTTCCTCCTTTTTAGTCCTGATATTTCATGTGCTTCTGGAATAAAAAAAAACGTGGAAAAAACTTGTCCACTTCTCTATATTTAATACATATTAAAAAAAAAGAAAAAAAAAGAGACGCTAAATCATCAAACAAATGGGGCCTAGGAAGCACTAAAAATTACACTAGTTGATCGTAATGAAACACGACCAGGAATAATTATATGATGGATATGAACTTTTAGATCACCCAACTATAGCTTTTTTAACCAAACCACAGAGTAACCCCACAAAGCTTAAAAGCCCGAATTGGAGGAACACTGCAGCAACAAGTTCTGAAACTTTCAATTGCCAAAGCATAACAATAAAAAATCACCAATAATATTGATTGAAAAAGGCAACGGACAGGGGATACCCTACCGTGTAGATTGAGATTTGTATCATCCATTTTAACCAGACACGAATCTCAAAGCAGACAGCCACTAATCGAAATTGGCACCCAAATAATTTTAGCTGAACTGGGAAGTTATTCTATCCCTATCAACCTATGGTACCGAAGCAGATACCCTGAACCAAGCATGTTTCTTGTAATAAGATCCAATGAACATGAGTTATAATAATAATTTCAGACTTTCAGTTATTTCAATCTCACTTGGCGAACCATGTAAAGAAGCATTCGCGAAACTAGTGCGGATGGTTACTAAAGAATATTAAGTTGTTTAGATAATTAAAATAATACAACCAAATATGTTCATACATTTTGAGACAGCATCAAGCATGAGACTTGCACAACCATTGCTTGCCTAATAGTTACAGGTTAATAAGAAATAAACCCTCAAACAAAAATAGGTTATCAGACAAACCATAATAAACATACGCTAACCAATTCTAAACCATTAAAATATGAAGTCTATTCCCCACAAGGAACAAACACCTCAGTGATGCCATCTCAGTACTTGGCTAGCCGTGCAACGAGGTCGGCATGCTCATCCGACACAAATGACCTCACCTTCACTCGGATCCCCAAAGTAGCAGGAGAGCATTCCTTCACTCCAACAGCACTAGGGAAGTCTAACAGCAGTACAAGACAAAAGAAAGAAATGTCATATACAACTCGTGGATGGATGTTAGGTTGTGATGCATCCATAGATAAGAACTAAATAAATACCTCATAACATTTATAGGGCAATTACGAGGCATGTTTTACTTCATTACTTTGATTTCTTTGCTTTATTAACTTAGGCCATGCTCCAGACAAGGGGAGGGAAAGGGAGGGGAGAGAGGCAGCGTAAAGAGCTTACCTCCTCTCCGATTTGAGGGTACAAAATTTGAATAGTTTGTATACAGAGTTCACCTCCTCTCCCCTCCTTTTTCCCTCAAAATTTATGTTCTGAAGCAAGTAGGCATCGGTCAGTTCAGATCACCCGTCCCCTCCCCTCCCCTTATGCACCCTCTTCTGGATCACAAGGTTAGAGTTTCTACCAACTAGATGTATTTACTTCACCTAATTTAGTGTTTATAATTCTCCATGTAGTAGGTCAGGTGAGCAGCATAAATTGATCAAGATTATAGAAGTACATGGGAAATGAACAAATCAATTGCAAATAGACACTCACTATCATCAACTCGGGCATAAAGTAAGCGCTCTCCCATCCAATACCTGAGAGGCCTGGACCTGATTCGGGTGCTCCTCCTCAAACCGCCCACCTCCTCGAGACCTCCCTCCACAACTATGAATGGTTAGTAGGTAAGCAAATTCTCTCATTAGTATCATAAAAGAATATATATGAATTAGGCATGTCTGTTTATTATAAGGCCTGTTTATTTCTCATAATGAAATATTATATAATAGATGTAGCATTACATCCCATTACAGAGATGTTGCATGGAGTAAATTTCACCTGACTCAACCAGGCGAAGACAGGTAGAAGCCAAACCATATGCCACAACCTATGGTCTGCTTCAGGATTTTGATTTATCAATTTTCTCAATGGGTTGAGTCTAATTCTATAATACTAGAAGTTTACATTAACCAGGGTTCTAAATAGTGCACTATAGCGGCGCTATAGCATTTTCGGACCGTAAAAGCTATGGCGCTATCGGCGCTATAGCACACTATAGTGCACTATAGCGGCGCAATATGGATATAGCGTCGTTTTTTTTAGCCGTTCCGCTATGACGCTATTTAAACCTTTGCTAAAAACCAAGGTTCTAAATAGCGATTATCGCTTTATCGCTTTTAAGGTCCGAAAAACCTGTAGCGTAGCTATTGCACATCTCAATGCTGACAGTGACCCAACAACATAGATAGAAATAATAAGAACCACTAGAGTGTATCACGTTCGAGTAAATATTTCTGGAGCCCACTAGAATGTCAAATTGGACCCGACCATTCTTGTTTTCAAATTAAAATGAATAGCCTGACCTCAACCATTGCCTAGTCTGAAGGAGCACCGCAAAAACCAATACAGACAGAAGAATAAACTTACTTTCCGTGTTGCTTCTCCTCTTCGGTTGTCTTTTGTTTCTTTTCTTTGGAGGCTCCACAACACCAGCACCTACTTGTGCCTGCATCAAATAAAAAAAGAAGTCATGATGATATAATATAAAGTAAAAGCAACAAAATTAAGGATTACTTAGCCATTCTGTTATTTTCGATGCTCACAAGAGGCCACAAAATTTAAAATAGATAATTATAAGAGAAAAATGCACAAACCATAGTGTTTCTATCTGACATTGGAGTCGGAATCTCGGAATGTATGTCCAACGAAGAGTCTGTTGATGCATTATATCAAATGTTAGTTCCTAATTACAGCATAATATAATAGCATTTTCAAATAACATGCATTACGGAGGCCGAGGTTTATACACACTTGAGTTTTCACAAATGTGCCCCAATTTCTACAATGTCTCTTTTTTGTCCAGATTTCAAATTAGGCTAACACAGGAAAAGGGTTAATTTTAGGGTTCTGAGTTTATATGGCCTGGTTACAAAGCATTCTGGTTTGGACAAAATGAGAACCAGTACTTCAGTAACTTTACTGAGTACAGAATCAAACCTTCTGTGATTAAACATGGGACCTCACTTGAAGAAAGAAAAAAAGAAAATAAAACTTCTCTTGTGGGAAACCAATATTTTGCCTCACCACTGAGCCAGTATTAGTAGTACATCACTTGTAGTAAGAGTAAGTTACACAAATGATCCTTAAAAGTATCACCTATTTACCATTATGGTCCTTAAAGTCATTCAAGTACCAATTTGATCCGAAACTATCCATTTTGTGTTGGTCCCTTATAACTACACGTGCCGTTATAATCACCTTGGAAATTATCATGACATATATGCCCAAGTGGATTTTCTAATTTGTTAATTGGTAATAGCAATAGGACCAATCTGGCAGAAAATGAATTTTTTTCGATCAATATTGTACTTTTGAAACTTTTTGAGGATCAAAAGGAAATTATGAATACTTGAAGAACCATTGTGTAATTTACTCTTGGTATAACTAATATTTTGCTTATGTAACATTGTATGCTTGAAATGTCTCCAATTTACACTTTTGTGTAAAATGAATTTATGGGGTTTCATTTAACCAAAATGGACGGAATCTTAAGAATCTAGTTCTGAGATATTCAACTGCATGTTCAAGCCCCCTTTTCTTGCCTTTTCTACTTGAAGCTTCTTCTATGATCACTTCTTCCTGTTGTAAGAGAAATTTGAGTAAAAGAACTGATAGGTTGGTAAGGACCTGACTGGCACAGAGTAAGAAATACGCATTGTTTGAATCTCTCTTTTCTTTGAGGTAGTAGGTAGTCACCTTCCAAATTTTTCATTAAACTCGATATAAATTCTTTAAATTGTTTGCTTTGGGGGTTTATGCAAGGTTAACATTTTTCCGGTCGATATAATGCATTGATTGAATTTGAATAAAGAGTAGCTAGAAATCTTTAACCCCGACTAGGTAATACCAAACGAGGCTGTAAATATGAAGGTAAGATGTGTGGTTTGAGAGCAAGAAATGAACAACAAATTTGGTTCTTTTAATTTTCTCATGATTTCATTTGTCATACCTCTGGTTGATTCTCCAATGGCACAGCAGATGGTGACACCTCGATATTGACAGGGGGATTCTCCATTGGCATCCCAGACACTGCAACTTCTATGTTGACAGGTGAATTGTCCCATGGTGAATGCATCTCTGGTTCCTCTGGCATGTCATTGCCAGCGTCGTCATCGTCTGAGAAGTTGCCACCTCTAGCTTCAGATGTCATTTCAGGAACCTGAAATAAATATAAAATTTAATGTTAGACAAAAAGCACACAATGTTGGCCCAACAAAACTAATTTGATCAATTTATGGTGGGCTCTTTGCTAATCAGGTCAGAGTTGGTACTTTAGTGCTGGTTGGTAACAATTCAAATTCCAGTCAAGCTAACATTTAAAATCTCATTGCCACTTCTCTTCATCTTACTTTCCCTTTCAAGTTTCTGGAGAGGGCTACTGGCACACTACAATCTCTCCTTGTCCCGGCGCTTATTGCAGGAGCATTGTTTCGGCATGTACATGCAGGCTGCACTTTCATTGGGAAAGGACGCATTGGAAGACAGACAAACTTAGGTCGTTCCCTATTCAAAAATATAAGAAAGGACAGAGAAAATATAAGAGGGACAAACTGACGGATATTACAACACAGCTAGGAGATAAAAAACTGTATATTTCAACCACCAACAACCAACCAAGCCTTTAGTCCCAAACAAGTTGGGGTAGGCAAATTGTTTATTTCAAGTATTCAACAAACTTAAAAAAAAAAAAAAAATTCTGACAATTAGAGCAAATTTCAACCATGTCCACCAGATTTTTCCAAAAAAAAAAAAAAAAGAAGTTTCAACCATGACTGGTGCCAATGCAAATAAAAATCCTTTTTGTTCGCTTTTGGTTAGTTTGCGTTTATCTGAGGCTTTTTGCTTCAGATACAGATTTGTGATTTAACAAGTTCATACCAGGCTACTTTGTGTAACATTGCACCACACAATGAACTTTAGGAGGTTTTCTTTTTTAATGGGAGAGTATGGGAAATTGTGGTATACATTTGAAGTCCTAGCCCAGGACGACGCCTCCTTGGCTGATCATCCTCCACCGCCTTAAATACTCTTTCTCCTATTATTTTTGCTTCCCCACCCAGCCTCTGGATCTCTTCCACAGCATCTGTATTCCATACAAGAGCATAAGATAGTGGATACTACTATTGATGTTTTATTAATTAAATTAGTCGTAAATAGTTCCTGCAACCAGCACTTTACAGGGTTTCCTGAAACTGGGTCAATTGAGCATTAACAGCCCTTACTAACAAAATACTGCAATTATTATCACACGAAAAAAAAAAATGACCAGTTTCTGCTATTGTTGATAACTTGATATACGCTACCTAGCTATATAATAAAATGAGCTCTAAGCCACTAATGCTAAATTTTGCCGTATTTACAAGAAAAACTTAGAAACTCTCACATTCAAATACAAAATTAACATCATTTTCAGGGGAAGATCCAGCATAGAGGGTAAGGTGAGGCAAAAATTCAGGTTGGGCATAAATTTACAATTATTTTGGAAACAAAGACTATCTTATAATTAGTTTCTGTTACAGCAATACTTCTTCAGGTATATTATTACAATTACTTTGGACCAGTGGCAACAAATGCCCACCCTGCCCAAACATAACGCCATCTTTGATTCTTTAGGATTTATTGCAAAAAACCCAAATAGATAAAGTCAAGGTTATGTCCAGCATAAATAACTAAGCTGCACCTAATATTTCTCTATTGACCAAATCAAACCATAACTTATAATAAATCCAACATTAAGCATCTACCTTACAGATTTCAGTATAGTTCAAGCTGGGTTTTCCGTAGGGGACGGGGGATTTAATTAAAACTAAGTGCACTATTTGTTGACTTTCAATTGGAAATATATTTTCATTAAAAATATGTGATTATCTACAATTCTTGGTGTAGTTTCAAAATGTTGCACGACCACCTACATATAAACACCACAAGCAATAGCATTACCTTCCAGTTCATAGTACTTCTTTATGAAGGCGTCTGGATCTTTTATGTGCTTCAATACTGTGAAATCAACAGGAACGACCTGCTTAGCCTTCTCATTCCTATTCATTTATATTATTGTTAGGTACTTTTCAATCTAAACAAGTAACAAAAAGAACATCAGCCAAGTATTCTCAGGTCAAGGTATGCAAGTAGGGACTCAGGTTCGGCTCCAGACTCCCAAAGGGGCGGTAGTTCACGAAAAAGAAATCTTTTTTGTGCCTGATGTGGTACCACTTAGTAACAGCTTGTACCACAACTATGATACCTGCACAAATGGTACTGTGATTGCTACAACAGATCACTGCCTATAATTTATTTTTGCCTGCAATCTATTTTATATCATGATAACTATTTACCATTGTTCATTAAAAGAGAGATTGAGACCTAAGTATTACACATGCAAACTAGGAATAAACTGTCATCATCCACAAAATTATGATATGACATTTATGTAAAACATTAGTATTCACAATATAGTTCCTGCCAAAAATAAGATTTTCTAATTAAATTTGCACTCTCAGAACAAATCAGAGGGAATGAGAACAAAGAACAGAACCAAAAAGAAAATATTTTTTTAAAGTAAATAACTCACTTCTGTATTAGTTTAAATGGA
Source organism: Carex littledalei (assembly GCA_011114355.1). Classification (NCBI taxonomy): domain Eukaryota; kingdom Viridiplantae; phylum Streptophyta; class Magnoliopsida; order Poales; family Cyperaceae; genus Carex; species Carex littledalei. Next base: position 6,521,594 of record CM022104.1, read on the forward strand.
CTTATGTTATAAACAAGTCCAAGTCCAGGCCTCCGATGTGCTCTTCTATCTTCAACCATCTGCTCTAAATGAGAGTTTGGCCGTGGCTCCATCATCTGACATGCAAAAATAAAAGCAAAATTGTGAATTCAATTATTAATGCTCCACAACAGAATTTATCCTTGCCCTCTCTTTCCAACTTAATTACTCGTAATTAAGAAGCGGGTGCAAAAAGGAGACATGACCATGCACAACGGCCTGGAGGGTACGGTTCCCAAAAATTGTTCTGAGTTTGAAAAAATTCAAACATCCTCTTCATAAATGCATCCTGCATGAAAACTGTGGCTTGGAGACCCTTGGAATGAGGATTTCGTTTCAATGCAGTTTCTAGGAGCCGCAATATTGCCTTCAATGAGGAATTTATTGGGGAAGCTTCCAAGAAGAATTTTTTGAATTGGTTGGACCATCCCATTTGCTACATTTCCCCTTGCATGCAATAAAACCTGAATTAATTCATCTGCTTTGGGAACCAGACCCATTGAACCGTTGTGCATGCTTTTGCTTCCTTCGATGTGCATCCCTCCAGTAGTAACCAAAATGGGTCCCTCCTTCTGAGCAGGTTTGCGTGTCCAGCTTTTGATCGGACAGTCTCTATTGATCTCAAGCTTTTGATCGGACTGTCTTTGATGGAGAAATTATTTGCTAGTAATTTAGTTTTATTGTCATTCACTGTTCTTCGTGCTGAAGAAAAAGGATCGCTAATCCATGAAAAATTGTTATTTTGATCTAGGATGCATCAGCGAGTTTGTGTTTCTTTTTGTTAAATACTAGTTATTACGTATTGCTTCAGACTTTTTTGTACTAATATGATTCTTTTACAAAATTTAATGTATGATTAGACAAAAAAGCAACAACTATGCATAGTATTAGTACTATATTTCTATTTAAGCCTGGTTAGATAAAATTTAACCTGTCAGTGCCGATAGAATCAAGACCCGAGGTTGGTTCATCAAGGAACAGTAATATTGGGTCATGGATTATGTCGGTGCCGATAGAAACATGACGATGCTCTCGACCGGACACACCACGGTGCCCCTCATCACTGATGATTGTATTCGCTGCAGCACAGAGACCAAGTTGATGAATTAGAGCTTGCACACGCGTATGCGCCTTCTTCTTTGAGGCAGAGAGGGTTCGAGGGAGGCGAAACTCGGCAGAGAAGGAGAAGGTCTCTTCCACAGTTAGCATTGGAAATAGCAAATCATCTTGCATGACATATTGACATATGTAGGTAAGGTTGGAGAAGGATAACATAAAAGGTACCGGACGAGAGACCTGTGATAGCGTGGCATCATCAGATTTGTCGATATTAATATATATGAAAGGTTTTAATTTTAGAATTTAGACAGACTACACTAACTTAACTTAAATGCTTGTGCAGTACCCACTATCTTCTTTACCAGTACAAATATGAGATACCACGTTAAAGGATTATGTATTTTAGATGGATTAAATTAACATTAATTATAAGATGTTGCGTGCTATTACTTTGCGGGACTTCCTCTTGGTGCTTTTTTGGGCTTCAAACTAGGTTTAGTTAGGTGCTTTGGTTTAGATGGTTAATAATGGAACTCTTGGACTATGATTATGAACTCTTTTGTTGACCAATTTGCAGAGCATGATGAATTGACCGAATTAATATTTCTATTGTGCATTTGTGCTACATGAAAAATAATTAAGTCAAAGTTTCTCAATAAACTCTATACATATGTATATCTGAGGTGAGGTTAAAAAAAGAAAAAATAATCATAGATATATATATAGTTGTTTATGGTTAGGAATGTTAGAAATATAAATGTTGGATGTTCAACTATTTTGTAACTCTCAATATTAATTACCTCTTCCTCCACTACTACTGGAATATATTTTTCCACTACTATTGTAATTAATTTTAAATGACTTTTCATTTATAATTTGTATCATATAAATAATCTTATATTATACACATGAAAAATATATGAATAAAGAAGTTGTCATCTTTTATATGTTCTCTCTTGTTTATTATTTTTTGTCTTTATTTTATAACAAGGAATATGTATGTTTTTTTTTCTTTTTTTCTTTTTGAAAATAAAGGGTCATAATGCTTGGTTTATTCATTCTAATTAATGAGCAAATCCGGGAATTAATTAACCATGTACACTATGATCGATAAGACATCCAATCGTCTTAAATATTTTAATGAGCATCTAACTTTTTAGTTTGAAATCAATAGGTAATTAATTGCTCTCTCTCTCTCTCTAATAGCTGTCAAATTTGTAATTGGTATTTAGCAGATACATAATTAGAAAGAAATAAACATAATTCTATACAGACGAAGGCATGTATATACACACACGCATATATACGGGTCCATATCCTCTTAGATCACAAAATATTTCTGTTTAGATCAGAACCGTCCAATCAAAATCCGAGTCAAGTCGATCCAAGGTGGAATGCGCGGGGTCCCTTAATATTCGTACGGATTCTGATCGAACACTTCGGATCTAAACAGAAATATTTTGTTACCTTGGTGATATGAATTCCATATATATATAGAGAGATGGGCAATTGTGCTTTGCAAAGTAAATGGGAGTTTTACTTCGGGTCATATTTCCATTTTGAAAATTCAAACAACCGATCCGAACTGTTCAACATGTTCTAAATATTGATATGTGCTTGCAGACTAAATTTTACATTTTTTGGAATTTTTTTCCTATTTATTAAGCCACTTTGAAAATCGCTGATCCACTGTGAACAGTAAAAAACAGTAAAAAATTTTGGACCACCAGATCAGCAATTTTCAAAGTGGCTTAATAAATAGTAAAAAAATTCCAAAAAATGTAAAATTTAGTCTGCAAGCACATTTCAATATTTAGAAAATGTTGAACGGTTTGGATCGGTTGTTTGAATTTTCAAAATGAAATTATAGCCCGAAATAAAGAGAGGGTTTTACTTTGCAAAGCACAATAGCCCATCTATATATATATATATATACACAAACACACAAGTACACATACGCGCATAAGCGAATCTAGGATTTCAGTCAGGAGTAGGCACAAAATATTGACAAGAGTATAATTTTTTTTCTCCAGGCGAATCGGCGGAGTAGCGGATAGGGATCTCAAAATGTTACGGCATGACCGGATACGTCACGGCACGATACGGTTCTGTTACGGAACGACACGGTTTTGTCACGGCACGTGTGCCAGTTACGTGTCCATTGTCGTGGCCATCTTTTAAAAATTTGGCACGACACGCGAAAGATTTGGTCACGGCACATGGTCATGTGTAATTAGGACCATTAGATCTTGATCAAACTTGAATAAACTAACCTAAATTATGGAAAAAAAAAAATAGTTAACTTGACCAAACGTGACCGTTATGTTTGGACACGTCACGTGTGGTTACGAGATGACTAATGTGTTGTGACCATTCACGTGCCATGACTATTTTTCCAAATTTGGACACGTACGGCACGACATGTATAAATCTAACTTAGACACGACACGAAGCATATTTAGATCTCTAGTAGCATACCTCTTTTTTCTCCAGACAAATTAACGATTCTTCTGCGTGGAGTAGTGAATCGAACTGAGACTTTTTTTTCTTTCTTTCTTTTACGCGAATTAGTCTGAGCTGACTTTCTTTGCCGCACAATTTTCTTCTATTGGACTGTGAATTAAATTCAGAGGTAGGTATTATTTCATTCAAAAGTAGACACAAATATAAAATATCATTAGATCTAAACAAAAGTTCAAATTCCGAGATAGACACTTGTTTACACCCTCACCCTCTTAAGGTCCGCCGCTGCATACCGCATAAACGCACATAGAAATTTCATGTATAGAAATTTCTGATGCACGTGTATTGGATTACTGTCAAAATTGATATGGTTGGACTTGGATACATTTGTGTGGTAGACCGGTACAGCCGTACTGAGAATGTGAGAGAAACCAGGAACCAAAGAACTCAACTACATTAAACGAATAACACAAAGGTGGAGAATTAATGGAGATCAACTAACAGTATTAGTCTTGTTTGGAGGAGCTACACGGCCACATCATTAATTATATAGATTCTCTGTGGCAAGAACCTTTAAAAATTTCTTCTAGCCGCACAAAATACCATACAAGCCTTGCATCAGAAATTCTTCCTTGAAAAAATAATTAAAAATGCTTTGGTCTCAAATTGAGGCCACTTGCAAAGCTTAGGTTAGCACACTTTCTTCCAAGTTATAAATTAAATAATATTTATTTAGTAGGCAATTGCGATATGATAGGTAATTTTCTCTACGAAATTCAATCTTATTATGATAAGTATACAATAATAACCTTCTTCAAATGATAACTTTCTAGGTTATTTTTGTCGTATTTTTTAGGCCGATATACCGCCTATTAAGTACTTGCGAATCTTGATATAGATTGAATAGTTCCTACCAACTGAAAATCTAATAAGCATGGAACCCCCTCCGATAGTGATTAGATCGAATAGGAATAAAATATGTCCGCTCGGCTACGTTCTTCAATCTATATCAAAATTTACACGGACAGTTTTCAAATTTTGTAAAAATTAAGTATTATTTGTGAATTTTGATGTGGATCGAACAGTTCCGATCAACTGATGATCCCATACCCATAGAACCCCCTTCCATTGCCGACTTCCATTCACAAACTTTTGATGAAATTTATCTCAATTTGATGTATTCTACTAATTCTGCCAACCGATATCAACATTTGTAATATGAATTTGAAGAATAAATGCAAATTGCCATATCTGCTTACTTATTTGCATATATGTAAAAAAAAAAAAAAAAATGAAATTTTGCGCTTCATCTGATGAATTGAAGAATTTAAAATTTTAATATATTTTACTATGATTTTATAAGACTCTTATTGCATATCAAAATACAATTGAAATAATTTATTTTTTCAGGGAATTTCATCATGTATGTCACTCAAAAACCTTCAAGTTACGTATTTCTCCCTCCAATATACATAATATCACATTTACCCCTTTAATTTTAAAAAAATCACAAACTTATCAGATTTATTGCATTTTCTATTAGAACCCATTTTAAATTAATAAATTTCTCGTCTAGCCTTTATTAAAAAAAATATAAATATATAGTTTGTGTAACAAAAAATGTTCAGTCTTCGAAAACTAGTTAATTTCTCTACTTGTGACCCATACACTGTGACATTCAGGCACTTGCGTGTATCTCATTAAGAAAGTAACCATTTGTGCTCACCAACGGCTAAGTAGTAGGCTGAATATTTCTCTAAAACAGGCTACATTTAAAATGTGTTTTAATGAAAGGCAATAATTTGGATTAATTTGTGAGTTTTTTATAATATTATGAATTTTAGAGAGGGCAAAATGTAATTTCAAGATTTCATAGGGATATACATGAAATTCCCCCTTATTTTCTTTTATTTTTGTGCATGTAGGCACTACATGTGTTTGTGTGTCCAACCGTTTAGTTTTGTCCTTCCATGTTTTGCAAGATGGTTATTAAAATGTACTTCCATTAGTCCTGATTTTGACACCAAAAAATTAGCACTTTTCCTCCTTTTTAGTCCTGATATTTCATGTGCTTCTGGAATAAAAAAAAACGTGGAAAAAACATGTCCGCTTCTCTGAATTTAATTCATCCACATCAGAGGATCAATAGAAATTAAACAAATAGAAAGACGCTAAATCATCAAACAAATGGGGCTGAGGATGCACTAACAAATACACTAGTTGATCGTAAAATCATGAAACTCGACCGGGAATAATTATATGATGGATATGAACTTTTAGATCACACAACTATCGCTTTTAGCCCCCAAAGCATAAAAGCCCGAATTGGAGGAACACGGCAGCAACAAGTTCTGAAACTTTCAATTGCCAAAGCATCACAATAAAAAATCTCCAATAATATGGATTGAAAAAGGCAACGGGGAGGGTATATCCTACCGTGTAGACTGAGATTTGTATCATCCATTTTAATCTGACCGACTCTCAAAGCAGACAGCCACTAATCGAAATTGGCAACCAAATAATTTTAGCTGGACTGGGAAGTTATTCTATCCCTATCAACCTATGGTACCGAAGCAGATATCCATGAACCAAGCATGTTTCTTGTAATAAAATCCACTGAACATGAGTTAATAATAATTTCAGACTTTCAATTATTTCAATCTCACTTGGCGAACCATGTAAAGAAGCATTGGCGAAACTAGTGCGGATGGTTACTAAAGAATATTAAGTTGTTTAGATAATTAAAGTAAGAGTGAGGCTACAGTGCTATGCATAGCACCAATTGGGTCCGTACTACGGCTCAAAATTTGACTTTTCAAATTCTTAACGGTCGATCGGAACAGTTCAACATGATTATAAAATGAATATGTACTTACAAACCAAATTTTACATTTTTTCGAACTTTTTTACTATTTTTTTTAAAATCACTTGATCTGAACATTCTGGACCATCCAAAAACAGCCTATCTAAAAAAATAGTAAAAAAATTCGAAAAAATGTAAAATTTAGTTTGCAAGTACATATTCATTCTGTAATCATGTTGAACGGTTCAGATCGATCGTTAGAATTTTGAAAAGTCAAATTTTGAGCTGTAGTACGGACCCAATCCGTGCTATGCATAGCACAGTAGCCTCACTCTTAAAATAATACAACCAAATATGTTCATACATTTTTAGACAACATCAAGCTTGAGACTTGCACAACCATTGCTTGTCAAGTAGTTTATCTTACAGGTTAATAAGAAATTATACCCTCAAACAAAAATAGGTTATCAGACAAACCATAATAAACATACGCTAACCAATTCTAAACCATTAAAATATGAGGTCACACATATCATATTCCCCACAAGGAACAAACACCTCAGTGATGTCAGTACTTGGCTAGCTCTGCAACGAGGTCGGCATGCTCATCCGACACAAATGACCTCACCTTCACTCGGACCCCCACAGTAGCAGGAGAGCATTCCCTGACACCAACAGCAGCAGGGAATTCTAAAAGCGGTACAAGACAAAAGAAAGAAGTCATATACAACTCGTGGATGGATGTTAGGTTGTGATGCATCCATAGATAAGAACTAAATAAATACCTCATAACATTTACAGGGCAATTACGAGGCATGTTTTACTTCATTACTTTGATTTCTTTGCTTTATTAACTTCGGCCATGCTCCAGACAAGGGGAGGGAAAGGGAGGGGAGAGAGGCAGCGTAAAGAGCTTACCTCCTCTCCGATTCGAGGGTTACAAAATTTGAATAGTTTGTATACAGAGTTCACCTCCTCTCCTCTCCTTTTTCCCTCAAAATTTATGTTCTGAAGCAAATAGGGATCGGTCAGTTCAGATCACCCGTCCCCTCCACTCCCCTTATGCACCCTCTTCTGGATCACAAGGTTAGAGTTTCTACCAACTACATGTATTTACTTCACCTAATTTGGTGTTTATAATTCTCCATGTAGTAGGTCAGGTGAGAAGCATAAATTGATCAAGATTATAGAAGTACATGGGAAATGAACAAATCAATTGCAAATAGCCACTCACTATCATCAACTCGGGCATAAAGTAAGTGCTCTCCCATCCAATGCCTGAGAGGCCTGGACCTGATTCGGGTGCTCCTCCTCAAACCGCCCACCTCCTCGAGACCTCCCTCCACAACTATGAATGGTCAGTAGGTAAGCAAATTCTCTCATTAGTATCATAAAAGAATATATATGAATTAGGCGTGTCTGTTATTATAAGGCCTGTTTATTTCTCATAATGAAATATTATATAATAGATGTAGCATTACATCCCATTACAGAGAAGTTGCATGGAGTAAATTTGGCCAGACTCAACCAGGCTAAGACAGGTAGAAGCCAAACCATATACCACTACCTATGCTTCAGGATTTTGATTTATCAATTTTCTCAATGGGTTGAGTCTAATTCTATAATACTAAAAGTTTACATTAACCAGGGTTCGAAATAGTGCACTATAGCGTTTTCGGACCATAAAATCTATGGCGCTATCTCCCAAATTCTTCTCAGAGCTTCTTCAAAATTCTCAATATTGCGGCGCAATATGGATATAGCGATTATCGCTTTATCGCATTTAAGGTCCGAAAAACCTATAGCGTAGCTATTGCACATCTATAGCTAGATATTTAGAACCCTGACATTAACCAATTAGAAACATATAACAGGTAACAAATATTAATGTGTCCAGATCTATTGAATTTGGAGAACTTCTCAATGCTGACAGTTGACCCAACAACATAGATTGAAATAATAAGAATCACTAGAGTGGATCACGTTCGAGTAAATATTTCTGGAACCCACTAGAATGTCAAATTGGACCCGACCATTCTTGTTTTCAAATTAAAATGAATAGCCTGACCTCAACCATTGCCTAGTCTGAAGGAGCACCGCAAAAACCAATACAGACAGAAGAATAAACTTACTTTCCATGTTGCTTCTCCTCTTCGGTTGTCTTTTGTTTCTTTTCTTTGGAGGTGCCATTTGCTCATCTCTCTTACCAGGAGGCTCCACAACACCGGCACCTACTTGTGCCTGCATCAAATAAAAAAAGAAGTCATGATGATATAATATAAAGTCAAAGCAACAAAATTAAGGATTACTTAGCCAGTCTGTTATTTTCGATGCTCACAAGAGGCCACAAAATTTAAAATAGATAATGCTAAGAGAAAAATGCACAAACCATAGTGTTTCTATCTGACATTGGAGTCGGAATCTCGGAATGTATGTCCAACGAAGAGTCTGTTGATGCATTATATCAAATGTTAGTTCCTAATTACAACATAATATAATAGCATTTTCAAATAACATGCATTATGGAGGCCGAGGTTTATACACACTTGAGTTTTCAAAAATGTGCCCCAATTTCTACAATGTCTCTTTTTTTGTCCAGATTTTAAATTAGGCTAACACAGGAAAAGGGTTAATTTTAGGGTTCTGAATTTATATGGACTGGTTACAAAGCAATCTGGTTTGGACAAAATAAGAACCAGTACTTCAGTAACTTTACTGAGTACAGAATCAAACCTTCTGTGATTAAACATGGGACCTCACTTGAAGAAAGAAAAAAAGAAAATAAAACTTCTCTTGTGGGAAACCAATATTTTGCCTCACCACTGAGCCAGTATTAGTAGTACATCACTTGTAGTAAGAGTAAGTTACACAAATGATCCTTAAAAGTATCACCTATTAACCATTATGGTCCTTAAAGTCATTAAGTACCAATTTGATCCGAAACTATCCATTTTGTGTTGGTCCCTTATAACTACACGTGCCGTTATAATCACCTTGGAAATTATCATGACATATATGCCCAAGTGGATTTTCTAATTTGTTAATTGGTAATAGCAATAGGACCAATCTGGCAGAAAATGAATTTTTTTCGATCAATATTGTACTTTTGAAACTTTTTGAGGATCAAAAGGAAATAATGAATACTTTAGGAACATTTGTGTAATTTACTCCTGGTATAACTAAGATTTGGCTTATGTAACATTGTATGCTTCAAATGTCTTCAATTTACACTTTTGTGTAAAATGAATTTATGGGGTTTTCATTTAACCAAAATGGACGGAAGCTGAAAACTCTGGTTTTGAGAGAGATTCACCTGCATGTTCAAGCCCTCTTTTCTTGCTTTTTCTACTTGAAGCTTTTTTTATGACCACTTCTTCCTGTTCCAACAGAATTTTGAGTAAAAGAACAAATCAGGTTGGTAAGGACCTGACTAGCACAGAGTAAGAAATAAGCATTGTTTGAATTTCACTTTTCATTGAGTTAGTAGACAATCCTTCTAAGTTTTTCATTAAACTAGACATAAATTTTTTACATTGTTTGCTTTGGGGTTTATACAAGGTTAACATTTCTCTGGTCGATATAATGCATTGTTTGAATTTGAGTAGAGTAGCTAGAAATCCTTTAACCAAGACTGGGCAATACCAAACGAGGCTGTATATATGAAGGTAAGATGTGTGGTTTGAGAGAAAAAGTTGAACCACAAATTTGTTTCTTTTAATTTTCTGATGACAGCTGATGGTTTCATTTATCATGCCTCTGGTTGATTATCCAACAGCATAGCAGATGGTGGTACCTCTGCATTGACAGGAGAATTCTCCAATGGCATCGCAGACACTGCTACCTCTATGTTGACAGGTGAATTGTCCCATGGTGAACCCATCTCTGGTTCATCTGGTATGTCATCGCCAGCGACGTCGTCGTCTGAGAAGTCATCTGAGAAGTTGTTGCCACCTCTTGCTTCAGATGTCATTTCAGGAACCTGAAATAAATATAAAATTTAATGTTAGACAAAAAGCACACAATGTTGGCCCAACAAAACTAATTTGATCAATTTATGGTGGGCTCTTTCCTAATCAGGTCAGAGTTGGTACTTTATTGCTGGTTGGTAACAAGTCAAATTCCAGTCAAGCTAACATATAAAACCTCATTGCCACAGCCTTCTCTTCATCTTACTTTCCCTTTCACGTTTCTGGAGAGGGCTACTGGCACACTACAATCTCTCCTTGTCAGTAAACAACCTGGAAACCATAGATAATATTTGGTGGCTAACAGGAGAGTATTGTCGCAACCAATATTGAACACAATACGGGCTGCACAATGTTGGGCACGGTGGAGAGAGAGAATGTGAGGATCTTCTCCAACAACAATATGGGCTGCACGATGTTGGGCACAGCCCTTGAAATATACCAATGGTACCGGCACTGTTAATAGACAGCTTCAGTACTGCAATTCAGGTCCAGGAACGGGGTTTGCGAGTTATTATTGGACTGTGCTTGCTGTACTTTTTACTTTATAACTGGCTTGTAATATCTACTTAGGTTGTAAACTTTTCTTTCGTTAATACAAATTGTTAGCGGGCATTTCGCCCCCTAACCTTCAAAAGAAAAATGTTAACCACATACCCTTTCTTGTGAAGGAAACTCTTCTATTTCTACATTTGGACAACCAGAACGTCCCGCATGAGATGGTGTGTCGATTTCCTGAAACATGCATACATACAAATAAATAAAACCATAAACCTAACATGTATATAAGTGCAGAGAGAAAAGGTACTAGCCTCATTTTCAAAACTAAACTGGTAGCCAGGTGAAGTGCTCAGACTCCTGACAGAACCAACCCCGGGTAGTGGATTGGTATCATCATCACTATAACATGCAGCTGGACTTCTTTCAAAAAATTTCCTTTTTAATTCCTCGAAGGCAGCGAATGGGTCCTCTCTGAGTTTTCTCATTCTCTCTATGGATGGAAGTGGTGTCCAAGGGGACCTTACAACATCCAATCTGGAGAATTTTGGTATTTCGGGAATGACCAAGGGGGGTATCACGTGCTGTTTCAGGCCTAGCGACTCCAGGACCATTGCCACAGCCTTCGCTTCATCATCAACAGGAATTGTCACGATATTTGAAAGCAGCTTCCGCAAAGAACCTGATGCATACATCTCTGGCACTGTTTATGTTGAATGGTGGAGAAAAATTAGATAGAGAGAGAAAATTGGCCTATCTACCTAACACTGTCATTTTTTTCAATCAACTTAAAATCATTTTCCAAAAGGTTCCTATCTTAAGGGTACTACCATTTTAGCTCAGAGTAGTCTTGTACAGGAGTAAACCTGTGTGCACCAGCCTTAGGTCACTGAGCATACTGCAATCCATGAGCCTGAATATAAGAAAGCAGGTATTGAAGAAATCAAACCTTCATTGATTGATAAAGCTTCATTGATTGATAAAGCTTCATTTTGTGATCCAGAGAAATCTGTCACTTTTGTAGTTTCAGGGGGTCTGGTGCTTTGTGCTGGAGCACTGCTTCGGCAGGTACATGCTGGCTGCACTTTTATAGGTAAAGGACGCATTGGAAGACGGACAAACTTAGGTCGTTCCCTATTCAAAAATATAAGAAGGGACAGAGAAAATATAAGAGGGACAAACTGACGGATATTACAACACAGCTAGGAGATAAAAAACTGTATATTTCAACAACCAACCAAGCCTTTAGTCCCAAACAAGTTGGGGCAGGCAAATTGTTTATTTCAAGTATTCAACAAACTCAAAAAAAAAAAAAAAAAATTCTGACAATTAGAGCAAGAAATGAATGAGCAAGTTTCAACCATGTCTACCAGATTTTTCAAAAAAAAAAAAAAAAAAAAGTTTCAACCATGACTGGTGCCAATACAAATAAAAATCCTTTTTGTTCGCTTTTGGTTTAGTTTGTGTTTATCTGAGGCTTTTTGCTTCAGATACAGATTTGTGATTTAACAAGTTTATACCAGGCTACTTTGTGTAACATTGCACCACACAATGAAATTTACGAGGTTTTCTTTATTAATGGGAGAGTATGGGAAACTGTGGTATACATTTCAAGTCCTAGCCCAGGACGACGCCTCCTTGGCTGATCATCCTCCACCGCCTTAAATACTCTTTCTCCTATTATTTTTGCTTCCCCACCCAGCTTCTGGATCTCTGCCACAGCATCTGTATTCCATACAAGAGCATAAGATAGTGGATACAACAATTGATGTTTTATTAAATTAGTCGTAAATAATTCCTGCAACCAGCACTTTACAGGGTTTCCTGAAACTGGGTCAATTGAGCATTAACAGCCCTTACTAACAAAACACTGCAATAATTATCACACGATAAAAAAAATGACCAGTTTCTGCTATTGTTGATATACGCCACCTATATAATATTAAAATGAGCTCTAAGCCACTAATGCTAAATTTTGCAGTATTTACAAGAAAAACTTAGAAACTCTCATATTCAAACACAAAATTAACATCCTTTTCAGGGGAAGATCCAGCATAGAGGGTAAGGTGAGGCAAAAATTCAGGTTCGGCATAAATTTACAATTATTTTGGAAACAAAGACTATCTTATAATTAGTTTCTGTTACAGCAATACTTCTTCAGGTATATTATTACAATTACTTTGGACCAGTGGCAACAAATGCCCACCCTGCCCAAACATAACGCCATCTTTGATTCTTTAGGATTTATTGCAAAAAACCCAAATAGATAGAGTCAAGGTTATGTCCAGCATAAGTAACTAAGCTGCACCTAATATTTCTCTATTGACCAAATCAAACCATAACTTATAATAAATCCAACATTAAGCATCTACCTTACAGATTTCAGTATAGTTCAAGCTGGTTTTTCCGTAGGGGACAGGGATTTAATTAAAACTAAGTGCACTATTTGTTGACTTTCAATTGGAAATATATTTTCATTAAAAATATGTGATTATCTACAATTCTTGGTGTAGTTTCAAAATGTTGCACGACCACCTACATATAAACACCACAAGCAATAGCATTACCTTCCAGTTCATAGGCCTTCGTTATGAAGGCGTCTGGATCTTTTATGTGCTTCAATACTGTGAAATCAACAGGAACGACCTGCTTAGCCTTCTCATTCCTATTCATTTATATTATTGTTAGGTACTTTTCAATCTAAACAAGTAACAAAAAGAACATCAGCCAAGTATTCTCAGGTCAAGGTATGCAAGTAGGGACTCAGGTACGGCTCCAGACTCACAAAGGGGCAGTAGTTCACGAAAGAAATCTTTTTTGTGCCTGTTGTGGTACCACTTAGTAACAGCTTGTACCACAACTATGATACCTGCACAAATGGTACTGTGATTGCTACAACAGATCACTGCCTATAATTTATTTTTGCCTACAATCTATTTTATATCATGATAACTATTTACCATTGTTCATTAAAAGAGAGATTGAGACCTAAGTATTACACATGCAAACTAGGAATAAACTGTCATCATCCACAAAATTATGATATGACATTTATGTAAAACATTAGTATTCACAATATAGTTCCTGCCGAAAATAAGATTTTCTAATTAAATTTGCACTCTCAGAGCAAATCAGAGGGAATGAGAACAAAGAACAGAACCAAAAAGAAAATATTTTTTTAAAGTAAATAACTCACTTTTGTATTAGTTTAAATGGACTTATGTTATAAACAAGTCCAAGTCCAGGCCTCCGACGTGCTCTTCTATCTTCAACCATCTGCTCTAAATGAGAGCTAACTTTTCCACTTATTTCCCTCTCTGTCGTTGTCTTGTCTGGAGCTTGACTAGGGTTGTGTGAATCACTACTGATGCTTGGCCGTGGCTCCATCATCTGACATGCAAAAATAAAAGCAAAATTCCTTAATTGATCAACAAAAAGCAAACAAAATAGACTCGAACAACATTTGTCTTCTATTTTCGTCTAAATTTGCTTGGTAACCAATCACACAACCTAGTAAATTGTTCAATCCTATACATGTCAGTTAAAGGTATGCAATGCGAAAATTAACAGTAGTAATTAAGCATGCAATTTAAAAAATTAATATGTACATTGCAATCATTTTCTGATTGAGGAACGGGATCTCAAATCTGAATATCAAAAGGCAAGGGAAAACTTACTGCAGCTTTAACAGATTCAAAATTTGGATCCCCATTTTTTCCCTCATAACTATCTTTTCCAGTTTTATCTTTCTCTACCATACTGCTGTTGGTATTTGAGCTCGGTTTGTCTGCATGGCTGCTGATGCCAGGTTGGGGCTCCACTTCCTGACATAAACATTGAATTATAGTGTCTTAAGTAGCTGTCTATCAACAATAACTTCGAACAGCCAATGAAAAGAGAGGCCCAAAAAATAATCACATTCTAAAAATAGATCCCTTCAATTACAAACTAGAGAAAATTACAATTTTTTCCTAGTTATGAGAATTTACCATGTCTTTAACATCCCAGCTTTGTTCCTGGTTACTATTTCTGGTATCACACTCAGTCTGCAGGCTGTCTAAATGTGGGCTCAACTCGTCTGCACAGCCATTATTGCCAGGTCGTCGCTCCAACTGCTGCATACAATGAAATTACAGCACTTCAATTAGCTTTTTTCCAACACACTTAGCCAAAAGTCAAGACAAACAAAACAATCAATTAAAAAAGTTCTTTTTCTTTTTCCTTCTACTGAATGCTCGGTAACTCAACGGAAAACATAAACTGACGTAGCATAAAATCACATGGAGGAACCATACCGTGGATTCTGAGGATTCCAATTTTACATCCAGGAGTTGGCCCTCAAAACTCTTCATTTGCTGACATGAAAAACTAAGTCAGTGCTTCAATTAAACGTGTAATGTACAAGTTCAATGCTTGAACAGAAATAACTGGACCAATTCATTTCTAATCCCTTTTTCTCTGTTTCTGAATGTGCTTAGGGTTTGGTAACAGAGGGTCAAAGTGACATGTACGGACAATTGTGAATTCAATAATTAATGCTCCACAACAGAATTTACATACTAACTTGGATAAGCACAAATAAAATATCATAACAGGGAAGCAGTTCGGAAAAGAAGCACAGTGAGAACACAAAAACAAATGAAGATAATAAATATTTTATCAATTCTAAAACCCTCTCAGACACATCAGAAATTGTCGCCTGATTTTCTGATCTTTGGTAAATTCAATCAAATGACATATTTTAAATAAAAATGTAATATATATGCTTATCTGAACCCCATACTTCTTTACAAATTTTCTAAAACTGACCCCCATATCTTTCTAAGAAAAAATAATCAGTAATTTGTGCATATATATTGACCCCTATAGTAAAAAATTCTGCCTCCACCCCAGGTGCATTAAAGTACCTTCTGTGTGTGTGGATAAGTTTCAGTTACAAGCAGAATATCATATGCATGGATAAGCCTTACCATGGGTTCCAAGGATGCTAAATTGCAGACCTTATTTTGCCCCGCAGAACATTTTTTCCCAGCTTTATCCCCCGATTTCTCTGTGGTGTTTGGATTTGGGCCTGGACATTTTTCAAGGCTCTTGTTGCCAGGCTTTGGGTCCTTTTGCTGACATAAAAAATGAAATCAGTTTACACATTAGATTATATGACCCACTAATTATAAACTGATAAAGCAAAAACTCAAAAGGGATTTGTTTATTATGTCCTTTTCTCTCCTTCTGAATTTGTTCAGTAATTCATTGTTAGGCAAACTTTACATACAAATGTAATGAAGGGAAAGTAAGGGTGGGGGCGCAAGAAAGATATCTAATCGATTTAAAATTACATGTGCATTTCCAGAAAAACAAAAACAAACTCCAAAATCAAAGCTAAACTGGGGGTTTAAGTTATACACCTATCAGATCTGAAAAATAGAGAGACAAATGACTGTTACTTATGGCACTTCAAGGGCATTAAAAATCCATCAAGATATAAGATCACGATGCGGAGGAAGAGTTAAAAGGTAAGAGTACCATCACTTTGTACATATGGTCGAAAAAAGCATCCATCTGGTCCACCTCCGACAAAGCGACGGGGAGGGAAAAGCCGACATCGGCGAGTGTGCGAGGGAGGAGAGACAATGCGGTGGAGAGATGCGAGAGCGGATCGTACTCTTCTTCCATTGAGACACTGAGATGAGAGAGGAGAGACAATGCGCCCGGCGATGCGAAAGGGGAGAGCAGTAGGGTTTTGAGGTTTTCCGAAAGGGCTAGTGCTATTTTAAGCGCATATATTTTGAATTTGAGTGCTAGAGAGAAAATTTTGAATTTATCCTTGCCCTCTCTTTCCAACTTAATAATCGTAATTAAGAGCATCTCCAATACAGCAATCCGTTAAAAATTAAAAACAAGCTGTAAAGCACTATTTAAAAATTAAGTTCATTTTAATTTCTTAACCCCTCCATCCCAGAAATTGGGTCAGAGCCAATAGAAAAGAGAACAAAAGAGTCAGAGCCAATAGGAAAGAGAGAGAGTATTAGCATGTCCAAAAGAAATCGTTTGCTTTATAAGCAAATTTGCTTTTTTAGCAATTGGCCTACAACCCAACAATTATATTAGCAATTGACACATCAGATTAGCAATTTAAAAACAATTACCATTGTAGATGCTCTAAGAAGCGGAGGTAAAGCTGAAGATTCAAATCGTACTTTTCCCAACAACAGCGCAGACACGGTCTTGGATTCAAGTCGCAAGACCCCACCGGCCAGCGAGAGAAATTCAAGATCTTGGAGCTTTTTATCCGTTTATCCGATTTTTATCGTATTTAATAAAGGAAGAGTCTAGCTATCTCCGGAATACATCCCCTGTTTCATTCTCAGTCAATAACTACTTTAATAACTACTAACTACTTTTGGGACCACTTACTATTTGGGAACCGCCTAATATCTTAAATATTTTACAACTGGCGCGAGCAAGTATTCACATATAATAAATCAAGTATTCATCTATAATACATCAAGTGTGATATCAAGTATTTAAAAAAAAAAACTGGACACATCACTCACCCATCTTTTACACGTTTTTAGATGTGGTTTTTTTTTCTCCGTTCAATCTAACCAATATTTCTGACGATCTGTGAGGAATTTTGCAAATCTAAAACCACCAACGTCTTCTACACAATTTTCTCTTTCAAATGAGATCCATGATGACATACTTTCGAGTTGTCTGTTGCACAAGTATTCATCCCTCGTCAAGCAAGTATTCATCCCTCATCGAGCAAGTATTCATCCTCGTCGTGTAAGTGTAAATAGTTCATGTATCAAGAGTATTACAAGCATATGTGCATACCTCGATTAATTTTACAAGAGCGCGCAAGTATTCACATATAATAAATCAAGTATTCATCTATAATACATCAAGTATTCACACTTAAGATATCAAGTATTTAAAAAAAAACTGGACACATCACTCACCCATCTTTTACACGTTTTTAGAGGTGATTTTTTTTTCTCCGTTCAATCTAACCAATATTTCTGACGATCTGTGAGGAATTTTGCAAATCTAAAACCACCAACGTCTTCTACACAATTTTCTCTTTCAAATGAGATCCATGATGACATACTTTCGAGTTGTCCGTTGCACAAGTATTCATACCTCGTCATGCAAGTATTCATCCCTCATCGAGCAAGTATTCATCCTCATCGTGTAAGTGTAAATAGTTCATGGAGGTGGGAGACGGAGGCAGAGGTGGGAGAGGGAGAGGGAGGCAGAGGTGGGAGAGGGAAAAGGAGGCGGAGGTGGGAGAGGGAGAGGTGGGAGAGGCGGGCGGAGGCGGAGAGGGAGAGGTGGGAGAAAGAGGGAGAAAGAGGAAAGAAATAAAGGAAGAAAATTGGGTAATTAATTTGTAGGGACAATTAGGTAGTTAATTATAGTTAGAAGAGGAAGTTAGATAGTTGGGAGATGAAATGGGGGATGGATAGATGGGGGAAAATATAATTACCCTTTAATAAACGAGTACAGATAAGATTTGTCTTTTTTATAAACTTATCGGATACAGATACATATAAATATTATTTTTGTTATCTGTTCGCGGTGTGAGAAGAAGTTTCAGTACAGACGAACTGTACCTTTTAAAACCTTTGTATACTCTCGCTTAAGACTGCAAGTGCACAGTCCTACTCGTACAGTATAGTCGGGTATCGATCCACAGGGACGACTCAATTTCTGAATTCCTACTTTACTTAGCTAGGTACTAGAAGTTTGAAATGGTTGTTTGTGTTTATCTATGTTTCCTAAATTCTTTAACAAATGCAATGAAAGAAATGAAAGCAATTAAATGTTTTGTTTTGGACTATTGTATAAAAGGCGTTTCAAGAGTTTCAGATTTCATCTTCAACTTTGCTGCTCTGGACCTGCCACGCGACTCGCATACTCTCGTATGCGACCCTTGTGACGCGACCCGCGTGCTCTCGCACGCGACCCGCGTGGCCCTCAAGCTACTCTGGACCTGTCACGCGACTCGCATACTCTCGTATGCGACCCTTGTGATGCGACCCGCGTGCTCTCACACGCGACCCGCATGGCCCCTTGAGCTGAACCTGCACATGTCTGTTTCTGGATGGTTTAAGTCGTGTAAGGCTCGATTGACCGTACCTAATGTTACTAAACCTCAACTCTCGTGTGTTGGCTTAACAGACCTGGTACGGAAATGCAATTTCACCTTCCTAGGTTTAATCAAACCTAAGTTCTCAGTTCTGTTTACTAAAGGTATCCACAGGTGGAAATTTCACCTCTCAGCTACTATTGACATCACCTTTCGGATCTCAGATCTACCTCAAATACTTAACCTAATTTGCAAGAAACATCAAGGCCAAATTACAAGAAGAAATACCAAAGGCATTCAACAGTAGACAATCAAGAATCAATCAAGCAATTTAGATCAAGCAATCACAATAATACAAGAATCAAAGAAACACGAATAACATTCAGATTCAATCAATGTGCATTATCAAACAAAGTCTAAGACTACATCTAAACCCCTGAAACTACAAAACTACTCAGACATGATCAAAAACAAAGTAAAAGAGAGAAAGAGAGTGCAAATCATGATGAGAGATGAAGGATTGAAGAGGATCGAAGCTTCTGGCTGAATCTTCTTCTCCAAGTCGAATCCTTCTCGGCTCCAGATCACCTCCAGATCGCCTCTCCTCTGTCACGCGCCAAACACTCCTTTCAAACCGATCAGATCTGTTTTTGGTGAAAAATCGTGGATCCCTTGATTTGCGCCAGGCCCTCTGCTTATATAGGCATCTTAATGGGCTTCAATTGGGCCTGGCGCAAATAATTCGACGCGACCCGCATCAGATGGGATGCGACCCGCGTCAGGTGGAACTGGTGTGAGCAATGAGGGTCGCGTCTGAGGTCGCGTCTGAACTGTGATGCGACCCGCGTCAGGTGGGACGCGACTCGCATGGAGGATGTCAGAATTCTGCTTGTTTTCGCCTATTTCCTGCAAAGTCAACCAAAAATGCAGCAGTACCCTATTATATTGATATTCAATGTAAACAATGCATTTTAGTGGTTAAAAACATGATGTCTGGTCTGAAAATAGGTCGAAACAATAGATCAAATACGGAGACATCATTATCTAAACGGATAAGATACGGATAAAGTCTATTCCGTACCCGTTACCCAATCAGGTAATTATAAATAAATAAATATATATATAGAGTATGGCTAATGTGCTTCGTCTAGAACTTCGGCCTCGTGCTTCCGGGGGCATATCTTAGTGTTTGATGTTCAAAGAACAAATCCAAACCGTTAGATGTTCAATCTATATTAAAATGTACTTAGAGACCAAATTTTACATTTTTTGGAATTTTTTTACTATTTATTAAGACACTTTGAAAATTTCAGTTCCGGGTGAACAGTAAAAACAGTCTGGACCATATGATCTGGAATTTTCAAAGTGGCTTAATAAATAGTAAAAAAATTCCAAAAAATGTAAAATTTGGTCTCCAAGCACATTTCAATATTTAGAACATGTTGAACGGTTCGGATCGGTTGTTTGAACATCAGTATGGCAGATTTGCTGCTGGCAGCACTTGGCCGAAATGCTGCCAGCAGCAAATTAGCCATACTATATATATATATATATATATATCTATATATATATATATATATATTATATATTAATGAGCAATGAATATTCATTCTCGAACTACTATTGATAGCTGTGTTACACTTAATTAACCATTAAAACACGTAAATAAATTACAACAAATTTCAATAAATTTTAGGCCTTCAAAACACATATATATGTGCGAAATAAATTTAATATTTTATTTAGTAAATAATAAAAATAATTATTATACTAGTATCGTGCACGAGCGTTGCAACGGGACGTATTATAAGAGAACAAAAAAATTGCTGCTAATTTATAATGTGAAGTCCTAAAAATAAATTTAAAAGTTGGAAATCATCTAACTACCCACCCATTCAAATGACAGGAATATGAAAAAGTGAGGGAGGTACTTGCTACTTTCCTTCTAATTCTATGACAGCCCAATTGAATTGAAGGAGAATAAGGAAACATATCTCTGTTGTCTGCACAATTCAGTGTAGGAGAAATAAGAAAACATATTTCACGCAGATAAATATTACTAAAAAACTGAATCGGCTCAATAATTGTAACATATAGTGTAGTTGTACGTGTGACGAGTCTTCTTTTAACTAAATATAAACTTCTACACAAAAAAGAGATGCATTTAATCAAAAGATGACAGCTTATGTGATTGGAGAGCTTATATTAAATCCGAAATTTCATCTTTAAATCGTAGCCGTTGGCAGACCAGGACATCAACGTGCTTAATAATGGAATGGAGATTCATATTATCCGTTATTATCCGCTACCATTTCGTTATCCAACAACCATCATGACGAGTAAGAGTAGGGTACGAATAAAAAAATTGGATATGGTTGGACTTTGATACATTTGTGTGGTAAACCGGTACAGCCGTACTGAGAATGTGAGAGAAACCAGGAACCAAAGAAGTCAGCTACATTAAACGAATAAAACAAAGGTGGAGAATTAATGGAGATCAACTAACAACAGTATTAGTCTTGTTTGGTGGAGCTACACGGCTACATCATTATATAGATTCTCTGTGGCAACTGGCAAGAACCTTAAAAAATTTCTTCTAGCCGCACAAAATACCATACGAGCCTTGCATCAGAAATTCTTCCTTGAAAAAATAATTAAAAATGCTTAGGTTAGCACACTTTCTTCCGAGTTATAAATTAAAAGACTATTTGCATGTAAAATAATATTTGTTTAATTAGTAGGCAATTGCGATATGATAGGTATTTTCTCTACGAAATTCAATATGTATTTCTTGAGTTCCGTTTTCAACGGTAATTTGGCGTTGGACTGGTACCAAATTAAGCATAAATAAATTTGACAAGTTTCTCCTCTTCATAATATTTTTTTTTTTTCAAATATTAGGTATCATTCAATAGCAATTCAAATTGTACTGTATTGTTAGTCCATCCTTCCAAAGATTTCCAAGTGATAGTTAAAAATTCCAACTGTGTTTCTCTATAATATATTATAAATTAAGCATTAATTGGGATTAAAATTACAGTTTTACCAGAAACGACTTTCGATTGTGGTCATTCACAATTTGGACCTTATTATGATAAGTATACAATAATACCCTTCTTCAAATGATAACTTTCTAGGTTATTTTTGTCGTATTTTTTAGGCCGATATACCGCCTATTAAGTACTTGCGAATCTTGATATAGATCGAAAAGTTCCGACCAACTGATAATCTAATATGCATGGAACCCCCTCCGATAGTGATCAGATCGAATAGGAATAAAATATGTCCGCTCGGCTATGTTGTTTAATCTATATCAAAATTTACACAAACAGTTTTCAAATTTGTACAAATTAAGTATTTGTGAATTTTAATATGAATCGAACAGTTCCGACCAACTGATGATCCCATACCCATAGAACCCCCTTCCATTGCCGACTTCCATTCACAAACTTTTGATGAAATTTATCTCAATTTGATGTATTCTACTAATTCTGCCAACCGATATCAACATTTGTAATATGAATTTACCATACCTGCGCACTTATTTGCATATATGTAAAAAAAAAAAAATGAAATTTTGCGCTTCATATGATGAATTGAAGAATTTAAAATTTTAATATATTTTACTATGATTTTATAAGACTCTTATTGCATATCAAAATACAATTGAAATAATTTATTTTTTGAGGGAATTTCATGTATGTCACTCAAAAACCTTCAAGTTACGTATTTCTCCCTCTAAAATACATAATATCACATTTACCCCTTTAATTTTAAAAAAATCACAAACTTATCAGATTTATTGCATTTTCTATTAGAACCCATTTTAAATTAATAAATTTCTCATCTTAGCCTTTATTAAAAAATAAAAATTTATAGTTTGTGTAACAAAAATGTTCAGTCTTCTAATCGGACGGTTTCCGAGAGAAAATAGTTAATTTCTCTACTTGTGACGCATACACTGTGACATTCAGGCACTTGTGTGTACGTCATAATTAAAAAAGTAACCTTTTGTGCTCACCAGCGGCTAAGTAGCAGGTTGAATATTCTCTAAAACATGCTACATTAAAAATGTGTTTTAATAAAAAGGCAATAAATTGGATTTATTTGTGAGTTTTTTAATTTTAGAGGGTTAATATAATATTATGAATTTTAGAGGGGGCAATATGTAATTTCAAGATTTTCTAGGGATATACATGAAATTCCCCTTCAATTTTTTTTTTTTAGCATGTAGGAACAACATGTCTTTGTGTGTCCAACCGTTCCGTTTTGTCCTTTCATGTTTTGCAAGAAGGTTATTAAAATGTACTTCTATTAGTCCTGATTTTGACACCAAAAAATTAGCACTTCTCCTCCTTTTTAGTCCAGATATTTAATGTACTTCCGGAATAAAAACAAACCGTGGGAAAAACATGTCCACTGAAACCCTGAAAGCAAAATAGGTTATCTTACAGGTTATCAGACAAAATAGGTTATCTTACAGCTTGTCAAATAGTTTATCTTACAGGTTAATAAGAAATTAAACCCTGAAACCAAAATAGGTTATCAGACAAACCATAATAAACATACGCTAACCAATTCTAAACCATTAAAATATGAGGTCTCACATATCACATTCCCCACAAGGAACAAACACCTCAGTGATGTCAGTACTTGGCTAGCCGTGCAACGAGGTCGGCATGCTCATCCGACACAAATGACCTCACTTTCACTCGGACCCCCACAGTAGCAGGAGAGCATTCCCTGACACCAACAGCAGCAGGGAATTCTAAAAGCGGTACAAGACAAAAGAAAAGAAGTCATATACAACTCGTGGATGGATGTTAGGTTGTGATGCATCCATAGATAAGAACTAAATAAATACCTCATAACATTTATAGGGCAATTACGAGGCATGTTTTACTTCATTACTTTGATTTCTTTGCTTTATTAAATTAGGCCATGCTCCAGACAAGGGAGGGAAAGGGAGGGGAGAGAGGCAGCCTAAAGAGCTTACCTCCTCTCCGATTTGAGGGTTACAAAATTTGAATACTTTGTATACAGAGTTCACCTCCTCTCCCCTCCTTTTTCCCTCAAAATTTATGTTCTGCAGCAAGTAGGGATCGGTCAGTTCAGATCACCCGTTCCCTCCCCTTATGCACCCTCATCTGGATCACAAGGTTAGAGTTTCTACCAACTAGATGTATTTACTTCACCCAATTCTCCATGTAGTAGGTGAGGTGAGAAGCATAAATTGATCAAGATTATAGAAGTACATGGGAAATGAACAAATCAATTGCAAATAGACACTCACTATCATCAACTCGGGCATAAAGCAAGTGCTCTCCCATCCAATGCCTGAGAGGCCTGGACCTGATTCGGGTGCTCCTCCTTAAACCGCCCACCTCCTCGAGACCTCCCTCCACAACTATGAATGGTTAGTAGGTAAGCAAATTCTCTCATTAGTATCATAAAAGAATATATATGAATTAGGCGTGTCTGTTTGTTATAAGGCCATTTTGTTTCTCATAATGAAATATTATATAATAGATGTAGCATTACATCCCATTACAGAGATGTTGCATGGAGTATATTTGGCTTGACTCAACCAGGCTAAGAAAGGTAGAAGCCAAACCATATGCCACTACCTATGGTCTGCTTCAGGATTTTGATTTATCAATTTTCTCAACGGGTTGAGTCTAATTCTATAATACTAAAAGTTTACATTAACCAGGGTTCTAAATAGTGCGCAATAGCGTTTTTTTTAGCCGTTCTGTTATGACGCTATTTTAACCTTTGCTAAAAACCAAGGTTCTAAATAGCGATTATCACTTTATCGCTTTTAAGGTCCGAAAAACCTATAGCATAGCAATTGCACATCAATAGCTAGCTATTTAGAACCCTGACATTAACCAATTAGAAACATATAACAGGAAACAAATATTAATGTGTCCAGATCTATTGAATTGTGAGAACTTTTCAATGCTGAAAGTGACATAGATGCCCATGTGGAAATTATCATGACTACACGTGCCGTTATAATCACCTTGGAAATTATCATGACATAGATGCCCATGTGGATTTTCTAATTTGTTAATTGGTCATAGCAGTAGGACCGATCTGGCAGAAAATGAATTTTTTTGGATCAATATTTGTACTTTTGAAACTTTTTGAGGATCAAAAGGAAGTTATGATTTATGAATACTTGAAGAACCATTGTGTAATTTACTCTTGGTACAACTAATATTTTGCTTATGCAACTTTTGTGTAAAATGAATTTATGGGGCTTCATTTAACCAAAAGGGACGGAATCTTAAGAATCTAGTTTTGAGATATTCACCTGCATGTTCAAGGCCCCTTTTCTTGCCTTTTCTACATGAAGCTTCTTTTATGACCACTTCTTCCTGTTGTAAGAGAAATTTGAGTAAAAGAACTGATAGCTTGGTAAGGACTGATAGGTTGGTAAGGACCAGACTGGCACAGAGTAAGAAATATCCATTGTTTGAATCTCCCTTTTCTTTGAGGTAGTAGGTGGTCACCTTCCAAATTTTTCATTAAACTCGATATAAATTCTTTAATTGTTTGCTTTAGGGGGTTTATGCAAGGTTAACATTTTTCCGGTCGATATAATGCATTGATTGAATTTGAATAAAGAGTAGCGAGAAATCTTTAACCCCGACTAGGTAATACCAAACGAGGCTGTAAATACGAAGGTAAGATGTGTCGTTTGAGAGCAAGAAATGAACAACAAATTTGGTTCTTTTAATTTTCTCATGATTTCATTTATCATACCTCTGGTTGATTCTCCAATGGCACTGCAGATGGTGACACCTCGATATTGACAGGGGGATTCTCCGTTGGCATCCCAGATGTCATTTCAGGAACCTGAAATAAATATAAAATTAATGTCACACAAAAAGCACACAATGTTGGCCCAACAAAACTAATTTGATCAATTTATGGTGGGCTCTTTGCTAATCAGGTCAGAGTTGGTACTTCATCTTGCTTTCCCTTTCACGTTTCTGGCGAGGGCTACTGGCACACTACAATCTCTCCTGGTCAGTAAACAACCTGGAAACCATAGATGCTATTTGGTGGCTAACAGGAGAGTATTGTTGCAACCAATATGGAACAATACGGGCTGCACAATGTTGGGCACGGTGGAGAGAGAGAATGTGAGAATCTTCTCCAACAACAATATGCTCTGCACGATGTTGGGCACAGCCCTTGAAATATACCAATGGCACCGGCACTGTTAATAGACAGCTTCAGTACTGCAATTCAGGTCCAGGGGCGGGGTTTGCGAGTTATTATTGGACTATGCTTGCTGTACTGTTTACTTTATAACTGGCTTGTAATATCTCCTTAGGTTGTACACTTTTCTTTCGCCCCCTAACCTTCAAAAGAAAAATGTTAACCACATACCTTTTCTTGCGAAGGAAACTCTTCCATTTCTACATTAGGACAACCAGAAGGTCCCGCATGAGATGGTGTATTGATTTCCTGAAATATGCATACATACAAATAAATAAAACCATAAATCTAACAAGTATATAAGTGCAGAGGGAAAAGGTACTAGCCTCATTTTCAAAACTAAACTGGTGGCCAGGTGAAGTGCTCAGACTCCTGACAGAACCAACCCCGGGTAGTGGATTGGTATCATCATCACTATAATATGAGGCTGGACTTCTCCCAAAAATGTTCCTTCTTAATTGTTGAAAAGCAATCAATGTGTCCACTCCTCTTTGTTCTCTCAATCTCTCGAGGGATGGAAGTGGTGTCCAAGGGGACCTTACAACATCCAATCTGGAGAATTTTGGCATTTCGGGAATGACCAAGGGGGGTATCACGTGTTGCCTCAGGCCTAGCAATTCAAAAACCATTGCCAAGGCCTTCGCTTCATCATCATAAGGAATTGTCTCGAGATTTGAAAGCAGGTTCTGCAAGGCATACATCTCTGGCTCTGTTTATGTTGAATGGTGGAGAAAAATTAGATAGATAGAGAAAATTGGCCTATCTACCTAACACGGTCATTTTTTTCAATAAGCTTAAAATCATTTTCCAAAAGGCCCTTAAATACTCTTTGTCCTATTATTTTTGCTTCCCCACCCAGCCTCTGGATCTCTGCCACAGCATCTGTATTCCATACAAGAGCATAAGATAGGGGATACAACTATTGATGTTTTATTAAATTAGTCGTAAATAATTCCTGCAACCAGCACTTTACAGGGTTTCCTGAAACTGGGTCAATTGAGCATTAACAGCCCTTACTAACAAAATACTGCAATTATTATCACACAGAAAAAAAAATGACCAGTTTCTGCTATTGTTGATATACGCTACCTATATAATATTAAAATGAGCTCTAAGCCACTAATGCTAAATTTTGCAGTATTTACAAGAAAAACATAGAAACTCTCATATTCAAATACAAAATTAACATCCTTTTCGGGGGAAGATCCAGCATAGAGGGTAGTGAGGCAAAAATTCTGGTAGGGCATAAATTTACAATTATTTGGGAAACAAAGACTATCTTATAATTAGTTTCTGTTACAGCAATACTTCTTCAGGTATATTATTACAATTACTTTTGGACCAGTGGCAACAAATGCCCACCCTGCCCAAACATAATGCCAACTTTGATTCTTTAGGATTTATTGCAAAAAAACCCAAATAGATAGAGTCAAGGTTATGCCCAGCATAAGTAACTAAATATTTCTCTATTGACCAAATCAAACCATAACATACAATAAATCCAACATTAAGCATCTACCTTACAGATTTCAGTATAGTTCAAACTGGGTTTTCCGTAGGGAACGGGGGATTTAATTAAAACTAAGTGCACTATTTGTTGACTTACAATTGGAAATATATTTTCATTAAAAATATGTGATTATTATCTACAATTCTTGGTGTAGTTTCAAAATGTTGCACGACCACCTACATATAAACACCACAAGCAATAGCATTACCTTCCAGTTCATAGGCCTTCTTCGTGACGGCGTCTGGAACTGAAATGTTATCTACTACTGTGAAATCAACAGGAACAACCTGCTTAGCCTTCTCATTCCTATTCATTTATATTATTGTTAGGTACTTTTCAATCTAATTGAACAAGTAACAAAAAGAACATCAGCCAAGTAGTCTCAGGTCAAGGTATGCAAGTAGGGACTCAGGTTCGGCTCCAGACTCCCAAAGGGGCGGTAGTTCACGAAAGAAATCTTTCTTGTGCCTGATGTGGTACCACTTAGTAACAACTTGTACCACAACTATGATACCTGCACAAATGGTACCGTGATCGCTACAACAGATCACTGCCTATAATTTATTTTTGCCTACAATCTATTTTATATCATGATAACTATTTACCATTGTTCATTAAAAGAGAGATTGAGACCTAAGTATTACACATGCAAACTTATGATATGACATTTAAAAGAGAGATTGAGACCTAAGTATTACCATTGTTCAATAAAACTTATGATATGACATTTAAAACTTATGATATAACTATTTACCATTGTTCGTTAAAAGAGAGATTGAGACCTAAGTATTACCACAAAATTATGATATGACATTTATGTAAAACATTAGTATTCACAATATAGTTCCTGCCAAAAATAAGATTTTCTAATTAAATTTGCACTCACAGAGCAAATCAGAGGGAAAGAGTACAAAGAATAGAACCAAAAAGAAAATATTTTTTTAAAGTAAATAACTCACTTCTGTATTAGTTTAAATAGACTTATGTTATAAACAAGTCCAAGTCCAGGCCTCCGACATGCTCTTCTATCTTCAACCATCTGCTCTAAATGAGAGCCAACTTTTCCACTTATTTCCCTCTCTATCGTTGTCTTGTCTGGAGCTTGACTAGGGTTGTGCGAATCACTACTGATGCTTGGCCGTGGATCCATCATCTGACATGCAAAAAAAAAAAAAGCAAAATTCCTTAATTAGACCAACAAAAAAAAACAAAATGGACTCTAACAACATTTGTCTTCTTTTTCCTTTTAAATTTGCTCGGTAACCAATCACTCAACCTAGTAAATTGTTCAAACATATCCCATACATTTCAGTTAAAGGTAAGTAATGTGAAAAATTCAACGGGAGTTATTAAGCATGCTAATTAACAAATTAAATAGGTACATTGCAATCATTTTCTACCTGTGGAAGGGATTTAAAAGCTGAATATTAAAAGGCAAGGGAAAACTTAACTGCAGCTTTAACTGATTTAAAATCTGCATCCCCATTTTTTCCCTCATAACTATCTTTTCCAGTTTTATCTTTCTCTACCATACTGCTGTTGGTATTTGAGCTCGGTTTGTCTGCATGGCTGCTGATGCCAGGTTGGGGCTCCACTTCCTGACATAAACATTGAATTATAGTGTCTTAAGTAGCTGTCTATCAACAATAACTTCGAACAGCCAATGATAACAGAGGCCCAAAAAATAATCACATTCTAAAAATAGATCCCTTCAATTACAAACAAGAGAAAATTACAATTTTTTCCTAGCTATGAGAATTTACCATGTCTTTAACATCCCAGCTTTGTTACTGGTTACTATTTCTGGTATCACACCTCTCAATTAAAAAAGTTCTTTTTCTTTTTCCTTCTACTGAATGCTCGGTAACTCAACGGAAAACATAAACTGACGTAGCATAAAATCACATGGAGGAACCATACGGTGGATTCTTAGGATTCAAATTTTACCAGTAGTTGGCCCTCAAAACTCTTT
Source organism: Carex littledalei (assembly GCA_011114355.1). Classification (NCBI taxonomy): domain Eukaryota; kingdom Viridiplantae; phylum Streptophyta; class Magnoliopsida; order Poales; family Cyperaceae; genus Carex; species Carex littledalei. The sequence goes on from CM022104.1 coordinate 6,551,207, forward strand.
CCAGTTTGCTGACATGAAAAACTAAGTCAGTGATTCAATTAAACGTGTAATGTACAAGTTCAATGCTTGAACAGAAATAACTGGACCAATTCATTTATAATCCCTTTTTCTCTGTTTCTGAATGTGCTTAGGGTTTGGTAACAAAGGGTCAAAGTGACATGTACAGACAATTGTGAATTCAATAATTAATGCTCCACAACAGAATTTACGTACTAACTTGGATAAGCACAAATAAAATATCATAACAGGGAAGCAGTTCAGAAAAGAAGCACAGTGGGAACACAAAAAAAAATGAAGATAACAAATATTTTATCAATTCTAAAGTCCATCTCAGACACATCAGAAATTGTCGCCTGCTTTTCTGATCTTTGGTAAATTCAATCAAATGACATATTTTAAATAAAAATGTTATATATATGCTTATCTGAACCCCATACTTCTTTACAAATTTTCTAAAACTGACCCCCATATCTTTCTAAGAAAAAATAATCAGTAATTTGTGCATATATATTGACCCCTGTAGTAAAAAATTCTGCCTCCACCCCAGGTACATTAAAGTACCTTCTGTGTGTGTGGATAAGTTTCAGTTACAAGCAGAATATCATATGCATGGATAAGCCTTACCATGGGTTCCAAGGATGCTAAATTGCAGACCTGATTTTGCCCCACAGAACATTTTTTCCCAGCTTTATCCCCCTCTTTCTCTGTGTTGTTTGGATTTGGGCCTGGACATTTTTCAAGGCTCTTGTTGCCAGGCTTTGGGTCCTTTTGCTGACATAAAAAATGAAATCAGTTTACGCATTAGATTATATGACCCACTAATTATGAACTGATAAAGCAAAAACTCAAAAGGGATTTGTTTATTATGTCATTTTCTCTCCTTCTGAATTTGTTCAGTAATTCATTGTTAGGCAAACTTTACATACAAATGTAATGAAGGGAAAGTAAGGGTGGGGCGCAAGAAAGATATCTAATCGATTTAAAATTACATGTGCATTTCCAGAAAAACCAAACAAACTCCAAAATCAAAGGTAAACTGGGGGCTCAAGTTATACACCTATCAGATCTGAAAAATAGAGAGATAAATGACTGTTACTTAGGGCACTTCAAGGGCATTAAAATCCATCAAGATATAAGATCACGATGCGGAGGAAGTGTTAAAAGGTAAGAGTACCATCACTTTGTACATATGGTCGAAAAAAGCATCCATCTGGTCCACCTCTGACAAAGCGACGGGGAGGGGAAAGCCGATATCGGCGAGTGTGCGAGGTTGGAGAGACAATGCGGTGGAGAGATGCGAGAGCGGATCCTACTTTTCTTCCACTGAAACACTGAGATGAGAGAGGAGAGACAATGCGCCCGGCGATGCGAAAGGGGAGAGCAGTAGGGTTTTCCCAAAGGCTAGTGCTATTTTAAGCGCATAAATTTTGAATTTGAGTGCTAGAGAGAAAATTTTGAATTTATCAGAGCGAATTAAATGCGATGCGACAGGAGTCAGGGGCGTACTGAGCAAAGGAGAAAAGCGGGGGAAACTCAAACGTCTCCTTTTCTTCTCCTGGAAGCAACGGAAATAGAGAGGTGCGGGGTGGGGCTTCGCTGTCAGAGCATCTCCAACTCAGCAATCTGTAAAAAAAATTAAAAATAGCTGTAAAGCACTATTTAAAAATTAAATTCATTTTAATTTTTTAACCTCTCCATCCCAGAAATTGAATCAGATCCAATAGGAAAGAGAACAAATGAGTCAGAACCAATAGGAAAGAGAGAGAGTATTAGCATGTCCAAAAGCAATCGTTTGCTTTATAAACAAATTTGCTTTTTTAGCAATTGACCTACAACCCAACAATTATCCGGACTACTAATATCACGTTAATTTTTTTGGGATCCAACCCTCTATCTGTCAAGAGGAGATCTGAGCCGTTCATTGATTTAATCTGAGCCACTCATCAAAAGTATATCTCAATCTCAGCTACATGTAGAAATCTAAATTTAGTTTCATGTTATCTAACATGTAGAAATCTAAATTTAGTTATTTATATTCATGCTACATATAGTGACACACAGAAAGTGATACACTGAATCTCCTTTTCTCTCTTCAAGTCTCACGCGTTTTCTCCTGGATCCAAATTCTGGACGGTACCGTAAAAGGTTCCCTTTTACAATTATCTATTTACGGTTTGAGATTAACTCTCATCCGGTTTGGGATTCGGGTTGACTGAGGGGCAGTATTATTTGGCTTTGAGATTAGTGCAAAGTTAAAAATAACGGTCCAGATTAAGTAATTGTAAAAGATTCCCTATTACAGTACTGCACTGGATCTCTTTTCTCCTTCCCCACGCATCCCTCTCATTTCTTTTTTTTTTTGAACTCTCATTTTTAAACTCTCTTTTGCATTGTAAACTCTCATTCTTAAAAATGTCGGCAGCAGTAAATTCATTTTTAAACTCTCATTTCTTCGATCTCTCCTCTGAAGAAAATATCGGTTCTTCGATCGCAATGCTGAAAAGAAGTTCCTCTCCGCCGCGCAAATTCAAATTGAAAAGAAGAAAGATTCCGCGCAAATTCGAATTGGGAGGACATCGGTTCTTCGATCTCTCAATGAATTTGACAGGTAATTGTCCCGCCATTGCAATTTCAAATTCAACCGACTCTTTTATCTATATATATCATTCAAATTCGTTAATCTCAAATTGCAGACCTGATTTTACCCTTTCCTCAACTTGTATTCTGAAATCTCAAATTACACACAGACCTGATTTTACCACTGTACCGGTAAGTGAATTTGTATTCTGAAATCAGAGAGAGAGAGATGCATAGAGAGAGAGATAAAGAGAGGAAGAAGAAGATAGTTTGTAAATGAATTTGTTAGTTTTAGGGTTTGTGTTTAGGGTACATATCTGTGTTTAGGGTTTGCTTCAGCTGGTCACAAATGAGAACAAAAAGCATAAAGAAGCAGCTCCATTCTTGATTAACAATATTTGAGTTATGCTTGTTTACAAAAATATTTGAGTTATGCTTGTTCCTGAAAATATTTGAGTTTTTCTCTCTTGTGATCTTGAAGGAAGAGGGCACTGAGAACAATTTGGAGAAAATAAAGAAGCAGCTCCATTCTTCGAGCGCAGGCCGTTATCTCCTTCAGGGACCTCTTCTCAAGCGATCCGAGACGGTACCACATCCAATTCATTGATTTTAAACTTTTAGTGCTTAGTTACCCCAAATTATGTTATTTTTTCTATTTACTATTTTGTAATTGGTGCGGTTTCATTTGTTTAGTTTGGACTATAGTAGAATTAAGGCTGTAGTGTTACTTTCTTTTAATAGAATTAGACTTGAATTACCAATATGAGATCTTTTTCTGCAAGTAATTTGTACCAGTACAGGTACTGTACTACTGCAGTACATGAGCAAGGTGAATTCCTTTTTCGTCCTCTGTGGTACAAGTGATCAACAGTTGGAATTTTGGTCAAAAGTTTGGGACTTTTATCTTGTTATATAGAGTTAGTTCTAGGTAGGCTGGAATATAATGGGAACACATGTTATCCAGGCTATGACAAGTAAATGCAATGTCAAGGTTATTGAACTAAAGGGTTGTTTTCCCTATATGATTTAGTATAAGTTAGAACTGCATAACAACCGTAAGAACCTTCATATTTGATTAACTGTCATAAGGCAACACATTTCCTGGGGTCTTTATAAGCACAACAGAATTTTTTATAGGATTTTTGGTGTATTTTAAGTATTATATTTTGAGCTTTGAATTTACTGTTGTTCCAGTTTAGGTTATTCTGACAGCCAAACTTCACAAATTATTTCTGAGCAACCTACTAAACTAAGATTTGAAGATCTGAGCCGTGGGGGTTGAAGGCAATGCTGAAAAAAGATTTGAAGATCTGAGCCGTGGGGATTGAAGGTATGTTTTGATCATTTTTTTTAAATATGATTAGTTTAAGGATTAATAGTATTACAATATTGTAATTTTTAACTTCCAAGAAAATTTTGATGACAATTCAAGGCATCTAAGCTGGCAAAAAAAAATGAACTTAATTTTTTATATTTTAGTTACTTCTGTATGAGTATGTTTGTTCCATTTTGAGAAGTTTATATTTTAGTAGTTACATACTTGCACATTCTTTTAGTTATTTTGTTGTGACTATTTTTTCAATTTCTACTTGTTTGTTCTATTGACATTTTAACTATCTCATCAAATGAAAGCAAGTATAATGTGTCTGAGGTGAGGAATTTGATTTCTGACAATATTTCATATCCAATATTCATAGCAAGCGTTGTTTTCTGAGATGCACGTAGAATTTGATTTGGCTCTTTGTTTTTTTAGAATTCATATCACCAAAGGTAGCAGAATATTTCTATGCAGATTCGGATTACAAAAAATATTAAAGGATTCATTGCTATGTGAATATTGGCTATTTGATGCGATGGTTATTTTTTTTTTAATGCTAAAAATAGAAAAAAAAACGGAATATATCTTGTACATCCAGTACTATTCACTGTAAAAAAGTTGGACATGGATAGAAAAATGAATTTATATACAGTTTGGTACCTGACGTGGTACAATGGAATCCAGACCCAAATAATAACTAAAACACACCTAAAAGGTTAGTTCCTGTAGGTTAAACAACCTCAAGGCATAAAAAGGTTCAAATCAAAGTCTAAGAAGTATATAAATAGAAATGAACCAATGCTTTCCATCATCAGCAGATTATCAAACGCTTTATTAGTTTTCAATCTTTACAGAGAAAAAATACTAAAGAAGATGTTAGGTGTTGATGGTTTGAAATATTTATTGAAATATTTTAGGGGATTGGGGCCATGCAGTATAAATACTTGATAAATGATATAAAGTATAATATAATGAAAACCATTATAGTGAAAACCCGCTGTAATTGACAATTTATCAATATAAATCAAAACATACCTTCAATCCCCACGGTTGCAATGCTGAAAAAAGATTTGAAGTCAATTTTGAAAATACGGGAAGTCTTGCATCTTGTTTTGGCAGTGCATTATATCACGATGTCCCCAAATACCCTTGTACCTTAATTCTAGATTACTTGCATGTGTGAACACTTTAAAGCAAGAATAGCTAGGCCAAAATCTAAAAATTTGAATTATTTACAGTTTGAACCTAATTATAATTAGGCAATAACTTTAATTATCATCCATATCAGATTTTGCTGGGAGTGAAGACACATCGAAGGGCAAGACACTTGAAGAAGGCTGTCACATCAACATAAACCTTCTCACTTTCACAGAAGTTATAAGAAAGCTGAGGTACATATATAGTTATTATGAAATACCGATTGCAATACTGGCTTAATTTTCTTTCTCCAAAATACCGATTGCAATACTGGCTTAATTCCATATACAATTGCAATACTGGCTTAATTTTCTTTCTTTAAATACAACAAAGATGTAAAACCTTTTGTTTTTCATTACTTACAATGAGTAGCAGAGTTCAGGGGTATGTCTAGGTACAAGAATTTCTTCTTTGAATGCAATTTTTTAGGAGTCATTAAAGTATTTTGAACTACAAGGACTGTAAAAATGTAGGCTTTCTTTCCAGATATGGTTTCAACTCCAAAGAGATATTTCTCTTATTAATATTGTATTATTTAAGAGTACCTATTGTATATTTTTTTCAGATGAGGACATATATGTCTACTGATTGATTATATAATTCTTTATTGCATCCATTATTTTCAGGTCAAACATGTTTTTCTTTAGTTTCCTTCACTAGCAAAATCACTTGGATATGTAGAGCAAACATCATTCATCTGTGCAGGCAGCAATACGCGAAGGTACTTTTGTAGATGTGTTTTTGCAATTGATCAAAACAAAAATTTACTTCTGTCCTTTGTTGTTTCTATTGACTCCCTTTATTTCTTCTTCATATTTTGCCTTACAGACTAACTATTTATTTGCCAATTGCTTTTGAATTAGTCTGAACTTTAGCATCTGTTTAGATCAAACAAGAATTCTTAAATCAATGTTTTGCAAATTGAATTTGCTTTTTCAAGTTGTGGGGAAAGAGTTTTCCAAACTTATATAAAGAAGTAATATGAAGTTGTGTTACTAAAACAACAGAACATCAGGTATTGAAATCAACAGTAAAAAAAAATTAAATTAAATAATAGATAAATGACAGTGACAACAATGGCCCTGTCAAGTTTGATTGGAATCGATTCAGATTCTGAATCTATCATGATAGTAGCTCATACTAAGGCATATAATGATTTTCGAATTTATTGACCCCTAAATTGTTACACTTTGTTTAATTTACCACCTAAACTATCAGACCTCTGAACATTCTTTTGATTCAGTTTAGCTTAAACCATTGCATTTTCCCATGATCCATCAATAAGCACGACCATCTCATCCTTCTTTAGTAGTTTTTTTTCCCTCGGCACCAGTAGTTGTTGCTCAGTAGGTTGGTGTTGCATTACTGTCATGTTGGTTGCCTGTCTCAACACTGCTTGCCAGTACATACTCATAAATTGCAAATGTTCTCTTTATAGGTCTGACATACTTAAACATAGTACATACTCATAAAGAAAAGGGAAAAGGGAAAAGCAAATTTTGACAGGAGTAAAAAGTAAAGTATAAAAAACAGAAATGTAAATTTTGCAATAACAGTATGCAACTATGTTTAAGTTTGTGTCTCTGCCTCAGTATGGTTCTCTTCCAAACCAACTTGTGACTTCATTTGTGACCTCCTGAGCCAATGTTCTTGGAACCTTTGACTTATCTCTGAAAATCCTTGTGCATCTTTCCCTCCAACTAACAAAGCATGTTGTAATTTGCAACCTAGCCACTCTTTAAATAACACAATTTCACCTTGTGCATCTTTCCCTCCAAATAACAAAGCATGTTGTAATTTGCATCTTTCCCTCCAAATAACACAATTTCACCTTTATTCTTCTTACTATAGGTGGATTCACCCGACACTGCCCCGCAGCTTTTGAATGATGCTGTGAATGATGCCGTTAATGCTTCCGTTAATGCTCCCGCGCAGAAGTCAACGTTAGTAATCTTTAATATTATATTCGTCTATATTCAAACCAATTGTTTTATCTTTTGTGCAAATTAAAACTTTTTTCCTTTTGTGTAAATTACTAAATTCCAAACTTCCACAATAGATTGAAGCACATAACAGCTCAGTCACCAACTTGGAAGAATTAAATGTTAGAAAACCAATAGTCAAATAAATTAAAAAGAAAGGAAAAAATGTCTTTATACAACACAAGCAAGTCTGAGTCTGGTAACAAATTTATATATGTCATTTGTGATAACCTTTCGTTCGGTAAGACTATATGAGAGTTTATTCTTTTATTATTTTATCAATCCTGTTTAGGAACATGCAAGTTTTATTCTAACCAAAGAAGTTGCACTTGTTGTACTTTGAATGTAAGTTATTGACATATTTTTATTTCCTCTAAAACTGGAGACTGTTATCTCCTTTGCTGGTAGTACTTGTTGTTGAGTATCTCTGTATACTCACCAAATGTAAGAGCTTGATTTGGTTGTATAAATAAACTGAAAAATCAAAATAGGAGGGACCAGATATATATATATATATTAGTTAGTAAAATCAAAATAGAAGGGACCATACAAACAATAAAAGGGTAAAATTTCACCATACTGTGGCAGCAGCTAAAATATAAGGGACCACATTACCACTGTTCCATGTTGTACTATCCGTTAGAGTCATCTGTTAAACTCACTTGTCTTACTTCTAATATTATAAATTTTTTATAACTTTTAGGAGGAAAAGGAAAGAGTTATCATATGCATTGGTCGCTCCATTGTTTAAAAAAACAAAGAAAGAAGCTGCCAAGGAACTGAGAGTGAGCCAGTCAACGCTCGCGGTTTGGTGCAGGCGTAATAATATTCCACGGTGGCCTTATCGCTTAGTTAGCAGCATGGAAACCATGTTAAGTAATATTCAGGTAATATGTACCATAAATATAGAGACATGATTTGAAGTGCAACCTACCTTGAATTTTTGTTCTCTTTGGTTGACAAATTAAAATTATTTACTTCAATATTAGAGCACAAGATATAGGTGCAGGTTCTGAATATGCGAAAGAATGCCTTGAAACATTTTAATAGTATAACATTTTCATTTCGAAATTTACTGGAAAATTATCCAAGTCTGACCAGTTCTCAGTCTATTTTTTATTACAAGGACCGTTGGTCAATGCATTTCCTAATCAGATTGGACGGTACTGTACCATACTATGATACCTATAATACTAAGACTTTGTCTCTATTTTACTTTCCACGTGTCTTTATATTGTGTTGTAGGAATGTGGAATGGATGGCTTCTTGAAAGAGAAAGGATTGTCCTTCACCGTGAGCGAAATAGAAGATAAGAAGAGAAGCTTTGAAGCAAATCCTTCAGAACCATTAGACGACAGCGTCTTGCTCTTAAGGAGCCGTATGCATAGGGCGGCTGACTATAAAAGAAAGAAGGTGGTCAAGAAGGTGATCAAGGATAATAGTTGAAGGAAAAACTTTATATTATAATTAAGAGTAATGATTATGTTAGGGGTAATTGTTAGTATGTATGTGTCCCTCTTTTGTTAGTATATGTATGCGCCCCTCTTTTGTTGTTAGTATGATATGTAATCGTGTGGTGAAAACAAATTATTTACTGTGCTACCTTCAAAAGACCAAGTTAATCCCGTTTTCTTTCTTATATTTATGGCTGCGATTTGATTTTGGTTAGTGGTACTATGTTTGGTATTAGAGTGCGATTTCATTTACTCTTGCATTATGTTTTGATTTCTTAATTGAACAGTATGAAACATATGCCAATGAGGAAGTCAAGCAAGAAATCAAGCTCGGGTTAATACATGACTGTACAATACCATATTTTTTGCTACTAATATATGTCTGTGCTATATAGCACCTTTTTTTGTGATAGGATGTCTAATATAGTTTAATTTCTGATTTTTTTTCAATAACACCAGTTGCTAAGGGCAAGACCAAGAAAGCTTGGCCTAGGTAAAGTTTGTTCTCTTGATTTTCTTTTCAAATTTGATGTATTGAATTGAGATTAATGTTGTATAATATGCAGGGACTGCCTATGCTCATGGGCTGAAGAATGCCACAGGCGATTCTGTTGTCATCATGGATGCTGATCTTTCTCACCATGTAACATAAAGAGAATAAAAGTACTTTAAACCACTTCCAGGATTTGATTACTTAAAGCCCTGGTAAGCATAGACTTGTAAAAGGAAATTAAGACAAACTGAAACTAAAATTACATCTAACTACCCCTGTCCATCATTTCACAAATAAGGAGAAAAAATAAGGGGTTCCTTGTAAGTTTGCCATTTCCCATCTGACAGGTCATCCGCTTGGTACCAGCATCTTGAATTGGTGCCATCTTCACAATTTTAAAACCTGAACAGATATGCATGTTTACCAGTAATGCTCCTATAATATAAAGTAGTAAGTCGAAATGGCATCTGGTGTAACTGGGGATAAGTCACTAGATAGAAGAGGGAACCCAGCGGTAACGATCGGTGCAAAGATTGTGGCTTGACGGCAATAATTTTGCAAGTGACTATTCCAGATTTCAGCGGATGCATAGATCTTAGAATCATGTAAGAGCATAACCTTTATAATAATTTTTCATATATTTGAGATTTTTAGTTTTTTAATTTGGTGTGCTTCAACATGTAGACACTTGGAGAACAATCAATTGACTGGGGGTATACCTTCATCTCTTTCAAGCTTGCCTAATCTTCAAGAAGTGTTAGTTTTCTTTCAGGATTATTAATTGCTATTTTATTTACTTCTACTTTTTATCATGCAAGGATGTAATTACTTCTTATCTTCATATGCGTAGGTATGTTCAGAATAATATGCTCTCTGGAGTTGTGCCCCGATCACTTCTCAATAAAAATATTGTTTTCAAGTACATATTCTATCTCTGCACTTTTAAAAACCTTTATTTCCTGATAGGAAGCATACATTTTTCTAAATTTCCAAAGAGAAAAGAGAAGATAAAGTTAACATTTTCCTCTGCTAACAGCCTTTTTCATTTGTTAAATTTTAGTTATTCAGGAAATGTTTACTTAAGGGCGGAAAAGAATACAAAGAAGGACTTCGTAATTATTATTTGTTCTATGGTTGGAGTGGCTTTTCTTCTAGCAGCCCTATCCTGCTGCTGTTTCTTATCCCGTAAAAGAATCAAGTTTTTCTCAAAGGAAGGTAATTGATTGGATAAGCTGTTTCTTACCCTATTTTTGATAACTTCAGGTCTGACCCTGCAAACAGATAATAGAAACATAATATGCCTTGTGCATTAATCTTTCTCTGACATGGGCTACCCCTTGTGAACTGGAACTACATAATTTTGCACTTGAATTTTTTTTCTGGCATGGAGGCCTCCATTAGTCCATTGAATTTCAATTTTGCACTTGTGAACTGGTTTCCAATACCTTGCGCAATATGCTCACCTCCCCTGGTAAGCGGTAACTCGAACGCACTTCTCTTTCTTTCTTTCTCTGACAAAATTGAATTTCAATTTAACCTAATTTTTTTTTTACAAAATTAGAGAAGTTCTCTCATCCGACAATTGGTGATTTGGTTTAACTATACCTTGTGGATTGATTTGATTTCATTGATTTGGGGAAGTGTTAAGGGGTTCTTCTTTGATCCTTGCTTGTAAATGTGATTGTTTGAGTGAATCTCTTCTTGGTGATAGCTTCATTATTATTGAGCAATTGCTATCTTAATTTGCCCGTGTCGTGAATTTTTGAATTGTTGATCGATCGATTTCTATCAAGGCATGCTTCACTATTTTGGTTTTTGTTAGTAGCAATGTCATAACTCACAGTACTCTATTGTCTTACTGGGCAGGTCTAAACACTGAGGAGACTACAAGAGGTGCAAGATTGGATGCTTGTTGATATGGATATGATACCACTACAAAGTGTGCCCCCTAACACTGTTTCATTCCTCTCTGGTACAGTGGTACCAAGTGAGAATGCTGTGAGAATACTTGGTTTCTAGCCTTCAAAAGTTGACATTTTGAAAATAACGAGCACTGGTACAGTGCTTAGGCTGGTACACACTTGTTCACCATAAGATCAAAGTTTTTAATATGTTTAAGGACACCTAGAATTTCTGAAACTCATTGAACTTCAAGCTTATAGCCTTATGGTAATTTAGATGCCAAGAATTATGCTACCAAAATGATATAATATAATTTTCATCATCATTATCATCAAAACATGACTTGTGTAAAGAACTGAGACAAAAATGGCCTGAAATGCCCTCTGCAAAAAAAAATAATAGTAAAGATAGGGACCTAACTGTAAAAAAAACCTTGCCATGGCCACTGATTGTGATTTTGGTTCATGTATTCTCAAAAATTAAATAAAAATAAGTTGTTTCTATTGATCTTTTCATTTCTGCATTTTCTGTATTTGCAGATGTAGGTTTTCTTACCTACGTATATATATATCCAAATTGCCTTTTATACAAGGTGAGAGTATGACCAAATTACTGGTAAATTTTGCAAGGAAAGGCTTTCAAATTGCTAAAGCAAAGTTGAGGAGAAGGAACATTCAAAAAGTTGTAAATTAATTTATACAAAATTCAAAACAGTACGTTCAAAAATGCCAAAACTGCCCCCCCAAAAAAATCTTAGTACCAACTGTGGTACCAGCACCCATTGAGAAAAAAAAAAAAACATTCTACAAGTTATTCACCCCAAACTCTTCATCAACATACACCACTTAGCAGTTCTTTGACTAAAGCATCGCATCGAGCAGTATTCCATCTACAAGTTTGTCAGACAGCAGTGTCTTCTTTCTGAAGAATGTTTCGTTTCATTACTTCCATATGGACTAGCATGTACACACAAACAATACTGGTACAAACTTCCTCTATGCTGCATTAGAGACTTCTTCCACCGATTTATGCAAAGTTGCCTCTATTGTTTGTTCCTGCTTGACTATTCTACGACCCATCTTAGCCTCAACCCCTTGCCAAACTCTCTGTGCATACGACATGTAAACATTAGATGCATTGTTGATTCTGTAGTTGATGTCTGACACATGACACAACTAATTGTGCATCCAATCTTTCTTTTTACCAAAACATCTTGGTTTTACCATTTTATCATGATATTATTTAATTTGTTAAATATTAAATTAAATAGTTCATTCATTGGAATTCCATTTATTGGAATATAATTCCCTATAGCATTTTATATGTAGTTGCATCGAAATCTGATTGATATTATGCACTATAATAATTAATCAATTAATTTAATTTGTTTTACTAAGGTCTTTTCCAGTTATGGCAAAATAGAATATCGTTTGCATTATTTTGATATCATCATTATATAGTTCAGATTAATTAATTTAGTTATTTCCATCATCTTCTATAACATCAGATGCAATTATAAATAAATAAATTTCAAAATTTAACTTATCACTGTAACTCATAAAATTAAAGACATATTCTTAAGCCATTCTTCATGCAAAACTATTTGTGGTGACATTGTAAGTTTATAATCTAAAAATTAGTGAACAAATATTTGATAACTAAAATTTTTGTTTTCCCGTTGCTGAATGTTTGGATGAGTTATTATCTGCAAATACAAGGGCCTCCTTGCAAATTTTCTTGCCATTGTTACTGACAGAAACTTTGGATCACACATTCTCAAACAATTGCTAATATATATTCATTCTTGTACCAGCAGAAATGAAACTATTTGTACAAACTTAGTTGAATCATTACCAACAGAAATTTTGCAAGTAATGAAACTCATCCACAAACTATTACACAAACATAAAACAAATAATTAAGTAATAAAACAAAGTACTCTGTATATCATCAAAAATTATTTTATTCATTTTATTCCCCGTTGCAAAGCACGGGCACTTAACTAGTATTAGCAATTGACACATCAGATTAGCAATTTAAAAACAATTACCATTGTAGATGCTCTCAGCGTGAGATAAGCAGCGGTGGGGTTCCGCTGTCAGCGAGAGAGAAGGGTAGAAGGAAATCTCAAAACGAAGAGAAGGGAGGTGCTGCGTAATCAGAAAAGGAAAGAGGCGGACCCGAACCCATCCTCCAATTTGGTTAAGGCCCCCATTTTGATAAAAGGATCTGGCAACTTTAAGATTCGTGCAAAATGTATTTGTAACGGTTTAATTTATTTGAAAACCAAATGGAGTTCTAAGTTATAATCTCAATTAAGCCTAGTCATATAGTTTCGATGGTATTTTGGTTTTCATAAATTTTCTTACGAATCTTCAATTGTTCTTAATTAATTTATAATTTCTTTATTATCTGTTTATTTAATAATTATATTTAAAATAGTTGTTGATACGATCGCGTTAACTCGAAATTTGTATTTACAATTATTTGACTAATTTTAAATAGATTCAATATATAATTTAGCTTAATCTATTTAATTTGACAAATTCTATTTATTTAATTAATTTCTGGACTTGTTGAAATTAATATTTTTAGAGATAAACATGCCTAGGTTAATAATCCAATTTACTAGTCAATTACATAGAACGATTCGTTTAGTTAATTATTTAATCCCTTCGTTTTAAATTATCTAATTAACCTAAGTTTTAATTAGTTGCAAATCTCGATCATTAGACTAATTAATTAAGTTTTAAATTTACGGGTTATAACAGACACAGTCATTTCTATCGGATATAAAGTTTGTTCACTGCACAATGCACTCTTTCTCTTAATGCACACTTGTATACAATGTCAATGTAAATTTTTGAAATTTTCGAATTTATTTAATACAAAATCAAACAATAAAAAAAATTATAAGTTATTTTACTGCATTCATTTTCTATTATGTTTTTACTGCTTAACTTAATACTAAATAAATTTCAAATTTTCAAAATTCTACATGAAATGCATCACTGGTGAAGTAAATCGGTTTCAACGGTTTAAATTTGTATGCTCACCAAAATCTCTTATGAGCATAGCACACGCCAAAATCTGCCTTATTTTGATTGTATGCATTTTTTTTATGTTTGTTTACATGTAGAAGTCTAACTTTATTTAGATATGTACTCGGCACAAATTTATTTAGTCTGCCTTCTCTTGGTCTTGATTTATTTCCATTTTTAAAATGTCATTTAAAGAATTTATGAATTGATTCTCTCACTGTAAGGAATGTATTTACCCAATGCTGCTATTGTAATAATTGGTATTCACCATTTATGCTTCCTTAATAGTAATGATGAACTTAACGCTAGAATTAAAGCAGTGTTTAGCAGTTTTAGCAGTAAAGTATGTCATCTCATTTGTTTTTGACAAACCAATGAAATTATGTGCAACAAACAAAAAATTGAAGAAAAATCTGTCAATATTAGAAGAACATATTTTTTATAGCCACAATTGTTAAAACTGAAAATCATTTCAAAAATCACTATGGTTCAGGATCAATTTTTTAAATTCATTAAGAATTATACTGAAAAGCCAGACAATCAAAGCCATGTCTTCGTTTCTTTTCATTTTTTTTATATCATTTAAGGAATATTATGAGCAAAGTTAGGGTGTGATGTGCTCACCAAGAAGGATTGGTGAGCACAACTCCAAAAGTCTATCGTATTGGCTTCAAACGACGAATCCAAACTGATAAAATACATCTATTTAATGAGTGATGCATGTATATGCAAAATTTTGAAATTTTGAAATTCATTTAGTACAAGGTCAACGGTCAAAATAATAATGAAAAATAAATACATAAAATAACTTATTAAATGTTTATTTTTTTACCGCTTGACTTTGTATTAAATGAATTCGAAACTTAAAAAAAAAATCATATGCATGCATCACTCATGGTGAGCACAACACACCCTTACTTTGCTCACTTATTAAATGTTCATTTGAATTTGTCGTTTGAAAATAATCCAATAGACTTTTGAAGTTATGCTCACCAACTCCTCTTGGTGAGCACATCACACCCTAGCTTTGCTCGAATATCATTATCATTTAATGATTTTATTTAAGTAGACATAAATTATAGGAAGAGGATGATAACCCTTATAATAATAACAGAAATAATAATATGACAACAACAAACAATACAACTTATTTTGATGATTTTTTTCTCTTGTTTACCCCTTTAAGCAACATAACAAAAAAAACTATTATGTACCAGTAAAAGAAAAGCTCATAGGTATGTCATTAAAGAATGGGTGTTACATTTGTATGAGAATATGTTAGTATATTTTTTTATTGTTAAATAATTATTCTTTTCATTGGTCTATTATTTATGAAAATATGTTATTTTGTATGAGAATTTTTTTATTCTATTAATAGCAACGCACGGCTCCGATACTAGTATCAAATTGAACATTCAAATTAAGAAGTGCAAATAAACTATTAAAAATGTTCACATCCTACTGCCTAGCTTACAGAACAAGTTATTTTGAATATAACAAAAATGGTTATTTTTTACTTGATTCTTCATAAATGGGTCCATGTTGCTTCTTTTGCTCTGTTCAACCGACACCTGCATAATCAAGATATCAAATTGCACGAGTAAACATCCTATCATTCATTAATAAGAACAATATACATTTCTGCCCCTGAAGTACTTATTCATCACAAAAACACCTGTGAGCATCATCGTTAATTTTGACAAACATGAAAATCCCTGATATCCTCCCACATCCATTTTCATCAAAGAGGGTTTCTAACTACACTTGAGAGTAGGTCCGATGGGCATCGGACATCGGATCGGACCTACTCTGGTTCGACGGGTTTAATCACCATCGATTGGCTTTAAGATTCGTGTGGAACGCTTTAAATTTTGTGCACAGCTATTTAAATTTTCGTGTTCACAAATCTTAAATTAAATCGGACGGCCATCATGCTCGTTGAACCTAAAAGTAGGTCCGATGGGCATCGGACCTACTCCATTCTCTTCTAACTATAGCTAGCATAGAGCAAGGCTCGCTCAGACAACATTTTAATCCTTCACTATTATGTTATCATGCCATAGAAAATCCTAACACCGCAATAATTACCCTTCACGTGACTCGCTCCAGGCTTGCCAAGCCAAGAATTTAACCCATTTCAGCCAGGCTCAAGTTAATACCTAATTCTCGCATTACAAGTTTGCTAATAGGTATATACTTAAAAATAAGAAAAAATATCTAAAAACTGAATGGTTAATACTTGAACCGTGGAAAAATCATTTCTAATGACCCGATACTTCCAACATATACACCTAGGAATACAACATTTTATACTTCATAAGGATACATGTGATAACATTTTGTTTTCTTCTCCAGCTTGTTTTATTTAAACAGCTCAAGTTCACACTATGCATAACTCTGCATAAGCTGGGTGAAAGGAACTAGCTCTGGTTTTATTGATAAAACAATCAAATAAAGGATACATGTGATGTTTGTCATATCCATAAAGGCATGCAGGTTACTATGAACAACACTTAGTACCTTGACACATTACAAATTATCTATTTTTTAGCCACCAAACATATATGTTAATACCTCGAGTAGTCCCTGATTCACTCATGAAACCCACTAAAACACAAATGAATATAAAATAAACTACAGAAAGAAACAATTATGCCAGCTGTATTTGTAATATCTAATTTGTACTGAAGAAGTTCAAATGTCACGTAACTGCATCTGACAAAAAGAATATAATAGAAGTACAAGAAAGACTGACGTGAAACAAAAACTGCATTGACATATCTAGAGCTCAAACTCCTCTTCACGAAGCGCCAGCTCAGCAGCCTCCTCCTCGTCTTCATCAAGCATAAAGTACTGATTCCTCTCAACAGGCCTGAACATGTAAAACATGTAGAGGTAGAATGCAAGTGTGACTGCCTCCTCAGCTGCCACGCTGACCCACCGGTACTTGTATGATGCTATTGTCTTCAGAGCATATACTATTATGCGTGTGAAGTAGAGGTATCCAATCACTACCATGTAGAACTGGCGGAATAGGGTCAGCTTTGCAAGATTTCGGGCTGCCTTACCATCGGTTTTTGAGGTCTCGCGAAGGGTTCTGATTGACCACACAATGGGGAAGAGCACCGCACAGCAGCATGCCACATCAACAAGGAGGAATATCTAGTTGTTGACAACAATAATATACGAGTACAAAACAAATTGAATCCATCAATGATATAACTCATCTAGTGGAAAAGGAATTATGATTAACAGTAGTACAGTAAGTCATGCTATGTAACTATTAGTTGGTACCAAACATCACATCAGTAACAATAAAATGTTTTAAGAGTATAAGCCAGACTGATACAGATCCAGAGTTATTAAACTAGTCTCAAAAAACAGGACTGGTTTTTGGTAGCTCAGTAGACAACAAAGGATATACCCAGTAATACAAAACTAAGATAGCCTTTGATTGCTCAAATTTTCCTTATTTTAGGTAAGTTCTGAACCCAATTAACCTCAGAGGATCAGACTATCCAGTAAGAAACCAGTTTGCCAACAAACAACACAGGCAAGGCACCTATACCAACTTCTCAATACCTGGTTCCATGTGACATAATTCATGATGAAGGGGCCTGTTTCGCCAATCACCGCAGAAGCAATATTTGCCACAACTTGGAGCGGGATAACCACCATAAGCACCTTCTTCTCCTTATCCTGTAAAAAGGGCTTGAGAAAAGACCATCCTGTCCCTATGAGCACTATAACGGCAAACAAGAGAACACCCTTGAGGAGCTGGAAGAGGTAGAAGGCAACATCCCAGCCATGGGCCAACCCAGTGACCCGTATGTAGTGCTGGTCTTCAGTGGCTGAGAGGAGATAGAGGGATCGAACTAGTAGTAGACCCGACATGAGGTGGTGGATGCGGTGAGCAGTGTGGCGGTTCTGGATCAGAGAGATGTACAGCCATGCAGCTAGGAAAATGAAGTACGCAATTGCCGAGACAGTGTAGATGGACGGTACAGCCCATTGACCCACTGACAGGTAGTTCCTGATGGAATAAGATGTTGAGCTCATTCGCACCAATAACTTTTTACTGTAACATACACCTAATACTGTGCCAGTCTGCTCTATTTTTCATGTGCAGTTTGGTACTTAATTAGACACCAAGTAACCAAAAAAAAAAAAACTAAGCCCAGCGAAAAGGTTGAGGTGGTTTTAGTGAAAACTAGTAGAAAGTTATGGTAAAAAAGAGGCTAGGCATTTGGCCAACTAGAAAAATCTTCGCTTATCAGGTAATTGTCTAGTTCCCAGAGTTAATATTCAAATTTCGATTCAAATTTAAGGTTCAGATCTACTCAAAGCACCTCCTTCAGTTGCAAAGAAGTGATGAAAAAAAAGGCAACAAATTTTCCTTACTAGAATTTTTATGCTTAGTTCATTAAGAAAGTGAAGAAAACCTAGGACAATAATGTATAGCAATATTAACTAATCCACATGCCAAACAAATATTTTGTGCTCAAGTTCCTATATTCCTAGACTATCATTAAATTGCTAATTAATCTCTAAAACAAAAAAAAATTGAGATTTTTTTCAAGCAAGTAAGAAAACCTTCATACTTTGTACCATCTGGATCGATATTAAACATCTCCGTGTGCACCTTCATCGAGACGGTCGTGTCCGCCGCGCAGCTCGCAAAGAATAGACTATACTCATCAGGATGTGTAACTGGAAAGGACTTATTGAAAGTCCCAGCCGCTGTGAGCTCAGTAAAAGTAAACAAAAGCTTCACATAAGGACTGTACAGCACGCAGCTAGGGTTCGTGGTCGGGAAGTTCTCAGGCGAAGCATTGTTCTGAGATTCATAGATCGCCTGAAAGAGAGATTCGTCGGATAAGAGAAAGAAACCCAGCAGAGAAGGATCCGCGGAAGCAAAAGAGGCATCTGATAAGGCGATCGAGACTGTCCCACGATGATTGAATCCGAATTTCTCGAAGAGGATGGAGCTACGCGAGTCGCTATTGAAATTGAGGTTCTTTATCTCGGCGCGTGACAACGGGAGGAGCACAAAAAGGAGAAGAAAGGGGAGAGCGAAGCTCTTGAGCTTGGCCATGGCGATTTGGATCTAGAGAGAGACAGAGAGAGATTCAACTGGTAAAAGAAAGAATGAATATAGGGGCAGAACGCAGTCGGGTAGACTTTTGGTTGTTAACTTGTTACGCGGGATGAAAAGAAAAATAAGTAATGCTTGCTCTAGAAGCACAAGATTAGTCATAGTTTTAACCTGGGACCCAGTTACCCAGCAATAATTTCCTTTAGATTAAATGTAATAAATTGACTGCACCTGGTATATGATTTAAGAGTTTTTATTACACTTCTCTGATCGCACGTCTGGTTTGCATCGTTTTCGTGCTGACTGATTTAATCATGCACCGGGTCTAATTATGGTAAATGCTTTAGTCGCCTTGACTGAGTCTGACCCTCACTAGTCTTCGTCTCCTTCGATGGTGGTGGAAAAGAATAACCGGTTTGACTGAGCCTCGAAACAGGGGTAAAGATTTTAACAGAGTAGTTTTGCCTTCATACAGCGTACGAACTATAGAATAAAACAGCAATTATTATGGTTCATGCGCTGTATGAAGCCAAATTACTCTGTTAATACCACGGAGTGGATTGTTTCGACGTAGCTTTCACCCTGACGAATTTCTGGATCCGTATCCTCCCAGTTACCTGACTGCTTAAATTGAAACGGACGGCTCAGATTAATTCTATCTAGACCAAACTCAATCCGGTGCCTATGGAGACTGTAGGGGCATGTTTTGAGATTCGTGCCATCCGATCATAATTTAGTTGAGTCAGGTAACCTGAGGTGATGTGAATTCAGAATTTGTATCACCCCGTACCGTAGATGAAATTAAATAAAATTAGTGAATCCGGACCGTTCTTTTAACCTGATACGAATCTTAAAAAAAGACCTCTACCTCTTCGATAGATACCAAATTGATTTTAGTTCGGTGAAAGTAATGTAAGTCCCATTTTACGGTACCGGAGAGGATGCTTGTTCTCACTTGACTGGGGCTGTAAATGAGCCGAGTTTGAGCGAGTTACCTCCAACTCGAACTCAGCTCATTAAATAAATGAGCGAGTCAACTCGAGTTGGAATGGTAATAACGAGTTGTAGAGCCAACTCGAACTCAGCTCGTTATCAACTTGAGTTGGCTCACAACTTGTTTATAACTCGTTTAACCAGTTAATTATATACTACTAGTAAAAGAATTTATCAGTATCTAGCAATTTTTCATACAACAATAATACATAAGCACCAATAATTTTTCATACATCAACTTAGTACATGAGCACCAGCAATTTTTCATACGGTAGCTTAACAAAAACAATTTCTGAAATTTATTATGACCAAAGCTATGTAACTCGAGTTATAAATGAGCGAGTTGGGATAAGCTCAAACTCAGCTCATTTATTAAATGAGTCAGCCAACTCGAGTTGGAACTGACTCAATTTGTAAATGAGCGAGTTATAAGTTTGAGCAATTTTGCCCGGCCCTACCTGACCCAATGGACAATGGTCCGAAATGAGAAAATCAGTAATTCTAACTAATGGCCTAGTTAACGGGCCTGTTATCAGGCTTAAAAAATTAAGACATTTGTTGGCGGAGTTTATATTTAAAGGGCTGTTGCTTGCAGTAGGGATTGGCGTTGGTGTATTAAATGCTGGATTGAATGCAGCAGGGAATAGTCTTTGTACCTTACGGGCCAGGCTGTATCATAATTAAGCGTGTGGGGGCAACTAACGCTGCCTTTGACAAGTCAACGCTTGCGAGGAATCAAAGAGCATCTGAGCATAATCCGTTCTAGAACAATTTGAGTTGAGCACGTGCCTTGGTTCAGTCTAGATCTTGTGTGCTCGGATATTCCGAGCCTATTTATGTAGTCACCAACGACCAATCATTATAGTCATAGTAACAATATACGCGAATAATTTGCATTTTTTTCATTTTTTTACGTTTCTGAACCGAACTCCGAATAAAATGCAAAAAAAACATATAATACGTTTTATTCGCGAATAAAACGCGAATCACAAATTATGCGCGAGAAATAATTTTTTTAATTTTTTTGGGGCCTTTTTTTGGGTTTTTTTTCTTCCTTGTTGTACCGAATCATTTCCGAATTATACCCGAATCATGAATTTTTGACTCTGCCGAACCAAATCCAAACTATTCGTTTGTCACTATGATTATAGTCTGTCAAATTTGTATTAAAGAATTTAATCATTTTTTTCAAAAATATTTGAGGAAATAGTATTTTAATTCATTAATACATTATTATATGTTCATATAAAATAATACTTGTTCGTATTTTGTTACAATATTCTACAAGAACATAAGTTTCAATTAAAGGACAATTTTCCAATTAAATGATGATTAAATATCATATCATGAGCAGCATAATATTAGATGTCTAGTTATATGATTCTTTCTAAAAAAATCTCTTCTTTTTAGTAGCATATAAACTTATAAATTACTAGTATCAAGTTGGATGAAATTGAAAGAAATAGAATCTAACATATAGTTATTTTTCTGATAAAAGTACGCAAATAATTAAAACATTTATAATAATTTTTCAGAAATATTAGTAGATTCACTTCTAAAATATTCATAGATTGTGTATATTATTGAATCTCATCAAGCTATTTTTAAGCACTTGAGAGTAGGTCCGATGGGTTTAATCACCGTCGATTTGCTTTAAGATTCGTGCAGAACGCTTTAAACTTCGTGAGTGTCTGTTTCAATTTTCGTGCGCACAAATTTTAAATTAGATCGGACGGTCATCATGCTCGTTGAACCTAAAAGTAGGTCCGATGGGCATCGGACCTACTTCGTTCTCATTTTTAAGACATGTATTATATAGAAACTCGTATCATTGTAGTCGATTGTAAAAGTTTATGCCTCTAATTCTTAATTCGTAAACATAAAAACTTGATTCTGATTATGCTGATTGATAAATGAAAAAAAATATTTTTTCATCACTAGAACTATCCAAATAACACTACATAATCTAAAAAAAATTGCGTTAAAAGTAGTACAAAAATCTAAATAAAAAAATATAAATAGCATCTTATGATTAGAAATTCATTACTAACCATATTAAATTGAAACTATTGAAATATTGAGCTTTCTCTACATTAATATTTTTGTGTTTGATTAAGAAAAAAAGGAAGCAAGTAGGTAGTTGTCTTTGTCGCTTTGATTACTCAATTTATGTTTATTTATTTTGGTACTTGATCGTGCTTGGTAGTAGAGATATTTAAAAAGTAAGAGAAAAGAACGTGGCTTCATTGATAAAGAAAAAAAAATATTTCTGCCAACCGTGTTCTGTCCTTGTGAGCATAGTAACATGGTTCGCGATTTATTCGCGAATTATTCGAGTTTTATTCAGATTTTTGACGTTTTCGAACTGAACACCGAATAAAACGCAAAAAAAAAAACGTATCATACATTTTATTCGCGAATAAAACGCGAATATTTTTTTTGGGGGGGGGTTTGTTTTTTTTTTTTTTTGCTTTCTTGTAGTACCGAATCATTCTCGAATTATATCTGAATTATTTTCAAATCACGATTTTTTTATCCCACCGAATCAAATCCGAACTATTCATTTGTCACTATGCTCATGAGTCATGAGTAAGAGTGACGGGTGAATTCATGCAAAATGAAAGAAAAGACGTAACCAATAGCTACTCAGCGCAACAGAAGATCCGACACGAGTATGACAGCATCAACCAATTTCTTGCACTGATGAGCTGATATTTCCCGAGTATGCAAATACCACACGTCCAGACCTTCCTGAGAATTCATATTTCCTAAAGTAACTCAAATTTTGTGTTTCGATTCGAACCGTCAGATCTTCTTTGAGACGAATATTGATGTATATGTACGTTCGAAATCTAAAATCAAAATTGGATTTACTTGAGAGGTCCTGACTCGAGCACTGAAATCTTAAAGAACGAGAAAAACCAAGACACTTCCTTCAAGGTAAAGTTACCGCTAGGTTCCTTTTCTGAGTTTCTCTCACCGCTCGAAATCGGGTCTAACTGTTACAGTCACCGTTTTTAATTATTTAATTTTCCTACTTAGTAGAACTTAATCTTGAAAATACCCAAACTACCCCAACCTAAGGCAACCACCTACCCCACATAACAAGTAACAAGCATCCGGCTTTGTCTTTCGAGTAACGGGTCTAACTAATTGTTTTCTTGAAGAGGTAATGCCGTAAATAATTCAAAGAGAGAGGGTATCTTATAAATTGAAGGCAGTAGATCAATCATCAATTACGTATAAATTCTTGAGGCGCGACAAATTATCATATCTTAATCTTCGACCTAAATTCAATTCCTCGACGATATCGACATTGATATGAGAAGAAAAAGTAGAGAAATCTTGAAGAGAGATTGGATTTTATAGTCTTGCGTACTTTGGTGAGTTCATTGTTTAATTGGTTTCTTTAGCTGTCTTTGGTAGTTCTCGTTGATTGAAATTTGGGTGCAATGATATAGTCCATTTTTCAGAACGAATGCAATCGCAAAATGGCCTATATGCTCACCAGAAAGAATCGTGTTGAAATCGAGCCTTTGGTGGGATTTCGGTAGATTCATTTGGTAATTTGCAGATAAGCAAGAATTTTGTTGATTTAGCTTATAGTGTGCCTCCCTTTGAGTCAGTGTAGTGAAATTCTTGATTCCCATTCTTTACGAACTTTTTGAACTTTTTAGTAGTGATCTTGGAAGTCTTTATTCATATAATTTCCAATTTCTTGATTGTTTATTTGTACATCTGACCTATAAATTTAGCCTACAATTGCATAATACCTAAACTTCTTCCTTTCCTCGCACATTTCAGTGAATTCTGTAACCAGTCCTGAAAGATAAAAAATTAATCTTTCAAGCCTAAGGTTGTCAATTAAACTTTTATCGAACTATTTCAGAAATCGACATGAATGTGGTGGGAAAAGTCGGTAGTTTAATATCACAAGGAGTGTACTCTGTTGCAACCCCATTCCATCCTTTCGGTGGGGCTGTAGATGTTGTTGTGGTACAGCAAGAGGATGGTACCTATCGAAGCACGCCATGGTACGTCAGATTTGGTAAATTCCAGGGTGTACTAAAAGGTGCCGAAAAGGTAGTCACAATCTCAGTAAATGGTGTAGAAGCCCCCTTTCACATGTACCTTGATAACTCAGGTCAAGCCTATTTCATGCGAGAGGTTGTACCGGGACCGGAATCCATCGGTGAGCCCGAACCCGAATTTTTTCATACCAATTCGATCCAAGAAGGCAGGGGTGAAGAGTCTTCTAGGTTTCAGGAGGAGATGGAAGAAACCATGAAAGAATCAAACCAAACAGATCCATCTGACCTGAATCAAGAGGGAAGTGATGAGCACTCTTACGGTTTCCAACCGGGTCAATCCAGTTCATCAGCTTACCAATACGGGAGCCTAGAGGAGGTTGAGGAAAGGGTGAAAGAATCTAATGGGTCTAATTCTGAAGTGGTCTTGATTAGTATAGACGGGCATGTTTTAACTGCACCAATAAATTATGTAGAAGAAACAACCGAGAATTTAGAGCTTAATCACCCCCAGTTCCATCTGGGGCCCGGTGAGAGCACCAGTGGTGACTTTGGTGGTAACTCTGATGTGTGGGAACATGGAATTTTTGAATTGGATGTTACTGGAAACAAAACAGTAGATGTGAAAGAAGGCTGCCAAGTCATTGTTGATGAGGTAATTGATGCACCACAAAAGACTGGTTTGAATTTGGATAAAATCGAGCAGTTTAAGAGTTGCGTCGATCTGTCAGCTGAAATGGAAGGTGCTGATTCGGAAGATGAAAGTTCTCCAGTTATGGATGATGCGAAAGTAAAATCTGAAGAAATAAAAAAAATCTCTACTTCTGTGCCCGGTGCTGATTTGGGAGATGAAAGTTCTCCAATTATGGATGATGATGAAGTAAAATCTGAAGAAATGAAAAACCTCTCTAGTTCTGAGCCCCGTAAGGATTCATCCGGGCACTCTCATGAAAAGAAAAATGTTGAGATTAAGCAAGAAATTGATGGTTTGGGTGTTGACTCGGTTGTTAAGGAACCTGACACTGTGACTGTAGAAAGTAGATCACTGGAGAATCCAGAGACTGAGGTGACTGGAGAGAATCCAGTAAATGAGGTGACCGGAAAGAATCTGGAGACTGAGTTGATTGGAGAGAATCCAGATACTGATGAAAAGAAAGATGTTGAGCCCCATAAGGATTCATCTGTGCACTCTCATGAAAAGAAAGATGTTGAGATTAAGCAAGAAATTGATGGTTCGGGTGTTGACTCGGTTGTTAAGGAACCTGACACCATGACTGTAGAAAGTAGATCACTGGAGAATCCAGAGACTGAGGTAACTGGAGAAAAACCAGTAAACGAGGTGACTGGAAAGGAGACTGAGTTGACTGGAGAGAACTCAGATACTGTGGTGACTCAAGAAGAAGATCAGTGCCTTTCAGTTAACACAGGTAATGATGAGACTGAAAATTCAGAAAGTGTTCTTGCAGCAAGTACCGGAAATGAAGAGGAACTCGATCAGACAAGACATACTGAGTCGCCGAAATTTTCTGGTTTAGGTAACTTATATTCTTTTTCCCTTTTGGTACTTCTAAATCTAGTTTCTTGCTGTCACAAATAACTCCATTCAGTCCTAACTGTTCTTTTAAGGTTAGTTGGCTTTTCTGCCACTAACAGTTGTATTGATAGGAAAAAGAGTATTTACAAAGTCCTAGCTCTAGTTACAATTCTTACGCCAGTTCTAACTGTTATATTGTTTGAAATGTTTTTTTTCTATATACAACAGGCTGTGAGATTTCAATTTGTGGGAACATGCTACGACCCGGCATGGGTCGAACATCAGCAGAAGAAATCTTTGAGACTCACCGCATTTCTGAAGTGGAATTCAGATCATCTGGGCCGTCAATTATAAAAAACTCTAATCTGATCGTCAAAATAGATGATAATTACTTCCCGTGGAACAAGGCAGCCCACATTGTCCTCGGGAGAGCAGTGTTTGGCCCAAAATTCTCACTTGAATTGAAAGATGCAATCCCTGTAGAAGAAAAAGAGGATACAATTGGAATTTCGCCTTCTGTCAGTAGGCGCTGGCGGCTCTGGTCGAACCCTTTTAGGATGTCGCGATCACTTCAGCGTACTGATAGCACGTCTTCAGCTGATGATCTTTTTCTCGACTCAGAGTCTTTTTTTCAGAGCCCAACTGACGACCAGGCATCTGAGTTTGGTAGTGGTATTGGTACTAGTAGTAATAATAAAAATGATAATAGTGGTGGCTTAACTCCAAGGAAACAATTTGTGAGAACAAATACCCCGACGAATGAGCAGATAGCATCACTGAATTTGAAGGAGGGACAGAATTTGGTGGCTTTTAGCTTTTCCACTAGAGTGCTGGGAAAACAAGAGGTCTTTTTCAATTGATAATCCTGTTATTAAAAGATTAATCAAGTGTAGATTTGGGGTTTAAGTATTAATTTTTTGCTGTGCCAGGTTGATGCACACATATACTTGTGGAAATGGAATGCTCGCATAGTCATTTCTGATGTTGATGGAACTATTACCAAGTAAGTGATTTAATTCTATTTTATGATTGTAACTGCATCAGATGCTCTTTGTTAGTGATACACTTTAAGCTCGAGTTTTGAATTTTGATAATTTAGGTCAGATGTTCTTGGTCAGTTCATGCCTCTTGTTGGGAAAGATTGGACGCAATCCGGAGTTGCAAGGCTATTTTCAGCAATAAAAGTAAGGGAGATAACTTCCTTTATGATTGTTTTGTCTTTAATTGATTTTCATTTTTCTTTTCTTTTTTTGAAAAGAGTGGTACATAACAATACCACCTGTTTCATTAAAGAGAACAAGACATTTTTAGATTGTATTCTACCCTTGTAGTATTTTTATTCTATGAAGCTGGATAGTAACTTCTAATATTTATCTGCTTTAGGAAAATGGGTATCAGCTCCTATTTCTGAGTGCTAGAGCTATAGTTCAGGCGTACCTCACCAGAAATTTTCTTCTCAATCTCAAACAGGTGCATAATGTGTCTTTGCTCTGATTAAATGGAATTGAGAACTACTCAGGTTTAACCCAGAATTTGCTCTTTTGTCTTTTATTTTATAGGATGGGAAAGCACTGCCTAGTGGACCTGTTGTAATATCTCCTGATGGCTTGTTCCCTTCTCTCTACCGAGAAGGTATCTTGTTAATTATTAAAGTTTTTAACCCTGGATTGTCTTGTATTTTTATTCTTGTTTCAAAAATTTGTAAATTTCTACACAGCTCATCATTTCATTTTTTTCCCCCTTTTTTCTTGTATGAGCAGTTATACGCAGAGCTCCTCATGAGTTCAAAATTGCATGTTTAGAGGTAATATATCACACATTTTTTCAAACTATGATTTTTATTTGTAGCTGCAGTGACAGACATTTGTGAAGATATAAAGATTCTTGTGCAATTCCTATTTTGTCATCTCATCGATCTATTTCGTTTTTATAGAAATATTACAAATATTGATTTCTCTTCTTTTGGTATATCATTGGTTTGAACAGGATATAAAAGCACTTTTCCCGTCAGATTACAACCCTTTTTATGCTGGTTTTGGCAACAGAGACACCGATGAGCTCAGCTATAGAAAGATCGGCATCCCCAAAGGGAAAATTTTTATCATCAACCCAAAGGTATTCTGATTCAAGCTCTCCTTTTTTTTGGGTGATGTAATAATTAGTTAAAATTAGAATAACATTGTTAATATAAACTAACAGGGGGAAGTGGCCATAAATAATTTGACTGACGTGAAATCTTATACCTCATTGCACACGCTGGTCAATGACATGTTTCCTCCCACTTCTTTGGTTGAGCAGGTAGGACTTATCCTTTCACTAAATCTATGTAAAAAATATCTTGTACCATTTGGAGTGAAAAGAAAAAGGTGGAAAAGACACATTACTTTGCAACAGTTTATCTTGTTTTACACATGATATTTCGGAATATATACCACCACCTGTACCAGCTGGTATCAATATAAATCATTTCTTTGGAGTTCTGTTTTTTGTTTTTGTCTTTTCTGATATTGATGTACTGTCTGTGTTTTTGTATTATTTTGGGTGTTCATGGATTTCTTGTGTTAATGAGGATTTATTTCTAATTTCTGGCCTTTATCAATGGAGTTATAGTATGTGCCACCTGGGGTAGTGTCCGGTGCTGTTTGTGGTTTCCAACACAAGGTTGTTGTATTAAGTGTTTTGCTAATATGCAATGCAGGAAGATTTTAATGCATGGAATTATTGGAAGACGCCACTTCCAAGCATAGACTGAAAATTTTGAGTCGTGCCAGCTTAATTACTTCAATCCTATTTTAAAAGAGATTAGAAGAGCTAATTAGGTCGAACTAATTGGCACAATGACAGAAGCTCTATTTTTTTTTTTTTCTCTCCCCTTCATTCCTTGATTTCTTTCCTGTATTTCCTTTGTTAGAAGCATTAATTAGGTCGAACCAGTTGACACTTAGATGAATAATTCTTTGGTAGCTCTGTGATATGATTACCTTGTATATTTCTCATTCACATGACTCTTTGTAAAGCAAAGTTTAACTAGTCATGTGACTCTAATCTTTTTCCTCCGATCCTTTCAATAAATAATGTTGGAGGAGTACATTTGTTTAATTAATTATACATGCACCTAAAGGTAGGTGTAGCATTATAGATTGCAAATTTTTAATATACAGAAACAGGAGAAGCGTGACAGTACAAAAAGAGAGCAGCGCCGTACTTTTTTTGATATTTTGTTTAGGTTACTTTTAGGAACAGCTTGACGCTATTTAGGTTTGTGCTTAGGCAAAAGAAGTGCCTCGAGCTTGCAATTTGTATTCTCTTTTGGTAGCCTCTATTTCTTTTGCCACCACCTTTTGTCTCTAGTTACTTGTGGTTTGGTCTATTTGTTAGGCGCGCAGGCATTACGCGGTGAAAATGGTGATAATTAACTACTTATTTGTAGACTAGTAAACAAAGTAACAAACATGTTGGAGTCCAGCTAGTATGACATCGGTGTCATATGCCACTAATTTCAAAATTGATTGAACAGACTTTAAACGGCTAATTTAAACCGTTCAAACCGATTACTTTATGAGTGATGCGTTTACATGTAAGTTTTTTTATATTTTTGAGTTATTTTAGTATCAAATCAAGCAGTAAAAAATGTTGAAAAATAAATGTATTAAAATTAACTTAAAAACTCGCACATTTGACTGCTTGACTTAATGCTAAATAAATTCGAAAAATTATAAATTTTGTATGTAAACGCACAACTAATGAAGTAGATCGGTTTAAACGGTTTGGATTCACTGTTTGAAATCGATTTGATAGGTTTTGGAGTTGGTGTTATATAGGTAGAAATGACACTGATGTTATATTAGCCAGACTCAACATAGAGGGATGCATATATAAGCTGAGGCGATTGAATGATCCTACATTTTCAAGAATTAATTGGACAGCTGTTTGATGGTTCAATCCTTATTTTTTGTACAGAATTACACCAGACTACTGGTATTCTGGTTTTTGCTTCCTTATCAGCTTCTTCTCTTAAATGTCTTGAGAAAATGACATTCCATCCATACAAAATTCTAAAGTTTTCTCTTGTTTCTACTTCTTTTATTTTTTGGGGCAAGTTCTTCCTTATTTTCAGATATATAAATCCCAAATTTTGTCATGATAAGGGCACTTAATTTTATTCTACTTTTGTTGATTATTAAATAGGTAGACAGTCTGTTGAAGTCCTAGAAGCCTAGAACAAGTAATTAAGAGAAGCTGCTCTCTTACTGTTTAAGTCAGCATCAAGTTTCTTTCAGTGGACATGAGAAATATTTAATGTTTTAATGCACATCATTCCATGTTTTGGGGGCATGAGCTCTTTCAAATTTCAAACTTTACAAATCACAACTACAACATGTCTCTTGTGACTTGTCTTCAGTTAATGCTAGCAATATTACTATGCATGGAACAAGGGGATGAATGCAAAATGGAAGCATGAAAATCTTACTAGAAATTAACAAAGGAAGCAATTAGCGTCAGAAAAATTGAAAGTACCAATAGTTATCTCTTATTTAATTTACACCAAGGTGTTGTGCTGTCTGATACATTATCCTGGTTATTAATTTCTTCTCCTCACCCTTTCGAAGAAAAAAGCACACGTTTAGTTTTCTTATTTTAAATTAAGACCATAAATAAATTATAGTGCTAGAAATTGTTTTTCTCTATTGATTCATCTTTTCTTGTATTTTTTTTTTTTTTTCAAATATGCAAAGTTATTACACAATAAATTAATAAGCATGAAGGATTGGTGTGCGCGCCACAACGGAGTGTGTGAGAGAAATTCGTATCGGCTAAGTCAAATATTGAGCTACTGCAGAAAGAATATGGACCGTCCGATCTGCATCGGCTTCTAATCGAACGGTCCGGATTCACAACTCCAAATTTGAATTAGATAGAGGGAAGAAAAAAAAAAAAAACTAATTAATTGTGAGCTTAATTAAGACAGACAAAGGTGGGGTCTAATACTAACCCCAATGTCTCCCTTAATTAAATATGTATACTTTATCTTATCTTGGATGCCTAATTGCCTATCTCAGTATCAGCTATATTAATATAGTTTCTCCTGTTTCTCATTTCATGGGTCCCAATCCTTGCTTTAAAGCATTCGATTCTCTCCCTCCTCCCGGTTCTTCTTCCAAAGGCACCATAGATACCCACCAAACAAGACAAAAGAATAGATAAATAGAGTTTGAGAGGATAGAGAGAGATCAGAGAAGAGTATACCAGCAAAAAAACAATGGCAAAAACCACCATATCAGCTTATGATGATGTAAAGGAGGAAGAATATATAGACATGGATATCACCTCGGCCACATTAATCTACTACAAGAGATCATCACCACCTCATAACACGAGAGAATTTGAGTTTCATAACTCAACAGCTCCTCTTGAGAAAGAACCAATTCCCTCACCGGCCGATGAATTGTTCTACAAAGGAAAGCTTCTCCCTCTCCACCTCCCCCCTCGTATTCAAATGGTCGAAAAGCTACTCGAAAAACCCAAAAGAACCTCTCATTTAAACCCTAGTACTCCGTTGTGTAACACGACAAGCTCAACCCCATTTGAGTCATGTAATGCTTCTCCTGCCACTTCATGTTATGTCAGCGGTGAACTGATTACTGAGGATTGTTTCTACGAGTGTTCCTCTGGTATGGCCGGTAATGAAACCGGTACAAAGAAGTCTTGGTCCAAGAAACTGAATTTCATTAGGCAACTCAATTTGGGTAGTAAGCTTAAAGCTCCAAAAGCTTACCTCAAATCTATTTTCACCAATGGCGGTACCAAGTTGGCTGTTTCGGATGATAAATATACCATTTCAAAGCCCAAAGAGTACTCAAATGGGTATTTAAAGGCATGGAAAAAGAATCCATTTGGCCAAATTAGGAGAGACAGGTGCATTGCCTCTAGTACCAATTGTAACAATTCTACAAAATTTGACACTGGAGAAGAAGAAAGAGGCCATAGAAGATCCTTCTCTAGTGCAATTATTAGAAACTCTTTGAACAAAGCCTCCTTCTCCTCTGTTTCTTCCTCATGTTCTAGCTCAAACTGTTCTTCCTTTTCGTGTGCGAGCTCTAACGGGCCGGGTCCAGTGTGTATTGGACCCGTGTTGAAGCGGAGCAGTAGTGCAAATTCTGAGATGGAAAATCCAATACAAGGTGCCATAGCTTATTGTAAGAAGTCTCAGCAGTTGGCCTCTGTTAGAAAGAGTATGAGCGATACCGGGTTCTGTTTTGTAACTGGTATGAAGATTGCAGCTGATTGCGAAGAATTAGAAGAGGAAGATATGTGTATGGGTTGAAATTTAAATTTGTAGAACTTTTTTCAATTTTTAAGTGAAAATATAAGTAAACCGAATTTTGCACGCTTCTTTGTTGTTTACTTGTGCAAGAGCTGGTGTTGTTGATTATTATATGTTGAGTTGCAGGAATATCTTGTGAAAACTTGAGAGAGCAGCGATTAATTTTACAATAAAAAAAATCTTTGGTTCTGATTCTTTGCTTAAAATCTTCTATACATGTATTTCGGCTTTGAGGGTGTATAATATTCTTGTTGGATGGCATGGATAATGAAGTTGTAACTATTTGCAATTTTTAGTTAATTAGTATCATGACTCTGTCAAAATCAAATAGAAAACTATTGCTTCTTTCTTATTCGGTTATAATAAATATTTAGCTTTCAAGAAAAATCCAAACAAATTGACTGTAATAAGTTGCACAGAATAATTTTAGAGATGTAACCCAAGTCAACATTCAAATATCTACATACCCCTAATAATTGAGAAATATATGACATAATCCTCTAAAGCATAGTACCATATAATAATACTTCCACTTGTATAAATTTTCTGAAAAACACCCCACCCCAACTGTTCCTCTTCCTTCTCATTTATTTCGAGATAGAAACATTAGTAAGGAGGATCAATTTTGGCACATTTTGCAATTAAAATGGACAAAGGTGTTTGCATGTTCTAAAACTTTTCAAGGTAATTTGTGTTATTTTGCTGTTACGGGACTTGAACCTTATTCTTGCTAGTTTGCATTGGCCAATTTGAATGATTATTATTTGGTTAAAAACAAAGCAAGGTAATTTTCAAAGACTAGTAGCCAACTATGAAGATGCAGTACCTGATAAGTAGTTGAGCATTGAAAATGTACCACTCTCTTGTCAGAGGGAGAAGAAATTTTGTGCTAAGACTGGATATTAATTGGTATACCAGCTTCTTGACTAACTAAAGAGAAACATATGGTATATTATATATTGCATTCATATTCATAGTATGCTATCAATGTCATCAACATCTACTCAAACAATTAAACTTTATATCAGAAATTCAAGGAAATGAGAATCAATCCGCCTCCGGCCTACCTTCTCCCAAAGTAGCATGCCTGAGAATCTCAACAGTGAAAAAAAAACATATTCCATTGTCGATATCAAGGTTCTAAATAGCGATTATAGCGCTATAGCTTTTAAGATCCGAAAAAGCTATAGCGCAACCATAGCTAGCTATTTAGAATCATTATAAAAGAAAAGCGGTTAATAACGTTATAGCTTTTGAGGTCCGAAAAAGCTATAGCGCAGCTATTGCGTAGCTATAGCTAGCTATTTAGAACCCTGGTCGATATACAGATTCATACGGTTTATTAATTCACATCTTCTAGTCTATCCATGCATCATATATAAAACCCCTAGTTAATTATCACATAATTAATGACAAGTCTTCAATATGGATAGCCTGTTGTTATATAATATATACTGCATATATATATATATATATATATATATATATATATATAGAGAGATAGGCTAACGTGCTTCTAGAAGTATTTCGGCCTCGTGCTTCCGGGGGCATATCTTAGTGTTTGATGTTCAAACAACAAATTCAAACCGTTAGATATGATCTCTATATTAAAATCTGCTTGGAGACCAAATTTTACATTTTTTGGAATATTTTTACTATTTATTAAGCCACTTTGAAAATTCCAGATCCGGATGAACAGTAAAAACAGTCTGGACCATATGATCTGGAATTTTCAAAGTGGCTTAATAAATAGTAAAAAAATTCCAAAAAATGTAAAATTTGGTCTCTAAGCAGAATTTAATATAGAGATCACATCTAACGGTTTGAATTTGTTGTTTGAACATCCAACACTAAGATATGCCCCCGGAAGCACGAGGCCGAAGTTCTACCAGAAGCATCTTAGCCTATCTATATATATATATATATATATATATATATATATATATAGTTGCTATTGTGCCAAGTTAATTTAACAATTTAAACAAGATTATTGCACTTTAGTCATTAGCAATTCATAAAGAGAAGTGCAATATAGCTAAACATTGTTAAAATGTTAAAAGATCATAATCTTTTCAGATATAAAAGCAAGAAAATTTAACCAATTATAGCAAGCTTTGTTGCTCACAGTTGATTTGTGGATTTATAAACTATAATTATATATATATGAAGGTGCATTAGAGGTGTGTTAAACATAATTAATCGCGCACTTTAGTTTATCAAGATCACAAAAGTAAGTATTAATTAGCTACCGAACAAACCAACTAAAGAAAGAAAATTTTAAAAATTATATATTTTGTTCTTTTTATGGGCCACAGATGTTTGCAATCACAGAGGCAGAGAGGAACCTTCTACTGAACCCTGATAGTACATTATTACAATCAATTTGCATGTACTGGTACACAGATTTGTTAATCAATGGTATGATTTGTTAATTCCAATGATAATTAACATCATGATTATAATTTTAATTTATGTGAGATGAAGGCCAAAATTTGATAATCATGGTGATTAAATCATGAATTGAATCATTTTTCCCAATTTGTTGTCTGAAGTCTGAACATATAACACATGCTGTGGAACAAAATTTAATAATTCAGGTTCATAACACTGATATATCTTCATGGCGTGTCTAAGGTCTAATTCAATTTTTTCTTTATTAACTGTATATATCATGCCGAAAAGGAAACAAGAAATCAAATAACAAGACTAAAATACACTGTTTGTTTGGTGAGTAGAACTAGCTAGGGTGTTCTTAAGCTCACCAAGCTCCTTTGTGAGCTTAATTCAAAAACCTATTGAATTGGCTTCAAACGATGCATCCAAACCGTTGAAATCGATCTACACGCATAGTTCTACTCGTTGTTTGGTACCTGTTGATTTTGGTTATTATAATGATTTAGTGGGAGTTGACTATATGCTCATTAGTAATTCTACTTTTGCTAAACTGTACCAGTATTGCAGAGGAACCGTTTGATCGGCATCAAGATTTGTATGTACTTGATATGTATGGAGTTAAAGCTTCTCGTGCGAATCTTAATGCTTATCGAACAGCTCTGACTGTATATTAGACCAAATTTGGTAAAAGGATAAATTTCTTTAGAATCGACTCAATAATATTTGAATATAATCTAGAATTACATGTTAAAAATATTATGCTAGAACTATATATATCAATACAGAATACTATTTGATTTTAGTAATAAAAAGTAAAATAAAAATAATGATTGTGGATTGATAGCGAAGCCCACCCCCTTGTCAGCATCAGCATCTAAACCAAACCAAAACAAATTATGAATAAAAAAAATTCCAAATCCCACAACCAAAGTAGAGAGACCCACCCCATATGATATCTTGGCTTTAAACTAAAGCACACCACCCCAATAAAGAAAGGCCAAATGAAGACAAATAAACCTTAAACTATGTAAGTATGTCACCAAAAAGGATCGACAAGATTTAGAAGCAAGGGGAAACAGAGATACCCCCTACACTCATGCTGCTCAGCACTTGATCAAGGTCCCACAATGCATGAAACATGGCCAACTTTATACCATTTCTGCATATCTGGCATCCATATATAGTTAACTAAAATATATATATATATATATGAGATAATGTCTATGTACACTGTCTTGGTTTTATGTACTGGACAAACATGTATTGACTTGTGTTAATTTATTATTTGATCTCTTGGGATAATGAGGGTGCGCATGAAAATATATATATATATATAGAGGAGGGATCTAGTTACAACAATCATTTTCTACATTTTCAAAGTCCAAATCGTCGATCCAAACCGTTCAACATGATCTCCACAATAAAATATGCTTCCAGATCAAATTTTATATTTTTTTGAATTTTTTTTACTATTTATTAAGTATTTTACAAAAACTAGTCAAATTCAGACTATTGAATTTTGTACCCATCTTAATAAATAGTAAAAAAATTCAAAAAAATATAAAATTTGATCTGGAAGCATATTTTATTGTGGAGATCATGTTGAACGGTTTGGAAATCGACGATTTGAACTTTGAAAATGTAGAAATGATTGTTGTAACTAGATCCCTCCTCATATATATATATATATATCAAAAGATTTATATCCTTTGATTTTTAATTTTGCTGATCATAGTACGGCGATTAGTGCACTGATAAATTACGCTAAATTTTTTATAGGAAATCCTTGTCAAGCATGGATAGGAGCGGTTCGGTGGACATCAGACTAAATTCGGTCTATTGTCCGGTTGTAGGTTCGTAGCCAT
This sequence comes from Carex littledalei, assembly GCA_011114355.1. Classification (NCBI taxonomy): domain Eukaryota; kingdom Viridiplantae; phylum Streptophyta; class Magnoliopsida; order Poales; family Cyperaceae; genus Carex; species Carex littledalei. The sequence continues at coordinate 6,587,405 of CM022104.1, forward strand.
TGGATTTGCATAAAAAATTGTGCCCGCTTGATCCACACTAATATTAAAGTTGTTCGTGTAAATTTTGATGTGGATTGAACGGTTCTTACTGACATCAAACTGAATTTGATTCGGAAAAAAGAGGTGTTATTTTAAGAACAATTATTTCAATATAATTTATTATACTAATATCCAGTTTGTTCTTCTCTCTTAAGAGTTAAAACCATATGAATACGTAATCAATAGATAACTAATATGAAAATAATTCAAACTCAAAATTTGAGTTTTTACCTCGTAGGAATCGGATCCACATGAACAAAATATATATAAGAGCATCTTCGTTCTGCAACTCATAGAGGTTTTAAATAACTGTTAACTGCTTTTAAGAAATTATAGACTCTAGAATTTTTAAATGTTCATATCCCTGGAACTAATTTTAGAGTTTCTAATAAACCACATCATCAGTAAATTAAAATTAATAAGCCACATTAGCAGTAAATTAAACTAATTTTAGATAATACAGGTCAATCGTTTTGCCACGTCAAAGTTTATAAACGATTTCTTAATAAGAAATTATTGATCAAAGTTGCTAAATAAGAAATTCATCTGTATCTCTGAAACTGGTTTAGCAACTGTCACGTCAGATTAGAAACTCTAATAGTTTCAGGGATGCAGATGCTTGTAAATTAGATTGATTCGAATTCTAATCGGACGGTTAAGATGTAAACATAAATATTATATGGACTAAATTGAAGAGATGATGATGCTTATGTAACTGTTTCTGTCACTGTTGGGTACGTCACATGCCACCACCATCCTCCTTTTCTGTGAATTTTTATATTTATGCCACCTTAACTAATTAAATAATATATGATAGTTTTTATTTTTATTTTTTAGGCTCAATTTTTCAGTATTGATGATAAAAAAGGTTTTCAATTGCAAGTTTGCAACTTACAAGTAATATATATATGTTACTGAAATATTTTGGATGGTAACTAATTTGTCCCTCTAAGTGTCCCTCTTTTTTCAAATATGTTTTCTTTTTGTTATGTTTTTCATTCAAAAAAATATAAAAATATGTTTGTGTTTAAAATAATTATATAATTATGCCCTATCCTATTTCTTCGCATTTTTTTTCTTCCAACGAATTGACAAAAAGAGTTAGTTTACGATAATTTATAATGTGCAGATTGGTCTGTATAATGAATTCATATCTTTAAAAATTATTTTTAAAGTTCAAATAGTCGATACGAACCGCTCAACATGATCTCCATATGAAATTGTATTGAAGACCAAATTTTATATATTTTTACTTTTTTTTAGATAGGTAGAAAATGACTGCATTGGGATGGTTCAGAATCTTTAAATCTTATGATTTTTTATCAATCTAAAATTATAAAATAATTCTCAAAATTGTGAAATTTTAATTTAAAGTACGTTTTTATATGGATATCATATTGAGATGTTCGAATTGACTGTTTAGACTTTAAAAACTAACATATGAATCCATAGCACACTCTGATAACAAATAATTTTTCATGTAATTGTGTAACTATTTATATGGCTATTTTAGATGGGTCAATGTGTATTTTTTTGGTGAGTCTAACTGTCTATACATGCGTGTAGATAATAGACTTTGAGAAATCCTATCCAATAATTTCAGTGAATATATTTGGCAAATTTTCTTTCATTTCATTTCGTTTATTTTTATATATTTATTTTCTTTTCAAGGCCCATAGGCGCCAGTTCTTTTTTTTTTCGGGTTGACAATAATTCAGCCTTAGATCTCGGCCCGGCCCATTGGCCCAATATAAGTAAAATGCTAATTTATAAAGAGAAAAGGGAAAGGAGAAACATGGATGGAATAGTTGTTTATATAAAACGAGAAACCTTTTGTTGCAATTGTTAATCTTGCTGGAATATTGTTAATTATATACAAATTTAACGAATTAAAGAAGAAATTGAACATGTTTATTGTCAAATATATATATATATATATATATATGTATATATATATTCGCATCGACAAATTATAACAATCTAGCTAGCTAGTTTTAGATTGCATATATAGCTTTCATCTCAGACTCAGACAAGTCTGAATTAAAGTACCAGGAGCTGGAGCCGCTACGCTTAGAAATTTTCTCTTTCTTCCTTATATTTCGGACCCGCTTCGACTTAACGACATAATAAGTCATTGTACCGAGTACGCCGACCATTGTCATCCCACCAATCAGTGTAACAAGTATTGCAGCCCACTGAGATCTCTTTCCCAAAACAATAAATGTAGAAGCAAGAAATGAAACTGTGGTACATACCGATGCTAACCACATTAATTTATTGATCACCTCGGTTACCCGTCTTTCCGATTTGGTCTCGCCTCTCACGAGTGTTACTTGCACGACCACCACCGCTAGAGAAGTAAATAGTGATATTGCATTAAATATGTAAAATATTTTAAATGAGGTGGCCATGTACACTACCGCAAGCCCGTCATTTTGGTTTCCACCTGGAACAGTAAAAATTGCAGCAAATGCCACGGTGGCAAATAGCACAGCAACAATTGTCACAGAGTTAGTTGCATTATTGATGCCTTCACGGTGCAGCTTGCGGAGTTCCTTAGCAATTCCATGCACGTTTTTGTTGGTTTTTCGTGTTTGCTCCAATTGTGTATGCATGTCGTTCTTGATCTCAGTAACGGTTTTGCCGAGCTCATCTCGGGGTTGGTTAAGTTCCTTTGCTCTGAGTGCGCTATATCGGGATAAACATTCCTTTATTTGAGATGATTCTTCGGAGAGGGGTAAGGATTCCGCAATGTCATATGCAGTCTTGTGATCGCGATTTAGCGCATTCACATGCGTGTCAGGTAGTAGTAGGAGAACATTTACCATCTGCATATATTATGCACCAAAAAATTATAAGCATATATAATTTCATATTTTCATTTTAATTTCTGCCAATTTTCATTTTGGATGTGTGCACAATTGGGCCAAATTCAATTAACGGTTAATTTATTGGGTCAACATACTTTTTGGTTAATTCTGAAGAAGAGATGAACTACAAATTAAACCGGCCCATAGTTCACCCAAATTTTATATTTTATTTTTATTTGTGTTCTTTATTGTGATCTTATGTTTTTAATTATTAGGTCGTTCTAATTCTTTTTCGTTTTCATTTTAAACTAGCCTGTGATTTTATAACTGCTGCAATATATGGCATATATATATAGCATGGATATGATCATATGACAAAGCAAAAACAGTATTTACCTCGGCTCGCTTCTTCCTCGTAGCCACATGCAATGCCGTGTTGCCGTTCTTATCAGGCAACATGACGATCGCAGGATCGACATCTACGAGCACTTTCACCACACCGCAACTCGTCCCTTTTACAGCCATGTGTAATGCAGTCTGACCCTTCTTATCTGTTCGTCTCGCTAGTTGTGGGTCCTTTTCGAGCAGTACCTTTACCACCTCTATGTGGCCTTGTCTAGCCGCAAAATGCAATGCATTTTTGCCATTGTCCTTTGATATGTCGAATAGGTCCGACTTGTGCTCAAGTAGTAGCTCGACCGTATCAAGGTGTCCCCGCGTCGATGCCGATATGAGCGGGGTTACCTTTGATGGACCAAGTGTTCTGCTCAGCTTTGAATCATAATTTAAAAGTTCTTGTACAATGGCTGTACAAAATACAAAACATTAATTAATTAAGGTGTATATATTCTCTTGTTTTTAATTGTAACTACAAGTAATAATAATTATAAGCACATGGAGTGGAATTTTAACTAGCTATATGAATTGATTAAAAAGTAAACTGAAGATTAATTATAATTAAATCTTGAATTTCTAACTATTGACAAGCTTTACAGGTAATTTCTAACTATCCAAAGAAATAATAGTAAAAGAAAAATATATAATCCAACCTCGATGACCTTCTCGAACAGCTACATGGAACGCATCATACCCGCAGCGATTCTTGACCACCACACCGTCTCTATCTAAATACTTAACCAATTCCACCACCACCTCTACAAACCCTTTCTCAGCTGCCACAATCAACGGTGTATCTCCCACCTCATTCACCTCACTTGCAACCAACGACTGGATCTCCGCAACCGCAACACCTTCTCTCTCGGCCTGATCTCTGATCCCCTCTAGAATCATCCTCACAGCCATGACATCTCCTTGGCGTGCTGCAACATGGAGCTCGGTATCGTTGTGACGTCCGGTTACTTGGCGCACATACTTGCTCGTGCTTCCTCTCCTGTCCATGCTTTTGCTGGAGGTGGACAGTACCAGTGGAGGTGGAGACGGGGCTATAGCTAGCTCGCATGGAGTAATTTCTTCCATCTCTTTCCAGTTGAGGTCTCTAATGGCGTGCTGAGTTTGAGAGAGAAAGGCAGAGGTGATCCTCTTATACGGCGAGGTGGCGACAGAAAAAGCGAAGGGGAAGGAAAGAGGCAGGAAGGAGAGCTTGAGAAAGAAAAGTTGGCACGGCAGTTTGGATTGAGATTTCCTGTAAAGATACCTGTGTAGACAATTGTGCAATGAATGTATAAAATGTCTGATAAATGACCCACCCGTTTCTGTTATGAAAACACAGAAGAAAAAGGTAGAAGAATACAAGTATGGATTTGATGTAGACGTACATAGTTGCTTTTTAAGTAGCAGGAACAAAGGATGAGGCCGCCGGACCCACATCTGGTCCTTTCTTTAAATTGTCTTCGACCAAACTAGGAAGAGAATGGAGTAGGTTCGATGCCTATCGGATCTAATTTTAGGTTCAACGCTCACGATGACCGTCTGATCTAATTTAAGATTTGTGCGCACGATATTGAAACAAATGAGCACGAATATTAAAGAGTTCCGCACGAATCTTAGATCAAATCGACGGTGACTAAACCCATCGAACCAGAGTAGGTTCGATGCCCACCGGACCTACTCTCAAGTGAACTAGGAACTAGCAAGTTCGCTCTTCTTGTGTCCTGCACTACAGTTTTTCGGGAACCCATTTTTACAGCGCCATTTTTGGTGCGTACAGCGAACTTATATTTCGCGGACCAAAATGCCCCTACAGTAAAAGGCGGGGATATACCGTGCAGGGAGAACAGGGCAGGAGATCAAGCTGAGCAGGGACATTTTGGTCCGTGAAAATTGAGTTCGCTGTACGCACTAAAAATCGCACTGTAAAATGGATTCCCAGTTTTTCCTCTTTATCACGACTCCCGAGCTCGTCCAAAAATTTCACCGTGCTACAATTAAAATTGCAGACGTTACCCACTCCCTATACAAAAGAAAACCCCCTTCGTTCGGTGATTATTTGAGAAAATGACAAATCAAAGGTTAGGAAAGTATTCTGCTCGATTTAGGCCACCTAGCCACTCTACTGAGAAGTACTGATATGCAGTGCATTATTTTTTTTTCAAAATATTTGATTGATACACAAGTAATAGTTCAATACTAGTAGAATTTAATTTGTCAAAACTTAAAATAAAAAAAGTCATGCTGGCTTTTTACCGGTACTTCTTGAATTGAGATAGTTGATATGGACCATGTATTAGTACCTAACGGAGGTATCTGCACCTGTGAAAGATCTTTACTTTTGAGTATGGTAGAAATTAACATAAAATTATGACCAATTTTATTTACAAAAATTAATGAAAAAACACGAGTAATTTTTGATGAAAAATTTCAGATTATTATTTATAAAATATACTGGTTTCAAAGTTTGCCTCAGAGTTATTATAAGACTTCTTCTCTTATTTAGACATATTCCATTATGAAAACTTCGTCTATAAAAATAAAAAAAAGAAGTAAAAGAAAAACACCTAAGGTCTCCATTATCACATTTGAGGAAAATCATTGATGATCAGTATTTACGCTTCCGCTTAACGATGTCGTCACTCCAAAACTGTAAGTTTTAAATTACGTTTGCTATTTTATTTTGGATTTACGGATTCTGAATTGTTTGTGTTCTAATTACAAAACACGTTACGATTATTATTATGTCTATCATTATGTGCTTTGGTATGTTATGGAAGTCAAATATTAGTTATGGAGTAATCAAAAGGTATTTATAGTCATATTAAGTCAGATATTAGTTTACAATGTAGTGTTTATTTGAATTAACTTTTTTTACTATCGTTAATGCCAATTTAACATTTAATTATAATATTGTGACTATAATATTATTTTTATTTCATAATTTTATCTATTGAATTTTCGTTCAACATTTTATTGAATATGAATTATAATCAATTAAGGGTATGTTTGGTTGGATTGAGAATATGCTATTTTTGGGATTAGGCTATTGGGAATAGCCTATTCGGTGTTTGATTGGGTTAGAATAGCTAGAAGAGGGAATCCAAATTTTTTGTCTTATTAGAATAAGCTATTCTTAAGGGTTTTGAGATTTAGCTATTATAATAAGATAAATGGTAGCTATTATTGATTTGGCTATTCTAGTTATTCTTGTTTTGTAATCAAATATACTCTAATAGTATTTAATCATTAGCAAAACTCAATAAGAGCACAAGACTACAAGAGCCATTTCCTACTGTTATTATATTTCATGAATATTCACTTTTACTATTTCAATTCCTGAGTTTACCGAACACAATTAGAATAGAGAAATAAGTGATTAATTTTCAATTCTATAATTCCTCAAGTTGCTATTCGAGAATAACTACTATTTATAAATGACACTTTTGCTATTCAAGAATATTTTCGCTATTCGAAATAGCTATAACAACATTAATTTTATATTCCTTGTAAATGTTGGAACAACTACCATTCTTGTCTTCTAAAAAAAATGTTCTTTTTTCGTGCGTGAAGAGAGAAAAAAATACTTCTTTCTTAGATTTTCGCCAAAACAGTTCCGAAATAACAAACTTGACACCACTTGTGTTATCTCCATGTCATGACAATTCGTTTGGAGCCCCTCTTGGCTATCTTTCTTCTTAATTACCACCATATTATCACTATTATTTCTTAATTACAACTATTCACTATTCTAAATTTACAATTCAAACAATATCTTTATTAGTCCGAATAACATTTACACACTAATTTGAAAATCACTATTATTTCTCTATTTTCATCTATTAGCCTCGATTTCTCTATTCTTATACTCATTGTTGTACATCCAAACATTATTCCTTCACTACTCCACTCTCCCGTGATGTCTCGAAATTTGAGTTGATCTGGTGAAAATCCCGACCGTTGAATCCTTAATGCGCGAATCTCAAAGCAACAAAAAACTATCGTGAGCATTCATTCCGAATAGGCACCGAACAATAATAGTGCCGTTCTCCCGCAAAACCGCACGGTGAGGTTCTAACTTCTAAGAGGCGACAGAAAAATAGAGAGAGACGCAAAAAAACAACACCTCCGATGAGAATCGAAGAGATTCAATCCACCACAAAGAAGCAACGAATCGCGACTCACACCCATATCAAAGGCCTCGGCCTTGATGTAATTCCTTCTTTCTCTTCCCCCCTCAAGTCTCAACTAGGGTTTATATTCATGGGGCGAGAAATTCAAAGAGTTTAATTCTGTGTTGGTTTTTCGTTACAGGTCAATGGGGCCGCGATTCCTATGGCAGCAGGGTTCGTGGGACAGGTGGGGGCACGAGAGGCGTCGGGACTGGTTGTGGATATGATAAGCCAGAAAAAATGGCGGGACGAGCTCTGCTTTTTGCTGGACCACCTAGTACTGGGAAAACGGCGCTTGCACTTGGTATCTCTCAAGAGCTCGGAAGCAAGGTAACACGCTATTTCTATACTAATTATGTGAATGTGAGTTGGTGCTGGTTGCCAAGTTGGAATCTTAGGAGCAATTTAGGAGCACGTGAAATGCTCGTTAAAATGCTTCACAGATAAAAAATATAAAAAGGGGACTGAAAATGGGGTTATAAAAAGATTCAGTTTTTGTGCTAAGATGAACTGGACATGCAATTTTCCAAAGTTCGTGCATTGAAAAGAACCAAACTTGATACTGATGCTGTTTTGAGCAGCCTCTATCGACCATATTTCCATTAAAATTCGATGGCTGATGGATATGTTCTGATATTACTCTTCTTGTTGTACTTATTAAGGTCCCATTCTGCCCAATGGTTGGATCGGAGGTATACTCAACTGAGGTTAAGAAAACCGAGGTTCTCATGGAAAATTTCAGGAGAGCTATTGGACTACGTATTAAGGAAAATAAAGAGGTCTATGAAGGGGAGGTAATCCATCTCTTATTGTTTCATCTCTTTTTAGTTTTCTCATTCTGCAGCTGGCAACCATCTATCATGTTAGTGCGATTGTACTGGTGTATTATGTTACTTGTTGACTAATTTTTGCCCAACTATTGGAGTGTTTTTATCACATTAATTATGGATTAAAATGGCATCAACTAAACTGAACTTTAGTGCTGCATTATTCTGATCATTTCGGTTTAGTTTATACGTAGAGGTTGGGGTTATATTTTCGCTGATAAGCACAGAAATAAATAAAACTAAGCAAATTAAAACTTAGCTGTTAGTTTAATTTCGATTGACAAGTTTTATTTAGTTGATGGAGAATCTCAGGTTAGTTAGGTCCATTTTGCCCAGCCTTGCTTAATGTTCGTTGGATTTTGTTTGCAAATAAAGCAAAAATTGGATGCTATTAATTATAAAGAGAAAAGAGTTTTCTTTATGTTTCTTTGCAAATGCAGAAAATTATTGACTTTCATTTGTACTTATATTAGAAACCCCGTTTTAGGTTATAATAAATATGAACAAGAATTGTTTCTATATTAGGTGACTGAGCTTTCTCCGGAAGAAGCAGAGAGTACAACAGGTATTTATGACGCCTTAATCAAGGAAAAGGTATTTTTTTTTTCTCATTTATTTTAGAGAAAGTTACATGAAGAATCCCTATATTGACCAAGTATTGCCAATAAAAGCCCTCCTTTCCAGTATTTGCAAAATAGCACCCTATTGTTTTGGAAAAAAGAAATGGGTATCTACTGGGGTTGAAGTGTAACAAAAGGTGAGACCATAGGTTCGGAAGCCACAGAGAGCAGTAAGGTAGACTGAGTTCCTAAAGAAGGTTTTCATGTAATATGTTCCTGGCCTTCTTTCAGTTTTCTTTCTATAAAAAGAAATTGTAGAATTTGTTGAAAAGATTCTAGATTTTGCTTCAACACTGTTAGACTATTCGGTCAATTATAGTTGAATTGTATATTGTCAGTTTTAGATGATGTGTTAAGAATAGAAAATATAGTCTGTCGTCCTTCAATCATAAATGTTTTATTGATTAACATTTAGAGAACTTTGTTATTTTATATTAAGTATCATATCTTGTAGTTAATTTAGTTTTCAAAGTATAATATTGGTGTGTTAAAGAAAGACCTAACAGTGAGGTCCTTTTCTGAATATCCTCTACTATGCAGGCTTTTACGATTTATCTACAATATGGATTGCTTTTTTTTTTTTGTAAGTTTCTCTCTTCATTACCTGTCCACTTTTTCCTTCAATAGCGCTGACCATATTTCTTATGTAAATATATGTATGCCTAGGTTGCCGTAGGTGATGTGATTTATATTGAAGCAAATAGTGGTGCAGTAAAAAGAGTTGGCAGATGTGATGCATTTGCAACTGAGTTTGATCTCGAAGCAGAGGAGTATGTACCAATTCCCAAAGGAGAGGTGCATAAGAAAAAGGAAATTGTTCAGGTATAAATATTTCTGCAAAAATGATGGAGAAGAAAATAACAAGACTTAATTTTATAACAAGTTTAACATTTTTTTCTCCTGAAAAGGACGTAACACTGCATGATCTAGATGCGGCGAATGCACGGCCACAAGGAGGCCAGGATATCTTATCGCTAATGGGTCAGATGATGAAACCAAGAAAAACTGAAATCACAGAGAAACTACGCCAGGAGATTAACAAGGTTCAATTTATTTATATTCATTCTTAGATTCTAAATATGACTTGTAAGATTTCCTCGCTATAACTACAGTATAATTTATTTTAGGTGGTGAATAGATACATTGATGAAGGAGTTGCTGAGCTTGTCCCAGGTGTGCTGTTTATTGATGAGGTATCTTTGTTTCTTTTCTGTTTTTGTAATAATTTGTGGTTCTAAAAAGTTTCTGTTTTTGTGCGCGTTGTCATTTGAGTCATCTTCTTTACAGGTTCATATGTTGGATATCGAATGTTTTTCATATCTTAATCGTGCTTTGGAAAGCTCATTAGCCCCAATAGTGATTTTTGCTACCAACCGAGGAATTTGCAATGTTAGGTAATACAGTTATATTAACAGCAGTATATTGAAATTTAATTATATCTCTCATCAGAATTTTATAACTCTCATGTCTTTTCAGAGGAACTGACATGACAAGTCCACATGGCATACCTGTTGACTTGCTAGACCGGTTAGTAATAATACGAACGGAAACATATGGCCCAACTGAAATGATTCAGGTTAATATCTTTATACTTAAGGTACTATTTTGTAAGATCAATGTATCTTTTATTTTTATTTAAAATATCTTTTTTGGGCAGATACTTGCAATTAGAGCACAAGTCGAAGAGCTTGAGATTGATGAGGAAAGCCTTGCTTATCTGGGAGAAATTGGACAGCGTGCCTCTTTACGGTACTAAAATAATTTATTTATCTTACTGTTTAAATATAAAATTGTATCTATGCGTTTACAGGAATCTAATTCTAATCCACTTGCATTATTTTTTTACAGACATTCGATTCAGCGGCTATCACCGGCTAGCATTGTAGCGAAGACTAATGGAAGAGACAAAATCTGCAAGGTATATATTCTCGCAATATTTATTCAAAATATTCCACTGATTGAGGATTTTTGGAAAAAAAAATTCATTTCCAAATGTTTATCGTGCATTTTTTAATTGTTTGTAATTAATAGGCTGATATAGAGGAAGTCAGTTCTCTCTATCTGGATGCAAAAACTTCTGCAAAACTACTACAGGAGCAGCAAGAGAGATATCTTACCTAAATTGCCCTTTACCTGTTTGAGGGAAAACATTGTATTTTACTACTTGTACAATTTAGGGGGCATCTAGGAGCCTGTATTTTTGTAGTATTTAGATATTTTTTGACAAGTTCTTTTTGGGGTTTAAGATATTTATTATTTAAGTTGTTTGATGGATTAGAGGATGTATTCTCATTGGAGTTTCAAGAAATGCTAATTTATATTCAAATTTCAATTATCTGCTGTTGTGATTTCCAGAACTTTGGAGCCTGTTTACTTTATATTCAGTGTTGCTGGTGTTGGATGCTAGGGCTTAAGAAAAATACTTGTGCCTAATTAAACAAAAAAAGATAAAAAGAATATCAAATTTGGATTTTATTTGATTGCGTACGAATTCATTAATTGGCTAAACAGAACTAGTCTTAAAATCATTTGAAGTATATTTACCTTTTTCACCTGGGACAATGAAGCCAGAAACATAATTGGATCATTCTTTTAAATTCAAACGAGTCCACAGCATTCAGGGCAGATCTAAAGTGAAATCAAGTGGTGTTTAGTTTTAATCATGTATATTAACTATTAATTGAATTTCTTTTTAAGTTTCTTATATAGTTCAACTCTCACTCATATAAGATGTCAAATATGTGTTTGTAGTTCAGTAGTTAGAATTTCAATCGGTTGTCGTGAAAACTTGAGTGCAAGCTTCAACCATGCATTATTTATTCTAAGTTTGAGTTAATTTTTAATTTACCCTTCAAAACTTCATCAGTTTTTTATTTACTCTTGTACTATATATTACATAATAATGTAATATTGAAGTTTTTGAGGGGGATACATGAAATAAATTCCTCCAAGAAATAAATATACACAAATTTTTGTACAATACATAATTAATTCTTTCAGGAATTTTCAAATCTGAAGGTCTTATGTGTAAATTTCATAAGATATATAAAAATAAAGGAAACTTAGCGTGAAGAATATGACAGTTTGAACCTTTATAGGAATGTACAGAGCCTATAAAAAGAATAAAAAAGGTTCATTAAACCGCACATAAACCGATTTTCTTAGAGTCATAGATTTTTATCCAAAACAGGTTCATTAAACCGGCTTTCTCCGGTTCAATAGCAGAACTGGTCTTCTAAATGAATCAAACCGGACATGTGACCGGGTCCAATTTTTTCCGGTTGAACCGACCGATTCGTTCCGATTCTGATAACACTGATTTGGACATTATGCTTGAATGCGAGTATGTTCTCACACAATTAAATGTTGTTGTGAATGCATGTATTTAACAAATAAATATAGAATTACCAAACATTTCAAAAGAAAATATTAGTGTCATAAATTTCAAAAGTCAGAATGATACTTAATCTGCTCAGACTTAATCTTAATGCAAGCCAAGAAAATCATTATCTGCCACTTCAACACCCTTTCAGAGAATAGTCAAATTTCCCTTTATATCAGCTAGCAACTGGTACAGGCGTACAGCAGGTTAAATTAGAATCCATGTTCCCAAAACTATAGCAAAATGTTCTAAACAATATTATCTCATATTTGATTAGGGTCATGTAAGCATAGAATTGATGCATGTATCTAGTATCATTTTGAACCAGGCATCACATCTTCACGTGAAAACATCAGATTAAGTCAACTAAAATGCAATAGTTGTCGGAAGAAAAGGCTCAAAATCTTGTATTTCAAGACATCAAATCATACTAACTTTTGCATCCCTTGACAAATGATTTCTTACTGAATGTATCTAAACCTATGTATGATAAGTCTGAGCATGTTCAGGCCGATGCGTGAACTCATAATCCAAATGCACAAAGGCCCTTTCGATCTCTGGCAAGAGCTCGAGCTTCTCTTGTAGCGCCTCGCCTATGTCGTGGGCCTCACTAAGCTGCATCTCCGACGGGAGCACAATGTCAACCTCCACGAAGTAGTGGGACCCGAAGGTGTAGGCACGCACCGTGTCTATATGTCGGACTGCCTTGTGGTGATTCCAGCACAGGTATGTCAGTTTTTGGAGAAATTCGGGAGATGCGGATTGGCCCACCAGAGAGTTCACATTTTCTAGTACTGTCATTGACCAGGTACGAATCGTGTATATTGCCAACTGTTCAAATGGTTATAAAAAGTTTAGAATTTAATACATACAACAAACATGACGGCGTGCTGATAAATATTTCAAGGTTTTAGGAGACATTGGTAGTAACCTGGTAAACACTCCCTGATAATTAGCATGGAAAAAGAAAAATTGACAATGGAAAGAAAACGAATACATAACGTATATTTGTTTCTTTAAAAGCGAACATAATAATTTCAAACAAAGAGAAAATACTTGATGAACATAGAACAAAATAAAACCAAAACGAAATGCCTTGGTGCACAGTGGAATACTTCCCAAGGAGAAAATATACTCTTCGACAAATATAAAAGCTCTAGAAGAATCAAGCATGCATGAAAGAAAGTACTAGCTAGATCTAAATATTTCTATTTACTATTGCATTGTAACATTTTATAAGAAATGAAGCAAAAGGAATACTTACAATAATGGCTCCAACTGGGTCAATCCAGCCTATGACATATTTTGCAAGAAGCGCTGCAACTAAGCCAATAACATTTGTGATCACATCAAAGAAGTGGTCTTGTGCATATGCCTTCACAATCTCATTTGTGAAAGATCGGCAGTACAACATGAGTGCAAGCTTGACAAGTGTCACTGACAGCATTATACCAACTACCCATTTCTCTTGCTCTCTTGTCAGACTGAAGTCATCATCCTATATAAAATTTTATAAGGTTCATGAAATGTGAGACGATTGCAATTAATTTTCCAAAGAGAAACTTTTGAAATAATTATGAAGTGGCTTACATCAGATATGAGTGAGCGGACAGATTCTAGGATAATTTGAAGACCTAGAGTTGCCATGACAGAGGCAAAAACAAGGATCCCCTGAGAATGCAAATAAATGAGCACATAAGGTATTTATATTTTATATTACAAATTTATTAAGTTGTTGGTGCATTCTACTTTCTGAAGAGACATGTTTTTCACTTGGTTTGATAATAAGCATTTTCAATGTAAGAAAGGATAAAAACAGAATTGAAAATAAAATAAATATTTCATAGGCAAGACTGACCAAGGGTTGCATGCGCTTTTTGCCAATCGGATAACGGTATGGGTTGGGAGTCTGCATAGAGAAGGCAGTGAACCACAATATGAAACCCGATAAAAGATCAAGCAAAGAATCCAAAGTGGAGGCTAAAATGGCTAGTGAACCGCTCCTAACTGAAGCATACACCTTAGCAGCGAATAATGCCATGTTTGCAATGTTTGATAGGCGTATGGCTAAAGTTTCACTTCTGGCTACCTTGTCGCGCTCCTCCTATAAGAGAAAAGAGTTTTAATTACCATTTGTCTTTGGTGTAGAAATTAAAGGATAAGGCTGAAAATGCACTTAATACATCACTGCATTTGATATTATTTAGCATCTAAAACTAATGATAGAGTAAGTGGAAGAATGCATATAGATCATACAGCTAACGGCTTACAGTGACACTAGAATTGGTGTTCAAGCAAATATGTCTTTAACGGTTAGCAGCATTAAAGCTATATTTGACCAAATTAACATTGAGAAACGGAGTTAAGGGGCAATTGCCTCCTCTATGGTTTTATCACATAGAATGAGTACTCGTGTTGAATTGTTATAGGTAATTAAATCCATGAGAATTGGTCCCCCAATGAAATAGTTATGTTTTTATTTTTGAGTTTTTGCCATTTGCACTTGAAGTATCATTAGAGTTTGCTATTGCTTTGTAGATATCAAACTATAGCTATATTAAATTTGAGTGATTGTTACTAGGGCCCTTATGACCACATGCATTTAATGTTCGATTTGCCTATGTAGATAAGCGAAAGGTCAACAGCTAATCTTAAATGGCTTAAATAGAGCAGGTAAAATGCATGGGAAATTTGATTAGAATCTCTTTGGTTTCTGGTTTCTCATCAGAAACACATAATTAAGAAATAATTCTGCAATATTATAATCAATCAAAGTATTAACCAATGAAACAAACCTTGGACATGCCAGGAAGGAAACCGCGGTCGGCCAAGGTATCCATTTCATTAAATCCATCTAGCATCTCAACCTGTTGCTGATAATACTCAGCCACAACATCATCACTTCCTGTCGCTGTAATCAAATTGTAAATTAAGCATTATACTAACCAGAGGTCTGAAGAACTAAGAGAAGTTGTTTCATTTGGTCAAAACCCTACAGGCCCATGCCTATTTCCTTGCTTTGCAACAGTCCAGTAAAAGTTGAGAGACGCCCTCATTCAAAAATTCAACACTAAATGAGGAAATTGTACCCAAAAAGGGAGAAAATAGATTCAATGGGACAAAACACGTGACATTTTTTCATGCTACTAGAGAATATTGACGTCAGTCGGCCAAATCTTGATAAAAAGAACAGAGAGAGACCTAGCACTCCAAGGCAGTCATGGAGGCCACGTGGCGGCTTCTCCTGCACATCCGACGGTCGGAGCCCGTCGAAATTGAGCCTCCAGTTGAGCTCTCTCTCGCCGGACTCCGCCAGGAGAAGCTCTTGCCCTTCTCCGTCGTTCGTCGGCTCCGCCATTTCTTCACTCAGAGCTAGTCCGATCTGATTTAAGGAACAAAACACCAAACAGGGAAACTGAATGAAGGTGAGGGTGACTGCTGCCTACTGCCTGGGGAACTGCAAAGGTTTTTCTTTTCAAACTCAAACTCCGTTTTTAGATTTTTAGTGGCGAAGAAAATTGATTATGAGATACCTTTCTTTAGTCATTTTAAAACAAAATCCAATGTAATTGGCTTGGCCCCACAATACAGTAGTAAACAGATAAGCCTCTGAGGTAACAGAATATTTCTGTTTAGATCCACACCGTCCGATCAGAATCCCGACCAATCCGGTCCAAGATAGAATGCACGAGGGTCCTTTAATATTCGTGCGGATTTTGATCGAACGGTCCATATCTAAACAGAAATATTCTTTTATCTCAGAGAATACGAATTCGAAAGATCCATGCATCTTAATTTCCCATCGGATATCCCGATCGTCATATTATTTATCCATACCTTAGATGGATCCAGAACCATACACGAGAAATCAGCGTACCTTTCTCTCTTATTTTAAAACAATAAAAAACATTAAAAGATTTTTGTATTTTTATGAATATGAACATCTCTTATTATTGGAGGTACTAAATTGTAGGAAGCTACCACTACCAGTGCTTTAAATAGAGGCTAAACCATGTGTCATTGGCATCGGTGTAAATTGTACTGTATGCTCCAAGCCCATTATCGAAGACCATTTTATTCCAAGCAAAATGGAACCCACAAACGGAAATCCCTCCAACGAATCTCGATAGGACCCACCTGTCATAGAGAACTAATCACAAACGTGCTTTTGAGTTTTGACAATGTGGCTGCATTTTTTCACGGGCCTACACGTGCCACGGAGCCAGGGAATTCTCATCCTCTGAGGTATCTCAACTTTTGCGTGTTTTTTGAAAAATCTCAACCGTTCAAATACGTTCTACACTAATCTCAAAACACAAATAATACTGGGCCCCGTGCTATCCCCAAATAGGCACCGGACACGTCGGTCACGCAAAAATTGAGATATCTCAGAGAATACGCACTCCGAGCCAGGATGCTCGTGCAGGTGCTCCCTACCATACCACCTACCACGAGACGAGACGAAAATATTCTGGTTAGCTATCCCAGCTGCAATCTATGTTGCGGGTTTCAATGGATTTAAATAAGATAAGATTATTATGGGCCATGAATAAATAGAATTCTTTTTTTTTTTAATTTTCATTTCATTTTAGAATGATTAAAAAGAAGAAGAACAGATTGATAATGCTTATATTACAAATTTTACATTGTCTGCATCATGTTCATAATTTTAAAACATGAGAAAAATTTATTTGAAAGACAATTATTATGGTTTATGTACCATTTTTAAGCCGCAAAACCGTTGAAAGCTAATGACGTTATCGCCACCAATAAATTCTTTTATTCATAGAATTATAAAAAATAATAGATTAAATAAGGAACATCATTTTTCTAAATTTACCATCGCCACAATAAATCGTTACGGTCCACAAAGGATGAGTCACAAGAAAAGAAGAAATAAAAGCAAATCTCTTAGCGAATTCAACTTTAAAACTTTTTAGATTGAATTCAAATAATAAATCTGAACAGTTGAAATCTGTCTCTTTTACGAGTAATGCGTCTACATAAAAAAATTTAAAATTTTTGAATTAATTTAGTATAAACTATAAAGTCAAGTGGTCAAAATTAGAAAGTTTATAAATTAATTTTAATGCATTTATTTTTTGAATATTTTTTTACCACTTGACTCTATACAAATAATTCGAAAATTTAAATTTTTTTACATGTAGACGCATTACTCGTAAGATAAACGGATTTCAACGATTCAGATGCGTCATTTGTAATCAATATGATAGATTTTAGAATTGATACAAAAGCGGTTGGTGAACTTAGGAACACCCCATATACAGCACATGTAAATTAAGCAACAGTGATTCGTGGACATCACTTTCCGTTACCAATATGTTGTTGACTTGTTAAACAGCGTCAGCTTGCTACGACCCGAATTTATTATTTTTTTCACCGAATCTGTTGCGAATGCGAGCGAGTCCATTCGTCTATTTTAGACGCATGTTACTAAAACCTGGTTATTACACGCATTAATAAATAGGATTGAGACAAGTTCTTTTTTAAAGAAAATAAAATTATTGGAAAAGAGATGGAATGTGTTTTTTCTTTGGAAAATAGATGAAACCGAACTATTGATTCGGTTCTATTTAGATTTTTTTTGGCACCAAGTAGTTTTCGAATCAAATCGGTCTGAGTAGTTTCCGAATTTTTTTCTTAATTATTGATTTTATTAAACACTAAAGTTGTGCATGTGTGACAAATACTGGGACCAAATTAATAGTTCAGTTCCAATAACTTTTGAATGTTGTGGCCATTATGCGTTTATTGTGAAAATCAATAGAACCGAATCATTGATTCAATTACAACTTTGATCTCCTTGAGACTGAACTAATATTTTGTCTCAAATACTTTGGTTCCATCAATTTTTTGCAGTGTTCTAAATAGCGCACTATAGCGTTTTCGGACCTTAAACACTAAGTTATGGAATAAAAGTGCACTATTTCAGTTATAACCGCTATAGCGGTAATAGCGGTCCATTATTTGCGCTACACGCTATGTGCTATAGCGCACGTTATGCTACATAGACCTTTATTTAAATGTCCAAATTGAAATTTTTTTAAGGATCAATTTTTATTAGGAATATTTTGAATAGCAATTTGGATGCTGCGTACTATAGCATACTATGCTACATAGACTTTTATTTAAAGGTCCAAACTGAAATATTTTTATGGATCAATTTTTATTAGAAATATTTTGAATAGCAATTTGGACGCTACGTGTTATGGCACGCTATGCTACATACTTTTATTTTGAATAAAAAAAGATAGATAGTTTATGATATTATTAAAAATATTTTGAATAACAATTTGAACTTTACTGGTTCAATATGAATTTCTTAATCAATGTTGCATTATTTATCGCTATATGAAACTTTAGATAATGTTAATAATTAGTAGATATATAAAACATAATTTTTTAAATAAAAAACACTATATAAGATAGCTTCTGTTATAGCTACATTATTCACAATAGCTTCTTATTTAGCCTTTTCATAATGACACGATAATTGCTATTTAGAACCTTGATTTTTTAAATAAAAAAAACAATTGTCGAGACGTACTCCCTCAAGCCCATTTTTCCGAGCCCCTCTCTCTCTCTCTCTATTTTTTTTTTTTTTTTTTTGTGTGCCTCTTTTCAGGCATACAACTTCAACATTGAACAATGTCATTTCTTAGTAAAAAGATGCTATCAGTTACTAGAATAACTTCGTGTTACACAGAAGGATGAAAAACCACATATTCATCATTGGTCACAACTGTTCTATATATACACGGTAAAAATCTTATGCCGTAGCCTTCAATTAATCTAATCACTGCTCACCATGTTCAATTTTTTTTTTTTTTTTTTTTTTTTTGGTATCAAACATAAAAGGCGTCAGATTTAGCCAGAGATGCACGGACAAAATGAATTTAAAATACAAGAGGAAAACATAATTTTCATTATCTTTTTCGCTTGGTCAATAGGGGCCAGATCGTCTATTTAAGCCCCTGGTGAAAAATGGGTGCCGAAGTGCCTCTCTTGCTTTCATACGCTCATTTGGTTCGTACCGTAAAAGACCCTGTAGTAGATCTATTAGATCTCCAGCAGAATGATCGACATGCTGCATTACCAGATTCTGCAAAAGAATAACATTAATAGCAATACTAATGTAGTACTAGTAATTAGAGCGTGCATCAGAAGAGGGTACGTAAAGGGAGGGGTGGGGAGGGGAGGGGAGGGGTGACATGAACTGACCTGACCGACTCTTATTTACTTGCTCCAGAACACTAAATTGAGAGGGAGGGGAGGTGACAAACTGTTAAATTTTTGTAACTCTAAAATCGGGGTGTAGAGCAGGTAAATTTTGTATGCTTCCCCTCTCCCCACTCCCCTCCCCCACCTCCTCCCTTTACATATGTCTGGAGCAAGGCTAAAGGGAAACTTCCACATATGCTCAAATTTTAGGGGCCTAAGAATGACCATGTCTGAAATCATATGGAAAATCATGCATAGTGGAAATGCATACAACTTTAAAAAGAGGTATGGCTATTTTATATTCAAAAAAAAGTATATTGGTTAAAAAATGGTACACATGCAAGCACAAGGCAATGTTTAGGAGGAGAATTCAGAGTAGGTCCGATGCCCATCGGACCTACTTTGGTTCGATGGGCTTAATCACTGTCCGATCTGCATTAAGATGTGTGCACTCCACTTTAAATTCTTGCAAGTTTGCTTCAATTTCCGTACGCACAGATCTTAATGCGGATGACGGTGTTGGAGTTCATTGGACCTAAAAGTAGGTCCGACGCCCATCGGACCTACTCCGTTCTCTTAGGAGGAACATGAAGAGGATTATTATGAACAAAAGTTGACAAGACTCTTTTTGAAGGGGTACACTGATCTGTGCACTTGTGTCAAATATAATGATAACAGCAAGGGGGAATTTCATGTATACCCCTCAAAAACATTGAAATTGTGTATTCCCCCCTCTAAAATTCATAATATCATTTTTACCCTTCTAAATTTCAAAAACTCACAAATTTACCCAATTTACTGACTTTTCTATTAAAACTCATTTTAAATTTATAAAGTACCTATTTTATCCTTTACCAAAAAATAAAAATATGTAGTCTGTATGAGAAAAATATTCCGTCTTCTAATTCCGAGGACAAATGGTTCATTATTTTACTTGTGACGCATACACAGTGGCATTTAAAATGAGTTATAATAGAAAATTCAATAAATTGGGTAAATTTGTGAGTTTTTGAATTTAGAAGGGTAAATATGATATTATGAATTTCAGAGGGGGGAATACGTAATTTCGAGGTTTTTGAGGGGTATGTATGAAATCCCCCCCCCCCCCCCCCCCCCACTCTCCCTTAGCAAGGATAGTAATCATAACAGAAACAATAATAACCTGGAGACGAGGCAGCTTTAAAACAGAACGCACGCTTTCTCTAGAAGTGGCCCCTTCTGGCCAATCTAGCCTTAGCCCCCTCCTGAAATATTTCTCCGACTTCCGGCTGAGAAAATGAAAACATATTAGATTTGCAGGGCTTAAAATATTGGAACAAAATACTAGTGAAAACATATGTTATGAATGTAAAGGGTTCTCACTCGGCTCTAACAGCCATGTGCTTTGGAAGTGGGCCAAGGACCTTCTCCATCATTGCTAGGTGCTCCAAGTTTTCGTGTGTCTGAAACAATGCTTCACCCTATTTTATACAAATTTAACAAAGAAAAATAAACCCAATAAGAAGAAACACAACAGCAGCAGCAGCAACAAAGACCTCAGGAAATTGTCATAAACAAATTTACCGAACAGAGCTCGACTAGTATACAACCAATACTCCACATATCACAGGGGTAGTTCCAGCCAAGCCCTAAAAATTGAGAACCAAAGAGGTATCAAAATCAATTCTTCAAACTTGTTTATTACACAAATGGCAATGGATGCAAGAACACAGAAAAATATTTACCAAGAATTACTTCAGGCGCACGGTAGTGACGTGTCGATACTATATAACTGTGATCCTGGTGCTCGAAAGTGGTGCTCCCAAAATCTATGAGTTTTATAGCACTGTATTTTGGGAGGCTCTTGAAAAAGGATCCATCCTTCATTGATTTTGAGAAAAACATTTTAAAAGAAAAGGTTACAATCAATACAAATTTATGGTAAACACATCAATACAATAAATACAAATTTAGTAAAGGAAGAGTTGTACCTTATAATCTGGGATCTTGATGGCATCTGATGAAATAAGAAGAATATTCTCCGGCTTTAGATCGGTGTGAATAAGACGCAAATCATGCATAACTATATCATATACCAGCCAAGTTAATTTATTGATAAAACTTTCTTAGTTATACATTTATTGAGAAGTTAATTAAGTTGGTGGAAAAAAACAAATAACAATCTTACTTTGGTATATACATTATAGAGTTTTTCACCTGTCTATTCTGGCATTTTTAGTGAACCAGAGTTCAGATATTCCTAATCCAAGAGAATTTACAAAACTATGGTTGTTGTAAAAGCTACCACATACAGATAAGTTGTTGCAGCATGCAATCAGAAACCCATGTATACTGATTATATACTTTTGGACAAGGCGTATTTACGTGTCTTTATATACAAGCAAAGATAAACAGGCCAGAGAATCAACATTTATTTTAGCATTCAGCTTCATCTATGCAAATATTCCAATAGCAAGAAAAAGAGAAGTAAACTCACGATAATCATACTCTACAACAACAACAACCAAGCCTTTAGTCCCAAACAAGTTGGGGACTAGGTCAAAGACCAGTATTTACTTACATGCCACCGACTCCAAGATTTGTCTGGCAAATTCACGGACCAGGTCTATAGGAAAAGATCTATAGCTGTTTCTGCGCAAGAAGTCATACAAGCTTGGACCAAGCCTCTCGAAAACCTATTATATGACCAATAAACAGCAGATTGTTAGAATAATAAAAACTGAAAAATGAGAAAATTTAAAACAGTGCATAATATATAGTTTTCCAATTTATAAGTACACATGTACTTACAATACATATATGATTACGATAGTCAAACCAAGTCCGAATTTGCACACAGCTGCAGGGACAAAGCGAATTTGTACAAAAGCCCATCAAAAAGAAAAGATATTTATAAATTACAGGTAAAGTGGAGATAGGTTTCATACCGGGACCCAGTTATGTCATGTCTGGAAAGTTTCTGTAACACATCAATTTCAATCATGGCAGCCTCACGATACTTTTGAAGTGAGCGCACAATTTTTATAGCCACTGTTTCTTGGTTACCTAGGTCCCAGCATTCCAACACTTGACCAAATGTCCCTGTTAAATAAGAAGTTACAAACAGATGATAGGTATAGAGGAAATCACTGTTAAATAATAAGTGCTTTAATGTTTTTATGTCAACAAATTTGTAAGGGCTAAGGAAAGACAAACCTTCTTGAGTTACATCATTAAATTATAAGGATGAATTAAAGAAAATTCAAGATCATGAGAAAAAAAGAACTAAACAAAAACTCAAGGCTGTTATGCAATGTACTAGAGATGATTCGTGGAAGATAATAATAGAGTGCTAACCTTCACCCATCTTGGAAAGTATCCTATCTGAAAATTTAACAAGCAAAATCATTAGCAATAAGATTAATTCTAGAATGAAAAGAGCATGCAAATAACATGCATCCATATCAGGACTATAGAAATATAGAGAAATATACATCTAGGTGTGAGATTGTCTCCAACAGCAAAAACGTAGTGACCATCCTTGTCATCCGGTCGCCATGGCGGCGATAAATTCTTGGGAGGCCCACTGTAATAAACTGTATTTATAAATGGGTTCGGATTTTGTATATAGTTACCACTCACATACTCTTGTCCACAGTAGAACATTGGAATTGTCTGCAAGAAACAACATTCACGTAAACATATCAGATATACATTTCGCCATCAAAACCCCCTTGGTACAGGCCAGTTCCAGTACTTGCGAGAACTTGGCCAAATTATGTATGTTTACAGTATTTCCAGTGTAACTAATTACCAGAACACTTCTCTCCTCAGGAAACTTCAAAAGTTTATGCACGATGAAATCCAAGAAATGTTTAGAACATTGTGATTTCCAACGAAAAATGCAAGTGTTCTCAAAATGTCAACAGTAAAAACTATGCCACTTAAAAGACCAGCTATAAAATGGTAAGTACTCCAATCATTCTTTGATGGAAATAAATCAAACAACTCAAAGTTTCTGTGATATATGTTGCATATCATTAGCCAAGGGAAACCAATAAACCCCTATCTTTTAAAATGGTAACAAGTGAGAGAAATGGGAAAGGTTTAGCTATTTGATTGTTATACAGCATTTCAGGAGATAAGAAAGTAAATCACTAAGACTAAGGCTCCTATTCTTCTCTTAAAAAGTGTACTGGGAGAAAATGAAATAAATAATACTAAACTATATGTTTATCTTAATACGCCTGCGCTAGGTAAAATAAAATTTTCATAATTTTAAGGCTTATATGTGGACCAACTATATTCCTAGTTTTAATATGTAGATCTAGATCTAACTTTACAAGCAAACAACAAAAAATATTAAAACAATAACTAGAAAAGGAAAAACGGATTTAATTTACAGACTTTTGGCACGAAGATTGGAGCCAATCACAAACAGTAATTACAATATGACAAGAACACTAAAAAAAGAAAAGATCTATTCTTAGACCAAAGTGAGAAGAGCTAAAAAAAACCCCAAGTAATTTTTTTGACTAATTACAGCTATAGCTACAAATCAAACAAAAAAGATAATTAAGCTTAATAAAAGTGAACCTTAGGTATCGTCGGAGGAGGAGGCAAGGGAGCTGGTACATCCCAGGCTAGCCGGGGCCTCTTACGCGGCCGCTTGTCGACCGTCGGATGAGGGTACTCGGCTACCCACTGAGTCTCCATCGCTTATTCCCAGATCTGAACTTTAATGGCAAAAGTCCTAACTAAATTACCATTCCCAAGGTGTAAAATCAATAGCAACTTACAGATCTACTAAATATTAAGATGGAACTTGATATTTCGGAATCGATTTCTTGGACTATCGAGTTGAAATTTGGGATTGAGAACGATCGAAGATTCGAAGAGGAGCAGGAGAGGGGGAAAGGGGAGAAGGAAATTACAACTCTTTGTATTCAAATTTCTCGGTGCTCCTAGAGTATCTGTACGCCAAACTTCAGTCATTAACATGTGGGTCCCTCAGATACCCTGTTTTCACTAATACCTTGGGTAGTCGCTTTTGGGTGGTTAAACAAAATTATTTTCTTTATACAGATACATCTAATCTAAGATTGAAATATGAGTGAGCCTATAGTGCTATGCATAGCACGGATGGGATCCGTGCTACGGCCAAAAATTTGACTTTTTAAAATTCTAATGGTCGATCCAACTGTTCAATGTGATAACCATATGAATATGTACTTGCAAACTAAATTTTATATTTTTTTGAATTTTTTTACTATTTTTTTAGATAGGTAGAAAAATCAGTGTTTTCTGAAAATTCTGGACCATCAAAATTCTACCTATCTAAAAAAATAGTAAAAAAATTCGAAAAAATATAAAATTTAGTTTGCAAATACATATTCATATGGTTATCACATTGAACGGTTGGATCGACCATTAGAATTTTAAAAAGTTAAATTTTTGGCCGTAGCACGGACCCCATCCGTGCTATGCATAGCACCATAGCCTCACTCTTGAAATATTGTATAGTAGTATGGTTTTCGTGTTTATTTGGAACTAACTTTACAAAGTTTATGTACATGCTCTAATTTATTTGTTCTCTCTTCTAATTTAAAATAATTTATCACATCACATGAATTTTATTTTTCGCATTCTCTATCTTTATTTTAAAAAAATATGTATTTGATTTAACCTTTGTAAGAAAATTCTTGATTACCATATTTTGTGTTTCTCGATAAGAATTTGTAAGAATTTATGCACAACTAATCCTGTTATTTTTTTATTGTATAAATTTGTGAAAAAATTAGAAAGATATATATACAGAGTTGGGCTACGGTGCTTCGCGAAGTAAAGCGAGTGTTTTACTTCACACTCATATTTTGCAATTTCAAAGTTTAAAATGTCGATTCGAACCGTTCAAATTGATCTCCATATTAAATTGTGCTTGGAGACCAAATTTTACATTTTTTTGAAATGTTTTAATATTTCTTTAGAATTTTTGAAAATTATTGTTTTTGATGGTCCAGGATTTTTTGAAAAACAGCGATTTTCAAAAATTCTAAAAAATAGTTAACAATTTCCAAAAAATGTAAAATTTGGTCTCCAAGCACAATTAACATGGAGATAAACTTGAACGGTTCGGATCGACGTTTTGAAGTTTCAAATTGAAGATATAGACGTGAAGTTTCAAATTGAAGATATATAGAGTTGGGCTACGGTGCTTCGCGAAGTAAAGCGAGTGTTTTACTTCACACTCATATTTTGCAATTTCAAATTTTAAAATGTCGATCCGAACCATTCAAATTGATCTCCATATTAAATTGTGCTTGGAGACCAAATTTTACATTTTTGGAAATGTTTTGCTATTTCTTTAGAATTTTTGAAAATTATTGTTTTTGATGGTCCAAGATTTTTTGAAAAACAGCGATTTTCAAAAATTCTAAAAAAATAGTAAACAATTTCCAAAAAATGTAAAATTTGGTCTCCAAGAACAATTTAATATGGAGATCAACTTGAACGGTTCGGATCGACGTTTTGAAGCTTCAAATTAAAGATATAGACGTGAAGTAAAACACTCGTTTTACTTCGCGAAATACCGTAGCCCAACTCTATAAATCCAAACAACCGATCCGAACCACTCAACATGTTCTAAATATTGAAATGTGCTTGGAGACTAAATTTTACATGTTGTTTTACTTCATGCCATATTTTCATTTTGAAAATCCAAACAACCGATCCGAACCGCTCAACATGTTCTCTATATTGAAATGTGCTTGGAGACTAAATTTTACATTTTTTGGAATTTTTTTATTATTTATTAAGCCACTTTGAAAATCGCTGATCCACTGTGAACAGTAAAAAAACAGTAAAAATTTCTGGACCACCGGATCAGCGATTTTCAAAGTGGCTTAATAAATAGTAAAAAAATTCCAAAAAATGTAAAATTTAGTCTCCAAGCACATTTCAATATAGAGAACATGTTGAGCGGTTCGGATCGGTTGTTTGGATTTTCAAAATGAAAATATGAGCGTGAAGTAAAAATGACCTCTTACTTCACAACTCACCATATATATATATATTTGTATACCGAATTTGATGGGTGCAGTTTATTTTATAAAATTTGCCTCGTTTAAATTTTTTTGTAGATATTTTTTTGAAACAAAGTTTGAAAAACCATCTTAATTTCTAGAAATACCGTTTTTAATTTTCAAAACAGTATTAGGATTACAATTAGTTAATAATTACAACACATAACGACAAAAAATAAAAAGAAACCATACATCCCCACCTCCTAATATTATCATCATCCTAACAAATAAAAATATTCTTGTTTATGTTGATCATACAAATAAAAATAATTTAATTATTTTGAATGGAGAAGTAAATTTGAGTAAATGATATATATATACCACATAAGCTTCTACCAAGTTTCTCAAAAAAAAAGAAAAAGATATATATACCACATAATTGAAAATAGTTGTAATTAGTTGAAAAATTGTTGCAAATTTGCAAAAGAAAGTTAATTGTTGTTAGGGTAAATGATATTTATTCCAAGCTGGCAACTAAACTATTTTCTTTACAAGGTCATCTTCAAATAGCCAAAACTTTATTTGACTTGCTGATACCTGTGTTGCTACCAAAACTTCTATTGTGCATATCGGCTCTCTTAAAAAGCCGAAATCAAAACCAGTGTTGTAAATAACGGTATGTGTTCGTTGGATGGATAGAGTAATGTCAAGCGATTAATCGGAAATAATCGGTCATAATTAGAAATAATTGTCCGATTAGTTGGAAAAATCCGTAACGGTTTGATCACCGCCAACGATTAAACGGTCGATTAATCAGCCTAAACAAATGTTTTTTACAACACTGATCAAAACCATTAATCCACTAATACAACATTTCTAGATTAAAAACCAGTACTTCTTTTCTAAACAAACTAAGCGAAAGAACAAGGAAAAAGAGAAAAAATATATACATAAATAATTGTATCAGTCTTTGGTCTAGTAACAAAGACATATGTTCTCCGTACGGAAGGCTGTAGTCAAATAGTTGTACCAGACTTGTGAAATCACTAGTGAATATATAAGTTAGAGGCTTGACCACCAACTTTTTATTAAAAAAAAAAGAGAAAAGTATTTGCATATAATAGCCTGATTCTTATTTCAATTTTTCTCTGGTTTGGTCATTATTTTTTCCAATGATCTAGTTCAGAGGCGGATGTAGTAAGGCAGTATGGGGGGCACTTGATTCTCATTTTTTTTTAATTTTTTTGTATTAATGTATAAGTTTGTATATAATTTACAGTAAAATGTCATGAAATGATAAAAATGATTCCCATTCTCCGTAGGAAAATTTTATATGATTGATCTCCATAGTTCGAAAGTCTAACTCCGCTCCTGATCTGGTCAACGGCAGTATATTCAACATTAAATATGAATTATTGTTAGACGTAGTTTATTAATTAGGGTAAACATTATTTTCGATTACAATCTCAGGTATCAAATTGATATTGATCTGCAAGAATTAATTATGAATCTTACGGTTATGAGTATGTATCTCATCCTCGGAATTATTACATGATAATGAAATTCCATGCATAAAATTTCCATCATAAAGAGAAGAGAAATTAGCTTCATTTAGAAATTGTTCAAATGAGCCCAAAGAAAATATTAAAACTGGAGTTTTGGGAGAGCCCGTGAATAGAAAACCACTTGCCTTTCAATTTGACTGAGACAATGACACACCTCACCAACAACATGAATAGATGTGGTGTCTTTGGAAGGCAAGGAATGAAGAAATCTTCACGGGCAAAAAAGGCAAACCGGAAAGCATAAGGGCACAGGCGAGGTTGCTGCTGATGGATAACAAGGGATGACAAGGGACTGCGTACCGGTACCAGTAAAGGAGTATGACAAAGTGGTACTGGTAGATGCTTCATGGGAAATCCACAGAAACAGTGCTGGCATGTGTTAAGGAATACCAGCAGATGAAGGAACTTATAAGCATTGAATATGTCACAACTCACAAGAGAAGGTCAGGTATAACGCTGGATGAATATGGAAGTAACAGACTAACAGATGCATATATAAATGAACTGCAACTTGATAGATAAATCGATGGACCAAAAGTTCTTCACATGGGAAGCATGAAATACTGTGAGAGGCCTAGCAAAACTCCAATCGTAGGATAGTTTCTTTTTCGTTTTACTGTTAATTGTTCTTTTCAGTATAATTATGTTAGTTTTTAATTTCAATGTACTTTTTTCTTTTAAGTAGAAGATGTGATGTAGATGTAACAGTACTTTCTTATCAATACAAATGCCCAAGGGCTTCTCATAAAAAAAAAAGCATGGCATGAGTGAAATCAAACTTTCAAGTTATGAAGATCAGATATAAATAAGTCATATAAATTTTTTTTAATCTAAATGAGAATCCATTCATACAATCATAACATTTTACTCTAAACTATATATAAAATAAGACACTTTTGTTTTGTTTTTAAAAATGATTCCTTTTAAGTACGGGTGGTAATGAGGTGGCTCGCACGAGCTGGGTTCAGCTCAAACTCGTTACAAGCTGGCTCCTCCGAGTCACAAGCGAGTTGACTTTAGAGGTCCGAGCTGAAATCTTAGCTTGAAATTGTCACGAGCTGGACCGAGCTGACAAGCTGACTCGCTAGATCTGGCTGGACCTTGTTTTAAGGAAAAAAAAATTTCTACAAAATTTTTGGACCGAGCTGAACCGAGTTGGACCAAACTGGGCAGAAAATACACACAAATTCACAAGTTGGAGCCTAGCTGAGCTAGCTCGTGAACTGGCGAGCGAGCTAGGCTCCAACTTGAACTCGTTAATTCTGGACCAAGCTAGTGGCGAGCGAGCTAGGCCCCAACTCGGTCCAGTAAGAATCAGCTGCAAATACGAGTCACGATCGAGCCATGAACCACGAGTTTTTTTGCCAGCCCTACTTTCAAGCGACTCTGCCACTACTTTTTAGTGATTACTCTAGTTTTGTACAAAGGTAATCCCAAGTCTATTAGTGTGAGTGGACAAACCATATTGTGTTTCCAATGGGGCTGTTC
This sequence comes from Carex littledalei, assembly GCA_011114355.1. Lineage (NCBI taxonomy): Eukaryota > Viridiplantae > Streptophyta > Magnoliopsida > Poales > Cyperaceae > Carex > Carex littledalei. The sequence goes on from CM022104.1 coordinate 6,616,938, forward strand.
GGCAACTGATAGGTCCATGTATTAATGGCCCTTAATAAGCCCAAGTCTGGCCCATAAAGCATTTCTGGACTCAGATCCACAAAGGACCGGCCCAAAATAAAGCAAAATAGGACCCCCAATACAGGCTACGGCCTAAAAGACAGTCCGGGACTCGGACCCCCTCCCGGGGCCAGCCCGTGACCAAAGACACTTGGGACTCGGACCCCTCCCGGGGCCAGCCCGAGATCGAACAAAACAAGGCGTGAAGCCTAAAGGCCGAACAGCTAAAGAAGACCGACATAAGGCCTCGCTGTTCGGCTTAAGGCAACTTGACTTGCGAAGCTGGGTTGGGCCTCGATCAAAAGGCCCGGTCCGATACTGACTCAGCGTCACCACCAAATTATGCGAATGTCACCGCCTATTATGCGGGCGCCCTCAGCTAGTATGCGGACCCTCGTCATTAATGGTGACAAGACACCGCTACAGTAAGACGCCCCCTATTTAAGGCAGAAAATTCCCCATTAAAGGGGATCGCATTTATTAGGAACCAGAGGTATCTGAAGGGTTAGAGCGCTGATACCTCACCACCTGCACGCGTGTTTACAGTCTCGGCCCGTTTTTACTCGAAACGGGACGAGCTCAGTCTTCAGGACCCAGTCCCCCTACGGCCTGCTCTCCTGGGACAGAACGCACCCGTAGCTTACTGGATCAAGTCCAAGTACGGCCCGCTCCCCTCGGGAAGGGACGTATCAGCAACTATGTGAGGCTTAATTTTTAAGCTGCACTAATCCGCACATGTTCGGCAATAAAGTTGAAAAGTAACTTTTTTAAGAAAGGCTTAAACTTGACAAAATGCTTAAGCTATGTAAAACTATGGCTTAAAAACTTGGACAAGCTTAAAAAAAATAAGCAAAAGGATCACTAAGAAGGTGAGATTATTACGAGTTCTAAGAAAGCCTAAGCTGAGCTTGCCGAACAACACCAATATTACGAGTTCGAAGCTTATTCTCTTTTTTGCTCTTAGAACACCTATTGAAATTAGACTAAAATTACGCTTGACAGCATCTATTAAGTTTTTCCAAAAAAAAATTAAACTGAAACTAAAATAACAAAATTAATTTTAAAAACACTGCACTCATGCAATTATAATTTATTACTTTTAGCGTTCAGAAATTGAAAAAAAAAAAAATCTTATACATATTACATCTATGAAATTAATTTATAAGAGAAAGAACAAATGGAATTAATATTTGTACCAACATGACGTTTCAAAAATAATTTCATTAAAAAAATTCTATTTATGAAATTCTCATTCGTCCTGAAATTACTACACATGCTCATACTATTCCGCTCGTTTGACGAACAGTAGCTATGTGTTTGCAGCACAAGAAAGAACAAAAAAATAGAATAAACATTAACTCTTATTCATGTAAATACCAATCATTAACGAAAAAAAAAAAAACATCAACTCTTACGATGTCAAATATCAACTCTCAAATTGTCTATTAAGTAACGACCTTTCAAAAAGAAGGTTAACCCCTGACAGTAGAATATCTACTATGTATTAACATATCCAGTCAAATTCGTGTAAAATGTGAATAATGCCGAAATCCAGAATGAATGAATTCAGGACAAAATTAATTATTATGATATCCCATTAACCTGCATCTCATGAGATACAAGTGGTAACTGTTAAGAAGAGATGAACATTTCAAACTAATGATTAATGTCCAAAGAGTTGAACAAACACATTTAAATATTCCCAAAAAAAAAAAAAAAAAGATGGAATCGGTGGTCCTAACGGTTTCTCAGGAAAGAAAAGAATTTATCTCTGCCATCCGTGCACCCCTGATTTCCAGCAAATTTCAAAACCATATCAAAGAACCAAACTAGAACTGCAAAAATCCCAAAATCCCAATACTTTTCAACATCTAATCTGCGCATCTCAGAAATTATTTAAACGCCTTGCTTGTTATAAGACCAAGATCAAAGTACCAACTATAACAAAATAAGAATAGAAGATTTTGTTTATCCCCATAACCGGCTTAAAAGGCCTTTCTTGTCTTTCTTCATTCTGTTCTCTAGAGTCGGGAAATCGATTGAATTGTAAGCAATGTCAAGTACAATTGGGTTGCATGCAACTGAGGTGAATGCTGGAGGAAACTTTTCAATTCTTGGCACAGTTTTTGAGCCAGGTTCACCCAGCGCCGATTCATATTCATCCAGCATTTCCATGAGAAATTTCTCCATCTGAAAAAAAAAAAAGGCAATTATTGTTAGCATCTAGATACCAGACTGATTATTTGATCTTTCATCCTCTCTAATTTTAAAAAAATAAAAGAAAAGTATCTGAGAAGCGTAGAATAGCACCTTTTTGTCACCACTCAGAGAAATACTAGAGACTCCTTTGGAAAGTCTTTCTGGAATCTTCTCTGCTTCCATAATCCCAGATGCATGTTCTATGCAACTGTTTGATCTACAGTTCTCAATCAGTGCCTTCAGCCCTTCAACTAAAGCCTGCTGAACAAAATAAATGATTGCAACTATTATACAAACTTAATACGTCTTGTTAATTACATAGTTATTTTTAGTAGGCCTGATATTATCTAAGTTCCTTTTTTTTTTCAAGTCTCCCCTAACCAACTCCAATAAACCAAATAAATAAAGATATGAAAAATTAAGAGTGAGGCTATGGTACTATGCTTAGCACATTTGATCCGTACTACGGATTAATATTTTCGTTTTCAAAGTCCAAATAGTCGATCTGAACCATTCAACAAGATTTTCATTAGAATTTGCAGACTAAATTTTATATATTTTATAATTTTTTACTATTTTTTAAGATAGGTAGAAAATCTCCACTTTTGAATGGTCTAGAATATATATCAAGTGATTTTCTACCTATCTAATAAAATAGTAAAACAATTCTAAAAAAATGTAAAATTCGATGTAGAAGTACATTTTCATATGGAGATCATGTTGGAACGGTTCATCGATTGTTTGGACTTTGAAAATGAAGATATTGATCCATAGTACGGACCAATATGCGCTATGTATAACTGTAGCCTCACTAAAAAATTAACTAAAAAGGTATGCATCGTTGCCAACGGACCTTATCAGGGTTATTTTCTGTATTTAGTTTATGAAGGGCAGTATCGGCAAGAGAGCGAGCATAACAGAACAGTGCATATGCCTCCGTTCTTTTTCCAGCCAAACTGTATGACTTGGCTAAATAGAAACACCTGTGGAAATTGAAATAACAATAAATATATTGAACCTTTCATAAGTGATGTATAGGACAAGGGAACTGACAGCGTAAGACGAACCTCTCAGCCCTAAAAGCAGATCCTTTTAGTATATACTCCTCTGCAAATGCAGCCTCTTCAGGACTTCTATCCCTTGCTGAGCTAACTAAGTCAGATAGGTCCGTCGTATTCTGCCAAAAAAGAAGTGCCAAAACATTTAAAATGGAGTCATGGACAGGAAACAAAATATGGAAATGGAGACGATCTGTTAACGTCGATTTGGTACGCAAACTTTTGAGTGATCTCTTCTCTCCGTCGAGTGAGTAAATGCCCTTATTGTATTCATGAAATTGTTAGTATCTAATGATTATATTCCCTGGTTCAGCAGATGACCCCGAAGCAATATATCCTTCTTTTTTAAACATTTGCTTAAATCTCCTTTTCACATAGAGTCAGCTGGGTTGATATTGTAACCCAAAATGAATGAAATAACCCCTATAATAGAGAAATCAACTATTACTTTCCAAAAATGTTTGCATTTTACTCCTAAACTACCTTTTTAAGTTCTCTGGAGAGGTCAGTCACACAAATACTTGAAAAATACGTTTGGATTTCAAAAAAAAAATAGCTCTACTCCAGGAATAGCATCACTATTCTGTTTCACTTGCAATCCAAACAGTCAATCAAAGGTTAATAACAGTGCTGGGTTAGTGCTGTTCAGCTAAGACAGCCTTTCCCTGGCATAGCACAAGATTAGCACTCTTATACCATTACTCTATTCATTCCCTCCAACATTATTCCAACTATACAATCCAAACAACATTTCAATATTCCGAATAGCACAAATTTAGCACTCTTCCCACACTATACAAACTAGTACTCTTTTCGCACTATTCTAAAACACTTACCCAAATTGCACGATTCGTACACTACAATTCTTACACTATTCCATTGACAATCCAAATACACCCCTAGTCTCTATTTTATTCTTCTAATAGAATGTTCATAGGTTCGTACCACAATTAAAAAATCAAGATTAAAGAACAGCACACCTGTATTAGAAGGTCATACAAACGAACAAGTTCTTCTGGCTTGGTGACCTTCTCACCTTTATCATTTTGCTTTCTGAATTTACTTTTAGCAACAGCAACCAACAACTGGTTTCTCTCTATTGTTCTCTGCCCCAAAACAGCACTAACAGCCTTGTCAAGCCCAGTTAGTTCATCTTTCACATTCTCCGCATTCCCAGCAGTAGCCTAAATTTAGAAGAGAGATTAGACTCAAAAGTAACAATAAATGCTACCTGATTATATTTTGCTTTCATCTAGCAAGTTTTTATTGGGTAATGTTAATGACTGCATACTAAGTTAAATATTGTGCAACTGTTAACTTAATTGTCATTTAATATCTTATATATGGTAAAATAAATAAATCTCATTTACTAGCACGCAATGCAACAAAAAACTTTCAGTTCAAGCCTTGTCGTCTACTTGACAGCTCAAGAATATTTGGAAATTTAACTCAAAAATACAGATGGATGCTTGAAGTTGTTCTAGGAGATACCGATTTTTTTTCTAAGAGCTGCCACAGTGCCACTGGATTATCAATGCTGTAAATTTTTGAACAACTAAGTTATGAGTTTCCCTTTTAATATATTTAGAGGCACAGAATTTCATTAGCCTGCCCTTTCCTATCAAAGAAAAAAAATATCTAATTAAAATGTGATGATGTTTTTATCTATAATTGTCGCTTTTACGAAAGAATGAAATTGTTAAGACAACTAAGTAATTAACCAAAGAAATTTTGCCAAGTTGTATATTATTCTCTTAATGAGTATAAACCAGGATGCTTATTCGGTCACCTAAAACAGATTCCAGGCATGGCTGTTAATGTTTACTCCACCACTAGCTTATAAAATTAACATACCAGGTCATTCCGAATGCAACTCCTGGCGTCATGATATGCAGAGAATATTTTGTCGAATATTGCAAGTCTTTTCTCTGAAGGAAGTGATTCGGCTGCTGGGCTTTGTAATTCCTTCTCTAGCTCCTGAGCTGATCACAGTTTGCAAATAAGAACAAAAAACTTTGTCATTAAGATAAAGCATTGAGTACAAAATGATGGATAAAATCAAATAAAGCAGGCACCTTTTAGAATTGAGACGCGTGTTTTGGCGTTGCTGATAGGAAACCTACGACCAAGCCAATTGAACTCAGTCATGGTAGCAGCCTGTTGCTGTCGTGCCTCCTCCATAACAGCCTAAAATAATTACAATTTGTATGAGATCATCCTCAACACTGAAAGAAGGTTAGAATCAAAGGACCAACATAATCATGAAATTGTAAACAGTTTTTTTTCTAATACATGGGCAGAACATTTTTGTCAATTGGGAGAAATTCAACAGATGGATTTGACCTTGAACACTAAAACTAGATAAATAAATTTAGTGATAAATGAACTGGAATAATTGACCATAACCCATAACTCAAACAGTTCAATTATCTAGAACAAAATATGCAAATCTGTAAAAGACCAGAAAGATAAGAGAGTTATAGATTATGCAGGAACAATTTCGCAATTTTTTCTCTCAAAAAAAAAAAGAATCTATCTCATTGCTGTAACAACATAGGATTAAAATTAGCTCCGGTTACAGGAGAAAGAAAAGGCAATCACCTCTAGTTTAGTCTGGAAAAGATCCAATGCAGGCCCCTCCATTTTGCCTATATCTAGGAGTTCAGAAGTTTGTAGCTTTGAATCACCGACTTTATGCAAACAATACCTGATACTTGGTTCCAGCTCATCAACACGCTCACGGCATAATACTTGGTTTTCTATAGTACCGTATTTACCAAGCTCTTCATACACAGCTCTACAAGAAAAAAAAATCTCTAAGCAAACCTTAAGTAACCTTTATGCTAAAAAAGGAAAGAAGTAGCAGGCCTTATCACTAATAGCAAGAAAAAATTATGAAATAAGCTACTCTGAAACTTGCAATTTAAGTGTACCTTGCATTTTTGAAGTTAACTAATGCTGTTTGCCAATTCTTATCTTGCTCAAACAACAAAGTGCCCTTCATATAAGATGCATAAGCCTGACAAACAGAATTAAAAAATAAAAATAAGCACTATGAAGTAATTACTTTGAAGATGTATAACAAGAAGGGACAATCACTGTTATTAAGTAATTACAGATAATAGCATTCTCCCACCAAAACATCGGGGTGCCATGAGTAAAAAGCACAAGTCAAACCAAAGTAGAGACGAAAAAATTCAGTCGGTATGTACAGCATGACAGTTATGGTGAAATGTTTTAAAGCAGGAACCAAGTACTGGTATGGTGCACCATATACACAAGTAACACCAATCTACTATACCAGTACGGCCTCTGTACAGTACTAACAGCTACTAAGAAAAAAATAATTAATAAACTGTATTACCTCGGCTTCTAGCGAAGTCCTAGGATCTCCTCTAACAGAACACAACTGTGTGAAGAGTGTAGCCCACTTGACAGCCTTTCTCAGCCTACCTAGCAGGTATATTCTTTGCTTTCCGTTTGGTCCATCCGGTAACTGTCTCTTCTCCATTGCATGACTCCATGCTCTCTCCGCCATGTACAAGACGATATGAAGATACCTAATTATTTAACCTTACGTCAGATGTCAGCGAGCGAGAGAGAAAGAGAACTATCTATATGAGAAAGGAACCTATATACCTGACATCGGTTACAGTTGCCTCTGTAATAGTTCTACGTGTAAATTTACCACGGCCATGCAAGAACTTTAGTGACTTGTATAGCCGTCTTAATCTTGCAGTACAATATTTCCTGTAATGCAATTTATGTTGCTTTCAGAATAGACTGTAACATACAGAGAAGAATAATTTACTTGAGCAAAAGGTGGAAAACATCAAAGTACCTATATCTCGTGTAGTCTCTATGCCTCAATCCATGTTGCATCTGAGCGGACTTGAGCAATTGCAAAACTGCACAATTTGATGCATTTTTCATTAATAGAACTCAGATCAGTTCCCTAATACCTAAAGAGCTTAATATTTAGGACCAATTGACAAAAAGGTCCGGTAATGAAATGGCACTCGACAGAGAGACGTTGTAGGTTAAGTGCACAAACGCGTACAAGATGATGAATAAGTTAATTTCAGTTTCTGATTTCGACTGAAAACTAAAGGGTGTAGAACTTTAACTTACCATTGATTTGAAACTTAGGACCGATCTGCTTTTCCTCGTCGATCTCCATTGCTGAGAGGCCATTGGATTTCGACATTTCCCTAATCAGAAATAGATCGAATCTGTTCTTCCTCTCTAACGAAGAAAACGTAGGGTTCTGTGCGGCAGGAAAAAAGAGGATGGACCTGATAAGGGACAAATATCCTCCCCGGTACCGTAAAAGATTCCCTTCACTTTACGGTTTGAGATTAACTCCCAGACGCTTTGGGATTCGGGCTGACGGAGGGGGCAGTATTATTGGGCTTTGAGATTCGTGCTAAGTTAAAAGGAACGGTCCACATCAAGTAATTGTAAAAGATTCCCTATTACGGTACCGGGGGTGATCTGAATTCCCTGATTAGTGGGTCCACCGGGAAACAGAGTTGATTAACATGCGAGCTGGGCTTTCTTCTTGGGCCCGATAATGGAAAAGGCCGATTCTTATTTTGGAAGAAAGGTGGCCTTGGAGAGGTATAGGTTCCTGGATTATTAGTTGAAGTTTTCGGCCCAAAAGGACCAGTTGGGCTGGGGAGTAAAGGTGGCTGAAGCTTCAACTGTATCAAACCCATATTGGAACAATGTTCCGCATCTATCTCACCATAGTAACAATATACGCGAGAAATTCGCGAATAATTCGCGTTTTATTCGTTTTTTTACATTTTCAAACCAACAAATGTATAATAAGTTTTATTTGTGAATAAAACGCGAATCACGAATTATTCACGAGAAAAATGCAAAAAAAACACGAATTTTTTTTATTTAAAAAATAATAATTGGGGGGTTTTTTGTTTGGTTTTTTTTTTTTTTACTTCCTTGTTATACTAAATCATTTCAGAATTATATATGATCACGAATTTTTGACCCTGCCGAACTGAACACGAACTATTTGTTTGTCACTATGCTACTCACCGGCGATGCAAAGTTGATACCAACACTTACAGAGAGTGATGTGTTTAAGATGGAAAGTGTTCTTAAAGCGGTATATTTTTTTTGTATTTCTTTGTAAGAATTTCTGCACAACTAATTATTTAACGTTTTGAAAAATAATTACCATACTTTAAAATTTTAATTTTTTGCAATAAAGATTTTTCTTCCGAGACGAAATCTTAAAAAAACTTCTTGTAATTTACAATTTACAAATTATTGATCGGTTTCTTTTATGGCATTATGAGAGTAGGTCCGATGGGCATCGGACCTACTTTGGTTCGATGAGTTTAATCACCGTCGATTTGCTTTAAGATTCGTGCGGAAAACTTTAAATTCGTGCGCGTATGTTTCAATTTTCGTGCGCACAAATCTTAAATTAGATCGGACGGTCATCATGCTCGTTGAACCTAAAAGTAGGTCCGATGGGCATCGGACCTACTCCGTACTCTATCCCAAGACATTGTTCATTAACATTACAATACGCATCAAGATCCGTGCTGATTATGGGCACACTAATCTTGATTTGGATCGAACGGTTCCGACCAAGCATCAGACCGTGCCACTTCTGACGGTATGCGTCTCCTTCGGTAGTACCGTAGTAGAAAGGGGTGCTAATCTAGTTTTTATTTTTATTTTTTTCCTTAAAATCAAAATTTTAAACTTTAAATATTCACAAACTTTTTTAAATTGGATTTCAAACCGTAATCTGTTTTGTGTTGAAATAATTATGAAAAATGTTATTGGATTTTGCGAATATTCAACAATCACTCTGACAAGTAATTAATCTAATACCAGTATCACACAAAAGAGCAAGCAGATATATTAATTAAATCCGCGTAACAGAAAGCCAATTGATGATAAAAGTAAACACAGAGATAATTAATATATATATATACTTATACTATGCAGTAATATCCTTCATGAGGTCAGATTTGTTGTCCTCATCAGAAATTGCCACAGGCGATGTTGGCTTGGCCGAGCGATTGAATGCGGGTTTTTGGTCGGGGGCGGCATCGACAAATGCCACCTGTTCAGACTCAGAGACAGAGAAGTTCTCAGGAAGCACAAACACGCTCTGAGATGCTCTCCTCTGGTGACGACTTGGTCTCTGCGACATCTCTCTCTCTCTCTTAGTCTCTTGCTTGCTTCTCTTTTTAATTTACAAATGGGTACTGACTGGTATATGATTGGAAATGGAACTGAGAATCTGAGATACAAAGTGGAAGCAGCTTGGAGTCTCTTGATTTATAGCACAGCACAGGTGGTGAATCAGTGTAGATCTTCTGTGCCAATTTTGCTTTTCTAATTCATGTCATGAGTCAATCAGGAAATGTTAATGGCTTAGCATGCATTATTGCACACAGAAGTCAGCAGAAAGACAGAGCAAGGGAAATTTAGAATGGGTAAAAGATGAAGTGCAAAAGGTGGTACATTGGGGGTAAGATTTAATGGGGGTTAGCAATAATTAATTTGGAGTAGAGCCATTAGAACATGGGGTGCACGTGGGAGATTTATTTTGTTAGTAATTGATGCATATATAATTGTTTTGGTGGATGGATGGATGTGTGTTGCAGTGTTGGTTCGGTGAAGAGATATTTAGAAAGGGCCGGGGTTTGTTGTACACGACAGCCATCGCACATGTTAAATCTGAATGGTGTTAGCTCGGATCGGATATAACTAGTGACATGACATGACATGGCAATTGCCAAATTCATTCCGCATAAATTATACCACGGGTCTTATAAACTAAGGGCAATTTTAGGGGTAATATTGGGGGGATGAATTATTACACTACATATTGAAAACTAGGATTCAAATCGTGCTGAAATTTCAATACATGAACTGTGTTTCTGAAATTTCTGAAATTCAGAATTCAGCCGTTGAACTGTTTTGAAATACGTGTATAAAAAAATTAGCTGTTTCGAGATTCGTGCACAGAAAAAGTTGAACGGCTGGATTCGAAATTTCAGGAATTCCAGAAACACTGTTCATGTATTTTGGATTTCAGCAGATCTGAATCCTGAAAACTAAACTTATTCAACAACAAAATAAAAATAATAATAAATTGGATTAATTTTATTTACCTGAAAACTTTTTTCAGTTCTCAATTTATCCTTGAAGTCTTTGTTAAAATATAATAAATGCCTTAACTATATATATATTCATCTTTTCCAATTTATCCATATAGTTAAATACCCATTGTCTGAATTTTCTTTTTCTCATTATACTCTTCTTCTTTCTCATTTCAAAATAATGTAAAAAATCATTAGTAGCTGCCTTTACATTTTTGTAAGAGATCATTTAGATAATAATTCATATTCTTTCCAAACCATCATGGTCATTTCTAGACTGGTATGAGACATGTAAAAAATTATTTTACATTTTGTTAACTACTGTCATTTCTAGACTGTCATTTTGTTAACTCGGATGAGAATTGTCTTGTATAATGGGAAAATAGAGAATTGACTCTAGGAGTAAATAAAAAATATGATTAAGAGTTAAGAGATATATTAGATATAATAAAGAGTGTAAGGGTAAATAGAAAATCAAAGAAGTTTTGAAGGGTATATGGAAAATTAACCCTTTATTATTTTAACCACAAATTTAACTATGGTTAATTTCAGAATTATTGTGTAATGGGTAAAAAGGAAAGAGTTTTAAGAGTTCAAAGACAAATTAGATATATTTAAGTGTTAGAGAAGTCAGTAAGGATATACAAAATCGTAAAAAATACTTGTTCAACAAATTAGATATATTTCAAATATTTGTTCAATTAGAGAAGTCAGTAATGGTATACGAAAAATTAACCCTTTTACTAATTGAACAAGTATTTGAAATGTTGGAAAGGATCTGGTATTTATAAGGCGGAGCCACATTGGGCAGAGTATGCATTTGCCTACCTCTTAATTTTGAAAATCAAGGTTTTGGTATTGAAAATTAAATCTAGATCTATATGTATGTGGTCTCTTGCTTGCCTCATAATTCAATTTTTACCTACCCCATAAAGTAACGGGTCCGGATCCCCTAAAGTAACTCAATTTTTGGGTTTTCAATCAGGACCGTCTAATTCGATTCTGTAGCTCGAGATTGTCTCGGGATTCGAATCCGTTGTCGGGATGTGTGCACTCCACTTCAGAATGGATGGTCTCAGATCCCGAATCGGACGGTCCCGATTTAAAACCCAAAAATTGAATTACTTCACTAGATCCAAATTCTAAAGTAACTTGGCATTGTCTGTTATTCTTTTTGCACAGGCCAGTCCAATCTTCAATTTTTGCATATACTAACACCTTGTTTGGATAGAGAGTAGAGGAAGGGAGGAATGGAAAGAAAATAATTTTTTTTCTCAAATCGTGTTTAGTTGATAAAATTATATCGGAGGTAAAAGGTTTAACCTTGCATAATTATAATCAATAGAACTGATTTCCCTTCTGATTTGAGGTGTAACAGATGGAAATAAATTTTGTTGCAAATATTTTCAAAAAAAATGACACAAATGACAAACCCTATATATTACCTATATAATTCTCATCCGAGTTTATTTGTCACAAACCTACAACAACCACTGAATTTCTCATTAACCTTTTAAATTTTAATTAACCAAACAAAAAATAAGACAGCAAGATAAGTTAAATTTATTTTCCCTCATTAATCATCCAAACATGAAGAAGTTATGTTAATTTTCTTTTATATTCATTCTATTTCCTTCTATTATTCACCTTCCTTCCCTTCCTCTACTCTCCATCCAAACAAGGTGTAAGTTTTTGCTACATAACTAAGTAGCTGAATGTCTACAATAAACCATGACAAGGCTTTTACAAGCAATCTATGTTCTAAAATTGCACAGAAAGTGGGATTCGGATCAGCTGAAATTCCGAAACCAATGAACAGTAATCCTGAAATCCCTGCAATCCGAATCCAGCCATCGAATTTTTTCCGAGAACGCATCTCGAAACAACTGATTTTTTCTTACACGCATCTCGGAACAGTTCGATGGCTGGATTCGGATTGCAGGAATTTCAGAATTACTATTACCGGTCTCGGATTTCAGCAGATGCGCTTCCCAGAAAGTGTGTCAAGTCCTGAACCGTTATAACTGTAATGGAGTATTACCAACTCATTATGGCACAGTAGCAGCAGGTTTATTGATATATGCTATGATGATTACTCAAAACTTCATAATTAAATATTTTTACCTATAGAGGTCTATTTAGTGACATAGCGGATAAATAGCAGGTATTTTAGAGAAAGTAGCAGACAAGTATTAAGTATTTTAATTCAACTTCATAATTAAACTATTTATTTTTTTTTAATTCAACTTAAACATCATGACATAAACTAATTATTATTTTTTCTATTCAAAAATAACCTAAGCATCATGTCATAAACTATCTATATTTTTCTATTTAGAAGCAAAAGCAATGTGGGTCTTAAAAAAATTGACCATTAAAAGAAATTTTCAATTTGAGCCTTGAAATAAAAGCCTATGTAGCATAGCGTGCGCTATTTGCGTTACACGCTACGCGCTATAGCAGACCGCTATTACCGCTATAGCGGTCGTAGCTAAAATGGTGCAATTTTATCCCATATTTTAGCGTTTAAGGTCCGAAAACACTATAACGCCGCTATTTAGAATATCGATAATGTGCATTTTAAGGTGTTAAAAAAACGAGTATGAAATATCAAGACAACTGTCAAAATGAATCTTAACTGAAGTAGACAAGTGTGTTTCGGCACAATAAGCAAATATGTGCCGACACAATAAACATGTGTGCATTTGAAGATGCATGAAAGTTTTATGGCAGTTTTTAGATGGTGAATTTTTAAGAGTTATCTGCTTGAAAAGAAGAGAGAGAGTACATATATTATATCCCGATATTTTTATTAATAGGAAAAACAAAACAAAAATAACGACACAAAGAGACAAATTCCCGAAATCTCGAAATATAGAAAAACTGCTATGGTTTATAACGTCCAGATAATTTAAAAACTTAACCCAATCCATCCCGCCAAAAAAAATCCAGACTGTTATAATCTATATAACGTCCAAACCACAGGAAAAAAAAGAGATTAGAACCGAACAGATAGTAACCTATTGGAGACCTCGTAGATTAGAACCGAGCCGATCGTAATCTATTGTTTGGATTACCATGGGACGTTATAAATTATAACGGTTTTTCTATATTTCAAAATTTCACGAACTTTTTTTCATTTTGTCATTTTTTTTCTATTAATTAAAAAATCGGTCCTATTTCCAGTGGTTTTTGTATCCTTGTTTATCAAGTGGGCTTCAAATTCTACTCCATTTTTAACTCTATTTTTGGACTCTTTCGTATCTTGTCAAATAATCTCGGAACATAACAAAAAAGTTTGATGACTTATTGTTGTGTATTTTTGGACTCTTTCGTATCTTGTCAAATATTCTCCACATGTGACTTATTGGCCTCACATGGCTTTAGTCGGGGAATTGTATAATATATATAGCCTTCTACTGTTCAACATCCTAAATAATATTATTTTTAGATATTAAAAAGAATTATCGATTGATTTTTTTTTCTATCCACCGATGGAACCGAAAATATTAGTGGGAAAGAATTAAGAGCATCTACATCTCTAAAACTCTTAGAGTTTCTAAATAACTGTTAACTGCTTTTAAGAAATTATAGACTCTGGAGTTTTTAAATGTTCACATTCCTGAAATTAATTTTAGAGTTTCTAATAAACCACATCATCAGTAAATTAAAATTTATAAGCCACATCAGCAATAAATTAATTTTAGAGTTTCTGAATGTACTGAAATTATTGTTGGTCTCATTAGTTTTTGAAAGTTGCAGCGTATCTTAATTAAAAAAAATTCAAAAAATATTGAAATTGAACCATTGATTTAATTTTAGCGGATTACAGACAAAAAAGAAAAGAAAGAAGAGGTGAGAGTGTGAATCAATACTTTTCAAATTTTTATATGACCAATGCGTGTACAACTTTCAGAAGATACTGGACTTGCCATACATTTGATATTTTAATTTCTAAGAATAAAAAGTTTTGTTCTACATCTCGTAATTTTAGACGGGTGTTTTTGAATTCATCAAGTTCTTTTGTGAACTCAACTCTAAAATCTGTCGAATTGACTTTAAATGACGAATTTGTTAAAACCCATCTACCTTACAAGCGATGTGTCTGCATTCAGAAAAAAAAATTAAACTTTCAAATTAATTTAGTATAAAGTCAAGCAGTCAAAATTAAAATGTTTATAACTTAATTTTAATGCATTTATTTTTTGAACGTTTTTAGATCACTTGACTCTATACAAAATTAATTTCAAAATTTAAAATTTTCACATGTAGACGAATCACTTGTAAAGTAAATGAATCTCAACGGTTCGGATTCACTGTTTGAAGCCAATCTCATGGTTATTTTTCCAAATCCCAAGTGAGTATTTTGCACAAAGGCACCTTGTTTGTCCGTATTTTGCAGAAGTATTCTAAATTGAAGAATTTTTTTTTTTTTTATCATTGATGACTTATATTTACTTCGAATACGCATAAAAGAACAGAGCTGGTTGTTATTAAAATGACCATATTTGTTGCATATTACATAGTAATATATTTTAATTAACTTATTGAAATCATTCGTTCTTGAGCCCTGTTATTTAAAAAATATATATATCAGCAAGGATTATGTACAATAATTTAAGGTTTTTTTAACTACTCCACATCATCAACATCCCATCACATCTGAATCTGATTCTATTATTTCGCCTTCTTTGTTATCGTCAGAAGTTCATATTTTCTCATGCTCACTTTCTCCATTCAGGAGAGAATATATGATTGTATTTTTACATAATTAATAAGAATCAATTCTCGTAAAATAAGTCAAAAATCTAATTGTAAATTCGAGTTGCCGAAATTTTTATTTATAACATAGTTAAAAAAAAAAAACCAAATAACCATCGTTTCTGGGAATTTCGATTTTCACCACGGCCGCACCGGCATTCTGCGGACCCATTTCAGCGGGGCCGCAGAATGCCGATGCGGACCCATTTTTTTTTTTCAAACTTTGAGATATCTCATAAATGTGGCACGCATTCCTAGAACAAAAAAATATTAAAAAACCAAAAAATTTGAGATATCTCATACAGATGCGTGGTGCCTCGATAAAACACCAAAAAAAAAAAAAATGGGTCCGCAGAACGCCTGTGCGGTCTCCAGCATTTGGGTCCGCAGAATGCCGGTGCGGCCGTGGTGAAAATCTAAATTCCAGAGAACGATGGTTATTTGGTTTATTTTTTTTTGAAGTATGTTATAAATAAAAATTTTGGTTCGAGTTGTATGTGAGTTATTTTAATTGCGAGAGCAATAATTTTTCTTTTCTTTGAATGAGAAGGGCCGTCAATATCTAGGGTTATTTTGTTTTAAAAAAAGAAGAATGTAGGCTAAATTAAAAACTAGTCCTTAATTTTTCGAAAAATTGAAAACGGTCCAACAATAATAGCCTTCAAAATTAACTACGGTTTCTGAATATTTTATTATAACAAAATAACCCAACAACAATCTAACAGGTAAAAAAAAAAATCAATACACTAGAGTTTTGTCCACTGTATTCATGTTTTTCTCTCTTATTAGTTTACTATAATTTTTTACCCTCAGGAGTACAGGTGAAAACGGTATGGATAATATCCGATCCATATTCAATCCGTATTCGAAAAATTAGATGTGGATATCTGATATCCGAATATTCATGTGGATATGGATACTGATATGGTTTTACGTTTCAATTATCCGTATCCGAATAGTAGATATATATCATATATTTTAATATATATTATGAAAAAAATTATTGTTATTCACTATTAAAATTAGATAAATATTATGAACTTTAGTATTTTTTAATATTATTTATCCGATCCGATCCGTATCTGTATCCGAAAAATTAAAAAAAATATAGATATGATTTTACCACTATCCACTCCGTATTCGCTCCATTTTCACCCCTACTTAGGAGCATCAATTTTCGACCCGACTTAAATCCGATTCGATCATAACTTATCGAATGACTAAATGAGTCAGGACACTGGTATATAAAATTTTAACTCGTCTTGGGTTGCATCGAACCTGATCGAACCCGACTTTTTGTTTATTTTGTTGAATTTAGTTTGAAATTAGCTTTAACTAAGTTTATTACTCCTTATTATGATTAATTATATATGAATTGAGATTAAGTTGCATAAATAAAATTTTATCAACATAAAATTGCATAAATTAATAAGAAATGAAAAAAAAAAATAAAGTTAAAAGAATTTGGTCGAGTTGATTTGTGAATCGTTGAGTTGGGTCGTGTAGAATTGGATTGAGTCGGATCCGTCTAAAATAAGTAATAAAATAACGTCAGCTTGAACCCGACCCGATCCAACCCGACCCATTAACACCCCTCCCCATATTGTTTGAGATGTAGTATTATTATAGGATCATATCAAATGTTAAAAACTTTTATAGTATTAAATTAAAACTATTAATAATGATGTTAATAATGTATGATGAAAGCTAGCTAGTACTATAATTTTAAGAGCAACACTTCTTTGAGTTACACGTGTAAGTTCAGGTTTTTGTATAAAAATTTAAAGTTTGTTCTCAAGCTCATTGTTCCTTTTTAGACTTCCGTATCTTATTTTTTGGCTTGTTCAACAAGTTTGGAAAAGAGGAATAGAGGAGAATGAGGAATTGACATTTTTCAAGAGATGGAATTGGCTTGTTTACATGTATTATTTCACTCTTTCACTATCAACCGAACACAACCGGAATAGTGAAGAATTGAAACTTGTTCCGAATTCCACTTTTCCTCACTTTCCTTCTATTCCAATAGATTGCCGAACGGGCCCAAAATTGTTTGTACTTTTTTTTTCTTATCACTCACCTCCCTCTTTATACTTTTTTCCCCTCCATTCTATCTGGTTAATATTTTTGATGATCCGTGAGAAATCTTACAAATTTAAACTACGAGCATCTTGTACTCAATTTTCTCTTTCAAATGAGATTCATATTTAAATGTTTTTTTTAGAACAGTTATTAGGTTTACAGATTTGAAATCAACAATTTACAAAGTTGTGTAGCAAGATTTACAGACTTGACATATCAATTAATTAGTTGTGCAGTAGCTAGAGTTGTGTGGCAAGGTTTACATACTAGAAAGCTTGGATTTTAATAATTGAATGAAGCAGCTAGTGCTAGATCTAAAAAGATAAAATTCATATATTACTTGTTACATTTACAGCTTGAAATCAACATTTTACATAGTTGTGTAGCAATGTTTACTGACTTGAAAGATCAATTAATTAGTTGTGCAATAGCTAGATTACTTATTGGGTTTACATAATTGAAATCAACACTTTACAGAGTTGTGTAGAAATGTGACCAATATTTACAGACTTGAAAGCATAGATTTAAATAATTGGATGCAATAACTAATGTTTTATCTGAAAAGATAAAAAAATTAGATTACTTGTTAGGTTTACAAACTTGAAATCAGCACTTTATAGACTTGTGGAGCAATGTTTACGGACTTGAAAGCTTGAATTTATTAAGTTAAATGTAGCGGCTAGTTCCAAATCTAATAATATAAAAGTCTTAGATTACTTGTTAAGTTTACGGACTTTAAATCAACACCTTATAGATCCATGGAGTAAGGTTTACATACTTGAAAGCTTATATTTAAAAAGTTGGATGCAAAAAACGCTAGTGACCTTTTTGAAGGTGGTCCCGATCAAGAGTCGATAGTCAGGAGATTTTATCGGAGATTGAGTCGAGGGGGAACTTGAAATCAACACTTTAGAGAGTTGTGTACATAAATTTACATACTTAAAGCTTGAATTTAAAGATATTCGAGAAGGTGGTCCAACACTAATGACCGTTTAAAAAGTGAAAAAAGAATAGTTTGAGGAAGGAGATTGAGTCTGGGGCAATTAACATGTCTCAAAAATTAAATATAATAGAAGCTGGTAGCACACTTGATAAGTACGGCTGCAATCGAACCAAACCAAATCAAACTTACCCCAGTTTGAGTTTGGTTTGAATTAATTTCGAACGAACTCAATTTCGAATCAAATTTTTTACGAACTCAATTTCGAACTTTTTACTAATTTTGTTACGACTTACAAGTAATGACTTATGGCTGGGTCATAGTTCAAAATTACAACACTTTAATAAAAACTCAGGCATTCTGAATTCTAATTACACAGTACACCAAAGTTTATATCAAAGTTCATTACAAATACCAAAATTTATATCAAACACCAAAGTTTAGTACAATCAATCAAAGTTCAGTACAATCACAGTATCCAAAGTTTTCCAAATAGCCAACAAGAGCAACATCACCAAAGTTTTTAAATATCCAAAGTATTCAAAGTACAATTTAAATATCAATAGAAGTACAGAACAATCACCAAAGTCTTAGAATTATTACAAACCCAAATATTATGGACTGAGAGCGATTATGGACTGGGCGGCCTTATGTTTTCATCAGCGAACATAAGTCATCAGCGGAAATCAACGGTTCACGTTACTTTGAGATTCGAACTAAAATAGTTTGCGAACCTATTTCGAACGAACCAGGTCCAGTTTGAGTTTGGTTTGAATTAATTTCGAACGAACTCAATTTCGAATCGAACTTTTTAGAATCAAACTCAAATCGAATCACGACTACGAATTTTTTGTGCAGCCCTACTGATAAGTTCCAAAAAGCAATATTTATTAACTCCATGTGAGTTACAATGTGAATTAAAATATGAATTGATTGAAAAACAAATCTTGGATTCTTTTTGTCGAAATGTAGATTACAAGTTAGGATATGAATTGTATAGAATCTTTTTTTTTTGAGTATTTTTTGTTAATATTGGCTAGAATTTAGGAGGGGGGGGGGGGGGGGGGGGGGGGGGCGCTGAATTTATCTACTTTGTTGCATGTAACAGGACAAAAGATTGATCTGAATTTATCTACTTTGGCTAGAAGTCTATTGCATTAAAAAACTTTATTATTTAAACGATTCAAAATTAATCTATAATTTTTTAAAATTTTTCCTACAAATAATGAGACAAATTATAAAGTAACAATTTAAATAGATACTACAAGGCTACAAGCCTCAAATGTGCTATTTTAGGTGCATATTGCACGGCATGATCCAAGTGCACTCGTCAAGCTTTTCTCACGCTCAAACCTTATTGGTTGATCTCCCTCCCCACGGATCGGTCTCGATCCAACGGCTCAATTCCACCCGATCCACAAAACACAAACACTCTCTCTCTCTCGATCTGCTTCGTGTCCGTTCCACTAGTCTTCTCTAAAAAACACACCAAGACAGAGAAGAGAGAAAATTGGAGGAGAGGGAGAAGGAGAGAGAGAGAGAGATGGACGGAGCCAAGGTGAAGAAAGGAGCCGGAGGGAGGAAAGGTGGTGGGCCCAAGAAGAAGCCGGTGACCCGATCCGTTAAAGCCGGGCTACAGTTCCCTGTCGGTCGTATCGGTCGCTACCTTAAAAAGGGTCGCTATAGCCAGCGCGTCGGAAGCGGCGCTCCGGTGTACCTCGCCGCCGTGCTGGAGTACCTGGCCGCTGAGGTATATTTCTCACTTAGCCCGTGTAATTGGTTTAGTTTATTTTTCTTCTTTTGAGAATTAATTTATCAGGAAAGCCCTCGAGGTTTTAGTAAATTCGTGAAACAGCTTATGTGTTCAGTTGACAGTACTGTATGTAACATCTATTCAGGCGGAAAAAAAAAGGAGACTGAGATTAGGAAATAGATCTGTGGTTTCACAGTTTCATGGCTAAAAGATGCTAATGCATGTCTCTATATTAGTTTTGTTCTAAGCATGTGATTCTGTTGTACTCATGATGTTAAAAAACAGGCCAGTTAGGCAATACTGAGTGAGTAAATGCTAAGGTTAGGGTTAGCAATAGAAAGATAGGGAGTAGTGAGAGAGATTACAAATACCAGAGAAGATATGGAAGGGCACTATATTACTATTTTTTGTCATGATAATGGCTTTCCTTCCAGACTAATTGTTCTGTTATATAGAACCATAGCTTCTTTCATTGCATGTTAATTGTACTATTATAATATAGACTTTGTGAAACTTTCAACCAATTAACCATCTAAAAATAAACAGATAACTTTCCTCAATGAATTTGTCTAACCCCTTCAATTTAATTGATCAAGCTTATGTTGCTAGCAACAAGGCTGCAAATTAGATTCATAACCATAACAGATCTGGCCAGATATTAATCAAATTTTGCTCAATTTTCTATTTATTAACTGACTCGGACTTGATGTAAATTAATGTTAGACTTGGGACTCAGTTATGAAGTTTTAAGTTGCATCCAAATTGGTCATGCTTTTGCTTTTGCTTTTGCACTTCTACTAATCCTCATTTTTAAACCTTATTCTCGTTATAGACTTAAAGTACATTACTGGATTAGGGTACATAAAGCTGAATTTATTTATCTAGTGTTATTACCGAAACACGGGACTGAGCCTTGTACATACCAACATTGCAAAGGTTTTTATTGCACAATCCTCCTGAAGATTGAAGGTATTTAATACATTAATACTTGACAGGTACTGGAGTTGGCAGGAAATGCAGCTCGTGATAACAAGAAGAACCGCATTATACCTCGCCACGTCTTACTTGCCATCAGAAATGACGAAGAGTTAGGAAAGCTTTTAAAAGGCGTCACAATTGCTCACGGTGGGGTGCTACCAAATATAAACCCTGTGCTTTTGCCGAAGAAATCTGGTAGCAAGGAAACCGCTACCCCCAAATCTCCAAAGGAGTCAAAATCTCCTTCCAAAGCTACTACCAAATCCCCCAAGAAGGCCTAAACCTAGGGTTAGAGTTCAGTCGTGGGCCCGTCCTCATCAATGTTTGTAAGCATTAAATTTGTGGAGTGTTTGTTTAGGTTGTTTCAAGGGGTAAATGTTGAAGTAGAGAAGGGGAACATTTGACTGCTTAACATTTTTTTTTCTCTCTTCCTGTGTTCTAATTTGGAAGTTTATTGTAATATGGTATGTGTTCGTTGTTTAGATTCTTGTTGGTGTTAGTGAAGTTACTTTTGTTAGTTTTAATTTACAATAACTTCGATGTTCTATTGTTCCCGGGATCTTCTGTGGTCGTACAGGTTAGGTAGTTTACAGTGGACATTTATTGCGGGTGTGGGAGCCCAACAGTTCAACATAGAGTTGCCTCGTATTGCTAGTGCATTTTATATGCAGTCCTGCTACTGGAAGTCTGATTCTTGTAGGTTTTTTATTCTTGGGTATAGATGTTGAATGTTTTCTGACTCTTTTATAACTTTGATCGAGTCAACCATAAATCCTTCGTTTGGTTTCTGTTTGTCTTTGATATGCCTTTTTCCTCTTTGATTTTGAATGTATGAAATCTCTTTCTGATTCTTTTTTGGTGCTAAATGTACACTATCAGTTTCTTACAAAAATTTACAGTAACCCTCTGGTGAGCGGCTTCTGCTATGCAAGTTGCAATCTTGGCAGGTAATACCAGCAAACTATACCAGGTTTGGTTGTGCTTGAGACCTTAAAATTATTTTGTGCCTTGTTGAAATTGTTTTAAATTTCTCTCAAATTATTATACTTTTAACTAAAATATAGTGTTATTTTCTTTGCAAAGTCTATTGTAGATAAGATGCTGTCATCAATTTTTCTTCTTACTACTTGAATTATTTTTCTGGCGACATTTGACATTCAAATTCAAATAAAGATTGATTGCCTATTATAATATAGCTTCAAATTCTAATTTTGAAACTGCATGGATTTGTAGTAGAAGATTTACTGAAATATAATATATAAGATGTAACTTGCTTTCCAACAAAATTGTTTCTGCAGTAACATTTAATTCTGAATAAATGATAGATTGGCTACGGTTCAAAAATAAAGTTTATACAGTGTACTTGTTTCTTTATCTTTGTATTATTTCAAATTATTTTTATACACATCATAAATTTCTTTCTGTTAAGCAATTAATGTAGATTCATCTTTTTTTCCAATATACTATTTGGAGTATATCTTTCCAGCAACACTTGCCCTTTATATTAAAAAAGATTTGAGGAACTCTTAAAACATTTGATATAATCATTAAGCAATAAATTTGTAAATATTATCTAGATAATTATACTTTTAACTAAATTTTTTATTTATTGTATTAATACGATATACATTTATCTTTAATCACTGATACCCTAAAATTAATTCGGATAAAGTTGTAACAGAAATACTGCATTTTGTATGTGAAAAACTTGGATTTTATCTGCAAAATCATGCTAGTAGGTATTGTGTTTCAGTGTCATGCCAACAGATCTAATGCACAAGCACAATTCTCTCTGAATGAGCTTCAGTTATCAACTGCTAACAAACATGAGTTTCCTATCACTTTCAAGCTAATGCGTTGAGGGGTCAATCATATAAAATTTTACAACATTTTTAACATTTTACTCTAAACTATATAGAAAATTACGTATTAAGTACAGGAATTTTGAAAATAAATAAGAGTAAATTGTAAACTATATAGAAAATTATGGATCCACCACAGCGCCACAATATTGTAAGAATTTCAGATGATTAAACATGTGGAAGTAGATCCTTAAACTTCCACATTCCTTCATAAGTTAGTATCAGGTAATTAATACAAACAAAATGAAATGGAATAACACAATAAGGAATTTACTAACTTGAAAACTCAGATTCCCATGTTGGAGTTATCTACTAAGAAGGCAGGAAGCATGAACAGAACAGTAATGGAAAAGAGAAAAAAAGGAAAAGAAATACTAGAAACTCATTAAACCCGACTAAAACAGATGCTGATATCTGCGCAACCCGTGCTGTCTGACCTAACCATGGAAAGTGACTCCGCATCGAAGGACAATTTCATCCTCTCAAATTTCGCACGCATGTAAAACATTCCCCCCTTTACCCCCCTATCCTCACAATCTGGTATCACACCGGTCCCACATGTCACGTGCTTAATCACTTCAAGAAACTCAAGATTCGTCGCCTCACTGATCAATCGCAATGCATCACCTATGGATCGACCGTTGGCATGTTCGGTCCACTTCCACTCCTCCCAGATCGACATGCTGGTATATTTCTTGACACATGTCAGAAAGAAGTGCAGCGGTTCCTTGGCTATGGTTTTCATGAAGAAGTCGGTGCTTGAGGCCAGTTCAAGCACAACGAGAGGCGGTGACGTAGGCTCCATTTGGATCACCAAATGGAGATGTCCCTGTTCAGTTTTCTTCCCGAATAATGTACAGATCACCAGTTCAGTATGGGAGTGTTGGTGCTTCTTGCCGGTACGTAAGAAGAGTGAACCAATTTTCATTGCACACGCCGGCAGGAGGAAGGGGTTCTTCAGTTTCTTGTGCCGGGTAACAGAAGGAGACATGCATGAAGGAAGCATATGACATGCCAAGAAGCACTGTGGGTCGGGTTGGTTCTCTTCTTGGTTGAAGACGTGGCGCTTCTTACCTCCATAGTGGATACATTCCATGGTTGGATTGGTTTGTAAAGGTTTGGAAGGTACTTAATAGGTGATTTTATTTTATATCGTCACTAAATGCTCCTTGTGTTGTTGGTTTTAAGGAGAAAAACTTGTTTTGAGTTTGAAAATAGTTTCCAACTTTCCATAATTTTTGAATTATTGCATTTTATCGGAGGGGATTAATAATTAATATATTTAGTTATATACTCGCAAATCATGTTCTTGTTAGAATAAATCACAACCAGGTTGCCATTTTCTTACTAGCATCCTGCTCAAAATGGCATTAAAAGTTCTTAAATTCTGATCTCTCTGTTTTTTTTTTTGCTCTTAAGCACGAGAGAAAAGCAGAGCTTGGAAACATGAAATTGAACACATTTATAATTTTAATAATGAAATTCTTTCAAACTGCATTTAATTGATTATAATGATACATGAAACTAAGATACTATTATACTGAGTTGCGCTATAGTGAGTTGCGAAGTAAAATTCTTATTTTACTTCACGCTTATATCTCTGTTTATAAAGTCCAAACAGCTGATCCGAACTGCTCAACATGATCTCCATATTGAAATGTGCTTAGAGATCAAATTTTACATTTTTTGGAATTTTTTAACTATTTTTTTAGATGGGTAGAAAATCGTTGTTTTTGAATGGATTATGAACAGTGATTTAATAAATTCTAAACAAATATTAATAAATTTCCAAAAAAAATGTAAAATTTGATCTCCTAGCACATTTCAATATGTAGACCATGTTGAGCAGTTCGGATCAACTCTTTTTGAACTTTTAAAAGTAGAAAATATGAATGTGAAATAAAACAACCATAGCTCATCTCCCATTATACCAAACCTTAAAAACAAAAAAAAAATACCATTATACTAACACTTGCGTACTATACCAAGTGATGATGTCTTAGGGTCTTTCAATCCACCGATTAAGGGCGGACCCACGTTCATCTGGGGGAGTTGAAAGTTTTCGAAAAATTTGACATTTACCTCCCCTGAAATGGATTTGCCTTCCCTGTCCTTCTGACAAAAATCATGCGTCCGTCCCTGCCACTGATGTCTATACAAATTAAATACATCTACGTAATTTTACACATTTTTTTCAAGTGCTTGAGAGGATACCCATTATAATCCATCTATCTTGTACTTCTCGAAATAAATACCAAGGCCTACGGATAATGTAATTAGAATAAATAAATAAATAAATACTAGACAGTTGACACCCACTTGGTAAAATACCAAAGTTTGCCCGAATTGTCAGGAATTGGGCCCAAGGTACGAAGGCTTTTGTTTTGACACTCTTGACATTCTTAATTTTATAATCTATTGATGATGCCCCTATGATAGGGGTGAAAACGGAGCGAATATGAAACGGATAGGCTAAAAATCATATTCATATTTTTTTTAATTTTTTGGATACGGATACAGATCGAATATCAGTCAGATACAGATATAAATATGGATTGGATCGGATATTTATTAAAATAATATTAAAAAGTACTAACGTTTATAATATTTATCTAATTTTAATGGTGAATAACAATATTTTTCCATAATATATATTAAAATATATGATATATATCTACTATTCAGATACGAATAATTGAAACGTAAAACCATATTGGTATTCATATCTACATAGATATTTGGATATCGGATATCCACATCTAATTTTTCGAATACGAATAAGATATTATCCATATCGTTTTCACCCCTACCCTATGGCCAATAGGTATAACCTGATATGTAAGTTGGCAACTGGAATTCCCTAATTACAACTTTCTTTCTTCTTTTTTTGCGCTTAATAACGCCTGCATCATATTTCTTTCTCAAAAGAAATAGGATCATATTTCTTTCTTAATGCGACTAATCGCGAATTTTTTATTGTTACCACGCCATAAAATCCGAATTAATTCGTTACCACCCGTCTGACCCTTTATTCAATTCTACCACCCCCGCTAACCCAGTTCGCGCACCAAATTAGCTCGTGCGCGGACTGGGTTGGCGCACAAACTTGGTGCGCCAACTGGGTTAGCGGAGCTCTCTTTTGGGGCTGAATGGATTTGGGTTTAAGGTTTAGGTTTAGAGTTTAGGGTTTAGAGCTGACTGGATTTTAGTGTTTATTTTTATTTTTGCAACGGGTGTCTGAAAATTCTGTTTTATTTTTAACGATGTTCATTCATCAGACGCAAGGCAGCAGGCAGGTAAATAACGTAAAAACTAATGTGTTAAATTGACGGCGGAAGAACTAAACAACAGAAAAACAAAACAACATAAGAACTAATATCAAAATAATATCGAAATAACATCCAAATAACAAGAACTAATACCGAAATAATATCAAAAAACATAAACTACAACAAGTAAGTCTATCCTATCTGCTCGAGGGTGTCCACGGCTTCTTCTCTCTCTTAAGTCTCTTACCCCGCCCCTCCTCTTGACGCTCTCTCTCCTCTAGCGATGTGTACTGTCATGGTGGCTGTGGTGGGGTCTCCTCATGTATCTCCCCAAAAAGTGTCTCCTCGTGTGGTCCCTCATCTGCATCAGGTCCGAAAATAAACTCACGTGTATCTGCAGGGTACACGGGTCCATATGAGACATCCTGCTGGACAGCTGCTGCACTGGACTGTGGGAGTGACGTCTCCTGTGTGGGAAACGGAGGAGAGTCTACATCCTGCGTGTAAGCCCCGTACTGAGAGCCCAAGTGAAACGAAAAATCTGCAGATGGGTTCGGCTCGTCGTACTGATCTCCGCGGGGTATATCTCCCTGAAACAAATAGAAAATTAGGTTTCACAATGAAGATGATTATAAAAATAATTACAAAAATATACGTACTGCTGCAAGCCCAGCAGCCTCAAATGCGGCCTCAGCAGTCGCTGCCTCGTGTAGGTCTGAGAAATCCGGCTCTGGCGTGCTCATAGGCTCCGCAGAATCTGCGGAGTCCATGTCTTTCAAATCTTCATAGCGGGGAAGATCTGAAAGCCTGAGAACTCTCTCGAGCTGATCCTGGTACCCGGCGACGACGACAGGCGGTGCAGCCATACACAACCACTTCTTACCGAATGCCTTCCAACCTCTTGTGACGGCGTATCTTGCGCTCCTAAGCACCTGCTTGATGTTCATGAGTGCCTGCGAATTAAAATAAATAAAATTAGTTCGAATTGCAAAGGAATTTTCATAATTTTCTTAAACTAAAAAAATTAAAGACTTACAATCTGTGCAGCCGGGCCAGCGCAGGGAATGAAGCCATACTCGTCACTAACCGTGTCGCGTCGTACGTGGAGCGGCTTCGTGTTCATCTCCGTGATCTGACCATGCAAGTACACCGTGAAGGCACAGTACTCCTGATACCAACTGCGATAGGTCTGATCGTATGTATCGAAAGCATACGACAGGAGCTCGTCAGGGATCCTGTCGCCCATCGCCTCAAGCCGAGTCACATAATCGGCGTGCACGGTCCGCCAATCCTTGCCGCCGGTAGTGGCCAGATCTTTGTGAAGCTCGTACCACTTGTCCTTGGAGATGGGATCCGGGACGGGAAAGGGCTGACGCATACCGAACTGACGCATCACCCGTCCAGGATAGTAATGCTCGACCATCTGGTAGAACACAAGTGGTACCTGCAAGTACATAAAAATAAATAATTCTACGTACGTAATAAATAAAAGTGATGCAAAATGGGAATACAATAATAATGCAAGGGTTACCTGAGCAAACCAAAACTGACGCTGCTGGAGGCATGTATGAGGCAGGTCATGCAGGAAGGAGTGAGGGATAGCATCATCGTCATCAACCTCGACACGCTCGTCGTACGGCCGCCAGCAGACGTGTCTGTCAGGAGTCATCTGCTCGAACTGACTCCGGAAGAAATCAACACCCATAGGTCTGCCGTGCGGGGTCTGGATGTACGTCTTCCTCGAGCACCACTTCTGCGCGTAAGACGGGCATGTAATCCCGTCGGGCTGCCCCCAAGCTGGAGCCCAACCTCTCACTCGTGGCTGTGGACGGCCGAACGGGAACCTCGTCCACGACCAATGCATCAGGAGACCAGCTGGACCGTAGAAATTGTGCTTGTTTGTCTATTTAGGTACAATTGACAGTTAAAATTTTGGTTTTTTTTATGTAACCATTTAATTATTAAGATTTGGATTTCAAAATAATTTATACCTGACATGCAGTGCACAAACCCCAATATAGACATGCCAATACCGCTGCACCCCAGTTCATCTGTTTCGGCTGGGCCAAGTCCCTCAGCCACTCAAGCAAACATCCAGGGACAGTGGCCCCCGATGAATCTGGGAACATCCAGCAAGCAAACATCTCCATGATGTAAGCCCGGGTCCACCGATCTACCGTCTCAGCATCAGCATCTGCGTCCAGGGCTCCACTGTAAATTCGAACCAATTTAGTGAAAATTGCGAAAAATAATTAATTTTAAAAAATAGACATCAAATAATTAATTTTATAAAATAAATGTTACCTGAACCGCTCCCGCAAGTGTGATAAACTGATGTCATTCTTCGAGTAGACGTACCCCTTCTTGGTCGACCTCCGCTTCATCAACCCGTCTCCCAGCAGGTCGAGGACGAGCTGCGTGAAGTCTCCGTACTCCACACCTGTGACCGCCTCTCCGGCAATGGGCAGACCCCAGAGACAACTCACGTCCTGGAGAGACACCGTAATCTCTCCGATGGGCAAGTGGAAGGTGTGGGTCTCCGGTCGCCACCTCTCGACCAATGCAGATATAAGAGCGACATCTGCATTTAAGTCACTGAGCTGTGACACATGCCACAGACCCAGCCTCTGCAACGCGGCTGCAAATCGAGGGTCGTAGAGGATATTCATCTGGTTGTTCCTCGTCGACGTCAGAGTATGAGTCTGCATTTAATTTCAAAATAAACACAAATACAATTTATTATTTTATTCAAATGAAAATGTATATTATTTGCAAGTGGTATAGAGATGTAAACTTACATATGAGTTTCTGATCTTGTGCTCCTTGTAAGGGAACCAGCAAACGAGACTGATATACTCTGACGTCAAATGCGGAAAGACGGTCCGAGCTAACACTACATCCAACTCCACATCATCATGAGGCAGACTGGTGTGCTTAGTGCCGCTGGATGACGCCATACTACAATTTGGTGCATTTCTAATCAAATTTGGTCTTAAGTACCTCAAATAGGGTACTTTAATAATTTACTAAAATAATTTGGCATAAAATACAACATAATATAGCTAAAAACAATTCTACTCTGTTTGGACACCATTCTAAATATTTAATACAATTCTACTCTGTTTGAACACCATTCTAATTATTTAATACAATTCTACTCTGTTTGGACATCATTCTAAATATTTAATACAATTCTACTATGTTTGAATTTATTTTGAACACCATTCTAATTATTTATTACAATTCTACTCTATTTGGACACCATTCTAATTATTTATTACAATTCTACTCTATTTGGACCTATTTTGGACACCATTCTAATTATTTGGACCTATCTACTCTACAAATAAATAAATAAAAAAGTAAAAAAAAAAAAAACTTACTTTTTACTGTGCCGGAGTGCGCGGAGCGTGGAGTGCGGAGCAAAATGAGCTCTCCGCACCCTTATACGGTGAAAAGAGAGCTCCGCTAACCCAGTTGGCGCACCAAGTTTGTGCGCCAACCCAGTCCGCGCACGAGCTAATTTGGTGCGCGAACTGGGTTAGCGGAGGTGGTAGGATTGAATAAAAGGTCAGACGGGTGGTAACGAATTAATTCGGATTTTTGGCCGTGGTAACAATAAAAAATTCGCCGACTAATCTTACAAAAGAAAAAGAGAAAAATTCTATTCCACCTGGCATCATGTAATTAGCCATTAAGTTGTGAAAATGGATAAAAGAGAAAAAAGTAGGTGGTGAAAATGTAGTGCTTGTTTCTCACGCACTGCTACTAATGCCTGGAAGTTGAAGGATGAAAATGGTTTTCACCAATAAAATACTGACACATCAGCTATTAGTATAAAGCATTGCGTGCTTAAAAACAATAACTTAAAAATGCACCGGACGGTGATCAAACCGCGTTGGGACTAAGACCTAATTTGATAAAGCGGCGCAGAACGTAAAACTATAGTGTCTTTTACTGACATGTGGGACTAATAGAAGATTTTGTAGGTCCCTTGTGTCAGTAGCATCGACACAAAATTTTAGTAATTTTTAGATAATACAGCGAATTCGATCTCGTTGGGACCTGAGACTGAGAGAAGCGATCTAGTTTCGATCGAAGAGAAGAAAAGAAAGAGGTCGATACCGGCTATTGCTACAAAATCTGAATTCGTACCACTGAGCTAACTCAAATTTTGAGTTTTGATCTGGACCGTTAGATCTAATCGCACAAATATTAAAGATTCCCGTGCATAACATGTGCGGGCCGGACTGGCCCGAATTCTGATCGGACGGTTCGGAGCTAAACTCAAACGGTGCGTTAATGCAGAGATGAGGGGGACTCACAAAATCTGGGTAAGAATCGATCAAACTATTACAGCTTGTGTTCGCAAATCAGACTTAAAATAAATAAAATTATTTAGACCGTTTCAATCGACGTGCCATCTCACGACCCCTTTACATCCCTTGTACGGTACACTCATTTTTTCTTCTCTCCGATTCAATCAATCTTTGCTCCCCTTTTCTTCGGTCGATCCGTAGATCGATCGATCTGTAGTTTGACTTGGGTTTGATCTGGAGTTTCAGCTCAGGAGCGAGGGATTGTTATTAGATCGAGGGTTGTCGTGCATCTTTTGATTTAGTAATTGATTTGCGATGGCGGCACCACCTGCGCGTGCTAGAGCGGATTATGATTACCTCATAAAACTCCTCCTGATCGGTGACAGCGGTATGGATTGTGAATTATTTTGTTGTCTAATGCCTATTTTTTCGATTTTGACTCTCATTGAAAGAATTTTGTACGATTCGAGTAGCTTATGGTGGAATCCTGTTAGAATTTTAGGATAATTGCGCTAGTTCTAATCATCAAATTTGAGGAATCTCATTTTTGGATTAATCTATTTGAATCATGCCAATTAAAAAATTAATTCCTCTTGTACATTTTTGTTATCAGTTCGTGATAACATTCTCTTTGATTGACTACTAGAACGGTTTTCTTCTTAGGCCCAATCAGTACATTGGTAAAACTATTAGGTCAAGAAATGACCACCTCTTAATGCTTAGGCGGGGAGATTGTGCGACCTGAGCCTATTCACTAGACAGAATTGAGGACCTTGTGGCATATTGGATTTGAGTTTATTTGAGAGCAATCTGTACATTTAAAACCGTATTAGTGGATTTGACAAGTTGAATAAGTTGATTTGGGGAATAATTTCTAATTTAGTATGCTAGATTCATGTTGGACTGAATAAATACTCGTGCTTCTGTTTGACTTCAAGGTGTGGGTAAGAGTTGTCTTCTCTTGCGATTCTCCGATGGATCCTTCACCACCAGCTTCATCACCACTATCGGGTGTGTAGTTTCTAATCAATTCTTTCTAGTAATTTTTTTTTCTTTTTTGTTGGTGTTTATTTAAAATGACTTTTTTTTTTTGTAGAATTGATTTCAAGATTAGAACAATTGAGCTGGATGGCAAGCGCATCAAGCTTCAAATTTGGGACACAGCTGGCCAGGAACGTTTCAGAACTATTACTACCGGTACTTGTTCCTCTTCTATGTTAATATATTCACTTTTTATTTTCTAGTCTTTAATGCAAGTACGTGACCGTTGGTAAAAGGAACAAAATACAAAACTCAGGCATGATTAGTTTTGATCCTTTGACTAGGCATGCCTGTAGCAACAGTATTATTCTACTAGTCTATACCAGTACCAATGTATGTTTCAGCCTGTTATGTTCAATTTGCTAGCAATACTTAGATATTGTACAGGTCGTAGGTCATATCTACAGACTGTAGTGCAACATTTAAATTGGTATGTTCAAATTAGATGTTGGCTAACTAAGATTTTTTTTTCATTGCAGCCTACTACAGAGGTGCCATGGGAATTTTGCTTGTTTATGATGTGACTGACGAGTCGTCTTTCAACAGTGCTGCTTTCTCTTGATAATATCTTTATATTTTTGGATTTTACACCCTATTTATTCGCATTTTTCTGAAGAAATAGTTTGTTAATTGAAGCTATGTAACTATGTAGACATTCGAAACTGGATTAGGAACATTGAACAACATGCTTCTGACAATGTCAACAAAATCCTGGTCGGCAACAAAGCTGACATGGACGAAAGCAAAAGGGTGAGTTTCATTTGTTTGGTTTATTTATTTTGTTCTGAGAGGTATTTTAGGATTATTGATTATATTTTTTATTCTGGTTATTATTATTTTTTTTTTGAAATGCAGGCTGTTCCAACTGCTAAGGGGCAAGCTCTTGCTGATGAGTATGGCATTAAATTTTTTGAAACTGTAAGCAATTTACTTAAACATACATATATTTTGAATTGTAACAGGTATTATTTACTTGATCTGTAACTGTTTCATATGAGCACCAAGTGTGAAGCACTGAACAGAAATACAACAATAGAGAGCAACTTTCAACGGGTCCTTATAATTCAGCAAGTTCTACCCTGTTTTTCTTTTCCATTTATTATATTGAATTGTTTCATATTTTTTTTGTATGCAGAGTGCAAAGACAAATTTAAATGTGGAGCAGGTGTTCTTTTCTATAGCTAGAGATATCAAGCAGAGGCTGGCTGATTCGGATGCTAAACCTGAGGTATGACCTTTTATTTTTGTCTCTCTTGTCAGGCTGTATGATTTGAGCTGGGTCAAATCTGGTTTTAGATTCAAGTAAATAAATTTGTTTCTGTGCAAGTTAATCTTGGATCTCAATTTGATCAGGCTGAGGTTGCTTGAGGTGTTCGGTATTATTCCAGTTAGGTCATAGTCAGGCTTAAGTCTTCGCAATATTTTCGTGGTATTAGGTCTAGTCAGATCCCCTCCCCCCGCGCGTGCGCTCTCTCTCTCTCTGAAATCTTTGCAGAGGCTGCAAAGTGGTGAGAGGGACTTGAACCCTTGACCTTTGGGTATCCAACAGTCCTAGAACTGTTTCCTAGCCAAATGTGCTACCGCCCCATTCTTTTCTCTCTCTCTCTATTGTAGTGCACACCCATCCAGGGAGAGAGTGTGTTTTTGTTGCTGTGACCTGTTAATTTCTGCTGAATTTCCGTGTAAACTAGGTTTTAATCTCTCTTTACATTTGTATACGGTTAAATTGATTTGCTTTAGAGATAATAAGGTCTGAATGAAAGGGTTCTGTGTAAATTTCAATTTTTGTAAGGTGTATGGTAGATAGTCTGAAGTATAATACTAGGAAATGGTGATTTTTCATATCTTTCATATTTTTCATGTGCTTTCAGGAAAAGACCATTAAGATTAATAAACCAGACCAAGGGGCAGCTGAGACTACAGCTGCGACAAGATCGGCTTGCTGTGGTTCTTAAGAAAGAGAAAAGAACCGAGCTATGATTGGATATGATGGTTAAAATGTGACACACTATTTGTTGTTCTAATTTGCATGCTATAGGGAAATCACATTCCTTGTACTGAATCTTATTATGACTATACGTTTCTTGTGCTTGTAGTTTTTACACTAAACTCTGATTCTTTTGCAACAACTACTTTTGGTTTTTATGTGATGTAGTAGTTTTTGCAATTGGTGAATCTCCGAAGTATTTGTGTTTTCTTTTGCCATTCAGGATTCACCAGTGACAGCAGTGTTTTTGGGTAAGCATGCACTGCTTTTATCTTTCCCTTTTATTTTTGCTTTTGGTCTTTCAATCAGTGCTGTTTTGTAGTAAACTTCAGGTGAGGTGAATTCATTTTCGTGCGTTTTGGTCCTTTTGTAGTTTGCGCACATGCAATTCTAATTGTTCATTTTGAAGTGTCAACATAAAAATATATGCTATGTGTCAATTACGACCTACTAATACTATAGAAATGGAACGACTAAAGCTTGTATTCAGAATTTCAGATCAGGTCGACTTAGACAAATTTTAATTTATGATTATATTCTAAATTTATGATTTTTGAAATTTGTTTTCTATAAAAAAATAAAATGTCGATTTTTTTGGAAAAGAAACACCCCTACTTTTCAATTTCATTTTCTCAATATCTTGAAATGTACAAAACAAACTAAAAAGATTACATATTTCAAATATAAATACACAGCTAATGAAGTAGATACAGATCAACTATTAGAATTTATTATTTGAAATTCATTTGTACTTGAACGCTTCATTTGATGTCAGCATTTAATTTTTCTAAGCTTTTCTTTTGATATATAGACCAGTTAAGTTGAAGTACGGGCTTGTATAAAAAAATCTCTATCATTAAATGCTTGGATTGAATGCAATTAGTCTAGGTGATAATGTACTTTTAAATGTTTAATGCATCCGGACTTTATATTTTGATTTTTTCTAGCAATTTAATTACATTTCACATATGACTTGACATCCTTTGGTGTTGACATTGTCTATCCTCATAATTCAACGAAGAGAACAAAATCATAAGAAAAATAAACACTCTAGAGGGTGCTGATTCAACCTTGGTTGGTTCAACATTGACAAACTGTTTAATTATAGCTAGCATATATTGATCTCACAACCGGAAAGCAGTACTATTCAAGTATTAGTTGACCGGCTATAGAGACTACATTTTTTTTTGTGAGCAAGCAACAAAGGGGTTAATCTACCCAACTATTAATATCCTTAAGAGATTTTTAGTTGGATTTCGAACCTACTACCTCTTATATAAACCTAGCTTTAATCACTTGACCAAAGACTAGTGATTAATATATTCAACATTTATTAGGGTATGTTTGGTTGGGTTGAGAATAGGCTATTTTTCGAGAGGCTATTCGGTGTTTGGTTGGGTTGGAATAGCTATAATAGAAAATCCAATTTTTTTGTCTTATTAGAATAAACTATTCCTAAGAGTTTTGAAATTTGACTATTTTAATAAGACAAACGACATCTATTCTTGATTTGACTATTCTAACTATTCCTGTGGTGAATGGATAACCTTCGTAATTACTATCTTCATTTGTGAAGAGAATGTGCAATTGAATATATAATAAACATTTTTTTTCAGCATTTCAAGGTAGTTGCCAAGTCTTGTAAACATGTAATTTTCCCTTTAATTTTTTGGTTTTCAAATTTGTTAGGTCAATATTTTTTTCAAAATAAAAACTCTCGTTTATTTCAATATTTATTTTAAAATATTTTGTAAAAATAACATTTGTGTCATAAAAAAATTTGAGATCAATCATCATCTGTACTAAATTTCCGGTTGGGATCATTATTCATTAATTGAGCTTTTCTGTTTTCTGGTATCTTCATTTTGTAACAAGAAAACTTAAACCAATTATGAAATTCACCTCTATATTATTTTGAAAAAAAGAAATCTATAGAACCACCGCAACTGACCTTCTAGATA
Organism: Carex littledalei; assembly: GCA_011114355.1. Classification (NCBI taxonomy): domain Eukaryota; kingdom Viridiplantae; phylum Streptophyta; class Magnoliopsida; order Poales; family Cyperaceae; genus Carex; species Carex littledalei. Next base: position 6,652,332 of record CM022104.1, read on the forward strand.
TACATTACGCTCCAGTGCGGTACAACAAAACACAATAGGCGTTTTTATAATTTTTTTTTTTTGTTTTTTAAGGAAAATTTCTAATTAATGTGCCCATATAATTTTTCCATAAAAATACCATAATATTCAATATGCCACCAAAAATAACATTTCTTTTCTTGTCCCCTTTTTAATTATTTAACATTTTTTTGTTGTCCCCTTTTTAAGTATTTAACATTATATATAATTATTTCAAAATTGAATTAACCATTACGTCCTTCATCAAGTTTTTTTGTGAACTCAATTCTAAAATCTATCGGATTGGTTTCAAATAAATACTTGTAGCATGAGCTAAAAAATCTGTTGTCAACATAATGAACCTCCTTTTACATTGATTCGAAAGGGAGATTGAAAGGTTTTAGAAGAGGAATTTACCCCCTCTGCAAATTCTCAAATTCGCAAAATATATATATATAGAGAGAGAGAATGGCTAATATACAAACGTTTGTTCCTGGACTCGGGAAAAACGGTTCAACTCTCCAATTTTCAAAGTCCAAACAGTCGATCCAAGCCGTTAGATATTCAATCTATATTAAAATGTGCTTGGAGACCAAATTTTACATTTTTTTGGAATTTTTTTACTATTTATTAAGATGGCTTGAAAACTGCTGTTTTTATTAAATTTCTGCAGCATTGAAAAACAACATTTTTTTACTAATTAATGTGCCCATATAATTTTTTTTTGGAAATTTTCATAATTTTTCCATAAAAATACCATAATATTCAATATGCCACCAAAAATAACATTTCTTTTCTTGTCCCCTTTTTAATTATTTAACATTTTTTTGTTGTCCCCTTTTTAAGTATTTAACATTATATATAATTATTTCAAAATTGAATTAACCATTACGTCCTTTAAATTTAAATGGAGGTGTCTTGTACTTCTATCTTCTTCCTCCCCTTGTATTGCAACTTAAAAGAAAACACACACATTGTAGTGGAGGAATGGGATATATATATATATAATTATGTCATGACCAGAGTAGAACTAGGGTGGACTTAAGTTCACCAATTTTTTTTGTGAACTCAATTCTAAAATCTATCAGATTGGTTTCAAATAAATACTTGTAGCATGAGCTACAAAAATCTGTTGTCAACATAATGAACTTCCTTTTACATTGATTCGAAAGGGAGATTGAAAGGTTTTAGAAGAGGAATTTAATTACTCCCCTCTACAAATTCGCAAATTCGCAAAAAATATATATATAAATTTGGACGTATAATTAATTTGAAGCTAGCTAGCTAGCTATTCATGAGTCAAACCATGCAAACATTTAAAAAAATAGTAGGTTCAAAGTTTACAACTTTAATTTAGTCTCTAGCAGGCATGAATTCATTGTAAATTAATACGCTCGAGGTCATTGACCTTCTCTACAACCACACAAATACAAAAGAAAAATTAATAAAGAGAAATATATATATATATATATATATATATATATATATATATATATATATATATATATATATATGGACAGTGCTACGGTGCTAAGCATAGCATAGAGCCCCTCCGTGCTACGGCTCACTTTTTGAGTTTTCAAAATCCTAACGGTAGATCCGAACCTTTCAACATGATCTCCATATGAATATGTACTTGCAAACCAAATTTTACATTTTTTAGAATTTTTTTACTATTTATTAAGCCACTTTGAAAAAACACTAATTTGTACACAACAGTAAACTTTTCTGGACCATTGGATCAGCGATTTTCAAAGTGGCTTAATAAATAATAAAAAAATTCTAAAAAATGTAAAATTTGGCTTGCAAGTACATATTCATATGGAGATCATGTTGAACGGTTCGGATCAACCGTTAGGATTTTGAAAACTCAAAAAGTGAGCCGTAGCACGGAAGGGCTCTATGCTACGCATAGCATATTAGCAAAATCCTATATATATATAAATATATAGCCACCACTAGCATAGCACCTGAAATTAAACTGGTTGTGGTGTAACTGTTGGTGAGCGGGTTATTCTATGAACCTGTACCTTATTGGTATGGTTATTAAAATAGTGTATAGACTATTGGGGAGAGTGAAAATATTGTTTGATAAAATTATATTTCTTACAATAATATGATGATGAATCTTATAAAAATATCCGAGGGTTAAGAAACAATATTAATTCTTTTATATGTAATGTTGCATAAAATTACTGTTTTAAGCCGAATAATACGGTTAAACAAGAGATTATTACATAAACCCCCTCAAAACATGTTATTGCATCTAACCCGGTAATTTTAAGGAACTATATCTACACCCCATGCAGTTCTTCTATCCCCTATTAATATTAGGCTCTTCAAATTGCATCATGCATTCATGGATCCTGATCCTTATGTAATGTAAGAGTAGTAGCATTTTTCAATGAAGTTCAGAACAGCCACAGTTCCATGCAAAATGCAATGCCATGCATATTAGCAGAAACTAAAATTTAAGTACTTAATTTCTGATTAATTAGAAAAGATAAACATACCTATTTTTACTATGCAACATTGGTTCTGGCACGAAATCAGCACAATATTCTTCTACAGGTGTAAATTTACCAGCCATCCGGCCTTGTAAAGAACACACACAGAAACATTTCTGAGCCATTAGTAACATATGCATATAAATTTAATTCTGAGCAATAAATGATCATCTTTTTCTTTTTTCTTTTACTTGTAAAATTTCAGAAGTATTACAATTGACTCTAAGTAATTGCAGTATACTTGGTTCCCATTCAAGTATCAAAATAAAAGCCATACCAGAATAAATTTGATCATGGGCAGATCTATGATCAAATAATATGTATATATATGTATGTTAATCCTACTAGGTCGCATACCAGATGCAGAAATAGTTAACAGTGGACTTGTCATACAATTCAAACCATTTTTTACTTAACCCTAGCTGCCGAGCAATGCCAGAAATGACAAGGTCGGAAAACTAGGCAAATTAATCAGATGTCAAATTGATCAGTGCCAGGTTTGAGGTTATCTCCTTCATTTTCTGTGAAGTGTAGAAACAGATAAAAATAATAAACAAAGGAGCGAAGGGCATAAAGGGGATTCGACACACTATTCCATATTATCCTTTCCAAGGCTAATCCGCTATGCGACATATTGGTCCGAGTAGCGGAATTAATTGACTATTCAACATGCTATTCCACAGCATAGCTTACTAATCCGAGTAGCGGAATTGACTTTTTAACATGCTATTCCACAGCATAGCTTAATTACTAATCCGAGTAGCGGAATTGACTATTCAACACGCTATTCCATAGCATAGCTTACTAATCAGAGTAGCGGAATTGACTATTATTGAACATGCTATTCCACATCATAGCTTACTAATCCGAGTAGCGGAATTGACTATTCCACATGCTATTCCACAGCATAGCTTAATTACTAATCCGAGTAGCGGAATTGACTATTCAACACGCTATTCCACAGCATAGCTTACTAATCAGAGTAGCGGAATTGACTATTGAACATGCTATTCCACAGCATAGCTTACTAATCCGAGTAGCGGAACTGACTATTCAACATGCTATTCCACAACATAGCTTACTAATCCGAGTAGCGGAATTGACTATTCAACACGTTTCAACTGGAATAGCGTACTAATCTGCTATTCCAAGCTGTAACTGAGTTGCCAAACAGCTCCAGAATTTTCTTATTGATATGTACATATTTATATTTTCTTAAAGAAATTTTCTTTCTAGGCATCAACATTCAACATGCATCAACATAAGACTATAACAACTATATATTTATTTGAACTTACAATGAACTGTATGTATATGTTTAATATAAATGGTGACGATTCTTTGTTTATTTACGATAAAACATATGTTTAATTCTTGCGAAAAACATATATATTTGATGAAAAATTAATGTTGGATTTAATAAAACCCTTATTCAATAATACAAAAGGAATAACACCTGACGCGTACATAGGGACCTAGTTAGTGCATGTCATACAGTAGTTTCATATTATGAGATATTAAAAATTGCATTGATATTGTTTTCAATTTTTCTGATTAACCAAGTTTAGATTTCAACTAAAATATGATAAAATAAGAAATATAAATATATTATTTGACAAGTAAAAAAATGAAAAACATATTATTAACAAGATAAAAGGTACAGTGTAAAACCTCAGCCAATCAGTAAAATCTAATGGCCTACCAAAAAAATGCAAAAATATAGGGAACAAAACTGAAAACTGTATAAGAATGCATGACAATCAACAAGAGCCTAGAATAAATACAAGAAATTATATTTGCAAAAAAGAAAAAGAGTCATGACAGATCAAAGAAAACAATCCACCATACCAGAAACCTTATGTACAACATTCTGAGTACCGGGCGGTGCCAGGTTTAAATCCAAGCACAGTGTTGAATTGTCTTCCTCTACCTTCTTTTCTTCGATTTCTTGCTGCTCAAGTCCATCAGCAATGGCTCGGTGGCGCCTCATGTGCCCGCCTAGGGCTTGCCCTATTGTGAACTTGAGCCCACAAATCGGGCACCCGTGGACCCGTGGCTTTGTCGGTCCAACACGTGCCTCGGTGCAATGGTCTGCCAAAATCCTTGGCTTTTTGTGGCTCGCACGGTGACCTCCGAGCGCTTGGAAGGAGGGAAATTGTCGGTTGCAGGTTTTGCACTCGAACATCCTGTTGGATGACGGCATCTGCTGCTGCTGTGATGATCGTTCTAGGATCTTAAAGCTGTCGTAGCTGCTGTTGTTGCTACTGCTATGGTGGTTGTACCCGTCTTGTGAAATCGACATGAGAACATGGGCTAGGTTAATATCGATCTCTATTTCTTCGTCTCCGAGTCTGAATCTCTTCATCTTCACAGAAAGTATGTGTAGAGGTTTGTTTTAGGGGAGCTAGCTAGTGAATTAGGTTTGAGGTATGTATATGTATTTGGGTGGGTATGAAATTATATAAAATATATATATATATATATAGATAGAGAGAGAGAGAGAGAGAGAGAGAGAGAGATGAGCTTGGTAGCTGCTACCAAGTATTTTTCAAAGAGAGAGAGAGAGAGTCAATTGGTTGAATCCAATGTCCATTACATGTAAATGGTTTGGTCCATTACCAAACAAAATGTATACAATATTGCCTAATTAATTGAGATGCTGCCGACTTGCAAGTGTATAGCACAACTTGAAAGTTATTTACTGGGTTCAATTCCTTTTTGTAAAATAAGTTTTTGATACATCCTGGAATAATTAGAGTCTCCATTTTGTCAGAACTGGAGAGATCGATGTAGACCACAATTAAACAGCAGTTAGTCAGTTAGTTTAAGCCTTGCTTGAGCTGGCATTTGTGACTAGCAATTAAGACTGCTTACTAGAAGCAAAAAATATTTGAACTTTTGAATTTTGTATTTGGCAACTTTTCCTTGTCCTTCTAGATTTAAGTAGCACCTTCAGTTTTTTTTTCCTTTTTCCAAATTTAAATTTTAAACGGCAAGTCTAACATGTTGAAGAAAGAAGCATACTAGAAAGAGAAGTCAAGGAGTCATATAGCAACTGGTTTTATTCTTACTTTTCTGGTTTTCTTAACTGGTTAGTTGCTATTAAATGCGTGTGCTTCTACCTTCTAGTAGGTGGTGATATATGTTGAATAAATTACTGAAAGAATCCAAGATGTTCAGACTTCAGACTGACTAGTGTGACCAGTTGTATACACTTAATTTCATGCAAATCCTCTCCATTTTATATAAATTTGACAAATCTGGTTTGGCTTCATGCAGCGCATCAGTCATTACTTTTTCATTTTTATGTATTGATTGTGCGCTGTGTGAAGTCAAAATTGCTTTGTCAATATCTTAACCCTCCGATATTCTATTAAAAGTTGCCTTTTTCTAAATATGTGTGTCAGCGTGCATGAAACCAATGTCATCTGTATTTAATTTGTGGTTTATAGATACTTGAAGAGTATGTGTAAAGAATGTAGAAAAGTTGTATATCTTCTAGAAAGAGATTATTTGAGCCAGAACTTCTAATTTTTACCTTCATATATTGACACACACATATATATATAAAAATGATATATCTCAGTGTTCTAAATAGCGCCGCTATAGCGTTTTTGGACCCTAAACGCTAAGCTATGGCATGAAAATACGCTAATTGCGCTACGACAGCTATAGCGCATAGCGTGTAGCGCGCTATGCATATTTGAAACAATTTATATGGGCTTAAATAAAGATCCATAAAATTTATTTTGTATAGAAAAAAAAATAGAATGAATCATGATGCTTAAGATATTTTGTATAGAAAAAGATCGATAGTTTATGATATTATTATGGATATTTTGAACCATGGACTTTTGTACTAGTTCAATATGAATATTATAATTTCTTAATTAATTTGGTGTTATTTATTGTTCTATGAAACTTTAGATAATGTTAATATATAGTACAAATATATAATATAATTTTTGTAAAAAAAAAAAACGCTATTTGGAATAGCTTCCGCTATAGCTACGCTATTCGCTATAGCTTTTTTTGTAGCCTTCCCGCTATGACGCTATAAACGCTATTTAAAACATTGATATATCTACTTAATTGCTAAGTTTCTAGTACACACGTTTTAATTTCTTTTTGACCTAACACAAATCTAGGTAGCGCATGTAAAGGTATTTTTTCATAAATAACCCTGGAAATTCACGTAAAGACATATATATACAAACTGAAAATATTAAGACGAAAAAAGAAATTTGAACTCTCTTTTAAATTACCTGATCAGTTTATAATGTCAGTAGAGGTTAAAAATTAAGACTATATATTGATAGAAATTAATTAGAAAGAATCAAGTTCAAAACCTACCTACCTAACCACAGTTTCATATATTAACAAATAAATTACTCGGGTTCGGTTCGGTGATTCAGAAATAATTCGGGTATAATTCAGAAATGATTCAGAATTATCCGGATCAGAGATCTCAGTTCTACTAGGGAGCACAAAAAAGAAAAAAAAATATATATATATTCTAGGAAAAGTTCGTGAATAATTCGTAAAATTCACAAATTATTTGCGAATAATTCGGTTAAAGTTTGATCAACCGAATAATTCAGCATTCGATTTGACATCTATGGTTACAAGTTACAACCACTAGTACATAACACATCACCACCGACGGTTGTAAATAGACATCAATGATTGTGACTTTCAGTGAACACAACTATAACCAAATTTTGGTTTACCAAAAGCTGCTTAGACCCGCTTATATATATATATAATTGCACTCACGATGATTTGGAAAATTAATTAGATAACTAATTAAGGCTTTATTATATGTACGTATACGAGTAAAAATTTCACTTATATATATATAATTGCACTTAACGATGATTTGGAAATCGCTGTGTGAACAGTAAAAATTTCTGGACCACCGGATCAGCGATTTTCAAAGTGGCTTAATAAATAGTAAAAAAATTCCAAAAAATGTAAAATTTAGTCTCCAAACACATTTCAATGTAGAGAACATGTTGAGCGGTTTGGATCGGTTGTTTGAATTTTCAAAATAAAAATATGAGGGTGAAGTAAAAATGACCTCTTACTTCACAACTCACCGTAGCCCAGCTCATATATATATATTTTTATGGAAATTAATGCTCACTTATTCTTTGAAGCCGTCCACATTTCTTATATGGTTTCTTAGATCACGTTAGTTAAAGTATTAGATATATATTATACCATCAAAAGCACAAAATAAAAAAAATATACTATTAGATTTTCTTCCAAACGAAATATTAATTACTTTATTAGATACGTTGGACTAAATATTTTAAATATCATATCTGTAAACCAATATAATGTTATATAGAGTTTGTTAGAAGGTGGCCCTTGTAAGGAAAATATGTGCACATAAATTGAACTGATCAGGGTTCTAAATAACGCGCTATAGCATTTTCGGACCATAAAAGCTATATCGCTATTAACGCTATAGCGGCGCAATATGGCACATCATTGTTTTTTTAGCCGTTCAGCTATGACGCGATAAACGCTATTTAAACCTTTGGAACTAATTAATAAGCAATGAAACAAATACTTCCCGTCAAAATTCTTCAAAATAATTTAGATAATTCAGATAGGGATCAAGTTTTATAAGAAGAATATAAACACTACATTTCTGTATATTAAAGAAAGGGAAATTAATGTAAGATTTTAATTCTCTTCACATCTGTGGAATCTTAGAGAAGCTTCTCAAGATTAAAATTTACTCAAGTTGTAAAGCAAAGAATTGGAACAAAATAACAAGTACATTAATTAATATAATTAATTTATGATAATAATTTGCACATTGCCTACAAAACCTAGCTACACATATTATATTAGAGAACAGAGTCTAATTATATTTTATTACATAATTGTAGTACTTCTCTAAAACAGCTAGTGATCTCTTCACATTAATTGTGCCTTTATATCATACACTACTGCCTGTTTTCAAATCTATGGATTGTAATCATATACCACCAACCAATATCTTATTATAATAATTACGTCATCATCATTAATTATTTTTTTCAGATGTGTGGAGAGATGTGTACTCATGGTGCTCTCCTAGCAAATAATAGAATTTGTTTTAAAGAATATTCATCTAGTATATATTTCTGAATAATATATATTTTTATTGTACTAGAGTTGAGCTTCAAGTCAAACCATATAGTGTTTAATTAAACCTACTATCATCATTGCTCTTTATTATTTGTCAATAATGTTTAATTATATTTAATGCAGTTGAGAACTATTTAAATTTTGAAAGGTCATGCAAGCATCTCTTTATTGAACCTCTTAACATTGTCACATGATCACTTGTAATAAAATTGTAAATAACTGATGTAAAAGTGTACTTATTAATTAATTTAGAAAGATTGATAAATTAGCAATTTATCTGCAAGTGTAATATAAATATAGAGGAGCTGGGTTTAAATGCCTCGTATTTTCTGTCTCATATTATTTATCTCTGTTTTTAATGTCAAAATAGTCAATCCGAACGCTCAACATGATCTTCATCAATGTTGTAAATAACAATATGCGCTCGTCGGCCGCCAATGACTAATCGGCCAAAACGAACGTTTTTTACAACACTGATCTTCATATTAAAATGTGCTTGGAGACCAAATTTTTTATTATTTTTTTGGAAATTTGTACTATTTTTTTAGATAGGTACAAATTCACTGTTTCTGGACCATAAAAAAACAATAATTTTGTATCTATCTAGAATATAGTAAAAAATTTGGTGTCCAAGTACATTAATATGGAGATCATGTTGAGCGGTTCGAATCGACCATTGGAAAACATTATGTATTTAATCCTCATAATTTTTTACAACTTTTAAGTGATAAAATATTTTCATCTCTGCAATTGCAAAATATTGTTTAATTTACCATGTTAATGGGTCTCACAGTTGAATGGAGATCAGATGAATATAGTATGAAATTAATTGATGAATAATTGCTAAAATTGTTTTTATAAGTAAGTGGAATAATTGCTAAATTGTTCCATGATAGACAGATATTTTTTTTATAACTGTAATAATAAAAATACTCTCATACAATTTTGCCTAAATTTCAACCATTAATTTAGCTTGCCACCCAATAAAAGATTGAAACCTAGCAGAGACAAAATCATGTGGACAAGAGCATTTGTTATATCAATTCAATGTAAAATTGTGTTCATTAATCTGACAAATTTAGCAATCTCTGAACAAAACAAAGAGCTACAGTGATCCTAATTTCTATCCTCCTTTCTTTCATAAATGCATTTATAAAGAAACATATTCATATTAAATGACTTAATGACAGAATATGTAGCATACTAAGTAACAAAAATATATATAACTTCAAAATCAAACAGTATTTTCCAATTTCCTTTTTGTGTGAAAAAATAGTTATGGAATGAGGCACCAAATTCATTCAAGAAAAGTATCAAAACTATAAGTTTTTACAAGAAAAAAGGCTGCTATTATTGTATTACTAAAAGACCAGAATATATCATACCAAACTGGTACCTACCTCCCTGTACCTAACCTAGCCAAAAAAATGTTCAACGCATACCAGTCCCCAAAGCTAAATCTACTAAACAAGCTAACAACCTTCTTATACAGAACAACAAAAGAAAAAAGTTACAATAATTAAAGAAAACAATTGAAAATGCAAAATGACAGAGAACACCCTGTAACAGTTAACCAAAAATCCTGGCATGATTGACAACCCAACATCTGGTATTCATATGGTTTTGTTAATTTGGTTTTCGCTAAACCAAATTTATTTTGGATAAAATAGTTTAGGTTGTTCGGTTTATTTGACTCGATTGCATTAAAAGTTGTGTTAGTTCAGTTTTGTAATTGACGATTTGATTATGATAATTAAAAATAAATAAAAAGAACAAACTAAATAAATTGAAATTTTAGTTAATATTATGCCAATATTGTAATATGCATACACTGAAACATAAATTATCAAGTTAGTACTTATATCATTGATTATAAGTTGAAATTTTCATATTAATTCGATATAACAGTTAATCAGAATTAATGGAATAAAGTTGGATTTATTTGATTTTGTTTTCATTTGACTAATTGTATTATTATCGGTTTGAATTATATATTTACGCAAACCAAATTTACATTGGGTTCATTTGTCAACAAACCCAACCACAAGACGCAACAGGAGAATTTGCAGAAGGTGCAACCGTGCAAGGCTCAGTTACCAGATTTTCCAAATTTCAAATTAAACCTTAAACAATTCGCTATTTAAAACATGGTGAATCACAATTAAAATTGTTGTGACGTATTCCTCTCATCTCATCATATATTTTTATTAGGCCTGATTTAGCAAAATGTCAGAATAGTAGCTATGTTTGGCAGGCTATACTAAGAAGGGAAAATTTAGTATTTTAGTATAGAAAACATTTATAGCAACATCTTTTTAAAGATTTATGTTGCTATAAATTATGTTATATGTACTTGATGTATTATGAAGTTAAGAAATACAATTAAACTTCCTCATACAATTTTCTCTCTTATTTTTGGCCTCTCTTCCATAAAAACCCTAACAAAAAGAAACTAAATAAACATACTAAATAAAAGGAATCAGTGATTCTGGGCGTCTTAATCTGTTGCCATTTGTATCTGGTACCAACTGTTAAGCTCCATGGCTATCTCTGTCATCAGCTGACTTGGTTATTTTTCCCCTCCATACAATGAAACAGATAGCTGAATGCTGCATGTATGGACATGTACTGTCTCACTTGCTTGTCTACAGAGATGACATATGCTTTTTTTAAATGGTTGGAGAATAATGTGAAGAAAAAATCAAAAGAAAATTCATTACTCGTTTTCCTAGAAAAATTGTTATACCAAACATGTTCAAAGTTCACCCTTGAAACAGTGTTAAATTCAGCGGCTCTTTTAAAAAAAAAATAAGAAAAAAGAAAAGTAAACATGTGGATCAATTTTTTTCTGACTGTTTTTTATGCCAATCCGGCCTGTTTATTTTACTACATCACTGAGGGCCTCTTTGCTGATATTTGGGCCGAAATAGGCTTTGGACAGGACCATGGGCTTCGGAAGATTGCACGAACGTGTATCAATTCAATTCCTTTGATGATTTCAGATGTGGATACCGTGTGTCAAATCATAGACATGTGGGTCCAACCCAATAAATGCAGTGAGAAAACTGACTCGCCACACGCATAAAATCATGTTGTTACGCCGGACCTGGTTGCCATTTGCCATATGTTTTCTTTGTTTTATGGACTATGATTGCCATGTTTGCTCTCACAACCTTTTAGCAGATCTGTCCCTAAGATTATTCATATTTGTTAAAATGTATGGATGTTTCATGTTTGCTTCACTGATTGTATCACATTAAATATTTATGCAAAAACGAAAACATTGAATGACATATGTGAAAAAGTACCTTCCCTCTTCTTGACCATCGTCCGCCAGAAAGTCTAACGCTTCTTTCCTTCCATCGTTTCGCTTCGTCGACGAAGACCGCCGAATTCCGATTTGCTCCTCTCACCTCAAATGGTAAATTTCTCAAATTCTCGTCTATTAGTTTTTCAAGCTCTCTCTTTGACCCTTATAGTCTGCCTTCGTTTATTGAAGGGATCCTATCTCGATCAAATTTATGCATTTTTTTAGATGATATTTAGATAGTTTTACTATTTGTTGGAATTGAACTTTACACCGGATCAGATATAATAAAAAAAACCTTGTCATTTTGCTCTAATCTGTTGGGATATGATACAAGTTGATTGATTCCAGGAATTCATTTGACTCTAGCTTACTGGAGCTTTTTGTGTATTGTAGGCAGCCCTGCCTTCGGTAAACAACATCCTAGTGCTAGATTCAGAAGGGAAGCGGGTGGCAGTAAAGTATTACACTGATGATTGGCCTTCTCTCTCTTCAAAATTAGCTTTTGAGAAATCTGTCTTTACTAAGACCATGAAAATAAATGCTCGAAATGAAGGTAGCACACCCTTCTCTCGAATTATGTATTATAAAATAAACTAGTCTTCAATTTATCAATTAAGGGTAAGTTGCGCATTAACTTGGATCAATTGAGAGTAATTTTAGGCAAATTGGGTCTCAATTTATAGCGTAATTAAGCCTATTACGGAATCGCTACTTTGCACCAAGGCCTGGTACCAAATATTCTGTGGCACTAATGTTGGTGTACAACTTAAAATTAGAATTGGGTGTATTTTGCGAGTACCAATAATGGGCCATTCTCGATATGGCAATATCTGATGCATCTTTTGTATGTATGTCTGTATGTGTGCGTATACACATGTGCAGCTGATATAGTGATGTTTGACGGGCACATAGTGGTCTTCAAGTTCATTCAAGATCTTCATTTCTTTGTCACCGGAGGAGATGATGAAAATGAGCTCATTTTAGCGTCAGTTCTTCAAGGTTTCTTCGATGCTGTTGGCACCATCCTCAGGTCTGTTTTCCTCGTAGTAAATTTTACATCGGACTCCAATAGCCAAGAATATCAGTAACTGGATACATACATTTATAATATTGCAGTGGTATATTCCAATACCTTGTACAATGAAGGTATTATTATGTAAATCCTTACTGATATGTGTCACTAGTATGGAAATTGACTGGTAATTTTACTTACCTGGAGGCCTTCTGGCTGGTACCTGATATTTGAGGTTCATTAATGCTATGAAAATGAGAAAGTCATGTGGAACCAGGGTAGCGTACCTGAGTGGCATGTTACTATTGGGTCTGTTTATACTGGTTCATTACTTTGATACTTTTTATTTCAGGTAATTTACTGATGGATTGATTATTTCTTTTGCATCTGGAACAGAAACAATGTCGAGAAAAGGACAGCACTTGAAAACCTTGATCTGATCTACTTATGCCTTGATGAAGTCGTAGATGGCGGGTAACTCTATTTCAGAACTATCTTTGTACCAATTTTTGGCGCTCATGCTTTTTTAGGTTGTTAAGGAATGGCTTAAAGTACATAAGGTGGTTGTTAAATAACTTATTAAGGTGCTTTTAAGATTGTAAAATATATTGACCTGTTTTCTTTTTCTTAATTATGGACTAGTTTGCCTTTTCTCAATTCTTTTCTTTTGTTTCCTTCTGAGTATTATTTTTTCTCTCAGGATGATTCTAGAAACAGATGCTACTGTGATAGCAGATAAAGTCTCCTCTGCCAGTGGTCTTGATTCTGGGGCCCCCTTCTCTGAGCAGGTACCTTAATTTTCATCCATATTTTGGTACTGTTTTAAGTTCAATTTTTACATAATTAATTTTCTAATCTTATACTTTGCTTAAATTATTATTTTATAGACTCTATCTCAGGCCTTTGCTGTTGCAAGAGAGCACTTTGCAAGATCTCTTCTCAAGTAAGTTTAGAGACATCTGGGTCAAAGATTTTTTTGCAATTGATGACTAGACCATACATTTTTTACTGGTACTTTCCTTCCGTTTCCTTTCTTTTGCTATCATGTGGAGTGGTTGGAGTTCAGATTAAATTCCTCCCGCTTTTCCTTAAATACTATAGGTAAATTTTGGGTTCTTGTCAAGCTTCATTCCTAAGAATTTTTTTAATATGCTCAGCTGGCAGGCCGAAGAAAGCCTTAGTGTGATTATGCTTTTACACAAATTTGTCAACTTTACAATTGAAGAATTAAATATCATATCTGTTCCCAAGTAATATTTGTTATCCTTGTGAATTCTATAGATGTTGTGTTGCAATTCAATTGGTGCGTTGGAAATATTGTTTTTATTTATTTGATTATATTGTCCATGGTGTATTTTAATTCTCTTTTGGTTCAAAGATCCAATCATCTGTTAAAACAATGAGTGGTAAATTCGGACAAGTTGACTAACAATGAGTGGTTAATTCTCTTTGGGGTCGAAATTGAACAAGTTGATCTAACTTGTGGTAAATTCGGACTCAATCATCCGTTAAAACAATGAGTGAACATAGTTTTTGTATACTTCCTCAGATTCTCTATCAATTATGCCGTGGTAATTTTATGGTTGTATCTCTGAAATATTCTAATACCTGCTCATTGAGCTGACCTGTTATGTTTTGTAATTCATTTCATAATATTATGGGCTTCAGTTGTTTGTTCCTAAACAAGAGGCGCTCCAGGGTAAACAAAAAAATGATTCTAGTGAATACTAGCTATTTTTTTTTCATCAGTGGGTTAAGGGCTCAAGGCACTAAAGTTACATGGAAGAAATAGTGAAAAGATTTCAGACTTCTGCAAATATTTTGAAACATTGCGACACCCCCAAATGGAAGAAATAATAGAAACTTCGAATAGATTATGATGGGGACAGAATAGTGCAATGTGCAGTATCACTAGCTAGTTGTCTTTGTATATGATTTTAATTACAAAGGAAGAGTAAAAAGAGTAAACCAATAAAATCAACGAATGAAGGGAATAATTTTAAGAAATAAACAACTTTATTCAAGCATGATTTTAAAGTTGATCGGTACAATGATCCCATCAAGAAACACAAGTCTACAACTAAATGGGGTCACCAAATTAAACCTAATACTAAATTTATTTTTATGTAATAATGTAGATAAAATATGGTGATGCTTAAGAAAAATCCAGAGGTAAATTCCACCGACATTTTTATTAATACCCTAAAAAAAAAGAAAATAGCAAATTTGCCCTCAATCTCAAATTTTTATTAAAAATACCTTGACCGCCCCACAGTAGGGCGGTCCGCTCCCTACACCAAACCGCCCCATACGGGGGTAGTCTGCTATAAAACATGTATAAATGTCACTTTTCTCTCTCCTGCCCACTCACAATTCATTTCAACTAAGCTGAAAGAGAAAGAGGAAGAAGAGAAAGGCGATTTTGTGGCGATTTCAGGTAACAATAGAGGTAGATTTAATTTTTTAATTCGTTGTTTAATTAATTTTTTATTTAGTTTTTTTAATTAATTTTTTAATTCGATTTCAGGTAACAGTAGAGGTAGATTTAATTTTTTAATTTGATTTTTTAATTAATTTTTTAATTCGTTTTTTTAATTAATTTTTTAATAGTAGCTCTCAGAAGAAGAAATGTTAGTTGCACTGTATGTGGGCGGAAAGCTTGTCCGGGGTGTGGAGGGAGCACAGTACATGAAAGAGTCAGCCTATGGCTTTAAGGTTACTGAAAATACCTCATTTCTGGAACTTAAGCAAATGGTGTACGAAAAGACTGATGTAAACCCCAACCGGTATGACGTAGACTTAGTTACTCGGATTAACATAATAAGGGGGGTAGACCTTACTATACCAGATATCCAATAACATATGAGAGGTTATGGAGTGGTATTTACAATACTTTTGAGTCACAGGGTACCCCGGTAATAGACTTATATTCAAGAGAGTTCCGCGTCAATCCGGGGTTGGAACTTCTAGGGAAAATACAGGTTATGACAATCCCGGGCCCCGTCACTCGAGTTATGACAACTCCGGTTATGACAACCAGGGGCCCCGCCACTCGAGTTATGACAACCCGGGGCCCCGCCACTCAAGTTATGAAACGTACATATCACCCATTTATGACAATTATGTACCTGATTATACCACTGATTGTAACATGAATGATTATACCACCGAACTACCACCACTACTACCTCCTCCTGAAATAGTAATCCAAGCCAGATTTTCATCTGTACCACCATCAATACCTATACTGTTACCTGCTGTTACCCGGAGTGATATTGACCTTGATGGTGAAGGGATCGATGCCATACCAGAAAAGGAAATGGACACGGGTGATAATTGGGACGGGGATTGAGATTCTGATCATTTATCAGATGGTGATGGAGATTATTTACATAGGGAAGACAGATTTCCGATTAGAGGTCGGACAGATAGGCATATGTGCCCACATTCAACGATATCACTGGTTTTGAAGAAGCAGACATAAGTTGGTTTGGGAAGCGTGTCGTATACAATTCGAAGCTTGCTCTGCAGCAGGTTTATACCAACTTATATGAACTTGTGAAGAAAATCAATGAAGTTCATGTTCACGGCAACTGGGAGTGCAGAGTACAAAAAAGGGACCGAAAAAGGTTAGTTGTTGTTTGTAAAGACGCACCGCGTTGCGAGTTTCGTTTTTTTGCAACCCCTGTGGGTAAGAGAGAGGCATGAATTATTAAGAAGTGTGAACCACCTCATACATGCAAGTCTACGTCGTTAAGGACAAACCATGCACAACTTACGGCTTCACTTATTGCCAATGTAATTGAGACGGACGTTAAGCAGGACCCATCGATGAGCATTAAGGAGGTCGCTAGACATGTCAGACGCGTTTACCAACATGTCACCCCAAAATACAACAGGTTGTGGAGAGGGTGTGAACTTGCGATCTGCCGAATGTTCGGTAGTTGGAAGGGTTCATACAACTTGCTTGCACCATTGCTCCAGGCCATATCAAGTACAAATCTCGGCACAAAGTATGAATGTTGGAATCTGAGCATACCCGATGTCGATGGCACGTTGCAATTCAAGGCCATAGCATGGGTTTTTGGTCCATATATTCAAGTTGTGCCATACATTAGACCGGTCATCAGTATAGATGCATGCTTTATGTCTGGCCGTTACGAGGGGGGAAAACTGTTGATAGCATGTGCATATGATGCTGAAAACCAGTTGTTGCCTTTGGCCTTTACAATTGTTGAGAAGGAGGATGGTGAAAATTTGAGGATTTTTCATGAGCTTTTTACGAAGAGAAGTGGTTGGGAACATGTTCTTTTGTGTCATATCAAACCAGCACAAAAGAATCAAATATGTTTTTGATCGCAGAGATTTCGGGTGGTCGACAGCGGACTGCGACTGTGTGCACATGCTGTGTATGCAACACGTTGCAGACAGCCTAAACAAGAATACCGGATACGACAAATGGGTTACAGATACATTCAAAATTGGTTGCAGGAGGAAGAAGCCGAGAAGGGTGGAAGAGATGTTCAGAGAGTTTGCCAAGGTATGTATATTTTTATTTTTGGTATTTAACATATTGTAGATAAAAATTTTCTAAATTATTTACTGATATTTTCTCATCTAAAATTTTATTTTTGTGTAGTACTATCCAAAAGCAAATGCGTACTTACTCAAGGTGGGCAAAAATAATCTCAGACTGCAAGAGCCACCCGCATATGAAAAAATATTTCAAGCCTGTGATGGAGGTTACCGATGGGGAATTATGACCACAAATGGGTCTGAGTCCTTGAATAATGTTTTCAAGCAGAACCAGATGTTGCTCGTGGCAGCAATTGTAGAGGACACCTTCTACAAGTTAAATGCATGGTTTGTTGAACGGCGTGTTAAAGCCCTCGAATTACTAGCTAGGAATCAAATATTTTCAACAAGGGTAGAGGGGAAACTAAGTAAACATAAGGAGAAAGGTTCAGTAATGAACGTTGTCCCGTACGGGGATCGCGACTTGGAATTCGAAGTGCACGTTTCAGGTGAGTACGTTCCAACCAGCCGTAGACCGGATGAGACTATGGAGTTTGTGAAAAGGATGTTCAAGTATGTTGTTATTTTTGGACCTAACAATACTGTAATATGTACATGCCAATGAATCCAATTAGCTCACTTACCTTGTTTTCATGTTATGGCGGTGTGCCGAGTGAGAAAACTTCTGTAAGGATGATTTTGTCACCGACATTGTATCGTACCGAGTACCTTGCGAGTACTTAGGGTGCATCTTTTCATCCTTATCCCAACCAACATGCGTGGCCGGCCTATGTTGGGGACAGAATCATGCCCGCAAAGAGGTGGATCAGGTTATGGAGAAGGCCCCACAAGCGTGTTGTAATGACTATGGACCAGATGCAAGGTAGGCGAATGGGACATCAGGCTCGCCGTTCAACTTCTGACAGGCAGCGAGCAGGTACATTTGATTTTATATTTTACGATTTCAATATCATACCATGTTTGGTAAACTGGAATGCAATGTAGATGCCATAAACGAAGTCAATGAAAGAGAAAATGCTAGAGTTGTTGCTAAGACAACCGGTAGTAGCCAGCCCACTCATGAAAGCCCAAGAACCGGTAGTAGGCATGGAGAGACATCCGGTAGTGTCACACAACCATCTGGAAGCAGACCCAGAACTCCTCAACTTAGTTTGTTCGGACGTCGTCGCTGATTACCAAGTTACTTGAGATGCATGTTGTGAACTATATTATTTAGATGTATGTTGTGAACTATTTTAATTGATAATTTGTTAACTATTTAATTTAGAGTTTGTGAAATTATTTTATATGCTTCTTTTTGTTATTTTCATAACTTAATTACATATACACAAATTGACAACATAAAATATAAACAAACACAAAATTGATAAAATAAAGACTGCATGGAATAAAGTCTACAACATAAATTCTTAATAAGCAGTACTACTTCTTACAACGAGCCTTGAAAGTACATGAAACAAAGTCATCATCGGATTTTGCTGGATTTGGATCAGTCACAACAGACGAAGTGGTAGCCTTACCAGTATAAGTACACGGAACAAACTCATCGTCCGATGCTGGAGGCTCTGGATCAACCTTCTTTTTTTCGAAAAATTACCGTAGGGATTTTCCACAAAGTCATTGTCCGAAATTTTATAGCTAAGAAATTCCGGTTTTATGAATGATCGACATGTCTGTGTATCAGGACATAGTTGACATTTGTTCTTTTTTCCCTCATTTTTACCACGATCACTAATTGACCCTACTCTCGCTAGGCCATGATAGGACGACCTACCTCGGTTGCTCTCTTTCTCTCTACCTCGATTGTTACTGTCCATCATTCTTGTCCAAAAAAATAAATTTCAAAAATGAATTAAAAAGACAAATTAAACTAATAAATTAAAAAAAATTGTGAAGATCTACCTCTATTGTTATCTGAAATCGCCACAAAATCGCATTTCTCTTCTTCATCTTCTTCCTCTTTCTTTCAGCTAAGTTAGAATAAATTGTGAGTGGGCATGAGAGAGAAAAGTGACTTTTTATACATGTTTTATAGCAGACCGTCCCCGTATGGGACGGTTTGGTGTAGGCAGCAAACCGCCCCACTGAGGGGCGGTTTGGTTTGAATAGTGGACCGCCCCACTGTCCGGGTATTTTTAATAAAAATTTGAGATTGAGAGCAGATTTGCTATTTTCATTTTTTTTAGGTTATTAATAAAAATGTCGGTAAATTCCAATGTAACCCATTAGGTTGTTTATGAAGGAGAGAATTGAAGCTCACATTCCACTTGCCAGGCAGGATGCATAAAGATTTTATAATAGGAATTAGGTACGCTAGCTGATTTTAAAGTTGATCGGTACAATGATCCCATCAAGAAACACAAGTCTACAACTAAATGGGGTCACCAAATTAAACCTAATACTTAATTTATTTTTATGTAATAATGTAGATAAAATATGGTGATGCTTAAGAAAAATCCAGAGGTAAATTCCAATGTAACCCATTAGGTTGTTTATGAAGGGGAGACACATCCCACTTGCCAGACAGGATGCATAAAGATTTTATAATAGGAATTAGGTACGCTAGCTGTTCCGAATTTCTCTTTCAAGTAACAGCATCAGTGGCCTAGCTAGCTAGCTTTTGGGAAACTTCCTACCTGCTACTGCTAGCTAGATGAACATATATATGTCCTTAATTATCCACGCGGAGACTCTGGTCAATTACGCTTTTGTTGACATTGACCTTGACCTTGACCTTGACCTCCAGGTACCAACTGCACAAATTCTGTGAAAAACTAACTAGCAAATCATGCAGCAATGGGTCCCACTCGTCAGCAGACTCCTTAATTAGATCTCAATTACCTAGTCTATTCCTTTTGGACTTAAACCGTCCGATCTGTACGTATTTAAATTTGTGCGAATAAATAAAACTTAATAAATTTAAGTAACTCTATGAATCTAAACTGTAATGTGAATCAGACAATTTAGATCCAACTTCAAATAAGACTTTGTCCAAATTGTGAGCAAGACTTTATCCAAATTTTAATGTTCTATAATTAATATGTTATATTTTCTTGAAGTAACCAAGAAGTTGCTTGGTTTCTTGCCCCGGAAGATGTATATCTATCACACCCTATATATATATATAAGATCCTTGTAACATGCATGCATGTATACCTCCAAACAAACCACACTCAATCTCAATGGGAGCATCCAACAAACATACAAGGGAAGAAGCAAATCTAATGCTCTCACTAGCACTCCCTCATGAACAAAACAATAAAATCAAAAGAAGAAGGAAGACAAAAATTCCAGGAGTATTTGAATGCAAAACATGCGATCGCCAATTTCCGTCATTCCAAGCCCTCGGGGGACACATGACGAGCCACCTCAGGCCGAAAGTTCGATTTGATGGGCTCGGCATGGTAATCACAACGAAATTCAAGGAGCGAAAGAGGCATCTATGTAACTTGTGTGGAAAGGAGTTCATGTTAGGTCAGGCATTGGGCGGACACAAACGTCTGCACCGAACTCCTGCGGTAGTAACCGAGCAGTTGTTGCATGACCGGCGCCGTGAGGCTAGTATTGATTTAAATATGCCTCCTTTGGAGATGAACACCTAAATAACACAGTGGGTTGTACTTTTATAGGTACTTTTATTTGTACATATAGTTGCTGCATTTATACTACATGTTATATATATGTATGATATGATTTCTGATAGCGTTTTAAGCTGTATGTAAAGTATGATAAGAAGTATTGAAGATTTAATACCAAGGGGTTCTGGAACCAATTTTGACTGACCAAATAATTAATAGAGTTATCATTCATCAATTAATTATAAATGTGTGAAGTAGTCGGCTGATTTAAATGATTTATTATGGATGTATTTAGTTCAACAGTAACAATTAATGATGATATCAACAGAGGTAGTATACAATCTATTTGGACATTGCAAAGTTTTCTATGTTTGCCTCAAAGTAAATTGTGTATACAAATTTCCACAACTCCTTGAATATCATCAATATATATAAAGGTAGACTTGTAACTGCTTAATTTCTGAGCAAGGTCTTAATTTCTTTTCTTTTTTCTTAAGCCCCTTGGAAGGATATCTTATAATAATTAATAAAGATAATATATATATATATATATATATATATAGAGAGAGAGAGAGAGAGAGAGAGAGAGAGAGCGAGTGATGCTACGGTGCTTTGGGAAGTAAAGAGGGTGTTCTTCCCGCTCATATCTCCATTTTCAAAGTTCAAATAGTCGATCCGAATTTCTCAACATGATTTTCATATAATTATGTGCTTGGAGACCAAATTTTACATTTTTTGGAAATTTTTTACTATTTTTTTAGAATTTTAATGTGTTTTTTGATTTTTTTTTTATTTAATGAAAAGCTGTGATTTTCAAAAATTCTAAACAAATAGTAAAAAATTTCCAAAAAATGTAAAATTTTGTCTCCAATCACATTTCAATAAAAAGATCATGTTGAGAAATCCTCTTTACTTCCCAAAGCACCGTAGCATCACTCTATATATATATATAGAGTACGGTAACGCGCTTCCTCTAGTATATCAACAATATGCTTCCGGCCTTCAAAATCTATCGAATAGGTTTCAAATGACAAATCCAAACTGTTCAAACTAATTTTCTTACCTAGAGCTTCGCTTCCATATAAAAAAATTTAATTTTCGAATTTATTTACTATCAAGTCAAGTGGTCAAAGAAATGAGCAAAATAGTGCATTAAAATACGCACAAAATCCTTCATATTTTGACCGCTTGCTTGATGGTAAATAAATTCGAAAATTAAAATTTTTTATATGGAAACGAAGCTCTCATTAAGAACATTGGTTTGAACGGTTTGGATTTATCATTTGAAGCCCATTCGATAGATTTTGAAAACCGGAAGCATATTGTTGATATACTAGAGGAAGAGCGTTAGCTGTACTATATATATATATATATATATATATATATAGAGAGAGAGAGAGAGAGAGAGAGAGTGGCTAATATCAAAACGTTTGCACCAAGGCCCTCGTGCAACCAAGTCGTTTTCGGATTTTCAAAGTCCAAACAGTCGATCCAAACCGTTAGATATTCAATCTATATTAAAATCTGCTTGGATACCAAATTTTATATTTTTTTGAAATTTTTTTACTATTTATTAAGCCAATTTGAAAATTGCTGATCACATGGTCCAGAATTTAGTTGCACGTTTTTACTGTTCAACCGGATCATCAATTTTCAAAGTGGCTTAATAAATAGTAAAAAAATTTCAAAAATTGTAAAGTTTGGTCTCCAAGCAGATTTTAATATAGATTGAACATCTAACGGTTTGGATCGACTATTTGGACTTTAAAAATCAGAAACGACTTAGTTGCACGAGAATCTTGGTGCAAACGTTTTGATATTAGTCACTCTCTCTCTCTATCCATATATATAGTATGTGTTTCCCTAACGGGATAACTTGGTGACTAAGCACTTCATTAGTGCATCTGATCAATCTGTCTCTATCAAATTTTGTTGGTTAATTAGGTAAGCAATTACACAGGTTAAGGTTATCCCTAGCTTTTTTATCAAGCTTCACAGAATTAGTGCTTTCGTTGTCATTTGAAGCGGTCTCGGTGTTTACACAATCAATGACATGTAGGCTGTAGGTATTAAAACTAATTCTAATTCTTCTATTATTTAATGTGAACAACTTGACTTGACTCAGAAAGAGGCGCGGAATATAATGAGAATAGGAACATAATTACTGGAACTAATAGACATAGCCTAATTCCAACGCTATATGTTCTGATACCATAAAGGATTTTATAAAAGACATAATTTATTGTGTGTTTGATTACATTGACATGACGCCTATTTATAAGCTTAACTATGATTAATCCTAAATAACGTCCCCTCCTCTCATATTTTTTTCATTTCGCTCTTCTCATCCCTTTTAGTTCTCACCTCCGGCATAGCGATACCCCCTCTCTCTCGTCTCTATCTCCTCGTGCGGAGAGGAGAATGAGAGAGAGGGGAGGGAGCCGAACCGAGTGGAGCCGATCGAAGCTGAGAGCGCGGTATCGTCAGAGCTTGAAGCGTAGAGTCTTTACCATCATCTTGATCGAAGCATGCCATGAGCAAATCTGGCCATCGGACGAAGCGGATCCGGTCGTGGAGAGAGATGAGGAAAGAAGTAATATGAAGTTTAAGAGTGTAAATAAGTAGAATTAGTTTATTGTAGTAGTTTATGTGTTTTTATGATAATAAATGAGTTTAGATCTAGGTATAAGAGTTATTTCACTTGTTGTAATATGTTTTTTATCAATGAAATCGTTAGTAGGCATTTAAAACCACTAACTTTAAAAAATATATATAAATAACTCCACTAAGCATCTCCTACTTACCACCACTATATTGTTAATTAACTCCTACAATTTACATCCACTATTATCTCCAATACAATTCATATGATCCTCTATTAATTAATGATCTCAGTCAATAATAAATTAATAATCCAATTTAAATAAAATGAAGTAGGCAACTCAAAATCCAATATAACTTACTTTTTTAGAGAAAAAATATTTATCCTATTATATATTTGAATTGTTAACATAGCCGACTAATTAAGTAGCTCTTGTAATACTGTGGCTAATCTTTAATCCTGAATTCAGTAAATTAATTTATGGAAAATTTAGGAGCTTCCTCTATATTGAAATTGCTTCGTCAAGTCATCACCAAAAAAAGACACGTCAATACATCCTATAAATAAAAACCAAAATTATTGGAAAATTATTGAAACATTTTCCGAATTATATATCCACAATTTTTTCTTTTCTTTTGTACCTAAGAATCTTAATGTATATATATTAATATGCATTAAAAACAAACTATTTCTTAATTTTATTTATATATCTGAATCATTGAACGAGCCCTTTAAATTATTTCAAATTTTGAACTTAATTATAAGATAATATTCTTCTCTAAATTAATTCCAAAATTTTATGAAAAAAAATAATGCTAGTAATTAGGAGTCATGGAACAGAACATTAGCTGCACTTAGGGGTGTTCAAACGGTCGGTTCGGTTGAAACGTACCGAACTAAAATAATCAAACCAAACTTTTCTTCGGTTTTCAAAAATAGAACCGAACCGAACCGATTAAACTTATAAACCGATTAAGAACTGAACCGAACAAACCGAAGTAAATTTCGGTTTGTTCGGTTCAAACTAAAGTAAACCTATTGGTGCCATTATTAACGAAAATTACACATGTTCATACACAAGTTGTTCAATTCCATACAAAATATGTAGATGTTCTAAAATATTTAAAATAAAATGAAAGAAATGAAGCATTGATTGAACCAAACAAAATATAAATCATACTTGAACCAATTAATTCAGTTAGTTCGGTTTAGTCAGTTTTGAAAACTGTAAACCGAACCGATCCATTTAAACCAAAATAATTCAAAATTTCAACCGAACCGATCCATTTAAACTGAAAAACCGAACTATTTAAATCGAAATTTTTCAGTTCAGTTGAAAACCGAACCATTTGAACACCCCGAGCTACACTTATTAAGCTTTGACGAAGAATGTACGTATGATAGAGTGAGACAAAATGTTTAAGAGGGAACATATAACTTTATAATATTTTTAAACGCAATATATTTTTTATTATTTAAAAAAACAATAAAAGAAGTATATTTTTTACATTATTTTGAGTCAGGCAGCATTGAATATTAATTTATTGTACAAAGAATCATGTTTAATTATATAATTAGTTCAGAAAATACTTTCTGTAGAAAAAATTATAGACTAAAAAATCATTAAATTCAGATTTAAAATCCGGATAAAAAATCACTTGTCGATATTAAAACAGTTAAATGGCTTGACCTCTAATTTGCTAAAAAAATAAAAATAATAAACATTAAAATTGCGGACCTGCGGTAGTTCATGAAAAAGGACCGAAACTAGAGTAAAAACGGAGCAAATACGGAGCGGATAGTGGTAAAACAATATTCATATCTCTTTTTAATTTTCCGAATACATATATATACGGATCGGATATCAGCGGATATAGATAGGGATACGAATCAAATCGGATATTTATTAAAATAATATTAAAAAATACAAAGTTTATAATATTTATCTAATTTTAATGATAAATAACAATATTTTTCTATAATATATATTAAAATATATAATATATATTTACTATTTGAATACACAGATAATTAAAATATAAAACTATATCAGTATCCATCTCTACACGAATATTCGAACATTGAATATCTACATCTAATTTTTCAAATATATTATCCATACCGTTTCACCCCTGACCGAAACCCTTTCTTTGCTCAAATAAATAAAATAGAAATAAAAGTGGGTCATTGCATGGAGATATCGTTCTCTCGCTTTAGAAGGTAACTAGGATGCTTTCATGGTAGGATGGCCCCACGAAACTACCTTCTTTTATTCTCCGGTCGATAAAATATAATCTCCTGTGATTTCTGTAGTTCGCCTCTAAATATAACAAGTCATATAGTGCCGTTTCTACACTTCGTTACATATTTGACTGCACAGGAACCGTTACAAAACACCTTAAAACACGCGAACCTTCGTCCCAGCGGGGTCAACACTCGCTTAACTTGACCAACACGGAGAGCACCGGTGAGGCGGTGACAGGTTACGTGTTCAGTTAGTCAACCGTGTCGCATTCTATTACCAACAACTGTTCTTGCTTGCCTACAGCCGGGCAAATGTTAAAAAAAAAAAAAAAGAGGCTGTTTATTGCTAAAGGACAAATTAACACGCTCTCACACGGAGACTTGCTCGCCAAGTAATTTCCTTCGCTTGCACTCGATACCATCCTTCACACCTAGACATAGATATACTATAAATAGCATGTGTTGCTTCTACAGTTCTAATACCTTTCGTTCGTATATACAAGCAGCTTAATTATCTATCTGATCAGATGGGAGTACCAAGAAGCCAAGCAAAGAGAGAAAACATAACAGCAACAAATCCCTTGCTGTCTCTTTCAATTTCAAACAAGATAAATATGAAGAGCAACAACAGAAGGAAGAAGAAGAACAATGGGGTGTTTGAATGCAAGACATGCAACCGCGAGTTTACGTCGTTCCAGGCTCTAGGAGGGCACTGTACCAGCCACCTTCGGCCGAAGCTACAACACATCAATGTTGTAAAAAATGGTGAGAAATATAAGGAACCAACGAAGCATACGTGCGGCTTTTGCGGTAAGGAGTTTCCGATGGGTCAAGCTTTAGGCGGCCATATGCGGATGCATAGAGTTTCACCGGTTACATCTGCACCGCTGGCTCAAATCCCACACGAGGAAGAATTTGATTTGAGTATGCTTCCAACAATGAAATATGAAAAATCAGGTTTCTATATTGATGGAGATGTGATTAGTGAAGGTTTTGAAGGCCGTTTGCTCAACCTGTTTGTGTAAGATATATATGATCACATTTTTATGTAGAGAAATAGGTAGCTGTGCATATTTAGCAAGTCCTGTTCATATTTGGACTAACTTTTAGGTACTGGATAGGAAATATGAGCTTTGTTCTTTTTAATTTGAAGTATTTGTTTATAAAATATAATTGGAGTCTTTTTTTTTTTATGAATATTAGCTTTCTTCGTTTTAATGTTGAGTCATTCGTTTCTGTGGATACAACAATGTAAAATATGGTCAAGAACAAGTCCTTAATTTGGAATTGATGTAATAAATCCGGATGGAGGCTTGCAACCTTACTAAAAAAAAATTAAATGTTTTTGACAAACAATACAAAGTAAATTTTTAATAAAGATTAGAGTTCAAGCAAACCAATTATTTAATATTAATAAAAAATTATCTCATCCGAATCGAATTTCGAATCTGTCAGAGCATCTATATTCCTGGTACTATTAGAGTTTCTAATCTAATGTGGCAGTTTCTAATCCAGTTTCAGAGATGTGGGAGAGATTCTTATTTAGAAACTATGCATTAAAGTTTCTTATTAAGAAACTGTTTATAAACTTTATGCTAATCAAATGATTGACTCATTTATTTCTACTTTTTAATTTGTTGCTGATGTGGCTTAATAGAAACTCTAAAATTAATTTTAGAGATGTGAGAGTTAGAAATTTTTAATCTGTATACGTGGCTTAATAGGAACTCATTTGAGTTGTTTGGATGTAGATGCTCTCAATAATACAAAATAAACTCATTTGAGTTGTTTGGATGTAGTTGCTCTCAATAATACAAAATAATTAACTAGACCAAAAAGCGATGATTCTCATACTAACAATACAAAATAAGTAAACATCCAAGTCGGTATACAGATCAGATCACTGATCTATGGACAGCTAATGTACGTACCGCCTTCATTTAGAAATTTTGGTTATCTATTACTAAAGGGTAAGCTACTGACAAGGGTTGTATTTCTGAGAAGAAGGGTCCCCTGTCCTAGTGAATGCGTGATGTGTTATCAGCAAACAGAGGAAACTCTGACATTTTTATTAATATCCAAAGTTTAATAGAAATTAATTAATATATTCAGATTCGCTGAAAAGTTATAAAAATATCCGTAATGACCATTTTCTGACCGGTATCCAATTAAATTTAGTACCGGCCAAAAAATGACCGGTACCCAATTTTTTATTTTTTTTTGCAACAGTACCGGCCATTTTCTGGCTATTACTTAATTTTTTTTTTTTAAGGATGGGCATAGCATGGTTGGCTATAAGAAAAAGTCGTAGGAAACTCGGATTGAAGTTTGCACTCGGTTTGGCTAAGATCAAACAAATGCATTTGGTTGGATGCGTGTGTTACATCGGTTGCATGTATCGGTGCATCATCGATGTTTTTGCAATGAAACATCAATATTCTATTAGCCGGGTAGTGCTAAAAAACATCGGTACGTATCTGATGTTTTATTAGATTTAGCATTGGCAATTAAGCAAGGTAGTTTTAAAAAAACATCGGTGCGTCACTGATGTTTTTGCAATGAAACATCGATGCACTTCTGCCGTCGTTAGACCGTGCATAAAACATCGGTACTCAATTTTAGAATGCTGGTTATTGTCAAATTAAATTCACTAGCCGCATGCGAACAATAAACTTTAGTGTCATACGACACTGTAAAAAAAAACATCGGTACTTCAATCCGAGTTTCCTATGACTTTTTCTTCTAGCCAACTATGCTATGTCCATCCCTAAAAAAAAAAAAAATTAAGTACCGGCTAAAAAATGGCCGGCACTGTTGCAAAAAATAAATAAATTGGGTACCGGCCAAAAAATGATCGGTACAGAAATTTTTATAACTTTTCAGCGGATCTGAATATATTAATTAATTTCTATTAAACTTTGGATATTAATAAAAATGTCGGGAGGAAACTCCACATGGTTTCTATATATGTCAATTATTATTCTACTGTATATTTCTTTTCTGCTTATTTTTTTTTAGAAAGAAATCAGGGTCAGGCCCTCATTTGCATATATAAGGTAGTGTTTATCCAAGTGGCATTTCTTTTTTTGCTTATCTTTTCATTTTGTTATTATTTGTAAAATGCAGTGTTATCAAAATCAGACCGGACCGCCGGTTAAACCAAAAAAACCAGACCCGGTCACTATCCGGTTTGGTTCCCTTGAAGAATCGATTATGCAATTGGACCGATCAAAAACGGTTAAATTGTCCAATTTTATCAAAAAGTTGCTGAACCATTTCGAGCAAAAACCCGGTTAAGAAGAAATTTATTTGGGGGTTTCAGATTAGAAGTAGTTTTGATTGGAGGAAA
This sequence comes from Carex littledalei, assembly GCA_011114355.1. Classification (NCBI taxonomy): domain Eukaryota; kingdom Viridiplantae; phylum Streptophyta; class Magnoliopsida; order Poales; family Cyperaceae; genus Carex; species Carex littledalei. Next base: position 6,681,611 of record CM022104.1, read on the forward strand.
TAGATCGAAAAAAAAAAAAGAGAACAAGGAGATGGCGAAAAGAAGAAGAAAACTATGACGGTGGGACCCATGAATTTCAGGGTTGAAGATATCTGAGAAAGCCCAATCGGAATCAGAGGAAAGTGGGCCCAAATGCATCGTGAATTGTTGAGGAAGTCATTAGTTTTCATATATTACAAAAATAACATATTAATTCTTCTTATTTTATATTAAGCATGAGTTTTTTTTATTGCAAAAAAAATTATGTTGCGTTTTTTATAAACATGTTTATTATTACCACGTAACAATTAATATTTTGTGTAACAATTAATATTTTGTGTAAGAATGAAATTTACAATTTAACTCTATATAGGTCTATTTATTTTTTAAGTTTTATGTTCTTGTATCGTATTTAAAAGTGAATTATATGAATATAGTATTGATTTAAAAATTTTAAAATCAATAATAAATATGATATTGGTTTTAAATATTGTGCTGACAGGATCTGATATAAAATGACAATCTAAATAAAAATAATTTTAAAAATTGTTCTTTTGATGATTTATATAGTAAATTAAAAAAAAACTGGTGTACACCAATCTAATTTAGAGAAAAAAATATAAATATTATAATTTGGATTATTTTTGTAATGAATTTTGTTAAAATTAAGTTATATGCACATTGTACTTAACATTGCAATAAAATAAGAGATAAGAATTCAATATCATACACAACTGTTTTAAAAAACCAGCGGTTGAATCGATTGATCCACCGGTCCGACCAGTAAACCATTGGCCCAAAGTTTTACCGAGTCAATGTCCGGTCCAGTTCTGATAACATTGATAATTTGTATATATGTGTTATAACCCGTAAATTTGAATCTAATTAATTAGACTAATAATCAAAATTTACAACTAATTAAAACTTTAGTTAATTAATTAACTAGAGTGAAGATTAAATAATCAAATTAATGATGTAACTATTTAAAATTTAGTATTTAATAAAATTGTAATTCTACAAGTTTTAGATTTAAATCTAAAAGTAGACAAATTTGAAGTTACTTTAAATTGAACTATATTGATGTGTAGATCTAACGTGCAATTCGCAAAATATTACTAAGTTGATTATATTAAATTGTATACTAGATTAGATTAAGGTTTACGAATGGTAAATCAATTTTTGTAAATGCGATCTTCTAGATTAAGGTTTACGAATGGTAAATCAATTTTTGTAAATGCGATCTTCTAATTAAGAGTACTCGTATTAATGACCGTTATAATTGATATATTAAAAAGAATTAAATGAAATTATCAAATAATATTAGCGAATAGTTGTAGGAATTTTAAACGTAAATTCTCGTGGAAATTTAGTTGATAATCAAGAAAATTATTAGTTTCATTTAATCGTGAACTTTAAAATTTGAATTTAGAATTTTCTGACTAAAATGAGGTTATAATTTAATTTTATAAATTAACACGACTAACATTCGATAAAATTTCGTATCAATTTCTGAACGCAAATCCCGTTAATTTGAGTTAATGTATTGTGTGTTCATTCTATTGGATATCAAAAGATAAATATTTTGGATATGGAGGCATCTCAATCATTCAAATATTAACTGCTGCACGAATCTTAAAGTCTCCCCTCTATTTACTTCCTTCGCTCCCCTCTCTGTCTCTTTACTTCTGCCGCTGGAGCCCCCTTCTTCTCCTTACACCTTGTTTGAATGGAGGGTAGAGTAAGGGAGGGAATGGAAAGAAAAGAAAACTTTCCGTCGAATCGTGTTTGGTTGATAAAATTATAACGAAAGTGAATGGTACAGGAGGTGAAATGTTTAACTTTGTATCATTATAATCAATAGAATCGGCTTTCCTCCCGATTTGGGGTGTAACGGATGGAAAGAAATTTTGTTGCAAATATTTTTAGAACAAAAAACACAAATGTCCAATCCTATATCTTACCTATATAATTCTCATATAAGTTTTTTGTCACATATCTACACAACCACTGAATTTCTCATTAACCTCCTAAATTTTAGTCAACCAAACAAAAAATAAGACGGAAAGAAAAGTTAAATTTATTTTCCCTCATTAATCATCCAAACACAAAGAAGTTAAATATGCTAATCTTCCTTTCTATTCTTCACGTCCCCTTCCTTCCTCTACTCTCCATCCAAACAAGGTGTAAACCCAAACCCAAACCCGTAACCCTACCCCTCTCATCTCTCCCGCTGACAGAGGAGCCCCACTCCCCTCCGTTTCCTTCCTGGAGAAGGAAAGGCGCACGCCCCCTCTTCTCCTGTCTCGTCACTTTTTCTTTCCCTCCGCTCACACGAGTCAAAGCCGTACACTCGCCTTAACTCCCACCCACGCGCTCGCGACGACTTCGCGCACCCGCAAGTACTGCGGCCACGTGGCTGTACTCACGCGCCATCTCTATCTAGGCTGTGGTATCTCTCTCTTTCGGGTTCTCTCTTTCAATCACTGTGTTGAGACATTTTTCTCCCTCTCTCTTTGATTTCGGTTTTTCCCCAAATTCAAACCCGTTAGGGTTTTCCCTGTGATTTCAGTGACGAAGCTGTGCGCTTCTTGGCTTGGTGGTGCTCGGGACTAAGAGGAAGGCCGGACCCGAGGTCGCCGAGGAGCAATGTTGAAGAAAGACGTAAGCCACGGTGTTCGTACCGACTTTTGCCAACACCCAGTTTTGGAAGCCTTTCCTTTGGTAAATCCCTTTTTCGCCTCCTTACTTGTGAATTTGGGCTGAGCCCCCTTGAATTTATTGCTCGTGTTTGCTTAAGCTCGGGTCTGATTTGGGTATTTTTCTTGTGTTTGTCTTGGCGGGCTTACATTGGGTGTGGAGATAGTGTGGAGATAGACCGAGAAGCGAAGTCGAAGGGACAGCGGCAAGCAGGACCCGACCCCCTCCACTACAGTACCAGTCGACACGCGTCAAGGGATACTCTTAGCATTTTCCGGTAACGTGCCAATTCTCTGATTTCCTTTCTTTAGGCTTTCGAATGGCATGTGGGCTGAGCCCTCATCTGTGTTTGTCTACTTGATCGATAATTGTGTCCATATGTGCATTTTGTATATGCAGTCTAAACCCTTCGTAGCTCTTGAACTTGAGAACATTTGAATTGTTGAATTAGGTGCTTGATATATTACAATAACCTTTGGGATACGTATAAATTTTCTGGTAAATGATCCAGTTTGTACCAACGTAATAAGAGTACTGGTATTACCCTTATTATAATTTAAGGGACCAACTTGAAAATATTATAATTTAAGGGGCTGATTTGCTAAATTATGTGACTTCTGATAATTTCTCTTATCATAGGGGCTTATGTGTTAAATTGGAAATCTTTGATTGAATGGATTAAAACCGAAATGATATTATAATAGAATTATAAGAAATAGAAATGATCTTATTTTACTTTGAGCCTTTAGATCCGTGATAAGAAATTTAAATAAAATTTAAACCTAGGCTCCTTTAGGCACTGTCCAAGAATTCGAAATAGTAATTAAATTTAAGCAATGTTGCATTTGTGCCTTTGTGCCGAGTTTAGAATTTAGAATTATACCATGATTAGACTATGATGTGGCATAAAATCATGTGTGTCAATACATAGTATATTACTACTCGAACTATGTTCGTAATATTAAAACACTTGGTTCCTGTGTAGCACACTAAAATAATCAAAGTATTAAGATTATTTAAATAGTAAGGGCAATAATTTGACAAGTTAAAATTGAATATTAAACACATTAAAACAATACACACCCGTAAATTAATAAAATAATAAAATAGTATGTACATCATACACTTTAGATTATGATTAGCTAATATATTAATTAAAGAAATGGTAATTTGGATTTTTAATAAATGGAATTTGGACTTGGGAGTCTGACCCCAGTCCGAGCACAAGGGAATTAAAGAAATGGGCTCTTGGGCTCAAAATAAGGATACAACATAATTGAAATTGGGTAAAGACTTAAACCATGTTTTAATTGCGTACTAGATCTTGATATATAAATTTGCTGGGAGTCCAAAAATTAGGTTTGTTAAATTTAATATGAAAGTTGAACATACTTTTATACTTGAAGATTATTCGATGACTAATTAGATAATTAAAATATTATCAGTTATCTAAATGGATGCTTTCAATAAAATTTAAAATAATTTAACACATTTAGATTAATTAGGATTTTTAATTAATTAATAAGTTAAGTAGTTAGATTTTTAAAATAAATAGTTAAGTATTTAGATGTTTAAAATTTAGTAATTAGAATTTTATAAATTAAGTAAATAGAATTGTTAAATAAAGAAAATAATTTGTAAAGAAAATATGTTGTTAATTGATAAAGGACAATTAATTAACAACATATTAATATTCCCGAATCATTCGATTTCAAATTTTGTTAAGTAGGATAATTAGATAATCACGTGTTATTTTACATCTATAAATTAATCGACTTGTACAAATTATTAAAATAATTCGTACGACTTTAGAAATATTATCATTAAATAGTTTACGTTTATAAACTACGTACTTAGGATTTAAAATTAATTGTAGCTTAATTAGTTAGGAAAAACACGTTATTTTACAAGTAATTAAATAGAGAATTAATAATAGCAAATTAAATTACGTAGATTATACCTTACGTATTTTTATCGTAAAAATATGTAATAACCTTAAGTTAAAAGTTACGACTTAATTAGTTAAACAGTTTATCTTCAAATTAAAATATAATAAATATTTAAATTACGTTAGATTAAATTAAACCAACTTTGACCTAATTTTACGCTCAATCGGAATCGAATAAAATCGATCGAACCGATTGAGCATGATTTAAATGGTAGATGAGTAAATTAGATTCGAACCGTAGTTATTTAATTAATTAAATACGAACACTTAGTGAAATTAATCAAACGGGGTAATAAGGGTTACGAATAATTAGTTTAGACTCTAATTAAGCTACGTCTAAATTACAGGTCAGCCGACTTACGTAGATTCCGACTCGTGAACCGATCCCGCTGACGCTTGTACAGGAGCAGGCGAGGATTACGAGGATCCCGGAGACTATTAGCGCGATCTACCCCTACAGCCATCAGGTGTGGGATATCTGAATTATTTTTTCGTGGCGTACTCTTACCAGTCGACCACTTGACCTGACATCCGCACTTTAAATTTTGTAGTTGCATTAGAGCATGTTTAATCCTTTCTGAACTGTAATTAGGACTTTGCATAATCCCTTCTAAATGATAATTTATTGTTTTCGTAGGAGTAGAGTAATTTAATTAGTATATATTAAATTAGGATATTAGTTGTCCTCTTCTCGTAGAGGACAACATATTATCGTAGTTAAGCATGTGCATTGGTGAGTGTGAGATAGAAGACCGAATGACTGCTTTTCGTTCTCGTAGTATGGGATGCGAGGCGGCTTGTGGGTCATTGGGCTGAGGGATCACTTGATCTCTTAGAGGTCTTATTAGGATTATATTATTATATGCATTGAGTTGCTATTATATTATTCTCGATCATTTTACCATTATGTGCGGACTGCGTGTCCAGAGGCATGGAGACGATTCGGGAGCTATCCCCCCTACATTAGGAGCTACAAGCCTAGAACGGAATTTTGTTTTAAAAGAAAAAGAGACTGCGTGTCTCAGATGTGTGATACGGGGCTGCGGTCCCATGTTTTTGATACGAGGCTGCGTGTCTCATGTGTGTGTCCCATTAGTCTGGCCGGACGGTGGAGTTCCGTCGTCTGCTCATGAAGAGACGGATTGACTTATTCTTACGCCTTGCTTGTAGTTTTCTCCTATTTTATATGTTTGGATGATGAATCGTCTTAGAGTAAGGAAAACACACGGAATTAGATATAACCATCGGCTAGCGTGCACTTGCCTACGGGTTGAAGTCTTGTGTGGGCAAAGCTCGATGCTATTAGGCATCGGGTATCTTTGCCCCTCTGATCGCAGTCCTTGTGTTATGTCACCTTTAAGATATAAATCCAATTTGGTTGAATTTGGCATGGCATGGGGTGATAAAATTATCCGTATTATTACTATATCAATTTGTACACACGGTACCTATTGTACTGGACTCCGGTTGAGTATAATATTCATCCTCATATTTTATTTTGAGAAATTTCATCATTTTGGCATAATAGGATAATCACATCATGTCATCTATTATATGTATATTTTCTTTTGTAGTTATTATGATAGGTTTTAAATTCCGCAGCATGTGCATTAAAAGTGAATAATTACCGACTTTACGTAGATTTCAAATTAAAATGTGATTTGACTTAAGAGGATCCCTGAAGGGATGATACTGGGACACATACTGGGTGATCATTCGCTCATCCCCTCCTTTTTATGGATGTGGGCATGTACAGAGTCTGACGATCCGCAGCAAGAGGCGTCAAGAGCTGTCCCCGACGGTCACATCGCCTGATATAGATTAGGGACTTTTGTTTAGGATTTTGCGAGTCCGATGTTTTTGTTATACACATTGGACTCCATAGATTATGTATCCCTTTGACTAGTAGTGTTTATTTTATCTCGAGGTGGATTGTATGTATATTATGTATGTATGTATGTTTATTTGATATTTATGACTTTTGCTTGATCATTTTATTATTGCTTCCGCTGTGTGATTATTATTTATGTTTAGCCTTGCGTGTCATCTCGATTAATTGACACGAGGCGGGATTGATCACGCTCTAATCCGGAAATCCTCGGTTGGAGTGTGACAATATGCGATCCAGTTAATTCCACATCTGAATGAAAAAACTAAATTTGGAACTGAATCTTCGTGTACATGTGGGCAAGAAAATTATGGTTTATTCATTCATCCATTCATAATTTGGATAGTTATAATTATAGTACGGAGAATATTTGAATTTTGAGAATACACAATTCATATTTTAATCATAGCCGTTCATATCATGAATAGATGAATGGATCATGTTGGCAGAAAATTTGATTCCATTAAATTTACCGCTAATATGGATTTTTAATGCTTGCGCTATGCTATAAAGAACAATTAACGCCATTTCTTTGGAGTGCGCATCCTATGAGATATCTCATATTTTGCGTGACCGACGTGTCCGGTGTCTATTTGGGGTGGTGTAGGACAGTAGGAGCCAGTATTATTTAAGCGTTAAGATTCATGCAGAACGTATTTGAACGGTTGAGATATTTCATAATGTCACGCAAAATATGAGATATCTCAGAGAATGATGCGAATTCATTCCGTTAATTTGATTTTATCCTACGTTAACTACATATATTAGTATTTTTTAATTTCAAGTAATTAATAGGAGGTACAATTAATCTTTGCATTTTAATATTTTTTTTTTTGTGGGTATATAGTTAATTAGGTGGAAATTAAAACAGGTGGACAAATGTTTTACGCCCATTCTTATGAATTTTTCAAATGGCATTTAGTCAACATGCTTTATTCACATTAAGGATCTAAATAAAGAGATCCAGGAATAATATTTTCCATTTTTTCAAATATGATTAGTTTTCATTCAGCACTGTTACTATATATATGAGATTCATAAAAAAGAATTTTTTTATAAACCATAATTATTATTATTTTTTACGAAACCAACATGATTAATTTTCTTTTTTTACAAAAATCATAAGAACCAAAATGCCATTTCCGTCCGTTATTTTTTTTATTTCGGACCGAAATGGCATTTCAGTCCGGTCTCCTTTTTGAATTTTCTGTGGTACTGGTTTCATAAGTTTTCATATGAGCCGCCACAGAAAATTCAAAAAGAAACCGGACCAAAATGACTTTTCAGTTCTTATAGTTTTTGTTAAAAAAAAAAATAATCATGTTGGTTTCGTAACAATATTTTTTTTAATTATGGTTTATAAAAAAAATTTCATAAAAAATGACAATGGCGTTCCAACCACATTTGTGTAGATGGATTGCTCTTGGTCAAATTTGGCCACAATTAACCCTTGATTAATTAAAAAACCTTCTCAAATTTTTGTTGTTGTTGGTAATTCGAACCTTCTAGAATTTCACCCCCATCTCATCACGCAGTTCGCCACATAATTCAACATCGGAAACAACGAACTCCTAGTCGGTTGCTTGAAAAAAAAAAAAATTGGCAGTTGATAGTCGGTACATCAAATTAGACAGAGTCAACATCAAACGGTCACTAATTAATAAGAGAAGCTCCTGGATAAGCTTCCGTTTATAGTTTTGAACCGACACGTTTCTTGGTTGACTTTTCTTTTTTTATTTTAATTTAATTTCCATCGTGCAGTTTCTAACGCGTTTTTTTTTTCTTCTTACGGGCCGCATACATCATGCATGCCATTGCCATCGTTGAATTAACACTAATTCCTTGATATGTATTTTATCTCAAAATATTTTTAAAATAAAGGAAATATTTTCCTTGCTATACTTATCTTGCGAACAATTACACAAAAATAAAAAATAAAAAATCATTTCTCTAGGTACAATCTAGGCGTGAAGAGAAAAATAATATTAAACACTTATTTGTTGCTGTACGGAAGCTTTTATTTAACTTATTACCCAAGCTCAGGTCAGGCGCCTCCTTAATTAATTACTTACCGTGTAAGTCACAATTTGCGGCTAAGACTTGTATATAATGTGAACAGCTCAACATGCATGTACAGGTGGCAGCATCATCTATATAAGATTGGTAAGGCTCCTTCCATACAACCTTTTTTAACTTGCACAACAATTTACCTGAAAGCAGAAGGAAAAAAAGAAGAAGCAAAGAAGAAGAAGAAGAAGAGGAGGAAGACTAGGGAATGGTACAACAGGTTAAGGGAGAGGCGCCAATCGACATTGCAACTAACTTGTCGCTCTCGTGTGATTATTCGATGAGTGATCAGAAGAAAAATAGCAAACCGGCAGAGGGGATCTTCGCGTGCAAAACATGCAACAAAGAGTTTGCATCATTTCAGGCATTGGGAGGACATCGAACAAGTCATAACCGGCATAAATCTAGAGCTCAAGGTGCCGATATGAAGACGAAACCAAGGGCGCATGAGTGCATGATTTGTGGCATGGAGTTTACTATGGGACAGGCTCTAGGAGGGCACATGCGCCGGCATCGACCCACAACTGATTCTTCTTCATCAGAAACAGTGAAATCTGATCATTTTGAGCTGTTGGATTGTAACCATCCTCATCCAAGTAATAGCTTGCAATTGCTTCAGTTGTTTCCAGATCAGTAATTCTTTTTATTTTGACATTTTCCATATATTTATTTGTGCATATCGGTTGATTTGGATTCTTTTTATATAATTCTCATGTATAAAACACAGTATAGGATTCATTCGTTGCTTGTTTGTTCAGTTTTCTAGATTTGGTTATTTATGCGATGTAAACACCCAGGGGTACAAATTTTATAGTTTATTGACAGGACCAAGATAAGTGATGCAGAGATGTGCATATCTGGAACAATTAAAACAAAACAATTGTTTGTTCAATTAATTACTGATGAATTTATGCCCATTTTGAAACATATTCTGACTTGTTCTTGATTTCTCCCTTTTCTGTGGGGATTTTCTTTTCTGATTGCTTTTTGGGGAATCGAACTAAATTTTCATGCACTTATATTAAATATATAAATGCATACTAAGAACCTACTTTTATTCTAGTAGCAAAGACATGATTCTCATGTAAGAAGTTATAGGTTTGAAATCCATAAAATGGAGAAATTCTCTGTAATATACACAAAAGTTTGAACATAAAAGTTTGAAAGTATATTGGGTGGCTTGACCCTCAAGATCCTAACCCATGATTTCAAAAAAAAAAAATATATATATATATATATATATATATATATATATAGAGTAAGGCTACGGTGCTTTGCAAAGCATAGAGGCCTCCGTGCTTCGGGGCTACTTTTTGGATTTTGAAAATCCAAACAACCCATCCGAACCGTTCAACATGTTCTAAATATTGAAATGTGCTTGGAGACCAAATTTTACATTTTTTGGAATGTTTTTACTATTTATTAAGCCACTTTGAAAATCCCAAATCCGGTGGTCCAAATTTTTGTACTGTTTACCGTTGGATTTTGGGATTTTCAAAGTGGCTTAATAAATAGTAAAAAAATTCCAAAAAATGTAAAATTTGGTCTCCAAGCACATTTCAATATTTAGAACATGTTGAACGGTTCGGATGGGTTGTTTGGATTTTCAAAATCCAAAAAGTAGCCCCGAAGCACGGAGGCCTCTATGCTTTGCAAAGCACCGTAGCCTTACTCTATATATATATATATATATATAGATGGGCTATTATACATTGCAATGTATAGGCACCCTTGTGCATTGGACCATAAATCACCGATTCAAAGTTCAAATGACCGATCCAAACCGTTCATCTTGTTCTCCATATTAATATGTGCTTGGAGACCAAATTTTACATTTTTTGGAATTTTTTTACTATTTTTTTAGATTTATTGAAAATCTGAAAATCCGGGTGAACAGTAAAAAACAGTAAAAATTTCTAGACCACCGGATCGGCGACTTTCAAAGTGGCTTAATAAATAGTAAAAAAATTCCAAAAAATGTAAAATTTGGTCTCCAAGTACATATTAATATGGAGAACAAGATGAACGGTTTGGATCGGTAATTTGGACTTTGAATCGGTAATTTATGGTCCAATGCACAAGGGTGCCTATGCATTGCAATGCACCATAGCCCATCTCTCTATATATATATATATGTAGAGAGTGGCTAAGATCAAAGTGGTATGACCAAGGCCTTTGGTGCTACCAAGTCGTTTTTGGATTTTCAAAGTCCAAACGGTCGATCTAAACCGTTAGATGTGATATCTATATTAAAATCTGCTTGGAGACCAAATTTTACATTTTTTGGAATTTTTTTACTATTTTTTAAGCCACTTTGAAAATTGCTGATCACATGGTCTAGAATTTGGTTGCACTGTTTTTACTGTTCACCCGGATCTGTCATTTTCAAAGTGCCTTAAAAAATAGTAAAAAAATTCCAAAAAATATAAAATTTGGTCTCCAAGTAGATTTTAATATAGATTGAACATCTAACGGTTTGAATCAACTATTTGAACTTTAAAATTGCAAAAACTAATTGGTAGCACCAAGGCCTTAGTCATACCACTTTGACCTTAGCCACTCTCTATATATGTATATATATATATATATAGGATTTGGCTAATATGCTACGCGTAGCATAGAGCCTCTACCGTGTTACGGCTCATTTTTTTAGTTTTCAAAATCCTAACGATCGATCCGAACCGTTCAACATGATCTCCATATTAATATGTACTTGCAAACCAAATTTTACATTTTTTAGAAATTTTTTACTATTTATTAAGCCACTTTGAAAATCGCTGATCCAATGGTCCAGCAGATTTTACTGTTGTGTACAAATTAGTGTTTTTTCAAAGTGGCTTAATAAATAGTAAAAAAATTCTAAAAAATGTAAAATTTGGTTTGCAAGTACATATTAATATGGAGATCATGTTGAACGGTTCGGATCGACCGTTAGGATTTTGAAAACTCAAAAAGTGAGTCGTAGCACGGAGTGCTCTATGCTACGCGTAGCACGCTAGCCATGTCATATATATATATATATATATATATATATATGTATAGAGAGAGAGAGATGAGTTATGGTGAGACGTAGAGTAAAACAAGTTTGTACTCCACGCCATATTTTCATTTTGAAAATCCAAACAACCGATCCGAACCGTTCAACATGTTCTCTATATTGAAATATGCTTGGAAACCAAATTTTACATTTTCTTGGAATTTTTTTACTATTTATTAAGCCACTTTGAAAATCGTTGATCCACTGTGAACAGTAAAAAAACAGTAAAATTTTATGGATCACCGGATCAGCGATTTTCAAAGTGGCTTAATAAATAGTAAAAATATTCCAAAAAATGTAAAATTTGGTCTCCAAGTACATTTCAATATAGAGAACATGTTGAACGGTTCGGATCGGTTGTTTGGATTTTCAAAATGGAAATATAGTGCCATGGAGTACAAAATAGTTTTACTTCACGTCTCACCATAGCTCAATTATATATATATATATGGACAGTGCTACGGTGCTATGCATAGCATAGAGGCTTCCGTGCTACGGCTCATTTTTTTGAGTTTTCAAAATCCTAACGGTCGATCTGAACCGTTCAACATGATCTCCATATGAATATGTACTTGCAAACCAAATTTTACATTTTTTAGAATTTTTTTACTATTTATTAAGCCACTTTGAAAAAACAGTAATTTGTACACAACAGTAAAATCTTCTGGACCATTGGATCAGCAATTTTCAAAGTGGCTTAATAAATAGTAAAAAAATTCTAAAAAATGTAAAATTTGGTTTGCAAGTATATATTCGTATGGAGATCATGTTGAACGGTTCGGATCGACCGTTAGGATTTTGAAAACTCAAAAAATGAGCCGTAGCACGGAGGGGCTCTATGCTACGCGTAGCATATTAGCCAGATTCTATATATATATATATATATAGAGTGAGGCTATGGTGCTATGCATAGCACAGATGGGGTCCGTGCTACGGCTCAAAATTTGACTTTTTAAAATCCTAACGGTCGATCCAACCGTTCAATGTGATAACCATATGAATATGTACTTGCAAACTAAATTTTATATTTTTTCGAATTTTTTTACTATTTTTTTAGATAGGTAGAATTTTGATGGTCCAGAATTTTCAGAAAACACTAATTTTTCTACCTATCTAAAAAAATAGTAAAAAAATTCAAAAAAATATAAAATTTAGTTTGCAAGTACATATTCATATGGTTATCACATTGAACGGTTGGATCGACCGTTAGGATTTTGAAAAGTCAAATTTTGAGCCGTAGCACGGACCCCATCCGTGCTATGCATAGCACCATAGGCTCACTCATATATATATATATATGAGAGATGCTTCTATGGACATAAGGACCTATTTGTAACATGAACATATTTTCATTTTCAAAGTTCAAACAGTCGATCCGATCGTTCAACATTATCTCCATATTAAAATGTACTTGGAGGTCAAATTTTACATTTTTTTGAAGTTTTTTACTATTTATTAAGTATTTTACAAAACTAGTCAAATTCAGACCATTGAATTTTGTACCCATCTTAATAAATAGTAAAAAAATTCAAAAAAATGTAAAATTTGACCTCCAAGTACATTTTAATATGGAGATAATGTTGAACGGTCGGATCGACTGTTTGAACTTTGAAAATGAAAATATTCTCATTTTACAAATAGATCCTTATGTTCATAGAAGAATTTGCCTATATATATATATATATATATATATATATAGGGATGCTTCTATGGGCATAAGGACCTATTTGTAAAATGAATATATTTTCATTTTCAAAGTTCAAACAGTCAATCTGACCATTCAACATTATCTCCATGTTAAAATGTACTTGGAGGTCAAATTTACATTTTTTTGAATTGTTTTACTATTTATTAAGTATTTTACAAAACTAGTCAAATTCAGACCATTGAATTTTGTACCCATCTTAATAAATAGTAAAAATATTCAGAAAAATGTAAAATTTGACCTCCAAGTACATTGTAATATGGAGAAAATGTTGAACGGTCGGATCGACTGTTTGAACTTTGAAATAAAAATATGCTCATTTTACAAATAGGTCCTTATGCCCATAGAAGAATTTGCCATATATATATATATATATAGGACAGTGCTACGGTGCTACGCGTAGCATAAAGGCCTCCGTGCTACGGCTCAATTTTTGAGTTTTCAAAATCCTAACGATCGATCCGAACCGTTCAACATGATCTCCATATGAATATGTACTTGCAAACCAAATTTTACATATTTTAGAATTTTTTTACTATTTATTAAGCCACTTTGAAAAAACACTAATTTATACACAACAGTAAACTTTTCTGGACCATTGGATCAGCGATTTTCAAAGTGGCTTAATAAATAGTAAAAAAAATTCTAAAAAATGTAAAATTTGGTTTGCAAGTACATATTCATATGGAGATCATGTTGAACGGTTCGGATCGACCGTTAGAATTTTGAAAACTCAAAAATTGAGCCGTAGCACGGAGGGGCTCTATGCTACGCGTAACATATTAGCAAAATCCATATATATATATATATAAATGGATACTTCCTTTTCTTGTAGTAAATTAATCATATGTAAATATATTTCCCTCTGGATTTCTTCTCGACATCCCCTCCCCCTCCCCGCATTGGAGTACAAACGGATCGGATATTATCCATCTGTATTCGGATTCATATTCGAATTTTTTTGGATTTGAATACGGATAATTTACGAATACAAATATGAACATGATTTATACAAATACGAATATGATTTCAGTTTCGAAAGCGAATTTACCACTATCTGATCCGCATTTGATCCTTTTGCACCCCTATCTCTCCCTCCTTCCCCCTCCCCTCCAACAATAACAACAAAAATCCAAAAAATTTAAACTAAAAGAAGAGTAAATATTAAATAAAAATAGACTAAATTAAGCATTATACATCTAAACGCAGAGATGAAAAAAGAAAAAACTAAGCATTACATTAGAGCCAGAAAAAAACATGTCTCATTCAGTCACACTGCAGTAGTACTCACATATAAGCTCCTCTCTTCAACTTGTGAAATGGCAATGGCTAGTCTCCTAATCAACTTACAGATGAAATTGATTTCGAATTTTGATTTCTAAAATTTCCCTTTTAGCATAAGCTAGCGTAGACAAGAGGCCTACCCTTAATTAAGCTATTATTAATTGTTAGCTATGTATTAAACCTTTTGCTTCCCTGAGTGCTACTACGAGTGATAGGAGGCAAGTAGGTGCTGCCATTGCTACCTTCTTTCCTTGGTTTTGAATTTCTTGGCATGCATCTGGAGTGCACTCTTTCAGTTTCCTTAGCCAACTCCATCTTCATTCCCCTATTTCAAAAGGTAAATATGGTCATTTATTAATCAACATATTTCACAATTTTGCTTTGACATTTCAACTACAGGATAAGGTTAGAGCCCAAAAAGATCAGGCCTTTAAGGTTAGGCCCAACAATAATAAAACAGAGAAAGAAACAGAGAGAAAATTAAGGACATAATAAACCAACAATTGAACCAAAGAATGAACAATATACCTCTCAGCATTGTAAGAAGAGCACCTCTTCAGTACAGCAGCAATCTGCTCATCTTCTTTTGCTTCCAGCAAACTCCCACTGAAATATTCCTTCTCTACCACCACCTTTGCACCTCCTGAAAGCCTACAACTACCTCCAATTGGACTGTGGGACCCTTTTGTCAGTCTCGCTCCATGCTGTGGTACAACCGCCACACGCTGCCCCTTCACCGCTATCGACCCGCATGATATCAGATGCATCAGCACCGCTGATGTCTTTCCTCTTACATTACTAGCCATAAGATACTGATCTCCCACAATCCGACCATTGTATCTTCTTACCAGTGTTTCAAGAGTT
The DNA here is from genome assembly GCA_011114355.1 of Carex littledalei. Taxonomy (NCBI): domain Eukaryota; kingdom Viridiplantae; phylum Streptophyta; class Magnoliopsida; order Poales; family Cyperaceae; genus Carex; species Carex littledalei. The sequence goes on from CM022104.1 coordinate 6,697,080, forward strand.
TCAGGACTCGACGTAGGTGGCGGTGAATACCCGTCCCGCATTAGCTCTATGGTTTTATTTTCGACCGTTAGATTTGCGGGTGGATATGTTATTTCTCTCCTTCTGTACCGCTTCTCCTCAGTTTGCGTCGATGCATCCGTGGATTGATTTACATTGGTAAAATTGTTACCAGTTTTGTTGTCAGGTTCCATTAACTTGGCTCTGTAGACGTTGTATTCCTTTAACTCGAGCGAACCCCAGTTTTTTTTCTGTGACCTCATCAATGGAGCAGAGAAATCAAAGTTGCCTCGGCTTGATTTTGAGGTTTCCAGAATCTTCCCTGTGTTGGAAGTGGAAGAGGCTGTGCCGACTGAATTCTCAGAGCATGAAACTGGGCCGATGTTCAAGAGCTCCGTTCCTTTGAGCACGTATTCGTTGCCATGGACTGGGTGTATGAAATCTTCTTCAGTTAGATCATGCCACACATAGCCATTTTTATAGCTCCTGATCAAAATCAAAATCAATACCCATTAGTTAACTCACTTGCTTTAAGTTTGCTTAAAATTGCACTTTAAAATAGACTGCCAATAGTAAGAGGTAGCAAATTCTGATTAAAAAGGACGCCTCTGAATTCAAACTCAACCCAAAAGAATTAATTATTATGAACAAATTTATTAACCAAAATTCAACAGGATCACCTCAACCTACCCCTCAATCCAGTTTAATTAAAAAATATGCAACCGGTAATCTAAAATCAATTTTACTAGGAAGAACAAAATAATCCAAATATCCTATTCCAATTCAATACTCAAAACAGGTCTGAACCCGAAATGATCCAAAAAAATTTGAACACTAACCTACATGAGCTGATACTGAAACGGTTCGACCCAATCCGCTTATATGTCACCTCTAACCTCTTCACTTAATCTAATAAAACAGAAAATGAGAGATGAGATGTATGAGAACAAACCGTTTAGCTGACCAAGAAAATAGACCAGCAAATCCTCTGCCCCTAAGTGCACTTACCCGGTTTATCACATCTGTATTTAATGCACAACAAAATATTAATTACATACTAATTATTTGTATTTTTTTTTTCAAAAAAAACAAAGATTATTTGGTGTTTCACAAGTTACCTTTAAGATAGAGACCATCAGAGGAGGAGAGAGGTACTTCCATGAAATGGGGGTGTTCCAAATGGCCATTTCTCGACAAATAATACACCACAGCAACGCTCTTCTCTGACAACTGGGGCCTTGAGTCTGGCCATTTCTTTTGTTGCCTCTCCTCTTCCCATTCTTTTGTTGCCTCTCCTCTTCCCTTAGAAGTAGTTACCATCGCCATTGTACTGTATATATTTTGTTAAAGCTTTGAAGGTAGCAAATGGTGGGGGGAAGTAGATTATATTACTGTGAGTAGAAATGAACAGAGCAGGTTCAAGGGAATTGATCTGAAGTCAAACCAACATGTGAATCCCTCCCTGCATTTTACTTGATATTGTAAAAGTCTGAAATTCTAATTTCCAGTAGTCAATGAAACTTTGGAAAGGTGAAATATAAAGGTTTCAATTTCATCTATGATGGTAGTGGTACCATAAAAAGAACATACTCTTGAATAAACAAGAGCCTTTATACTTCCGAAATTTTTAAAGTTATCATAGCATAAAATTAACATTAAATAAATACCACTCTTGTTGTGATTTTTCCAATCCTATCACCCACGCGGACCCAGTTCATGCATCAAAATGGGTTGGTGCACGAACTGGGTTGGTGCACCAACTGTTCTGAAATTTTTACTGCTCTTCGGTGCGTTTCACCCCGTTTGAGCACTAATTTTGCACCAATTTTGGTGCACTAACCCAATTAGAGCATCAATTGGTGCGCCAACCCAGTCCGCCCACCAATCCAATTTGGTGCGCGAACTGAGTCCGCGTGGGTGGTAGGATTAAAAATAGCTTGAGCCAGATGGTAATCATTTAATTTCTAATTTTTACTGTGGTAACTAAAAAAATTTCGGTTTATACTTGGTGTTTAATTGATTTATACTTTACATTACTGAAATAAAAATTATATAAACTGTATTTTTATTTATTCAAACAATTAATGTGTGTAAATTGAACTTTTTTATGATCATTTAATTATAAAAGAATATTGCTGATTCAGTTATGAACAACATGCATGTTAAATATAAATATTTTTAGACTAGAATTGTCAATCGGTCGAGTCGAGTCACGTTGGTATATTATTTTATTATTTTCTTTGACTCGACCCGGCCGGCTAGGTTAAAATTATTTTATAAATACTTTTTTCTTGTATTTAATTGTTTCATGTGATTAAGAATGCAAACAGATATACATTACGATATTACATAACCATGAACAAATTAATTGGACTATTGTTAAACGAAAAAAGTGATTATTACTCTATTAGTATCTAACTCGGAAGAACCAACTAAAATTAAAATTTGAGTATGAATATTTTATAATTCTACACGTACAATATATAGCAACATCACTATTTGCGAGTGAAAAAAAAACTCGTATGTCCATACAAAAATCTTCATTAAAAAAACAATGAATTTGTACAAGATCAATTAAGAAATTGATCATGATTTCATCAAAATATCCACCAATTTCATAAAAATAGAATATAAGAATTGAAGAAGAAAAATGCAGAGGATGAGCAACGGAAACAGAACGCTGTTTAATTAGTTGACCATGTACAGTACAGTACAGATATTGAACAGAGAGAGAAAGTTAAGTGGGAGAGTATTTCAAAAAGAAAAGAAAGAAAGAGAATCAGAAATCTGGGAAAGAGAGAGCATGGCCATGGCCGCTAGCTGCACGGGTAAAAGAAAGAATAAAGAAATGGAATAAGCCGTTGTGCAAGGCCTAGATTTCGAAATTCGGGAAACATTGCAGCTACGTTCGTGCTGCTGCTTCTCCAATCTAAATTGTTTAATAATAAATTAAAATTAATTAGTAACAAGTAAGAACCAGTGCAAGCTAATTGGATGGTTTATTTTATCTTGTTCTTGACCTAGAAATTTGAAATGCCTCTCTGCCTCTGGTCGGTTAGCAGGATTCGACCAAAGCTAACAAGTCAATGGGAATTGGGAACCTACCTTCACGTGAAAGAATTACGACTTATTACATTGTCAAAGTCATTGGTCCGGATCCTCTACTGATCGCTTAATGATGGATGCTTCGGTACATCCTTCCATGAAATTAACGGTTGGATTAAATTTTTTCTGATTTTGATAAGTACATATAATAACATAAGAGATAAATAATTTTTTAAGAATAAATTGGGATCAAGTCACTAACCACTCAACTGTCTAATATTTATAAAAAAATTGTATTCAAATTTTGAACTTGCGTGTGACATTTCTCATAAAGAATATTATGTTTTGTTACTAAATTAGATTAGATGCTGGTATAACATAACAAGTTGAGAATTAAAATGGTATTTGACACTTTTAATGCAGATTTAATGGTTTATACAAATTACAATAGACATGCAATTAGCTACTCGCTCATTGCATAGCACCTAAATATTATGCGGATGTATGTACGATAAATTATACATAAAACATATGCATATTTTTTTAAAAGAAGTTTTCAAAACTTTGAATTAAATAATTATAAAATAAATTTAGTTGATAAAAAATATTAATATTACTTAGATTTATTGAGGGAGAATTTCATATATACCTTTCAAAAACTGTGAAATTACGTATAATTCTATAAATACGTAATTTCACAGTTTTTTAGTGGTATATATGAAATTCTTCCATTTATTAATGTAGAGCCAAATCTTTAATTTATTGTCTAATCATATGAAATTATAAAAATAAAATAATATATTATTAAATATACAGTGAATCCACTTATGCATGCAATTTTTATAGCGTAAGCAGTATTCGAATTGCATTAATTTTAAAAAATTGCCTTCAATAACAAGTTAGTCTAATTAATGGATACATCAAGTAAAACAGTCGTACTTTAAACCCTATACTGAAATGCGTGACAATTGGTGTTAAGATTTAATATTTTCTACATGAAGGGATCTATTAGAAAAAAAAAAAAAAAAAAGAATACCTATTCTCCCATGCAATGTTTTAAAATGCAATTTTATCCATACATACGGAAAGTCATTTTATACCGCATATGCGGTATGCGGCCACTGCAGATTTTAATACGGACTCATACATGTGAATTTTAAAATATTTTTGTTGGATCCTAAATGGTTTGGAAATATGGGTAAGAAATTTATCATATTAATTATTTGGAAATTGGGTGAGAATAATACTCTAAAATCTCAATTTTTTGAAAGTCGCTAATAATGAACAATGATTTTCGTGAAATAAAATTCTTGATAAAATTCTACATAAAATATTATGAATTTTGATATAAATAAACCCTAAAAACTCCAAAAGGTGATTTTATATGAATTTTTAAACTTGTGGAGGCTATTATGGGTGCATATAATGGGGTACCCCAAACAGAAATTCTAATCAACTCTTAGGACAGCAGACTACATATGCATGTGCGGGTGTATTTAAAAACATTGCTCCCATGTATCAGACTGAGTACAATAAGCATTGGCAAAATTCCAATTGGGTGATTGAAATTTGGTGTCTATTTACATTTGAATTCGTAAAGAGGAGGGTTCCAATACCTCATGTCTTTCATACCTCATCATATCTCATATTTTTTTATTTTAGTTTTCAAAGTCCAAACTGTCGATCCAAACAACTCAACATGACATCCATACTAAAATATGCTTGGGGAAGAAATTTTATAATTTTTGGAATTTTTTTACTATTTTTTTAGATAGGTAGAAAATTATTGTTTTTGAACGGTCCAAAAATAGTGATTTTGTACCTCTTAAAAAATAATAAAAGATTTCCAAAAATTATAAAATTTCATCCCAAGCAGTATGAATATCATGTTGAGTGGTTCGAATCGACGATTTAGACTTCAAAAGTGAAGATATAAAATATGAAGTACTATGAAGTATGAAAGACATGAGATATTAGACACATTTATATATATTTTTTTTTAAATTGTTCTGCCTTTTTTCTGATGGAGGCAGCTCTCTAAAGTCAAGTCAAGTGTGTATCACCTGGGGTACCGTACAAAATTGAATTAGTCATAGCCGAGTTATAAGAATTTCATATCTATTTAAAATGTAAGAAAAATCCACTTTAAATTCTTACAAATTTATATTGAACCGTTGGAATTTAACCTGATTCTAAGTTTCCTAAAACATCCCCCAACTTGCGTCCATCTATCGATTTTTTTTTTTTTGTAATCCTTTTGAGTCGCTTCTTCGTCCTTTCTATCTCCGTTTTACCGTGGAGCTCACAATTTTATAGTTCATATTTTTTCTCAGCCGGGCCAAACTTAATCCGGTGTCTATTTAGACTGTCGAAGTCCCCTTAAAATTTGTGTCAAGTTAAAAGAATAGTCTGAATTATCTCATTCTACATAACAGTGGTTATGTAGTAATTCAGAGGATACAAATTTGTGTTAGTGTAGGTACGTTTATGAAAAAACTTTTGTCGGCACCATCTTGAAAATTAGAAAGCTACACAGCCTCTATCATGGTTCATGGATGATGAATAAAAAAGAAGTTATTAGATGCATGTGCTCTCCCGATTTTTTTATACGAAGTATTTTAAAAAGGAATCCGACTCTGTTGTTCTTCAAATGGGATAACATGATCCTGTTATGTCAAATCTAACCGTTTATCTGTATTGAGATTTGCACATAAAAAAATTCAACAGTTAGATTTGAAATAATAAGATCATGTTATTCCACTTGAAGAACAGCAGAGTCGGATCCTTTAAAAAGTAAAATTATCATTTCTATTTTAAAAGTTATACATTCGAAAGTTCACACAACTGTCATAGTTGAAATGATATTATAACTATGATACATTCGAATCTAGCATGAACCTTAAAAGGCCCTACAAAACTTGATATCAAGAAAGTAAAAAAAAAAAAAGAGAGAGGAAAAGGTAGGATTCATTATTTTGTGAGGAACAAAAGTTGGTTCACCTACTCAATTAAACCAAATGATGAAAGGGTTTAAGAAAAGAGATGTGTTGGCAGTTGGCACTTGGCACTTGGCAGGTTGGCGCGGTCAGGGGTTGTAAAAAACGCGCCCCTGATTAAAGTTTGAATCAGAGCATGACACTGTATGTACTATCTGGTCCCTCAAATTTTGAAAAGTAGCGCTGAAATGATAACGAAACATGTAAAGCCCAACCCCAGCGCACTATTTTGAATTTTTGAAGCCGAATGCCAATAAATGACTCGTGATTTTGGAGCCAATAATGAATTCTTTAATAAGCTGATTTGGATACCAATAAGGCAATAAATGACTCGTGATTTTGTGAGCTGTATATCCACGACCACGCCAAATCGCCAATCCATATGTTTATTTGATAATTTAGAAATGACAGTTTTAGCTGGACCGGCCGAATTTATCTCACATAACCTAACTCGGTCCGGTCTGACATCTATTGGTCCAGTTAGTTTCAGTCAAGGGTTGGGCTGAGTTAGGTGCATGTCAAGCTTGTCAAGAAGTTGGCCTCATTTATAAATAAGCCTTTTCTTTTAACTGGCATCATCTTCCCTCTTCATGTTTGCAACTGCTGTGTTTTTCCCGTTTGTTAAATGATTACCACCAATTTTTGTTTCATTATTAACTAAAGAATTGGAAGTGGGGTATAGTATATATATATTTTTTTTAAATGAGGGGCAAACCATCAAAATTTATTAATTACAAACCAGACATAGAGTACCCTCAGCTTTCCATGACATAGCGTATAGAGATTGAGATAAAACCTTGATAAGGATAAAAAAGTTACAAAGAAAAAAAAATATAACATAATTATAGATGAAGTTTTGCGACCGCAACAGTTTTATTTGACAATTTAAGTTAGGATTTAAATTAATTCGTTAAATTTTTATCTATAACATTGAGTCTTACGATACAGTAAATGCCGACATTTTTATTAATATCCAAAGTTAATTATAAATTAATAAATTTATCCATGATTCTCGAGTTTTTCCAAAAATATCCAAACCGACCATAAAATGGCCGGTTTTTTTTTTTTTTAGAGACATGAAGAGTAAGATAATGAAATCTAACACTGAAAATTCGAATTTTTTGTTTAAATTATTTGTTAGATTACTTCTTTTGATTTATAATTAGCATATTTATACTAAAATACACTAGTTACTTGAAATTATGTTGAATTGCACTATATTACAATAAATTATGTTGAATTACACTAAATTACGTTAAATTACACTAAATTACAATAATTTCGCTAATTATGCTGAAAATACGGTAAATTACGCTAAACTACGCAAAATTATGCTAAAGTAGACCAATTTTGTGCCATCTTTCATGAATCATAAAAAATAGTAAAAAAATTTCGAAAATAGTAAAAGTTAGTATTCTACAAGTTCATTATGTAACTAATTTACTGAGCTACTTAGATTGAATAATAAAAATGAAAATATTAATCGGAAACTTCAACTCAAGCGCCGTTTTATGGCCGTTTGAAGTTTCGTCGTCGTTTTTCGCCTTTTCAGTGAAGATATCGTCTATATTCATATGTAATTTAGCGTAATTTATCGTATTTTAGCGTAATGTAATGTAATTTAGCGTAATTTAACGTAATATAGTGTAATTCAACATAATTTCAAGTAATTTAGCGTATTTTAGTATAAATATGCTAATTATACATCAAAAGAAATAATTTAAACAAAAAATTTAAATTTTCAGTGTTAGATTTCATTATCTTGCTCTTCATAGTGTCTCTTAAAAAAAAATAGTTTCTAATTATAAATCACTATGAAGATAAAAGAGAAACAAAAAATAGTTTCTAATTATACATCACTATGAAGACACACAGTAATTTACCGGAATTTACCGTATTTTAGCGTAATTTAATGTAATATAGTGTAATTCAACATAATTTCAAGTAATCTAGTGTATTTTAGTATAAATATGCTAATTATAAATCAAAAGAAGTAATCTAACAAATAATTTAAACAAAAAATTTGAATTTTCAGTGTTAGATTTCATTATCTTGCTCTTCATAGTCTCTAAAAAAAAAAAAAAAAACCGGCCATAAAATAGCCAGTTTCTGAGAAAAATAGCCGGTTTCGATATTTTTGGAAAAACTCGGAAATCATGGGTAAATTTATTAATTTATAATTAACTTTGGATATTAATAAAAATGTGGGCAGTAAATGTGAAGTAAATTAATTCAAAAAAAAAATTAACATATTCCATCTTAATTCTATCTTATTCCACCTCTTATTGCATGATCAAATATGATCATTGACCATTGGTAGAAAATTATATCACTATCATATCATTATCGTCTGTGAACGTGGCATGGAATGGGGACAGTTCGATGGACATCAGATCAAATTTAATCGTTCAGTTTGCATCAAAATACGCATAAACAGTTATAGAATTCGTGCAAATTAGATTCACACAGATCTATTATAATACGATGGAACGGCTCTTTGACTGTGGCATATACACGTAATGAGATTCAGGCCGAGCATTTTATTAAGTTGTGGGATTTATTAGTAAAAACTACAAGGGAAGAAGTCCCTGTGGGCTTGTGGCGCTATGGCTGCCACAATCCACCCCCGCCTTCAACCTCTCCATTCCACTCCGAAACCGGCGTCCTCCCGTCGCCTCCGTTGCGTACCCTTCTTCTCCCTCCGCTGCTTGCCCTCCTCCTCCGTCCCCTCTCCTGTCCCGTCGCCTACTTATTCCTTAGATAGACGCGGCGGCAAGATGGTGGCAGAGCTTGTTGGCGCATTTAATGACATAACAGAGCGCATGGGGTCCTTATCTAACACCTCTTCGTCTTCTCAGCTACTCTTCAAGTCTCTCAAATTGTCAATTCCTTTACTCCAGGCGGCTGATTTTGCCCCTGACGGGCGGGACCGGCTATCCCGGGCTCTCGCTGTTGCTACTCTCTTGGCTGATCTCCAGGTTTTTCCCTTTTTTTTTATTTCTTAATTTTTGGTGCTTAGAAACCAGTCCTTGCTGATTCTCGAACAAATGATCCTGAATTTGGATGTGTTAGTTTGGTTTTACTTAATAATGAGCTATTGTTGAGGGCCATCCTTTCATATTACTCATGGTTTGTTTCGCATGCTACAAGCTCCTGATTCTTTTTTGTTGTATTCTGAAAAGTTCAGTGTAATAATTCAAAGGTTTGGTAGCAATATGTGGTTGTAGTCTCATAGACAGTTATATACAACTAACTATGGAGTAATGTTTCCAGTTTAGAGTGAGGCTATGGTAATATGCATATTACGGATCCATCCGTACTATGGATACATTCATACATATCTCTATTTTTAGAGTTCAAACAGTCGATCCGAACTGTTAAACAATAATCTTCATATCAAAATATACATGTAGACCAAAATGCATTGTTACTGATTCGGTATTTTCAAAAGTATAAACCATGTGTTTTCAAAAAAAGTAAACCATGTCATGTATAAAAAAAGAAAATAGCGAACCTTTAACAATTTAAAGTACTGTTTGTTAAAAATGTGAACCAACTGCTAGTAATGTTAGAGAGAAAATATCCAGGACAGTTGTTAATTAGCAGGCCTAAAAAAAGCCAAAACAAGGGTCGCTGCTAGAGGTAGGGATGTCAATGGGCCAAGTTTGTGCGGTCCGGCCCTTCGTCCCAAATGTTAGGCCCGGCCTGTTGCATTCTCGATTGGGTCTGGCTTTTTTTAGATTTTTTTTACTATTTTTTTAGATAGGTAGAAAGTCGCTGCTTTTGGATGGTCTGGAATTTTCAAATCAAGTGATTTTGTACCTATCTAAAGAGATAATAAAAAGAATCTAAAAAATATAAAATTTGGTCTGCAAGTACATTTCCATATGAAGATCATGTTGAATGGTTCAGATCGACTGTTTGAACTTTAAAAATGAAGATATGAGTCCATAGCGCTGGCCGTTGTGTAATATGCATATTACCATAGCCTCACTCTCTAATTTATCAGTTCAGAACTGGTATATCAGGACTTGCATATTGTATGGGTCTAGCGCTCTCACTAACAGATGCAGGGCTTATAATAATTAAAGATGAGCTCCGTTTACATTCAACAGTACAGTATTGAAAAGCCAGATAATTACAGAAAGAAAGAGTAGAAGAATATTTACTTGAAGTGGTATGTGCTGGAAATTTAGTCCCAGGACCTAGAAACTTAATTTCAAGAAGTGAAACATGCAATACACAACATCTGGAATATCACATTGCCCCTCTCCCTTAATACCAGAATGCTCACACAGAGAGAAATATAGTGGGTGTAGTTCCACTTCGGTGTATAGTTAAGAAGTAGCACTTTTGCACTCTCATGCTTTTGCAGGGATGCATGAGATATTTTGAAGTTTCTGAAGGTGCACTGCTAAATTTGATTGAATGGTGACAGATGGATGCAGAGGTAATATCGGCTGGGATACTGAGAGAAGCTCTAGAAGCGGGTTTGTTAAGCATACATGATATAAAGACCTGTATTGGACCTGGGCCCGCTCAACTCTTACATGAGAGTCTACGCATGAGGAACGCCCCAATGAAGGTTGATGTCCTGGACGACGAGAGCGCAGCGGCTCTCAGGAAATTTTGCCTCACTTTCTATGACATCCGTGCCCTTGTTCTGGAACTGGCTCTGAAGCTCGACTTCATGCGAAATCTTGACTATTTGCCAAAATGCCACCAGATTGTTAAATCCCTCGAGGTCATCAAGATCTATGCTCCTCTCGCGCATGCTGTTGGGGCTGGCTCTCTCTCTCTAAAGTTGGAAGACCTCTCCTTCAGGTAATGTATCTATGCTTGTTAGGAGTATTATTTTTGTATATTGAAATAATGCCATGTAGTGCACTTATGAATCATCAAAAGTTTCCTGTATATTACAGAAATTATAATAGTCGTCAATTAATTGCATAATTTCCTGAAGAGTACCAAAGTTATCCCTCTCTACTTCTGTCTCGTGTTGGAGATTATAAAGAAAAAGAATTTGTCTGGTGTTGGAGATTATAAAGGAAAAATGTGAGAAAATAATGGTTCATTTGGATGACACTGGAGTATTTGGTTTTGTTTGGTTTATATGTTGGGGAGGGGGGGGGGGTGTGTAGAAATGGATATTTGGACATGATTTTGGGAAAAGTTGGATTGTTTAGGAACTTTTCTGTACAGAAAAGGTGTGAGAGATGAAAACCAAACTCTTGGCATCGGTCTTCTTTGGTAAAAGTTATGTAATATATTACAAACTATTAGTAAATAAAAAGTTTTACAAATAGGTGAAACAAGGAAATATATTCTATTTAAAGGACAAAATAAATTTGATTTCCCCAACTATTACATGCATTTTTCCGTTTTGACTGTCACTATATAATAAACAATAAACATGTATTTTCAAGTTGAGTGAAAGAAATGTAAATTAATAAATAAAGAACTATCAAATTAATAAACAAAAGTAATAAGCAAGAAATTAGATCATATTAAAGGAAAAGATAAATAGAACTAAAGATAAAACATAAACTAAATTTAATCAAAAGTAGTCTGGCTCAAATTAAAATTAAGAACACAGAGAACTCAATTGAAAAGAAATAGAGGAAATGCTGAAATAAAATCAATTTCCATTTTGTTAAAAAGCACTGAAACAACAATTTCTGCAGGTTTACTATTTTTTTCCAAAGTTATATCCAAAATTACATTGTGGATACATACAACTTTGCAAGATTTCCTATTTATGGGAATGGCCACTGTGCAAACTCTCAACTCCTACTGAGTTCTAATCCCAAACTTGAAATGTCCCAAGCATCCAAACAATACTGTCTATGTTTTGTGTGATATGCATAATTTGGTATTAATACTGGCAGAAGTGTGAGTGAAGGTCTTAATTTGTTGTTGTTTATCAACTAACAATTATTTATGTTCGAGTGTGCGTGTACATGGCTTAAGGCTTTCTATTTGTTGGTACTGTTTGTTTGAATTGTTTTGCTTGGCAAATTATTTCAAGGTACTTGTTTCCATTCTCCTATGGCTCTGTTGACACATGGCTGGGAAGTCGCGAAAAGGAGAGTAAAAGGCTGCTTGAGTCATACAAGGAAGAGCTGGTGCGTGCATTGAATGCAGATGAGGAGTTGCGGAATATGGTAAATGGCATATCAATTGAAAGTCGGTACAAGAGTCGCTTCAGTACCATGAAGAAGCTGCTAAAAGATGGCCGAAAACCGGAAGAGGTGAACGACATACTAGGGCTGAGAGTGATACTGGACACGAGCTCTGACAAGTGGGAGACACAGGCATGCTACCGGACCCACAACGTGATTCGGAGCATATGGAGAGAGATAGCGGAGAGGACGAAGGATTACATAACGAGGCCAAAGGGGAATGGGTACCGGAGTTTGCATGTGGCGGTGGATGTTGGAGAAGGGGCTGGGGGAGTATCTAGGCCATTGATGGAGGTTCAGATCCGGACAGCTGAGATGCACATCATGGCCATTGGCGGGGCTGCAGCGCACTCCATGTACAAGGGGGGCCTCACGGACCCTGAGGAGGCGAAGCGATTGAAAGCAATAATGGTGGCAGCAGCTGAGGTGGCAGCTGTGCGGCTGAGGGAGCTAGGGATGGGTTGCGGAGAGAGGAAGGGAATGTTTTGCCTGCTTGACAAAAACATGGATGGCAGGATAAGCATAGAGGAGCTTACGGAGGTGATTCACGATCTGGGTGCGGATAGCGAGGATGCAAAAGAGCTCATGCGTCTCCTTGATGCAAACTGCGACGGCTTTCTCAGCTCTGAAGAGTTTGATATATTTCAACAACAGGTGCACATGCATTTCATTTTTTTCCTCTACTTATATTCTCTCTTTCTCTCTCTTGAATCCTTTTTGTCTTCTTTTGTTTGGAAAAAAAAAATGTTAGGTGGAAATAATGAGAAACATGGAGGATAGAGATGACAAGTACCGCAGCATTTTGAAAGAAAAACTTGAGACAATTGACAGTGCGGGCCTCATTCAAGTCTACCGAAATGAGCTTGACAATAAGCTTGTAATGTCTTAGGCGATATGTTTCAAGTTTGCTATTCAATGCATGACCTTTTATGTATATATTATCCCTGCACCATGGCTGCTTATCCTTTAGGTGCAGTCCAAATAGTATTCAAAAGTTTAAAGGGGCAAAAAAGGAACAAACCAGATAAGCTGGTTCATTGAGCATTAATTTCAGTCTACTCACTGATTTTGGCTGAGGTTCAATGAGGAAACAAGCACAGGAAACGACTAAGGCTTAACTCCAGACTTGAAGTTGCTGGCACAGTATAGAATTCCTAATTGTACTTTATTTATGTTTGATATATTGTCAAGTGTCTTGAAAGTAAGTCCTATTGAATTCACTTGCTAAGAATTTTTTAATGATTGATAATAGATACAAAGAGAGTAGCTGGTTAAGAGTTTTTAATAAACAAGAAAGCTGATACTAAGGAGCTAGATGCTAAAGGGATGAAAATATGTTCTTTCTAATTAATTTATCAACCACCTACTACTAATTATTGGGTAATAGTATCCCAGTTCATTTTGCTTTTTTTTTTTGTTCTAATGGTCATTTTTGTTTTGCGACTGGCTGCCAATTGGATTAAAAGTTTGCTGCGAAGACATTGAATTTATCTCATCCCCACCAAGAAAAACAGAAGTACCTTGAAAGGTCACAATTTGTGATAAGGCGAAAGAGAGAGACTTGAGCAGTTAGCTGTACTAATATATTATACTTACTATGATGCTTTATTTATTTGTATTGTTTGTTTCTGTTTTTCTTTATTCAGAGAGATTTAATGTGTGCTCAAAACATGTAATATTGTACCAGCAGGAAAAGGTGTGGTGCCTGCAGAAACAAAATGTTTTACTAGAGCATTGTTGAGTGCAGGCAGATTGGTACTATAATAGGAAAAACTTGAGTAGCTCAGTCCAATAACACAAATTTCTAAGCCACACTATTCAGACATGCACGGAAAATATATTGAACTATAGTTTTTTAAAGAAATTCAGTTGTATTTTGCAATGTTCCTCAGTAACAGAAAGACACCAACATAAGCAAGAGTTGTTATAAACCAACACTCTGAAGCCTAAAATTCAATATCTTAACAAATTTTTTGACCTCAACAGTAAAAACTAAAAACCTTCATTGAAACTTTACCTATGCAAAATACTAAGAACAATCTCAGATTTGAGTCTCCAAAAGCTGGCACCGTGCAGTGTGCGACCCAGATTGCGGCCACAAAGTTGGCACCTCAAGTGTGGTGTAAGAAGACCTTACCTACATTGAGAGGCCAAACAGTAAGCGTCCAAAGAAATGTCCTCCATCAGGCAAGCCAATGAACTGTTTCTTTTAGTACTCAGTGTTGGTCTTGTAGCCTTATCTCCCACTGTTAGATTTCTTGAATTAAAAAAAGAAATGAATGAGATCCTGTTTCTAAATGCTTACAAGTTGTGTGTTTCATGTCTGATCCAGACATTTGTAACCAGTAAATTACACAGTTTTATATTGAAAACAACCCGGATTGCGGCCACAAAGTTGGCACCTCAGCGCAGTGTGCGACCCGGATTGCTCTATGTTGTACTGGCTAAGTGAAATGTCAGAGAAAAAAAAGGAGCAAGTCTGCCTACAGCCTGCCCTTCCTCATAGCTTGAATACACTACAGCTGCAGTTGAAGGTCCCGGTTATCAGCATCACTGATACAACACAGGGTAATAACAGTGACAGAAAGGTTAAAGTGACTTAATTAATAGGAAGCATTTTCACTTTAAAGACTTCCTAAGTATGAATTTTGTATTGTGGGTAAGCAGTTCATATGAATTTCGTATTGTAGGTAAGTAGTTCATAATACAGTGGGTGACTGGAATCTATAACTGTTTCATTAAGAGAAATAGGGATATTCACAATTGGACTATTATTTTTTTAGAAAGACAAATGCTGTTGTATTTTATGATATAACAGAGACAATCTGCATTTGAAAGACAAATGCTGTTGTATTTTATGATATAACAGATACAATCTGCATTTATGTGAAATGGATTTTTCTATCAAGTCCACCTTGATGGCTAATCTGCATTGTTCTCCCTGTCACTAATAGAATTCATGTTCTCAGTTAGGTCATTGCAACTACGCAACTCCCCTCTTTTCTGGCATTTAAACGATGCTAAAATATTCAGTTTCTTATGACATACTTTCCATTGAAAGATATTCGAAATTAAAGATTGCTGTTGACCTTTCTTTGTTCCCAGCCCATGCGAACTCGAGTACAGTATAATTTGCTCGAAAGGAAAATACGAACATATTGATTTTCCCATTTCCATCAGAATTTCACAAACTCATAAGTTGAGAATCAAGAAAATTGTGACTTCCACAAACAAAATACGAACTAGTACAATCTTCACCATTGGTACAATACAACTTTGTTCCTTTTCAGAGAAAGACAGCAAACACTGAAAATATTGAACCAACCAGAAAGATGTCACACAAGTAGATCATTATATGAGATTACAAGATCAGAATAAAGCGCAATATTATACCATACTAGTAAAAGTAACAAGAGCCCTTTGACCGACCATCAGGGCCCCTCAAAAGTATCACTACTCAATATCAACACAACTACGATACCAAAACAAAGAAGATCCTACAACAACATGAATAAAGAGCATATCAATGCTCGTGCATCACCAAAACAGAAACCCACCGAATGACACAGCTTAATCAACTTCCTCAATCTTGGGACCAGCACCACCGGGGCCACTTGAGGCTGGCCCATCCTCATCCATAGCTGCACCAGGTGCACCGCCCTGGTACATCTTAGCAATAATCGGATTGCAGATGCTCTCGAGCTCCTTCATCTTGTCTTCAAATTCCTCCGTCTCAGCCAGCTGGTTGCCATCGAGCCAACTGATCGCCTGATCAATTGCTTCCTCAACCTTCTTTTTGTCATCAGCCGGTAGCTTTGAAGAGATCTTATCATCTTTGATCGTGTTTCTCATGTTGTACGCATAGTTTTCTAGAGCATTCTTCGCCTCAACCTTCTTCTTGAGTTCTTCATCCTCTGCCTTGTACTTCTCAGCCTCTTGAACCATCTTCTCAATCTCCTCCTTGCTGAGTCGACCCTTGTCATTGGTAATTGTGATCTTGTTCTTCTGGCTGGTGGTCTTATCCTCAGCAGATACATTCAAAATACCATTGGCATCCATATCAAAGCACACAGTGATTTGGGGCACACCTCTCGGTGCCGGAGGTATGCCGGACAGCTCGAATTTGCCAAGAAGGTTGTTGTCTTTGGTGCGGGCCCTTTCACCTTCATAGACCTGGATCAGCACACCAGGCTGGTTGTCCGAGTAGGTGGAGAATACCTGCTCCTTTTTGGTGGGAATGGTGGTGTTCCGGGGAATCAAAACGGTCATGACACCACCAGCTGTCTCGAGGCCAAGAGACAATGGAGTGACATCAAGAAGCAGCAAGTCCTGAACTTTCTCATTACCTTCACCACTCAAAATGGCAGCTTGAACAGCAGCACCATATGCCACAGCCTCATCAGGGTTGATGCTCTTGCAGAGCTCCTTGCCGTTAAAGAAATCTTGAAGAAGCTGTTGCACTTTTGGGATTCGAGTAGACCCACCAACAAGCACAACATCATCGACACTGCTCTTGTCCATCTTGGCATCTCTCAAGCACTTCTCAACTGGCTCCATGCACTTCCGGAAGAGATCCATGTTGAGTTCCTCAAACCGTGCCCGAGTGATTGTGGAATAGAAGTCAATTCCCTCATACAGAGAATCAATCTCAATGGTGGTCTGGGCAGTGGAAGAAAGGGTTCTTTTAGCTCGCTCACAAGCTGTTCTGAGACGCCTGAGAGCCCTGGGATTACCAGTGATATCCTTCTTGTTTTTGCGCTTGAACTCCTGCACAAAGTGGTTCACCATTCTGTTGTCAAAATCCTCACCTCCTAGGTGAGTATCACCGGCTGTTGCCTTCACCTCAAAGATTCCCTCCTCTATGGTGAGGAGAGACACATCAAAGGTTCCACCACCAAGGTCAAAAATCAGAACATTTTTCTCTCCTGAGCTGGCAGCTTTCTTGTCAAGGCCATATGCAATGGCCGCTGCAGTCGGCTCATTTATAATACGCAAGACATTGAGGCCAGCAATTACACCGGCGTCCTTTGTAGCTTGGCGTTGGGAGTCGTTGAAGTAGGCAGGAACTGTCACGACTGCATTTTTTATTGTGGAGCCAAGATAGGCCTCAGCAATCTCCTTCATTTTGACGAGGACCATAGAGGAGATTTCTTCAGCTGAAAACTGCTTCTCTTCACCTTTGTATTGGACCACGATCATGGGCTTATCCCCTGGACCAGGGATCACCTTGAATGGCCAGTGCCTCATGTCACTCTGGACTGACGGGTCAGAGAACCGACGCCCTATCAGACGCTTTGCATCTGCAATTTTTACAAAACAGATGCAGCAGATAAGTTAGAATATCTCTATAGATTCATTTCTTGGTATCAAGACTGAAGTGAAGATCTACTAACTAATCAAAGTACAAAACAAATACAACAGCACTGTTATTAGAATCCCAAGTGTTTCCCAGCGCCAACTTACATTTTGTTCATAAAAAGTACAACAACTCAAAATCAATATGCAAGTTGACACGTTAGTTTTTATCATGCCTTAAATTTTGTTTTGAAGAAATCATTATACAAATCAATTGGCTGTTTACTAAACTAAATTTTGATTCTACAATGTTTCTGTGACGTTCTGGGTTCCAAGTGATTGCTTCACAGCAATTATTTCCCCAACATAACTGAGGCTTAGCTCTGGTTAACATTTTTGCAGAAATTACCAATTTTCCCCATTAAACTCAATCCGGAAAACAATAGTGCTGCAAATTGGTAAACTCTTAATTGGGACAGACATTATTTTAGCTTGATAGTACCAGAAAACTATAAAATTGGCTTCCTGTATTATTCTAACATGCAGAGACGACAACAAAATGTTACTTGGGTTAGATGCAATCCGCACATTTCACAGCAAAATGAGTATCTACATATTCAAGCTAGTAAATAAAAACATACAGGTAAAATTTTATTAAGAGAAGGTGAGTGGTAGACAAACATGATTTCGAAAATTGAACTTACCGAAAACAGTGTTAGTAGGGTTCATGGCGACCTGATTCTTGGCTGCATCTCCGATCAGCCTCTCCGTATCTGTAAAGGCCACGTATGACGGAGTAGTACGGTTCCCTTGGTCATTCGCGATGATTTCGACCCGATCATGTTGCCACACACCAACGCACGAATAAGTGGTACCGAGATCAATTCCGATAGCCGGACCTTCGCCTTTTCCCGCCATTATCGATCAAAACTAACAAATCAGGACAGATATTTATGAAATTTCAGTAAGAGAACTAACAATAGAGAGAGGTTTTTGATAACTCTTTTCGAAACTTTCTTTTCAAATCTGAAAATAAGAGACGGGGGTCGAGAGGCTTTTATGGGCTTATTGTTTGATTCCAGAAAGTTCGAAATCGCAAGATCTGAACCGTCCAACGGAGATAATGGGGCCAATGGTTGGTGGGGGATGGTTCGCGCGTGATCGAACAAGTTCTGGATGTATCGAGAGTCATTATTAGGGGCCTATTGTTTGATTCGAGAACGTTCGAAATGGCGAGATCTGAACCGTCCAACTGTGAGAATCAGCGGTGGGAGATGGTTCTCGAGAGTTCCAGCAAGTTCGAGAACTATCTGCCGCAGCAGTCAAAGTTGGAGAGGACCAGTCCATCTTTAATATTCGTGCTAAAGCAGATCGGACGGTCTGGCGGGGGTGCTGTGATTTTCAAACTAAAAGTTGTTACTAACACGGTGCAATTCAAATTAAAGGAAATTCTAAACAAAACGTTTCGATTAGCTCGAAAAATTAGACAGCAATTTATTTTTCTATTATAGTATTCTTTAGAAAAATCGTTATATACATTATTTATGTATGTATGCTAAATCAATACGAAATAAAACCAAAAGGTTTCATGACTGAAGTAATATAGTTATTGATTAGATTAAATAAAAAAATTAATATTTATTTAATGCATGAATAGAATAATTAATGAGTTGGTTCGTTGTCGTAATTTAATATATAAATGTACTTTTTTTGTAAATCTGGAAAGGATAAAAATTTCTATAATATGAAAAATAAGAAAATTAGATAATTATTTTCTATTCTATAAACTTGAATAACATATTTATAAAATTTTGGTCGGCAATGTACAATTTTTTGAAAAAAAAAAAATATTGATGAAATAGAATCTGTAACAAACAAAATGATAAATGAGGTATACTTAATTTATATAACCCCTTGTTTCGATTAATTTCAATTATTATCAGATAACAAAAAAAAACACATTTTCTTTCTTGAGTAGAACTAGAGTGTTCTTAAGCTCACCAAGCCTCTTTGTGAGCTTAACTCAAAAACTCATCAGATTGGCTTAGGGCTGTAAACGAGCTGGCTCGGGCCGAGCTGGGCCTTGGCTCAGCTCGTTAATTATGGCCCGAGCCTGAACCGAGCGAGCCGGACCTAGGGGTCCCGAGCCAAAAGTCTTGGCTCAGCTTGTGACGAGCCAGCCCGAGCTAGCTCGCGAGCTGACGAGCTGGCTCGTTGGGCTTTATTGGGTTGTTATTATACAAATTCAAAAATAAAAAATAAGAAAGTTCATTCAAAAAATTTAAGAAATCGTCCAGCAGGCACATCTTCAAGCAACTGAAGCCCATATTATTTCTTCCCAAACCGAAAATACATCAATTTTGCATAATTGCGCCTTTGAAAATGAGACTGGACTTAAAATTATACGGGGCTAAACCCTAAATCCACTGTAGCTTAACGAGCCGAGCTGACCCCTGGCTCAGCTCGTTTATTTTGGCCCGAGCCTGAACCGAGCTGGCTCGTTAACAGCTCGGTCCACTCTCGAGTGAGCTGTTAGCTAGCGAGCTAGAGACGAGTCACGAGTGAGCCACGAGCTTTTTTGACAGCCCTAAATTGGCTTCAAGCGACGCATCCAAATCGTTGAAACCGATCTACTTCACGAGGAATGAATTTACATGTTAAATTTATAAATTTTTAAACTAATTTAATATAAAGTCAAGCGCTCCAAAAATTATTTAGCTTTCTGTTGGCTTTATTGGTCATCATTTTCAGAAAAAAAAACTACAAGGATGGATTTTTAGAAAATCTTATTTCATAAGAGAATAAAAACCTGTTGGATTATTTAATTTGTGTTTTCATTTGAACTACTTTAATGTTTTTATTTTGGAATTGATCTAAGTTTCTTAGCCACAAAAGCAAACAGGAATCCATCACATAAGGGTATGTAACTGAAAATCGAACAAAGTAGCCTCCGGGGCACTTTACCAAAAAAAAAAAAATGAAAAAAGAATCCGCATTATGCTAAAACTGAATTAACAAAATTTATTTGTGTCATTGTTATTTTCGTTCTTCAGGCTACGTATTATTGGGCCGAGAAATGAGTTTGTATAGTGGGCCGAGACTTAGTCCTGTAGCCCGTGAGATTTACAACATCGGCCGATTCAAATGAATTCACATCCCCTCAGGTTACCAGACTGACCGAGTACAATTGAATTGAATCGGACGGTCCAAAAATTTTCTTTTAAACACAGCACGAATCTCAAAGCACAAATAATACTGGACCCTGCGCGTAGACGACACAGATACAGAAAGCAACGGTCCTGATTTTGTGGCGATGGCCCGCTGATATTAGAGCAACATGAAAAGCTTTGATGAACGACCAGGAGAATATAAATGTGGCTCTGGTGCCTATTTTGATTTAGTAAATGTTAGAGCTCAAGTTATTCAACTATTTAGTATTTACAAATTATTTTTATCTGAATTTTGAACCCGCAATTTTTTATAAGAAGAATATTGTTTTTGCTACTGTATCAAATGTTGGTTCTCGACTCTGATGCCTATTTAGGTTTGAAAAAAAAAAAGAACACGAGAAGCAGAATTTATAACACTCGAAGTACTTATGGTTTGAGTTTGAATATGGCACGTTCGTTAAATATTAGCATAAAACCGTTAGAGAGCTGGATTGTGGTCCGGATTCTGATCGAACAATCCGGATTCAAACTCTAACGGTAAGATAATGTATTTTATTTTATTTTTTGATGAAATAGAATCTGTAACCACCAAAATTTGATCTTTTAGTTCGTATTCTCACGTTGCAATGGAAGTTAATTTTTTGTCATTTCTTTTCAGTTTTATTTTTTGAAATCCTAATAGCTTGAATTTCTAGCTAAAAATAAATATACTGTATTATATTTCGCATTTTTTTGTGCAAGTTTAGCAAATCGCACAAAGCCGACATTTTTATTAATATCCAAAGTTTAATACAAATTATTAATTATACCCAGAGTCGGACCAATTATCGATATATACCCAAGCCGGCCATTTTCTGGCCGGCTATGTTCCTTCCCTAAGCCGGCCAGAAAATGGCCGGCCATGTACCTTTTTTTTTTTTTTTTTTTTTTTTTTTTTAGAGAGAGAGACTATGAAGATCAAAATATTGAAATCTAACTCTGAAATACGATAAATTTTTGTTTAAATTATTTGTTATATTACTTCTTTGAGGAGGGATCAAATTACAACAATTATTTTTTTTATTTTCAAAGTCCAAATCGTCGATCCAAACCGTTCAACATGATTTCCACAATAAACTGTGCTTGCAGATCAAATTTTACATTTTTTTGAATTTGTTTACTATTTATTAAGTATTTTACAAAAAATAGTCATATTCAGACCATTGAATTTTGTACCCATCTTAATAAATAGTAAAAAAATTCAAAAAAATGTAAAATTTGATCTGCAAGCACATTTTATTTAGATAATCATGTTGAACGGTTTGGATCGACGATTTGGACTTTGAAAATGAAAAAAATGGTTGTTGTAACTTGATCCCTCATTTACTTCTTTTGATGTATAATTAGCATATTTATACTAAAATACGCTAGATTACTTGAAATTATGTTGAATTACACTATATTACAATAAATTATGTTAAATAATACTAAATTACGTTAAATTACAATAACTTCGCTAATTATGCTGAAATACGGTAAATTACGCTAAACTACACAAAATAGTACTATAGTAGACTGATTTTGCTCATCTTTCATGAATCATAAAAAATAGAAAAAAAATTCCAAAAATAGTAAAAATTGGTAATCTGCAAGTTCATTATGTAACTAATTTACTGAGCTACTTGGATTGAATGATAGAAATGAAAATCTTAATCGGAAACTTCAACTCAAGTTTTGAGGCTCTTCCCTTTGTTTTCTGGGGATTCTGAATTTTGAAATCTGTCATAGATGGTTCAGGCGCATGCGCATTTTCGCAAGCTTTCTGAAAAGTGCTCATTTGCTGAAATCGGACACTCGAGCGCCGTTTTATGACCGTTTGAAGTTTCATCGTTGTTTTTCTCCTTTTCAGTGAAGATATCGTCCCTATTCATATCGTATTTTAGCGTAATTTACCGTATTTTAACGTAATTTAGTGTAATTTAACGTAATTTAACATAATTTAGTGTTATTCAACATAATTTCAATTAATCTATCGTATTTTAGTATAAATATGCTAATTATACATCAAAGAAGTAATATAACAAATAATTTAAACAAAAATTTATCATATTTCAGAGTTAGATTTCAATATTTTGATCTTCATAGTCTCTCTCTAAAAAAAAAAAAAAAAAAAAAAAAAGGTACATGGCCGGCCATTTTCTGGCCGGCTTAGGGAAGGAACATAGCCGGCCAGAAAATGGCCGGCTTGGGTATATATCGATAATTGGTCCGACTCTGGGTATAATTAATAATTTGTATTAAACTTTGGATATTAATAAAAATGTCGGCGCACAAAGCATTATCAACTGATTAGTTCTATATAAAATGTATGAAATAAGGTTGTGATTGTAATATATAACTATTTAGTACGTTTCAATACATCCGGCATTAAATTTGTGATAAGATACAAAGCTCAATAAAAAATTAAGTACATCCAATAATTACTCGAAATTTTTAAATATACCATTCATTAAAAAAAACAAAAACCACCAATTATGTAGAATTCCATATTTACCATGGACGGAATCTCACGTTGCGTCCAAAAATTTGGTGGACGCAACTTGAGGTTACGTTCAATATGGAATGGAGCAAAATATTTCGGTTTTCTTATTAATTTTTAAAAATAGATGAAGCAAGTTATAATTTGAATGTACTAGAGAGAACATCAAATAAAATAGATAAAACATTTTTTAATTTAGATGTACTAGAAGTACAACGAAATATTTTCCATGCATGATTTTTTGCGGTTGTAACAAAAATAAACAATTTCTTAACGTGTTTATTGGAAAAAAAATATTTAGGATCTAAGTTATTGATCCCGGTTCAAAAGTCACTTCTGGGTAAATAAAGAAATTATTGTGACTCTTCTAGTACATTCAAATTCTAAGGTACTCCATCTATTTTTGAAAATCAACAAAGAAAATTTTCAAAAATAAATGGAGTACCTTAGAATTTGAATGTACTAGAAGGACCACGATAATTTATTTATTTACCCATAAGTGATTTTTGAATCGGAATCAATAACTCAGATCCAAAACATTTTTTTTCTAACAACAAGTTAAGAAATAGTTTAATTTTGTTTACAGTCGAAAAAAATCTTGTCCGAAAAATATTTCGTAGTTCTTCTAGTACATCTAAATAATAAAATATTTTATCTATTTTGTTTAATAGTCCTTCTAATATATTTAAACTATAAGTTGCTCCTTCTATTTTTAAAAATTAAGAAAAAAATCTATTAAACTGCGAGAATTTAATATGATTAATGGTCACCAATATTTGAATGCATTTTAAAATTGCATTTACATTTTTGGTGGATGCAACTTGAAGTTGCGTCCATAGTCCGCAGTAACTATGAAATTTTACAGAATTTGTAGCTTTTCTATTTATTAATTTTTTTCAAATAATATATTTAAAAATTTCAGGACAATTACCGTATCAATTTTTTTCACTCGAAAGTACGATATATTTAAGTAAAGGAAATAAATAATCACAGGACTTGCAATTTCAAATCTATTCATTCGTTTATTTTGAAATTAGTGTATAAAAACTATCTGTTTTGGAGATTCGTGTATGAAGAAAAATGAACTGGTGGATTTGAAATTGCAGGTCCCTCTGATTCATTAGAATCACAGCAGATTTATTTCCTTAAATAAATTATTAACTCAGTAATATTTTGTCAGAAATTTGATGCATGGGTCAGTATCTGTCAGAACTCAGAGAAAGTATCTGTCAGAACTCAGTAATATGTCTTCTCTTTTTTCGTGATTATTTCTCATTTTATTCATTATATTTTTTTATTAAATGGGCTTTGGCGCTTTGCCACCCGTTTCCACTGATATCTTTCACTCGTTCATCTCATTGGTCCAACATTTTGTACATCACAGTGCTTACCCCCTATTTTTATATTTGTAGCCTTTTAAAAAAAATAAGGCTTAAATAATGCATAAAACTTTGTGTGTTACGGCTTTAAAAATTTATGGTATAAATTTTAAATTTCAATCTAAATTTGTAGAATATCAATTTTTATTATTTTTATAATTTTTTTACTATTTTTTATGATCTATAAAAGATGACAAAAAATGGTCTAAAATATTAACATTTTTAAGCTGTTTTTTGTCATCTTTCATAAATCATAAAAAATAGTAAAAGTATTTCAAAAATAGTAAAAATTAGTATTCTACATGTTTATTATATAACCAATTTACTAAGCTACTTAAATCAAAATTTAAAGTTTAACGATAAGTTTTTAAAATCATAGCACGGAAGACCTTATGACTTATGCTATCCATAGCATCTAACCCTTACTCTTTACAAAATAAAAATAAAAAATAATACGGTTGTCATGAAAACTCAAATTATAATAGAAACACACGGAGAGTAAATCTGCACTTTACTATGGAGTGAAACGAGTACGTATTCTTAAAAATATGTGATCCAAGTGTAAATAGAAAATGAGAACAGCACGGGAACAACGCTGTTCCGCTATTCCAACCAAAATATGGTTTAGCAAATTTGGGGACGCTGGGGTTAGTGAAAAGAATAAAAAATATACTTTCATGCCTTTTTTTATTCATTTCTCAACTACTCTTTCTCTCTCCATCTCCGCAGAGCACGGAAGAAAATCAACGCCAAGACTGTCTTCGCCGGCGCAAATCTCACACGAGCCGGTAGCAACGGAGAGACGGCAACGGTGGAAGGTATATACTCTCTTCTTTTTCGATCTCCTTTTTATTAGCAAGTTGAGAAATTAGTGGATGGGGAGCATAGGGAGTCAGATCGGAAGATGGATTTCAGTGATTGTTGGGATTTTTGCTGGTTTTACTAATTAGGTTTTTTTTCTAGTTTTTTTTTTTCGTTGGTTCTTGTATTTGCTAGTAGCGGCTTGGTTTTTGTTGTCATTGATAAGCACTTGATATTGGCTCTTAATTTTTGTTTGTTGGTATTGTTGCTCTAGCACAGTGGTCTCATTGCTGTTAACAAGTTAATTAGAAATTGTATTTTTTGTCATTCTTCAAAAATTTGAGCAGTCCAAATTTTTACAGATTAACTCAAAACTTAATTGTTACAATAATTTGTGTAAATCATTTTGTGTAACTAATGTGATTTAGTTTTTTATCACTTATTTCGAAATTTGTTATTAATTAGTCAAAAATTTAGAATAAAAAGTGATGTCGTTCAATTACATTTTAACTGTGATTAGATTGGTATTAAATAAGATAATAAGAAATATTTCCTAATCGGTTAAAAACAATTGATGCATTATTGGAAAATATGATGCTTCATATATATTAACAAGCCATGGTAAATATAAGAGTTAGTTGAAAGAAGAACAAATAAATCATTATTTTATTCCTACCCTCCATCACTATTCTAAATATACAATCCAAACAACATTTTACTAATCCGGAATAGTTCAAAGTTAGCATTATTCTCAAACCACTTGAGTTAGCATTATTCTCAACCACTAACTCAAAAATCACTATTTTTGCACTAATTCTTGCACAATCCAAACGTATCCTGAGATATCTCAATTTTTGCGAGACTGACGCGGACGGTGGCTAGATGGCCATATTAATTTTGCTTTAAGATTCGTGCATAAGGTATTTGAACGGTTGACATTTTCCATAAAATCACTCAGAGTTTGAGATATCTGAGAGGATGCGAATTCGAGTGAAACGCCGACTGAGTCTGTGAAGTGACTTTACACGTAAAAGTACTGAGCCCGAGACCCGAGTAAATGCTACTCTTTTTAATTATTTTTTTTCAGAAAAGCTACAAATAAAAAATTCGGTGCTTATCTGATTTAGTTATCCTTTGGGCTTTGGCAGTGTGCTAGGTGGACAGTTTCATCCTGCTTTTGACCCCTGTTTTTTTGCCTTTCATCATTAATATTCGGCTTCTAGTATCTTCCATTAACAGTTATAACAAATTTAAAAAAATATATATTTTGATAATTAATTTACAAGAAAAAGTTAAACTTTGTTGGATAAATAATTTACAAGAAAAAGTAATAAATACTTTGTACTATACTTAAACACTTAGACACAAATTATTTTTTAAATAATTGTGAAAATATTGGGAGTATTGTGTTCAAGTCATAAAATAATTGGATAAATAATTGTGAAAAAGTAATAAAATATATGAGTTTTTTTGCATTTTATCTCTTCTCTTATATTAAGCGTGTAGATGTTCTGATCCGCCAATGACTGTGATTTAATTCGCTAGATTTTAAACGGTTAAGGTCAAAAAAATTTGCAATTGGGTTTTTATGTGGCAATGTATAGATACGTATTGTGTTCAAGTCTGTATTTAGTTCTGTGAACCATAGTGACAAATCAATAGTTCAGGTTCGGTTCGGTGAGGTCAAAAATTCGTGATTCGGGTATAATTCGGGTATAATTCGGAAATGATTCGGTACAACAAAGAAGAAAAAAAAACCCAAAAAAACCGTAAAAAAAAAATTGAAAAAAAATTAAATTTTTTTTTTCAGGTTTTTATCGCGAATAATTCGTCAACTCGCGTTTTAAATCCGTTTTATTCACGAATAAAACTTATTATATGTTTTTCTGCGTTTTATTCGGAGTTCAGTTCGGTAACGTCGAAAAAACGAATTATACGCGAATCTTGTCACTATGCTGTGAACAAGCGCTACACTGATTTTCTCCTTTCAATTTATTCATCTGAATGTTATCATAGAAACAATTAATTGATAGTTTATTTATTGATTATAACATAATAAGAAAGTTATTAACATGTTTGTTCACTAAATATTTATTAACTTTTTTTTAACTTAGAAGTAAAGATAAAATAGTTCATTAAAAATATATGATCTGATTTGCTTCTATTTTTTATATTTTTTTGTTTGAATTTTAAGTTTATGTTTTTTATTTTTTTTATTTTTTTTCCGTCATATACGGACGGGGTAATCCGGAAACTGGTGGATATGGAACGTGTATACCAGTAACTTTTTTATACAGTGTGACTCCGGAGAAGGAAAGAAAGATGCCGACTTCAATCATTCATCTCCTGTTTTTTACTTCCTTGAGAAAATACCGTTGGACGCGGGTCGGGTCCTCTCCAGTCACACAAAATTTATTGAATACGTTCAAATGAATCTGGAACGTGCATTTCGGATTCAACGGTGAAATACTGAAGATCAAACAATGGATGCACCATGCACCTCGTGAATCTATGGTTGCACTTGCACGCATGCCCAATGCGTGTTTGCGGAGCGCGCATCTTTATACCCGCGGAGTAAGATAAGAGCTTCCAGTGTTCAGTGGCTGGATCCTCGCTATTGATTTCTTGAGGCTGTTTTTTATTTGAGTTGTTGATGTTTCTTGCAGAAGAGTGATGTTTTCATTAGTTCTTAATTACATGTGAAACAAGAGCCAAAGGAACTTAGAGAAGAAGAAGATAGATTTAATTTCATTCATTCATTGTAAATTAGTTTCTTACAGAGTTGTAATTCCATTGCTTATATAGCTAACTATGTTACCGTAAAATACTAATTACATTTATCTCTTTACAATTCACATAATGCCAATCTATTGATGAGCTGTCCAAACAATTCAACTCTTCTCTGCTAATTCTCAGAACAGTCTGTTGTGTGGAAGATTGTTGATGTCCATTGAATGTAACAATGGACATCTCCATTTATAGTCTATCAATATGGGATTGAAATTTAAAACTATGAATTTTATAAGTACATAATTAAAGGACAATAAAGATGGCGTAGGTTTCTTGTAAAATTCAACGCAAAAAATAAATGTCGCCACTGAATTTGAATCAGAGTTTTAAATAGCGCGCTATAACGCTGCTATAGCATTTTCAAATCATAAAAGCTATGACGCTATAGCGGCACAATATGACAATAGTATTATTTTTTTAGCCGTTCCGCTATGACGCGATAAACACTGTTTAAACCTTTAACAATATATAAACCTCAGATACGATCATATCCAGAGCGGCACAGCAGATCCTCATCTGAAGAGTCCCCGCGCGAACTTTTCCCTTGTATAAAATGTTCGGAGGAACACCACACCGCATCAGCTCAAATCTCCCTCCCCCCTTCTCCATCATATAAGCTCCCCGAAATCACACTCTTACTATCCCAAATCACACTAATCTCCATCTTTTATCTACTCCACTCCCATGGCTTCCTTCTCTCTTTCCCTCCTAACGCTCTCTCTCCTCTCACTCTCCGCCTTCTCCAATGCGTCGTACCCACCCATGACTCTAACCGTAGTCAACAACTGCCCCTTCACAGTCTGGCCCGCAATCCAGGCTAACTCCGGCCACGACGTGCTAGAAGGCGGCGGGTTCGAGCTCAGATCTCTCAGCCACCACTCGTTCGCGGCTCCTACCAAGCCTTGGTCCGGTCGTATCTGGGCTCGTACTGGCTGTCAGCCGGGTGCCACTCCCTCGTCCCTACATTGTACAACCGGAGACTGCGGCGGTCGGCTCCAGTGCAATGGCCTTGGTGGGGCCCCTCCCGCTTCTCTCGCTCAGTTCTCTCTTCACCATGGCGACCAGGTTTGATGTTATTTCATTAAGCGCTCTTGCTAATCAATGCTCGGTTGCTTAAAATCGCATTTTCTTTAATGTGTTTGTTTCTATCTGTTTGCTAGGATTTCTCCTCGTATGGAGTAAGTCTGGTCGATGGTTTCAACATTGGCTTGTCGGTGACCCCACACGAAGGCCGTGGCCAGTGCCCGGTTCTTGCTTGCCGTACCAACTTAATTGCTACTTGCCCGGGCGTGCTCCAAGTGCGGGCCCCAGCCGGTAACCAGGTGGTCGGTTGCAAGAGCGGCTGTGCAGCATTCAATACCGACGAACTGTGTTGTAGAAACAAGTACAACAGCCCGCACACATGCCGGTCGTCGCAGTACTCTGAGTTTTTCAAGCGTGAATGCCCACAAGCTTTCACATTTGCACACGATAGCCCGTCTCTGACCCACCAGTGCACTGCGCCAAAGGAGCTGAAGGTTATCTTTTGCCATTGATGGAATAACACGGGGAAGCTTGTTTTAGAGTTTCGGTTTATTAGCTTAATTTTAGTTTGGTGCTTGGTTGTGTTGCTCTGTTCTGGAGCTGTTTAGCATTTAGGTTAAGGTGGTAATAAATACGTGATATTGAAACTTTGTGATTGTACTAGTCAGTCAGTAGTTACTGAACGCTGTTTCTGTTGCTGTTTTAAAGAAATTTAAGTTGTATTTTCTTTCCTGCAGTTAAATTGTCTTTTTGTATGACTCAGCTTTCTTTTTACTGGGTGTAAAAAATAATTGTTTATCTAGTGAATTTTTTTTTGACCTTTTTACGGCGGACAAAGAGTGATGGGCTAGTGACGGGCGAGGCTGAGGCACCTGGAAAGAAGAGAAAGGTTGCTTGGCATGACTAGACGACGCTGTAATTTAATCAAACGAAGCTGCATGAAAAAGGCTTACAAAAAGTTGCTTTTTTTCCCAAGTTAAAAAAGGTTGCAGGCAGTGATGCTATTTAAAAAGGTAATATCTCCTTTCAAGAAAAAAAATGTAATATTCTAATAAATATTCGAGCTAAACTCGAGGAATGGAATAGTTTTGGACCTTTGGTTTGTGTTAATTAAACAATGTAATCTCAGTTGTACAGGCAGACAAATGTACCTAGTCTGTAGAGAAAATGTCGGGTTTGCAGCATAGATTCAAGTTTACCTGTTGAGACTTGTTTTGAAAATATCAAAACATTTTACAGTGATGGTAGGTGCCCCAAGGATAAATTATATTGGCAGAATTTGCTTCGTGCAGAGCTTAACAATAAAACTAAAACAGCGCTGTATATAATTTGTGTGCTGCATAGAGCATAAACAGCTCTGTCAATATCTTTACCCGGAAAGAGCGTGCAAAAGAAATATCAAAACATTGTACAGTACAGATGGGCCCACGGTACCATATTCTCAAATTGGACCAGATTGAGGCCTGAAATGCTCCAACTTCTTCGATACTACTGAAAGCATCATTCGAATGTATAAACCGTATAAACGAGGCTCGTAAATGTAAGCCCAATATACTCGATTATTGTCTCTCTTTTTTACTAATCTGGCCCGTAAGCCCACAACAAATCTAGCCCGCTTACAATCCAACTCAGCAACAACATCCTTGAATGCAACAAGTCGGGTGCATCTAGGGGTGTCAATGATACCCGTTTACCCTACCCGTATTGTATTCGATAAGGTGGGTATGGGTAATTTTTTTTTTTTTCATTAGCTTATCAAATATGGGTATGGGTAAGGATTTTTTTTCGTTAGCTAAACGTATAAGGGTACGGGTAAATGTTATTTCGTACTTGTTACCCTACAGGGTAATTATATAAAATAAAATTATATTATAATGTTTGAGTAATAATTAGTGATGTTAAAATTTATTTGCATGTCATATGATAATATTTGTCGTTTGAGCAATAATTAGTTATGTACTTTTGTTATTTAGTATATGTTTTTTGCTATAAGAAAAATGTTAATAATATTACTTTTATTTACATGTTTTAAACTTGTTATTTAGTTAAATAATTGAATTTGTCTGAAGAGATGTTCGTATTTTTAAATTCTCTTGTTTTATAAAAAAAATAATTTAGTTAAAATTGATTACATATTTGTTTTTTTTATTGGTAATGTGATTGCATACGTGTGAAATGAATGAGTTTTGATGTTCTATTCGTAAAATATAATAAAATTACTTATTATATTAGTATTATTCGTTATTCACCCGTTACCGTTTCGTTACCCGATAATTTTAATGGGTAAGGGTAGTATAGGTTAAGATCAAATCTTTACCCAGTAAAGGTAGGGCATAAATAAGCTCAATTCTTAATGGGTATGGTATGAAAATGCTTTCTCCGTATCCGTATCCGTATCGTATTCATTGACACCCCTAGGTGCATCTAGCATTATTTTTTCTCTCACAAGTGGCCTTGATCTGTGGGGACTACAAATCTGCTAGATGCTTAGCAATACAGCGGATTCCATTCCATGCTTTCAATTTCAAACATGTAATTGAGACAAAAGCTCGCTGATTTTGAAATGGACGGCACAAAAAAAGGGCAAAAAGGGTTTTTAGAGTATTGAGTGTATTGACCAGTGACCGGCCTATACTTGATTGCTTGCCGGGCTTCATCCCTGCCTCTCTTTTTAGCAAAAGATGAAACACATTTTGTCTCCTCCTCTATCTTCACATTTAGTAGGTCCAGGTGGGAACCTCAAATTTAAATTGGAGGCTAGATTAACAAGTATCATATAATTTTATTTTATTAGGTAGAGTACTAATAATAGATTTAAAAAAAATTAAAAAAATGAAAAATTTCAATTTAGAGGGAACATTTGGTTCCCTTTTCCTAATACCTAATTCTGCCTCCGAATGGCCCCTGATTGCAGCTTTAGCAAATAAAAGGATGATAGCGTAGTTTCGACTTTTGATTCAGTAATATCCGATGTAAATCATTCGATTGGTATTTGATGGATGGAGGATAGATTAGAATAATATTTGGTGTCAATTAAATTTGTTATAGATGTGATTTGGGTTGGTTTGGCAGAGCAAGCTTAATTGCACCGCGAATTATATTACTTTTGTATTTTGACGAGAAGCATTTAATTAACATGACATTTACAATTTGTATATGATTTTAGTGGACAAACTTGAGGTAATATGTGATTTGGATTAATACCCGTAATATATGTTACGGTCTGCTCAACGATTTGGGGTTGATAGTGAGGAGAGTCGAAATTTTTATTAATATTAAAAAAATAAAAAATTTAACAATCTGCATGCAAAATCAGAACATTTCCAAATCTGCCTAATCCGGAGAATATTCTCCAGACCTAGGCCTTCTTTCTGGAGAATTATTCTCCGGATCCAAGTTCTGTCTTTGCAGAAAATTATTTTCCAGTTTTGTGAATTCAGAAAATTATTTTCTGGATTCGGGCCTGGGTTTTATAAAATCAGGGTCGATTTTAGAAGAGAAGAGAGAGAAAGAGAAAAAAAAAGGAAGAAGAGAAGAAGAGAGAGACTCGACCATTTTGGGTTTTTGTAAGTTTTTTTATTTCTTTAATTGTAAATTATTTAATTTTTTATTTTATAGTTGAAATGCTTATAGGGTTGTTATTTTTAAAATTGTACTTTGTTATTCAGACCAACTAAAACAAAAAATGATCTGTGGGAAATGTTTGTTGGCGGAGAAATCTAGTACTGTGATGATGGTGTCTTTTACAGTACCCGTCCTAGATACTCATTGCCGGTAACCGTGAACCATACCTTTGACTATCTCCAGAGCGATATATATTCACGAGTTGGGTACACCGGTAGTCAAGCCAATTTGGAAATTCAAGTCCGAATCAATATGTCAACTGATGGCCAACAAGACTACCAACTGGTATCGATAACAGATCATGCATCGTTCCAAATGATTTTGGTAATTGTGGATTCCTTCCCACAAAGGGTGCCGGTTCTGAAGTTGTATGTAGAATTGGAACCGAATAATGTCGGTTTTAATTCCCAATTGGATATGAACAGCCAGGCCTGTGTACCGAGTCAGATCCCTGAAATCGATCCCGACCCAGTAGTAGTCGGTAAATTCCCAATAAATTACATATGAATATGGATGATATCTTTACCGAGAAAGCGAAAAACGACGACGAAACTTCAAATGACCATAAAACGGCGCTCGAGTGTTCGATTTTAGCAAATGACCATTTTTTAGAAATCTTGCAAAAATACGCATGCGTCAGTGCCCGCGATGCCGGATTTCAAAATTCAGAATTGCCAAAAAACAAAGGGAAGAGCCTCAAAACTTGAGTTGAAGTTTCCGATTAAGATTTTCATTTCTATTATTCAATCTAAGTAGCTCAGTAAATTAGTTATATAATGAACTTGTAGCATACTAATTTTTACTATTTTTGAAATTTTTTACTATTTTTTATGATTTATGAAAGATGACACAAAATCGGCCTAATTTAGCATAATTTACCGTATTTCATTATAATTAGCGAAATTAGTGTAATTTAGCGTAATTCAACGTAATTTAACATAATTTAGCGTAATTCAATGTAATATAGTGTAATTCAACATAATTTCAAGTAATATAGTGTATTTTAGTATAAATATGATAATTATAAATCAAAAGAAGTAATCTAACAAATAATTTAAACAAAAAATTCGAATTTTTAGTTTTAGATTTTATTATCTTGCTCTTTATAGCGTCTCCAAAAAAAAAAAAAAAAACCGACCAGATTCTGGCCGGTTTCTGGAGAGGAGGAAACGGCAAGAATCTAGCTGGTTTGGGCATTTTTCGACAAAACCCAGAGATTCTGGGTATATTTATTAATTTGTAATTAACTTTGGATATTAATAAAAATGTCGGTCCATCACGCCTTGATCACGTCTAATTGGCAGTTTGTTTAATTTTGTCATTTTATTTTGCTTCGAAATTTTGATTTTAATATAGTAAAACTAAATTTGCATAGTATGTGATATATTTATTTAGATCTAATTAGATTTTACTATCTTAATTTGACGGAATACATCTCCACCACCTTAATATCCCTTTTTATTTATTTCTTAATATCTCTTCAACATAAAAAAAAAAAAAAACAAGAAGAAGAAGAAGAAAAGAGAGACCATCACCTGCTGTTCCTGTTAGGGACCCACCTGTTTTCATTTTACCGAGTTAAGAGAAAAAGTTAGATTTGATTATGCAAAGACGCCAAGTTGACCAAACGAATGCGAATGCGGGTCAGAGTTGATGAGTTGACACCTTTTATTATCTTTTATTATCTTTTATTATCTAGCCCTCGGTCAGAAATACTCGAACAGTTCCAATTCCGTGCTTTAATTTTCAAAATTTTCGCCGCCTAAAAATTCCCACCGTGAAAGATTAGTTGCATAAAGATTGAGTACTTATTTTGAGTATTTATTTCTCTAAAATTACAATACATATTTATCCTTCTATACTTCAAAAATTCTAACTTGTAATGTATACAGTGATATTTAGACACATGCTAGTGTGTGCTTCAAAAGTAGAGAAATAAATTATTTATCTTTGAAAACTAATTAGTTAAAGATGAAATT
This sequence comes from Carex littledalei, assembly GCA_011114355.1. NCBI lineage: Eukaryota > Viridiplantae > Streptophyta > Magnoliopsida > Poales > Cyperaceae > Carex > Carex littledalei. The sequence continues at coordinate 6,731,879 of CM022104.1, forward strand.
TTTTTTTCACAAACTACATATTTTTATTTTTAACAAAGAATAAGTTAGATACTTATAAATTTAAAATGAGTTTTAATACAAAAATCAATAAATTGAATAGATTTATAAGTTTTTGAATTTTAAAAGAATAATAGAGGGGAATATGTAATTTCGAGGTTTTTGAGGGTACACATGAAATTCCACCTTGCAAAAATTACCATTTTCGTAATTAATCTCGTCGACTCCTTCCGAGTTTTACCGCTTCTTTCCCTTGTTCTTTTCTCTAATCTCGAAACGCACCTCCAAATTCCAATCCCATCCTATATATACGCAATCGGGTCGGCTTCTCCTCTTTCTCTCGCTTCGTTGTCTACTAGCCCCTCTTTCTCTCTCTAGAACCTTCGGCCGATCTCTCAATTTTCAATCCATTAATGGCCGCAGGGACGACGAGTCAAGCAAGCCTCTTGCTTCAGAAGCAGCTCAAAGGTACCTCCTGATCTGATCCATTTTTTCTTCTAATAAAGTCTAGGGTTTGATTGTTTCGAGAATTCGTGCGGAGGAATAGGTTTGTTAAATATAATTTTTTTTTATGTTATGATCAGATCTAACGAAGAATCCAGTTGACGGCTTCTCAGCTGGATTGGTCGATGATTGCAACGTATTTGAATGGCAGGTTACTATAATCGGACCTCCCGATACGCTTTAGTGAGTATATCTGTTCATCTCTCTTGTTTTAATTCTAGTTTTTGCCTGTTATTAGATCGAATTTTGTGAGTTTGCACCTTTTCGTTGCTTAATGGTGGAACAACATAGATATAACATATTGAGATGTTTCCTTTCAAAAAAAAAAAGTAACGTATTGAGATTCTCAGACTAGTTAGAAAGATGCTGAGTTATCTGTAATTCGGTCCTAAAGTGGTAACCCTAAAATTGGAGACCCCTTTGCACTGTACTGAATGTTAGCTTTGCTATATCCTTGAGTTTGTTTATATTTCATGGATGTCTAGAGGAAGTCAAGAAAATTTATGGTTCCTTTATGTTCTTTTTGGTTAAGAGGTTATTATTTTTTTAATCCAGTAATGCTGAATTTTTTTAATCAAGCCCAATTTAAGCATAATTCTGGGCCGAATGACAATTCTTTCTTTATTATTCTCTCATAGAAGTGGACAAACTTTTTTATGAGCTAAATCGTCGTCATTAAGTTCCCGTGTTTACCTGTGAGCATGTCAAATTTTAAGATCATGCACCTTTTTGTTGCTTAATCATTGTTCAGGAACTGATATAACATTTCTATATATCATGTTCCTACTTAAAAAGTCGCTGTCTGATTTGTACTTTGTTTGCGAAGTGGTTATCCCAAGAGTTAGAGTTGCCCTTTTCATTGTTTTTTGTCAGTTTTTTTATTATTTCTTCTACACCATATATGTTTGTGTTTTGCTAGGTACCGGTGTAATTTTGCATTTGGTACATACGTAGAGAGCAAAGGAGGATATTTAGGCCTCCTTCACTTTCCATTTGGTTAAGAGATTATTGTTGAAAGTTTTCTTTCAGAAATATGTACGGGTCAGCAGTGAATGATTATCGTTAGAAGTCTTGGGATTGATAGACATAAACTTCAGAAAAAAGAACAGAGATATAAAACTAGGATTTAAGTTCACCAAGCTCCTTTGTGAACTCAACTCTAAAACCTATTGGATTGGCTTCAAATGACAAATCCAAACCGTTGAAATCCATCTACCTTACGAGTTATGCGTCTACATGAAAAAAATTAGAACTTTCGGATTAATTTAGTATAAAGTCAAGTGGTCAAAATTAGAAAGTTTATAAATTAATTATAATGCATTCATTTTTTGGACGTTTTATGACCACTTGACTCTATGCGAAATTAGTTCGAAGATTAAATTTTTTCGCATGTAGACACATCACTTGTAAGTTAGATGGGTTTCAACGGTTTGGATTCGTCGTTTGATGCCAATTCGATAGGTTTTAGAGTTCACAAAGAGGCTTGGTGAACTTAAGAACACCGTAGTTCTACTCTTTAGCCTAATTGTAGTGGAACAAGTAGTTCAAGTTAGAATCATGATTGCTGTCCTTGATTTTTGTATGTTTGTCATGCCTCCAATTGAAAGATGCAAGAAATAAAAAGTTTATCATGCACACATTTTAAAAAAAGGTTTTATGTACACAAGGACTGGTTGAGTTGTAGTGATGGACTATTTTGACGTATTCTATTTTTGGGAGAATTCAATGGTTTGGTCCCTTAAATTTCTTAGAAAAACTAAATCGGTCCTAAACTTTATTTGCATTAAAGTGGTCCTTAAATTTTTTCAGAAAAATCAAGTTGATCCCTAGACTTTGAGTTGCACCAAATTAGTCCCTTAACTTCTGAAAAAAAAAAACTTAAATTGATCCTTCAACTTCTCTAAAATTATTCGAATTAATCCAGCTATCTATGTTTTTTAGACTTGGAAGTAGGGGTTCATGGACTAACTTTGGTTCATATAGAAGTCTAGGGATCAGCTTTGTCACTGCTTGGAAGAATCATTTTGGTTCATATAGAAGTTAAGGGGCCAGCTTTGTCAGCTTTCCGAAATTCAAGAACAAACTTAACTCTTTAAAAGTTTAAGGTCTAATTTAGTGCAAATGAAAGTTCAGGACTAACTTGGTTTCTTTGAGAAAACTTGACCAAAATCTGAATTCTCCCTTTATTTTTTCCAAATACATCCCTGCTTTTCTAACTTGTAAATCATTATGCAGTGATGGAGGCTACTTTAATGCAATCATGACATTTCCAGCCAATTATCCCAATAGCCCTCCAACAGTCAGATTCACCTCTGAGATGTGGCATCCAAATGGTTAGTTGTGCGTCACATTGTACTATGGTACCTAATCTTGACCTGTACTTACCTGAACTGGAACCTGAATTCATATGATGATTTCAGCAATTTATTTAATATTTAGCATAACTCCTTATGTATGAGGTTCTTTTCCCAATATTTATTACCAGTATGCGTGTGCAATTTTGATAAGCCTTAAAAAGAGCTCAGTTTCATTCTGTTGTAATATTGATATAACTTTGATGTATAAACAGTGTATCCTGATGGGCGAGTTTGTATTTCAATTCTTCATCCACCTGGTGACGACCCCAACGGTTATGAACTAGCCAGTGAGCGCTGGACACCTGTCCACACGGTACTAAAGATTCTTTTGTGTGGAACTTTTTTTGTTTTGAGTGTTAGGCAACTGCATTCCTGCTTCATGTGTGTTTATTTATAAATTGGGAAACTTCTAGTTACTTTTTTAATTCCCCATTTGACCAAAGAACAACAACAAACAGAAAAATAAAAAAAATAAAAAAATTTAGGGTGTGGGGGTGATGAAGCCATTATTATTATTTTTATTTCATCTTCAATGTTTGTTGTTTTGTTGGATAGTTATACATTTTGTAATTATTTGTTAAAAACTCAGGTAGAGAGCATTGTTCTGAGCATTATATCTATGCTATCAAGCCCAAACGATGAGTCTCCAGCTAATATTGAGGCTGCTGTAAGTTCAAATAATACGTTGTACTATTGTGTTCTCTTTTATGGTCTATGTTTTTTATTTCAAGGTTAATTGTTTGTTGTGCATTTTCAAGTATAATAGGCCAGGTTCCATACCCATTTGGTAAAAATGTCAACCTAAACGTGCCTTGTGAGTGTCTATGTGACTGGTTGCTTGCAGGACACAAATTGAGAGTACTTAATATCAACTCTTTTAATAAAATGAACAATAAACAAATAGCTTAAATATTACTTATGTTCCAATTTCACCATCTTGATCTTAAGAGGCATTTTCAAGTAAAAATATGGTGAAAACCATGGAGTGTTATATGGAGCTAATCGATATTTTTGTTAGAATATTACAAAAATGATGTATTTGAGATTAAGCCTGGAGTAAGAATTTATTCACTTTTGAAATGAGAAATTATGGTAAAAAATAACAAAATGCTAAATGCAGGTGTTGGGGCACCGTTTGTGAAGCTATACTATATTTTCTTGTATTGTGGCTGAACTTTAGCATATATATACATGTGATGATGTACAACATGGACAAAATGCCATGTGCCCTTATGTTTACCACAGTATATTCCTTTTTAGCAAGTTAATGTGAATGTTTGATGTATTATAGACTAATGTGGCACTTGTTTATGCAGAAGGAGTGGAGGGAGAGGAGAGAGGACTTCAAAAAGAGGGTGAGGCGTCTTGTTAGACGATCTCAGGAAATGCTCTGAGAGGAACTAATAAGAAAAGGTTTCCCAACTAAATACATGCATATTTGCACATCAGATGGGTACTGGTTCTATGGTAACCTTTTTAACCATTGTCAACAAAAATTGGGACCTAGGTCATCTCATGTCTTGTTGTTGTTGTTTTGTACTGCCAGTTTCTTACTTTTGTACTCCTGTCATGAGCGACTTCATATTTGATGGATTGGTTTTGTGGAACCTCAAGAGTATGTGTTACTTGAACGGTTGGTTTATGAAATTAGTTTGGAGGTAATCTTACAGTCTACTACTTGAACCTTGCTCTCCTTTCTTATTTTGTTTGGATGACCTCATAATCGGGTTACTGGTACAAAAAATCATAATGATATGAATGAGCTGTAAGTCTTAACCAATGTTTATTAGAAAATTATGTTTAACACTGCCCAATTATATTTTTCATTGCTGTAAGATTGCATCTGCCAGTGTGTATTTGTTTGGACAAATGCCTTTCTGTTTGCCAGATTTATGCAAGAATTTCATAATAGCTATGAAACCTTTTAGTTAAGATCTGTTATTCTTTTCAGAGAAAAAGAGTGGGACAGACAGTTATATAAACAGTTTTCATCCACTGTACCAACTTAAATTCAGATATTAGTTTGACCAGAAGAGTTAAAAATCACATGTGCTATTCGGGTGTGTTTGGATCGTCAAGAATAGCATGGGGTTAGCACTGTTCTTGGGTTAGTGACTAATTGACTATTTGTCTCCACTATTCCACGTTTGGATTAATTTAAGAATAAAGCTATTTTTGGAGTTAGCGCTGTTCTCGCTAACCCATCCAAATGATGGAATAGCATTAATTCCAGGTTAGCGCTATTCTTGTTATTCCCGGGGTTGCATCCGAACGCACCAAGATATCTTAAATTTTGAGTTGACTTGTACAAAATCTGAAGCGTTCAGCGTGAATCTTAAAGCAAACAATTGTATATTAATACTGTCCCGTGCATCTAAAGAGGCACCAAAAATATTTTATGGGCCGTTTTGACATCAACTCAAAAGTTGAGATAATTAAGATACTAGTGGCCTTATCTCAGTATACCATTCCTCTTTAGATAAAAAAATAACATTTCATCAAACTGATCAATGATCATAGACTATTTCTCCAGATTTGAATTCAATGTTTCTCCAGATTTGCATGATATTTCACAGGCTGCAATTCAGATATAAGTATGACTGGAAGAGTTCCTAGTTAATTTAATCTTGTACAAAAATAGTGAGACTGGAAACAATGAAAGATACGGGGAATGTCAGTGGCAAAATGACAAGGAGCAAAATTGTTTGATAGCAATAAATCTGATCATGTGGACACCAGTGTGGCCTTATCTCAGTAGTCTACTCCTCTTTGGACAAAATAATATAACATTTTAACAAACTGATCACAGTGGGATTTGAACCCACGTCCTTTAGATTCGGAGTCTAATGCGATATCCACTTCGCTATGCGACCTTATGTGTCATTTGCATGGAAAATTTTCTTTAATACAATTTAATATAACAATTATAAACAGCCCAATGAATAAAATTTGCTACACATATTAAGACAAAACGAACGGTATTACAAAGAAGCAATAACCGAGTAACATAATCATGTAAATTTATCTTTCCTACAGCAGTCAGCGAACCAATTTACTCGCAGAATAACTTATCTATTAAGATAATTAAAGATGTAGACAGCAGTGCCGATTTGATGTGGATACAACAATATCACAATGTTAGTTGGCACCGATCTGATTATCCAGGTACTGAACAGCTGTAAAAAACAAACATAATTCAGAAAAATTCGGAGCAAATTGAAGATGGGACAGGGAGGTCCATCTGGCGATGGCATGCATTCGGTAAGTTCTCTTGTGCTTCGGCATACCTTTTTTTGCATGACAAATGGGTCCGGTCAGTTTATAACAAACAATCATGGAGGATAAGAGCTCCACCAAATGTCAAAGTATTTATATGGTTAATATTGCAAAACAAGATCCTCACTCAAGAGATTCTTGTCGGAAGAAGTTGTACGGTGACACAGGGATGCAAGCTATGCAGTGCTCCGTTAATGGAATTCCAAATCACATTCTGTGAGACTGCCCATATGCAGCAGCCTTTTGGAGGAGGGCTATTTGCACAATCAAACATCCCCACCGCAAAGGGGATATACAATTGTGGTGGTTTGGAGGGATAGGTCGCTTCATGATGGGATCCGTGCTAAGAGATCGGTGGGATTCAACCTTGGCGTCTGGAGTATGGGCATTGTGGAAGGAGAGGAACCAAAGAACCTTCTTCGACCAAACAAAGCTGGTGGCCATGCTAATTAATGATGCAGTGGAGGACGTTCATTTCTGGGCTGGGTTAGGACATCGATAGACAATATAGATTCTAAAAGGTCTTTGCAATAATAGCAAGACCACAATGGGGATAAATTGTAATTATAGAGATTTGTAAATAGAGTTGTATCCAAATATATACATAAGACTGGAGCGCCAGTCGTCTAGATTTCTTTGTAAAAATATTTTGTTATCTATATAAATTGTTGAAGCATTGTCATCAACCTTCAAAAAAAAAAAATGACGGTTACAGAAATATCAATAAATAAACCAAAACGACATTACTCTTGTGGTCAGGTCATGATTGATAGCATAGTGATATAATGGCAAAACATGTACTAAACCATATAATAACTATGGTTTTGACTCGTTAAAACAATACAATTGAGCAAAGATACCATTCAATATTACTACTTATTCAATGTGAATTTAATGAATTAGGTGAACCGCTTTCTAATAATAAAATTGTAGAAAAGTTGTTACAGGTGATGTACAAAAAACCAAGATGAGAAAGCTTGATAAGCGCTCTTGAAATAATACATGGTGCACAACATACATTTACACTTGAAGAAATTCACACTCATTTTAGAAGTTCTGAAAAGAAACTTTAACAAGAAAGAAATCTCGTGCTAGCGACAAATTTGGAAGAAAAATCAGCAACGATTGATGAGGAGTCACATACTTCAAATAAAAAAATTACCGACTCACAAGAAAAGAAAGAAAACCTCAACAAATCAAGTAACAATTTAAATTCCAAAAATGAGGTATGCTTAATTACAAATAATCAGGAAAATGTATGGATTATTGATTGCGGGTGTTCCCACCATATGACTGGTGACAAATCAAATTTCAAAACCCTTGAACCATATAATGGCGGAACAATTACTTTTAGTAGCAATAAAATAGAAAGTTCAATCATAGGATTAGGTTCGGTTGGAACCAAAATTTGACGACAGTTGGATACCTACGGGGATGAATTCAAAAAATGTGTCGTCGGAAATAATATATTTCATACTGACGACAATTACAACATGTGGTTAAGCTCACTAATGAATTCTGAAACCTTGTATTTGTCCGATTCTCTAACCAATTTCAGAACCAAACTAACCGAGCAACTGATCAGAGTCAAAATGATGATGAATTACGTAGGATTTTGGCTTAGATTTTGCATATTATCTCACACTTATATTTAATTAATTAGATAAAAAGGCTACTGTCACCCTTCTTTATGTTTTATTGCATAAAACAAGTTTTGAGACTATTTTACATCAAATGGAGCAAGAATTGGGTCAATCGGATAAGCGACGCTCATCGACTAAGGCTCTGTTACAGCCTGTATTGCCTGATACGGACCTAGCCAGATACGGACCAAGAGATAGCGCAATACGCATTAAACCCTTCAGCGACCATCTCATTACGGACCGTACCAGCCAGTACGGTCCGTAACCAAGGCGCCCTTTGGAGAATAACTGCTGACAGCTGTATCCAGATCATGTTTCTTGGCCTCCACTCAACTTCAGACGTCCCTTCACTCCTATATAAGTACCCTGGACAGAAGAAGAACTCATCTTTGTAATTTAGGTTAGATTTGATTAAGTGAGAAAGAGAGGAGTGATTGTAACAATACTGTTCTGCGGCTAAGTTCTTTTCTTAGGGGCTAGGCAGTAAACCTTGTTACTCATGATGCTTTGATATATATATTTTCTATTGATTATGATTTCTTGTTGTTTAATTGAAATGCTTTTGTGATTTATTATCCCTTCATCTAATATCGATGATCTAGTTTAATCCGTTAGGTTAGTGACAGTGCTTTAATGGTAAGAGAAACTATGTTGCACGAGTTAGCCTCGTTGGGAGTCATTAGATTTATGTGAAGAAAACTTAGCGGGAAAACCATAAATCAGAATAACAAAACGCTAACCAAGTTCTATCATTTGCGTAAGATAAATCGCAGTGATCTATGTAGTAACTTGTGTATTTAGAGATCTGTCATTTGTGTAAGATAACTCGCAGTGTCTTATGTAGTATCTCGATGTAGATCTGTCATTTGTGTAAAATAACTCGCAGTGTCCTATGTGGTGTCTTTCATAAAACAACAACAGAAAATTAGACCCGACAAAAGTAGAATATCAAAGTGGATTTGAGTAGCAATGGTGTGCCGAAATCCTAGGAATTCTCATCTCTATATTTATTTTAATTACTTTTAATTATTGCCAAATTTACATTGATCACAACTTCAACTCTCAAATTTTTAGATTTCGTCTAGTCTTTCGAAAGATTGTGATTCGATCGCTCAAGACTGTGAACCAATATTCCCTGTGGATCGACCTTGATTATACTACTCGATAGGATTGTGCGCTTGCAATCCGAACCGATAGCATTTCCGAGTTTGTAAATTTTAAAAGAAAACATTGCTCTCTTTTGAGTGATCAGCAACATGTTTGTGTTTCATGCCGAGGACACTTGGTTTGATTGTCATGTTTATCCTTGGAACGAAAACCCTCATTTGAACACACAAATTTTTGTTGAAGTAGTTTTACCATATAAATGGCTTCGATTGTTATAATACTTTCTACTATTTATTTTTTTTCCCAGCATAATTTCTTCAAAATTCTCATCCAGCTTCAGTTGTTTCAAATTCCATTGCTATCCGAGAAATCCACTCTGTACCTCTGTTTTGATCCATGCTTTATGAAATTGTGCAAGAAATAGTTCAAATGGTGCCGTAGTTAACCTAAAAGCTAACAATCTACGTTTTAGTTCATTATTCTTTAATTAATGGATTTTTTTTAAAAGATGAAGGCCTTCCAGCATTAATAGAAGAAGAAAACATAAAATGTAAATAGAATTTGGTTATTGTATTTTCATTTATTTGGATTATTTTTATAAAAGGTCTAAGTCCAATTTCATTAAACGAAATATTTTTAAGTTTCAGTAACTGATTTGTTGAGTCCACTAAGCCATATCACAAAAAAGCCAATAAACTCAACCCCTCCCCTACCAGATATTATCAAGTGTCAGCTGAACCTTTATCTCTCAGCTATATTGTTGTCTCTAACGGCATCTAGAGGGAGGTGAATATGGTGCTTTTAAAAATTTAAACCCTATCGGTCAGATAGTCAAGTCTAAAACCGTTCCTATGTGCAAGTATGTGTAAATGTGTAGTTCTTGTCAGAATCAAGAACTTATGAATTTAAATTGAAGTAAAGTAAATAGATAAAGTTAGAGAAGTGACAAGACAATACCTTTTTTAAGTTTACCTTTTGGTAAGACAGAGAGATTTGGCAGAATGGAGAGAAGGGAAGCTTCGATTTGGCGGGACAGAGAGATTTGGCGCGATAGACCTTTGTCTCTTTATTTCTTCTGTTCTTTTTTAGCAGAATGGGAAGAAGAAAAGTTAGGAGTGATCGATGCAGTCATTACGATCAGGGTCTTCGGTCAGAACTAATTAAATATGAACCGTAAAAACAATCGGACGATGGAGATCCCTAAACTCAAAAATTACGTTAATGCAGAGGATACGGATTCCATCTCTTCGTACTTAATTCAGAATAAAATAATTTCTTTATAAAAACGGCTCGTTTCATTATTGTGAACAAATTGAATTCAGTACAGATTTTGAAACCATTTAATGGCTGTAACAAATTGACCCCGAATATTTTAAATCTTTTGCCAGATTTAAATGCAAATTTAGAGATTCCTTATGTACTTCTGACCGAGGCTATTTTCTTTCAAAATGATCATTTCGTCATTCTAAGCATACCAAATCCAATATCAAGTGTTGCGTGACTTAAAATGAGATTATTCTTTAAATGCTCGCATTTGTCATTGTTAGCATAACGAGCTAAATTATTTTTAATATTCATTTTAAGTGTTTCAAATTTTGTTATTTTATGCAAGTCGAATAGTCGAAAAATATAGGTGCACAAAATACTGTGTGTTTCAAATATGGTTATTCTAAATACAAAAAAAAAATCATCATCTGTTTTTTGTTATTCACATTGCTAAAAAATAATGACATATAAACAGTTATAATGCAAAACTTTATTTTTAGAAAAGTACTGATATTTGATAAAGAACAAAAAAAAGAGGAAATTTTTTATAACGGATATACAGTTTCTTTAGTGGTTTTATAAAAAACCGCGTAACTGATGCTTCTTAAAATTTCACAAAGTTGCACGCTTGACCACAAAGTTTTTTCTCTCTTCCGAGAAACTATTGGTATTCCTCTGAGTTAATTTGTACAATAAAGAGGGTTCAAATGCCTTTAATTTTTGTGTCTCTATCATGCCTTTATCTTTTAACTTTTTAATAACAATTTTTTTAAAACTTATACGTCAAAATAAATCCGTTAGATGTGATCTGTATTGTTTTCTCTACATGCACGTACAAAATTATCACTTTTTGGTTTTGTTTTCATATGAATCAATAAGTTGAAAAATCAACGTCCATAATTCATCCATATCAATGTATTTTTGCAAAATCTTGATACCGATCAAAACAAAGTCAAAATCTAGTAATCTTTTATACGTGCTTAGAGAAAATGATATATTTGAGTTTTAAATTAATATTTTAAAAACGAAGGCATGACAAAGGCACAGAAAACGAAGGCATTTGAACCTTCTCTTGTACAATTAAATTATATTTTTCACTTCTTTTGAAAATAATTCTAACATTTCACATTCCAACAATTCTAATTTTATTTAGAATTAAAATCGAAAAAATAACAAAATATATTAATTTGTTGACACTTATTTCAGACTTTAAATTAATTTGTTGAAAATTAACTTATATCAATCAATATTAACTACTCTACATGCCGAAGAAATTCAACACAAAATACAAATGAAAATTCAGACTTTAAACATGCATAACTTTTGATAGAAAACTTCAATTTCTTATTATAACCACATTTCGGAATTCTCGCAAAAGATGTACATGACTTCTTGGATATAGCCCTTAACTGTTGTTTCTGAATCCAACAAAAAAAAATATCGTACGATGCTTCAAAAATGAAGTATAAATTTCTTAGTTTCGGTATGAAATCAATCATGCCAAGGTAATTTGAAATCACAATAAAATCATTTCTGTTTATTGGCTTTTTTCAAGTTTCAACCTCCCAAAATAGATTAAAAAAAAAATCGCTGCAGGTTATTTGACACCAATCAAGTAGTACACAACAAAATTATCATATCTGATAACTTTCAGATTCGTGCATACTTCCCGTTTTCATGGTCTCATGGATATTGAGTTCTATGGTAAAATAAAATAAAAAACAAATGAAAGAAGCAAAACACTGTAGAACAAATTTTATTTTTGTGAAATTATTCATGTTCGCCTCTGTTAATTTTACTGTCACATTATTTTAAATTTTTTTTATCAATTTTATTTTTGTTGAATTAGTACTATCCGGTTAGAGCATGTAATTTCAGAATGATTTGATAAATTAGGTTAAAGCAATATGTGATTCGGCAAAATAAAATATTATAAAATATGTGATCCAGTGTCCACAAAATATACAATTTCATAATTATCATTAAAAAATATTACAACGTATATTTGAGACCTTTTGTGTAAAAGTACGTGATTATGAAATAATTTAATGAAATATGCTCTGAAAAATTCAATTTGAGCTAAATAAATTTTAATAAGGAATTCCTATTTTCTTCAGTATGACCTTCTGTATTATCTTTCTAATTGTTTTTTTTTTAATAAACTATTGAAGCCTTCAAATTTCTTTCTATCAACATGAAAGAAATAAAGTAAAGAGAAAGGGAAAAAAAAAATAAAGCTAGCCACTTGGAAGATTTATTGCTCATCCTTTGATTGAGTTTCAACGTCCAAATCAAAGTCACTGAATTCAGGCGAAGTGCCTGGTAGATCAGAGCCGTACACGTGTCCCATCTTCGTTCGTTTCGTCTCCAGGTATCTTTGGTTCTCAGCTGTAATAGGGGATATAACCGGCACCCTTCCAACCACTGCAAGGCCGTACCCCTTCAAACCAACAAATTTTGCCGGGTTGTTCGTCATGAGCCGCATTGTGCGTACACCAATATCCCTAAGGATCTACAATATAATAAAATAATGTACATAAATATATTTCTCAGAATAGGAGCACGTTTACAAATCTGAATTTTGCAAGTATTTTTTTTGTAGATTACACCTGAATTTGCAACTAACAATATGCTTGGGTCATTTGCAAATGACATCCATCTAAAATCTAGGTTATATCTAATATAATACATACGTACCCTTTTTTTTTCTTTCAAACTCAAAACGGTTGCATAAATATAATGGTTGCAGGCTGTCAGGGGTAGAGATGGCATGGTTGCATGCTGTTTACCAGTGCCTCAGGAAAACAATCCGGGTTTAGTTGAAAGTATAAGAATTGTTGGATATTATCTTTCAGAATTAGCACTAATGGTTTAGTATGAAAAAAAAAATGAATAAGTCTACCTGAGCACCAATTCCATACTCGCGCGAATCAATAGCCAAACCTAATTCGACATTCGCCTCAACTGTGTCACTTCCTTGGTCTTGCAAATTATAAGCCCGAAGCTTTTGACCCAATCCAATGCCTCTCCCTTCATGGCCCCGCAAATAGACTACAACCCCTCTGCCAGCCTTTTCGATCAATTGCATCGCCTGATCGAGCTGGTTGCCACAGTCACACCGAGCTGACCCTAGAATGTCACCTGTTAGGCATTCTGAGTGAACCCGTACCAGTACGTCTTGCCCGTCTCCTATATCTCCCTAGGAAATATAATAATAAGCTGAATTTATTTGGAATTAATTCTTTGTTATAAAGACACATAACAAGCAACTATTGTACCTTAACAACTGCAATGTGCTCGGTGCCATCTAATTTTGATTTATAACAGTGAGCATCGAATAGTCCCCACTTTGTCGGCAACCGGGCTATAACCACCAATTCTACCAGTTTCTCTCTCTTCCTCCTATACCTGGAGCATACTATTCCAGCACATTAAACCATTCGCATCAAAGGAAAAATAAATTAATTAATAGACATTAAAATTGAAGGTGGTTATATACTAACCTGATCAAATCTGCAATCGACACCATAGGCATGTTATATTCCACGGCCATCTGTTTCAATGCAGGTAGTCCAGCCATGGAGCCGTCTATCGGGTCAACAATTGTGGAGAGAACAGACACAGGTCGCAATCCGGCAAGAGAAACAAGATCCACTGAGGCCTCGGTGTGACTGGCTCTTTTAAGAACACCTCCATTTCGGTATTTAAGGGGAAATACATGACCCGGCCTTCTCAGATCTCCCGGTTTTGAATCCGGTGACGAGAGTGTGAGAATTGTTTTCGTCCTGTCTTCGGCTGATACCCCAGTTGATATACCCACTCTTGCATCCTATTGAATAATGGACAGTCAGAATAGAGGGAAAAAAATGCTAATAATTAGAATGCTTGTTTTTGCACACAAGTCCCTGCCATTAACTTGAATTTGTATATTCATCCTTCCAACCTTGAATATCCATTTTGCAACAATTCAGGCACATGCACCGGCAGTTACCATGTTCAACTGGTACCCTATAAAACGTTTTTTCTTTTATAGAAGTGGGCAGAAACCCATCGATTTCATTGAAATCAGCAACTAATAGGAAAAGGTACCAACTGTCCGGTACCAGTCACTGAGTACATATTTTCAAGTATTATAAAACAAGCATATTAACCTAACAAAAGCTACCAGTCCAACCTAAGAACAATCACAAGAAAACATTCTAAACAACATGGATAACAAAATATTACAAGTTCCAAAAAAGAAACAACAAAAAGATCAATCCCTATTAAAATTTCTATTAGAGAATAAAATAAAGATTGAGCAGAGATCAAGTTCAAGGATACTTAAGCATAAAAAGATTAAAAAGAAGAATTAAAAAATGAATAATAGTGTTACCACGGTGACTGTGGAAGCAGCTGCCGAGATGTCTTCGATTTCTGTGAAGGAAGACATCATGGGGATCATTAATCTCTCTAAATCTTCTTCCTTCATGCCAACTGATATAATGCCCGATCCATGTCTAATCATGAAAGCTATGGATTGAGGCTTAACTAAGCTTGCCGCCATTATTAAATCTCCTTCATATACTCCATTCTCATCATCCACAGCTATCACAAACTGCATATATAATTGAAAGTAAATGTACAATTCTCTCTTACAATTGACTGGGTATTTTGCCCTGAATATCTTGACAAATAAAAATAAAAGGTATCCTCATTAGAGCTGCTAGGTAACAAGTGCTAGGTTACAAGCAGCTTATCACCGACACTACTGAAATTACAAGGCAAACTAAGCTAAAACCAGCAGCACATATAATAAAAAAATAAAATTAAAATGAATAACTATACAAAAGTAGAAAAATAAATATAACCTTAATGATGACAAAGTACAGTGTCAGGAAAAAGAATGTCATGACATATGACAGAATATATTAATTCTTAACTTTAATCATATATAAGGATTTATTCATTACTAAAAAGGAAAAGGATTTTTTTCAGTATTTCTTGACATGTAGCCTGATATTTTGGTACCATATGCGGTTTTGTAGTCCATTTTTTGTTCCATGTCCCCAATGGCGTTCAACTGTTATTGACTTTCAGATATAAACTTCAGGCAATGCTGAAGCATATCCTCTAGGGTACTGCATCACTGTACGCAATCCCAACCGAGCAAAGATTTTTTCGGGCCAATTTTTTTATTTTGTGCCAGGTTATTTGAGATTTGTGCAGGTTAAAACAGACGATACATATTCCTCATTCTACACGGTAGGGTACCCTAATCCTAGGCAATGCACCAGTCATATACTTTTTATTTTGTTTCTATTGGTCGTACACTATGTCAAGCCAAAATTGCTCTGTCGTATCTTTACCCAACTCCACTGCCAATTCAAAATTCTAGGGACAGAACAGTAGTAACATGGAAAACGAAGGATATAAAAGCTTCACAGAAGCGAGAAATAGTAAATTTATTGATTTTAATTTCTCACCTTTCCTTCCTGTAATGCTCTGACAGCCTCATCAACAGAGGAGTAGCCATCAGAAGGGCGATCAGGGTCACCTTCGGCATCACTAACAAAAAAATCTGTAGTTTCTTGGGTGATTTCAGCACTGATGGTTTTGAAAGAGGAATCCGATAGGCCGAAAACAGATCCATTATCCCTCCCTTTTAAAGGATCCTCTTGCAAAAAATCAGGCCCTCCTCCAATTGCGTAGCATTGCAGCCTAAAAAGCCCCCTTTTGACAAACCCGAATCCTGTGTTGTGGAAGCCTCCAAATAATTTCTGAAAGCTGATGTGAAAATCAAATATTACTTGGTATAATAAGTAAATTCTCCAATTAAATAAGGTGTGAGACTGATGAATTATAGTATTAAACCTTGGATTGGGGATGGAATGAAGCAGGAAGGGGGAGCCAAGCAAAAGGCAATCCATTCAAAGAGATGTAATAATCAGATTATTACACCGTATCTCTTTTAAATTTAATCCCTTATTTTTTTCCTTCATTTATTGGCTTACTTTCTCTGTCACCATACCTCATTAGGCTATGAATATTGTATTTATCTATTAGTGGATGATGGAAGTAAAAGAACAAAAAAAAAAAAAAAAGAACTGGAAAAAAATTGGCCACATATTGTGGATTTAGTATGAATTTAGCTCAGCCACAGAGAATTCCATATTGGATTTTTCTATACAGGCTAAAGCTTATTTTTATAAAAAAATCCGAAATTTTTGTCAAAGCTCAAAGTGCTCTGATTTAACATTTTCAGTTTGTCCTTTATTGGTTACTTTTGACAGAGCTGATTTTGCTATGCGTTGCATGAAACCAAACTAGTGTCTGATTACATGATTCCACGCGAAAACTTAATATTCATGTAATTACAGTGCCTCCACCAAAGCATGCTACCTTCCAAGAAAAGACTTTTTACACAGGAGGTGTGATAAGCATTGACAAACATAAATACCAATTATAATTACCTGGATATTTTCTACTGAGAGCTTCAAATCTTATAACCGTGTCAAGAGCAGATGTGTTAGCAGTATACGCAAAAACGCACAAAAGTCCTTGTTTGTTGGAGTGTAATCTCTCTACACGTTGCACTCTCTGATGCCATAATTCGCTCGTGAGTCATGGCATTAGGCTAATTGGTATACTCACGTGCATGGTGGGTTTCTAAAATGGTCCCAATTTGGCGAGAAGCCAATCATTCTTCGAGCTGCTACTAACTTAGTATACATGCATGGCCGTACCGGCGTTTTGTACTTGTAAAAATGTTGACTCAAACTACGAAAATGTTTTTTACAAGGAAGAGAACATGATCATTGCATCGTGATGGTGACTGCTAGGAGAAAAGGCTGGGACTGAGAGGTCACGTCCTGAACGGGCATTTTGTCGAACAGCTTGCGAGCGACCATTTGCCGCTTAGCAGGTGACAACGGAGGAAGACGGGTTCGGCCCACAATCGAATTGATGTGAAAAGAAAGAACTATCTCTAGTTTCGCTTTCTAACTTTAATTTAAATACAAGTTTTCTCTGTATATGTTCTCGAGTCCGTAATTCCGTATCCCTCAGTACCCCGACATTTTTATTAGTATCCAAAGTTAATTACAAATTAATAATTATACTCAGAATAACTGAGTTTTTCAAAAAATATCCAAACCGGCTATTTTCTGACCGGTTTTTATTTTTATTTTTTTTAGAAACACTATAAAAAGCAAGATAATAAAATCTAACACTGAAAATTCAAATTTCTTGTTAGATTACTTATTTTGATTTATAATTAGCATATTTATACTAAAATACACTATATTACTTGAAATTATGTTGAATTACACTGTATTACATTAAATTACGCTAAATTATGTTAAATTACGTCAAAATACGGTAAATTCCGGTAAATTACTGTGTGTCTTCATAGTGATGTATAATTAGAAACTATTTTTTGTTTCTCTTTTATCTTCATAGTGATTTATAATTAGAAACTATTTTTTTTAAGAGACACTATGAAGAGCAAGATAATGAAATCTAACACTGAAAATTCGAATTTTTTGTTTAATTATTTGTTAGATTACTTCTTTTGATATATAATTAACATATTTATACTAAAATAAACTAAATTACTTGAAATTATGTTGAATTACACTACATTACGTTAAATTACGCTAAATTACATTAAATTACGCTAAAATACGGTAAATTATGCTAAATTATATATGAATAGGGACGATATCTTCACTGAAAAGGTGAAAAACAACGACGAAACTTCAAATGGCCATAAAATGGCGCTCGAGTGTCCGATTTCAGCAAATTACCACTTTTCGAAAAGCTTGCGAAAATACGCATGCGTTAGTGCTGGCAATGCAAGTAAAGCCAGATTTCAAAATTCAGAATTGCCAAAAAAACTAAGGGAAGAGCCTCAAAACTTGAGTTGAAGTTTCTGATAGATTCTCATTTCTATTATTCAATCTAAGTAGCTCAGTAAATTAGTTATATAATGAACTTGTAGAATACTAATTTTTACTATTTTTAGAATTTTTTTACTACTTTTTATGATTTATGAAAGATGGCACAAAATCGGCCTAATTTAGCGTAATTTTGCGTAGTTTAGCGTAATTTACCGTATTTTATTATAATTAGCGAAATTAGTGTAATTTAGCGTAATTTAATGTAATATAGTGTAATTCAACATAATTTCAAGTAATTTAGCGTATTTTAGTATAAATATGCTAATTATAAATCAAAAGAAGTACTGACAAATAATTTAAACAAAAAATTTGAATTTTCAATATTAGATTTCATCATCTTGCTCTTCATAGTGTCTCTAAAAAAAAAAAAAAGAGGAAACCGGCCAGAAAATGGCCGGTTTGGACATTTTTGGAAAAAATCGGGTATTCTGGGTATAATTATTAATTTGTAATTAACTTTGGATATTAATAAAAATGACGGTCAGTACCTGAGGCGGAGGTAGAATTTTGAATAATAGGGGTCAAAAACATACAAAAAAAATTAATAACATAATTTTTTTAGTAAAATAAATATTAATAATTTCAATATTTACATCCTTGAAGTATAAAAATTTTGATAGTCCAAAAATGTCCCATCTCCAACAGAAAATAATAAAACAAATTCTATTGATAAACAATAAAAAGGGACCTAACACTTTTCATCACTTCAAATTTCACATTCATTATCACTCAATTGTATTCTTCGAGTTCTCATTTTCTGAAAACGACGTAAGATGGCACTATCACTGACCCCCTCGAACAATCCTTTCTCAACATATGCTATTAAGCAATCATTCATCCATTGATCACACATTTTATTCCGCAAATTGTCTTTAATGAATTTCATTGCGGAAAATACTCTCTCTACAGAAGCTGTAGCCACTGGTAAAATCAATGCCAACTTTAGTAGAAGAAAAACCTGAGGATGTGTTATATGCTTGTTGGTTTGTACCATAACACTAGCTAGTTCACTTAACCATTCAAATTTGAGAATTTGTCCATTGTGCGCACATCAACAATGAAATTCTCTAGCTGATTAGAAAGAGCTACAAGACCAACATCGGAAAATTCTCTAGAATAGAATGAAGCCAACTTCACCAATTTTTCTTTGTCAAAACCTCGAAATGAATCTCTTGGATTCAAACAAGCCACACAAAGAAGAAGTTCTGAATTTATCTCATCAAATCTACTATTGAGCTCTTGTAGTTGTGTATCTATAATGGCACAAAATATGTCTACTCGGTAGCGATGAAGATGAGTAATGTGAGGAGCCTTACGAGCTGATTTACCTTGAAGAACAAATATATTCTTCATGTTAGATATGTTGATTTCATGTTTTGTGCAAAATGAAGACACCTCATCTAATAAACATGTCCATCCATCATCTCTCATTGCTTGCAAGTAGTCCTTTGCCACTTTAACAAGAGCCATTGCATTTTCAATATCTTGATCTTTCCTTTGTAGTGCTAAACAAAACTCATTTGTTATTCCCAACACATTTTTCATCAAGTGCAAGAAGAAGACAAAATTAAAATCTTGCAATAACTTTACAAGTCGATTTGCTTTGGTCTTTTGGTCTTGCTTTGGGCTGTCTTTTCCAACAACTTGAAGCACCTCAATGACACAAGAGAAAGTAGCAATCAAGTTCAGAACACTTCCACAATGAGAGCCCAAACGAGTGTCACCCGGTCTTCGAAGACCGAGCTCTTGATTCAATCCTTTTCCAGTTTCAAGATTACCTTGACTTAATTCTTCTAGAAAAAGAATAGAATGATGCACATAACAACTCGAACTGGAAAAGCAACCAACAAATATTTGAGAAAAAAAAAGTGTAGTTGTGTATATAATTTTCTTTCCCACGAAAGACAGAATTGAAAAAAAAATTATTGATTAGTTTATATTAATTAAATGGTCCAATAATAAAACAAATGTGCATTTGACCTTTTAATATTAATCAGATCATTAGCAACAAGAAATGGAGTTCACATAATTATTTTTAAATCTTACTGGTACAAAAATAATAGCACATGTAAACTTTTTACCAGAAAAATAAAGTAATATTATAACAAACTATACAAACGGAAGCAATACTTGAGTTGCAGGTGTTGTTGCAAAATTGGGAGCAATTTGGAGACATAAGTGTTAAATTTCATTGCACGTTAAAAATCAATTTTAGAATTTTTATTTCAATAGGTAAAGTTATTTGGAGGTGCTGAAAAATTTCATTTCTGAACTAGTACTTCTTGGTTTGGTACAATGTGCAGAAGCAATATGTTGATTCTTAGAAATTATTACCGTGATGTGAAATTCTAATTTCAATTTGAATCTTAACCACTCTAAAAAGTTCAAGTTGGAGAATGGAAAAAATACCTCTCTTTCTCTGCCCTTCAGAGAAGAGAGTTTGCTTCTTAAAAAAAGTTCATTAAAGCAAGAGAATTGAAATTAGAAATTTTGATTTTGGGGTAATATTCGGAAATTCGGATCCATTGAAGTAACCCAATCTTTGGGTTTTGGATTGAGACCATCCGATTCGAATCCGTGAAAATCCATCCCCGAAGTGAGCGCACACATCCCGACGATGAATTCGAATCTTGAGACGATCCTGAGCGACGAATTCAAATCGGACGATCTCGATCCAAAACCCAAAGATTGGGTTACTTTAGGGGATCCAGACCCAATATTCGGTGGGAGACTTGGAGTTGAAGAGTGTTGGATGGGAGAGAGAGTACGAGAGAGACATGTAAAGCTTCTCATCTTTTGGAAAAAAAATAGTATAAAATGCTATAAGTTCTCAAGTTGTACGCATTTTAATAGTTTATTTTTTTCTTGAAAAATGAATGAGGATCAACTATATAAAATTTTCAGAAAATCTATGGGGGTCATTTTTTAGGTACCCTTAACATTTAACTATAAAATATACAAAAGTAGCATATATAATAAGAGGAGGGTTCAAATGCCTCAATTTTTCGAATCGAGATCGGTGCTTGCTTTTCCCCTGCTTGCCTCTCTATCTCTCTCCTCGTCCTCTCTCTCCCACGTGACTCTCTCTCTCTCTCTTCTCTTTTTTTTAGAGAGATACAGAGAGAAAGAGACGAGCAGGGAGCTGCTTTTCTATCAAGAAAAGCAGCGGATGCTCACTCCAATTTTTCATGCCTCCACCATGTCTCTATTTTTTAAAACTTTAATAACTCAAAATTTAAAACTTAAAAGTCAAAATAAAACCGTTGGATATGATCTATATCATTTTATCTATGCACGTGTAAAAAATTATGACATTTCAATTTTGTTTTGGTTGTCATCAAGAGCTTGTAAAAAACGTACTAATGTGGATAATTTCTAGACGTTGATTTTTCAACTTATTGATTCACATAAAAACAAAATCAAAATGTGATAATTTTTTATGAGCACATAGATAAAACGATGTAGATCATATCCAACGGTTTTATTTTGACTTTTAAGTTTTAAATTTTGAGTTATTAAAGTTTTAAAAATGGAGGCATGGTGGAGGCATGAAAAATGGAGGCATTGGAACCCTCCTCATATAATAATTAGTTTTTGAAAATGAATGGGGTCAATTGACCCCCCATTTGATGTATGTGAATTCACCCCTGCCTGAGGTGTAATATATATAAACAGACGGTCCAGATTAATTCCAGCAGAGCCAAACTCAATCTAATATTTATAAAAACTATAAGGAGTCTATTTTGAGATTCGTGCTAGATTAAAAGAATGGTCCAGATTTACTAATTGCATCTCAGGTATCTGGAGAATCCAAATTCTATTTTCTTAAGAATTGTATCTCAATTTGAGGACAATGAGATAGGGGAGGAGTTCATTTGTCAGAAATTTTACAAGCGCAACTTTTTTTTTCTTTTTCCTTTTTTAAAAAAATCACGGGTTAGGGTCAAGCCATCTAACACACTTTCAATATCCTTTGTATATTATAGATGATTTCTCCACTTTGTGGGTTTCGAGCCTATGATATCTCACAGGGAGCCATGTGCTTTTGTCACTAGACCAAAACAAGTTTTCAAGGGCACAACTTTTCAAAAAAAAAATTCATCAAAACAATGATATTCAACGAAATCATATATTGTTTTCTTTTCTTCCTCCTTATTGCTGGAAAGAAGAGAGATGTAAAATAGTTTCTATTCTCTAAATTATTGTTTGTGCTTTCATTGTATCTTCTTTTTTAAAATATTAATAACTTAAAATTTATAATTAAAATATCAAAATAAAATTGTTAGATTTAAACTTATTGGTTCATATAAAAACAAAATCGAAAAGTGATAATTTTTTTGTGCATGTAGAGATAATAATAGAGATCACGTCCAATGATATAATTTTGACACGGAAGTTTAAAAAAAGTTATTATTAAAGAATTAAAAGTGGAGACATGATAAAATTACAAAAAATAAAGACATTTAAACTCTTCTCATAATGGTTTACCTAAGAAAAATTATATTCATTTTTCAATTGATAATATACTCATTACTTATTATTTTTTAAAAGGCAGTAAATGCCCGTTTCATTAGATGAAACTGATAGTTAACTTATGGACTAGTTACTTGTTTTTCACCACAAACTAACCTGCATCAACAACACTACCACAAAAGTAGGTTTAAGACTAAAGTGGCCAATGTAGATCAAAACACAAAAGCTCCACGTTTAAAAAGCCAACAAAACACGGTCATTGAAAAGCAACCTAATACTAAGGGTTATGCACCACGGAGCAAAGTACTAAGGGTATCTGAGTTCTGATTGCAAAATATAAACCTTTTACTTCAACAATCAAAGCTGAACATAGTTCTACTTGAATAATAATTATGAATATCATAATTTGACTTTTAATGTCCCTCGGGCTTCCGCAGTTAAACTCTCTCCATGATCTAATAATTCCTCTATCTAATTCAGGAAATTCTCTCAAATCGTTATTCCAGACCGAGAAATTGCATGCTCAACTCCTTAAATTCGGAGACCTTAACCAGCTTCCCCGGCTTTACCTCAACTTTGGTGCATTCAGGATTGCTCGCAAGCTGTTCGAGGAAATAGCCAATTGGGACTTGGTTTCAGCCACATCTACTATGGGCGCCTTTTCTCGCTGCAACTGCCATGGCGACACTATATACATGTTCTCTCACCTACTTTACATTGATGCTAGACCTAATGAGTTCACCTTTAGCACTGCAGTACACTCTGCGTCTGCCTTGTGCGACATCAACACAGGTAAACAACTCCATGCATGTGCAGTGAAGATGGGTCTCAATTCAAATTTGTATGTTGGAAGCTCTCTTCTCAACCAGTACGCCAAATTGGGATCCATACAAGATGCCCGAGGTGCATTTCAGGAAATCTATGAGCCTAATGTTGTGACTCACACCACGTTGATTAATGCTTATTTGAAGAACAAAATGTTTCGTGATGCCTGTAAGCTGTTCGAAACAATGCCTGAGAGGAATGTTATATCTTGGAATTCCATGATTGCTGGTTTTAGCCAATATGGTCTGAACGAAGAATCTGTAAAACTTTTTGTAGAAATGTGCAGACAAGGGGTCCCACCGAACACGGAAACTTTCCCTTCTGTTTTTACGGCTGCTGCTAATATAACTGCTCTTGGCATGGGTAAAAGTTTTCATGCATTGGCCATAAAGTATCTGGGTAATAAACAAGTTGATGTGTATGTTGCCAATTCACTTATCAATTTTTACGCAAAATGTAGTAACTTGGAAGATAGCATGCTAGTGTTCAACAGGCTCGAGAACAGAAACACTGTTTCATGGAACTCGATCATTTGCGGATACGCCCGTAATGGGAAGGCCAAGGAAGCATTGCAATTGTACAAAAAGATGAGGGATCTTAGCATTAAACCAAATGATTACACACTTCATGGGTTGCTGTTTGCTTGTAACCATGCTGGCTTCACAGAAGATGGATATCGGCTTTTCAGATTAGTAAAAAAGGAACAACCTGAAATTGTGAAATCAGAGCATTATGCTGGCCTTATTGACCTTTTTTCCCGGGCAGGGCGGTATGATGATGTGAAGCGGGTCCTAGAAGAAGAGGTTCATTTTGAACCCGGCATTGGGTTCTGGAAGGCCCTTACTGGGGGCCAAAGGTTTTATTACAATAAAGAAATGACCCAATTTATTGCTCAGAAGATTAAGGAAATGGGTCCAAAAGATTCTTCGTCATATGTACTTTTGTCAAACATGTACTGTGCGGTTGGTAAATGGGATGATGCATCTCAAATTAGGAGAGAGATTAAGGAGAAAGGCATGAAGAGAATTACTGGGTCTAGCTGGATTGAGATTAAGAATGAGATTCATGTTTTCTCTAATGGGTATTGTACACATCCTCAAAATGAGGATATTTACATGATGTTAAAAAATTTAAATCAATATTTAATGTAAAATTATTCTGAACTGCTCGAACCGCTGATTACACTGACTGCTCAAGACTCAAGTTGCTGTGTCTTGTTATAACTTCATCCGAAGCTATTGAGCAAACATCCCTGAAATGGAGATGGTTCTTTTCATTTCTCTTTTATATTACATATATGAGCATATTTATTCAAAATCACATCCAAAAAAGCCTTGGTTTTTTTTTTTTTTAATAGAAAAGGATTTCAACATGTGCCAAATAAAAGCTAAAGACGTGAGATCTGTAGAGAACGATTTTTGTCCTATTCAGTACAGCAAGTGTTTAGATGAGTTTACAAGCCTATATTTATAGAGGTCTTAGGAAGTTGGACACAACTGATTGTATACTAATTACCAGTATTTACATTTCAACTGTCAGTAAATCATAAATCCTAGAGATTGATCTCTTGTATAAATCATTAGCCTGCATAATCATTCATTTAGAAAGCAACGTTATTGAGGAAGATGCACATATATTATACAAACAACAGCCAAAGGAACTCATTATACACAGCCATCTGTAAAAATCAATTGAAACTTGGAGAGGTTCAAGACAACAACCCCCAAGTAAATGCATGCATTTCTTCACCAAAAAATTGAGAAGCAAAGCTCCTCATCAGCAAAAGTAATCAAAATCTCTTTTTGCTGATTATTGCACATGAAAAGCTAGTTTTAAAACCAAAAGAAAAATAAAAAAATGACAAAAAATCAATATGGTAAAGCAAATTTAAATTATCTGGGCCCCACTTTTGTTATTAAAAATACTTCTTTTTTCATTACTCTTCTGATCCTGATGGAGGTGTCTTAGGGGCTTTAGGAGAAGCCCAGCACTGACAGGCCTTCGACCTGGCCCACGGGTCCATTGGCTGTGGAGGCGGTTGTGGTCTTGCTGGTTTAGCCTCTCTCAACTCATTTTCTCTATCCACAAATCTGCGGTATTAGACACAATAAATTATGTTATTTTGTGGATATATTATTGGTCTAATGTTCCACCAATGTGAGAAGGTACTCACGACTAAGCTAAATACATAGGCATTTACATTTACCAAGGACCAATGTACCATAACACATCCGGTTTACTGGTTTTTCAGAAAAGAAGAACTATAACAGTCAATTAATCACGTAATTAATTGCTTTTGGATATACTAGAATTTAAAAAGTAGGATGATTGAAAATTTCAAATAAAAGCTTAATTTTCCGTACATCATTTGAAAAGCCAAACACCATTTGAAAAGCATTTGCAACCAAAACTGTTCATAACTAAGAAACACAAAAAAGGAAACATACTCAATGTATGCCATTGGGGCTGCATCTCCCACTCGAATCCTAGTTCGTAATATTCTTGTATATCCTCCTGCTCTATCTCTGTTGCATTTACACATGATTTTTACATCTCTGGCAACAATGTTATAAGATATGTAATTCATATGCAGCGAAAAAACAATACAACTCGTAAGTTGATATTTACTTGTATCGGTAAGCAAGTTCAGTGAACAACTTATGAAGAACATCATCTCCACGCACAAAAGCAGCAGCTCGCCTAGATGCATCCAATGTACCCTAAATTTTCATATAGTTTATCTGGATAAGCTGGGGTCGAATGCAACAAATAAGTGAGACATGGGAAAAGGCTTGGTATCTCAGTAAATCTTATACAATATTAATCGTGCCACAATTAAAACTGACATGAGGTACAAAGAAATAGGTAAGAAATGCCCAGGGGTATTGTCTATTTTCAATAGAAAGTCTGGTAAAGTAATTCAAGGAACCCACTGCTATCTCTGAGAATTTCATATAAAGATAATGCTCTCATAAGACACCCAGATATGAAACTAGACCAATCCAAAGCACATTTGAGAGCAAAACTAATAAATTAAATCTGAATAGCGAAATAAAAGCACCTCTTTTCCAAGCTGCACCATGTTATCAGCGACCCTACGCACTTCCTTTGCCTGAGAGGAGAACAAAAGGTAAAGAAAAAGACCAATTAGTATCAACTTATTACCCAAAAACTAAACGCCTGCCATGTGCTCGAGCAAATGCCAAGCTAAAAGAAATCACCACATGAAATGGGGTAAAGGAAATACCTTAGCAATAGTGGTTTCGATGCGTTCGTGCTTCACCAGCTGTGACACCATCGTCCTAAAAATAATATAAGGAGATTTTCAACGGATCAGTTTGCAACAACACACTAATTCGAGAGAAAGGTAGAGAGATACTTGAGCATTGACACTCGGTGGGCCGCATTGCGACCTAGCTTGCGGTGCGGCATAGCGGCGGTTATGGGCGGAGGGATCGAGCGACTCGCCGACGGAGAAAGAGAAAGGAGCAGCAGTGAGGGTTTTGGACCTTTGGGGGTTTGGTAGCTTGTTGGAGCGGAGCTGATTCGGGTCGGGTTCTGCGATTGTAAGAAAAAAGATTAGCGGCCCTGAAACGGGCCATGACCTGGCTCTTTACCGATTGAGCCCGTTGGTTTTGAGGCTGGGGGATAGCAGTTTTATCTGCATGTTTATTTCGGGCAAGGATGTAATAAATGTTGACAAAATAAACAAAATACAAGTGACACAAACGGGACTTTTGATGTCCTTTTGCAACAAATTACTATATAGAAGGTTGATTTTTTAAGATTTTTTAGGCATATCAAGTAATTTAGTATCATTAATCTTCAGATCAACCATTACTTGTTGTCAAATATAATTGTATAGTTAAAAGTATTTAGCTTTTTATTACTTTATTATATTAATTGCATTAATATCTATATTTTTCTGATGTTGTATTCTATTTGATAGTATTAATTGGTCTCTCAATTAAATAATTAAATTCTTTCACGAGTACGTTTTTATTTTTATTTTTATTTTTAGAGCTGAGTTCGAAAAATAGTCTTAGTGGATACAAAGAATCCTACAAGAGTAGCTCAAATTTGAAATTCATATTGTAATAGACATAATATGTGATGAGATAACTACTGACTTTTCTTGTAGAAATAAACAAATGGACATGAATTAGCAAGCCACAAAGGGTTCAGAGAAAGCACTTGCACCTGACTCAAAATATTTCATAAAATAAGCTTATGTTAATATGTTTTCTTTTTAGAAAAATTATAGAATGTGTTTGATTATTATTGTATGGTTTTGTTATATATTTTATAGATAATCTGTCCCAACTTCTTAAAAACCCTTGTTTTTAATTTCACACCTCCCTGATAGATGTGTCATTTGGACAATTGGACTGGTAGTATTTGGTGAACAGTTCCTATTGGGTTGATATTAAAAAGATGAGATGATGATGACGATTAGATGGATGGATGATAGGACTAAACAGTGCAAATTAGTCAAAAAGATGAACAAAAAATCAAACTGGAATTTCGGATAGTTCTGGGATAAAAGAGCAAAAAGCTGGATATTCAGAGACCATATATTGATTTTGCCCATAAAAGTACAGTGACAAATTTTCTCAAACAAATTCCACACGACAGTTTACAAATTGATCTCATAAATAAGGCAATATTTAAAAATTATATCCTATTTTATCCGCAGCTTTTATGAACATTTACTACTGAAAGAAACACCAAGCTAGAGTCATATATAACTGCACAATAACGGGGCAGTCTCGCCTCTCGGTGTAAACCCCTACTCACAATCTACAAGCACGACCTCTTTTTTCTGATTATCAAAGAAGTTGCTAAGAAATTCTAATCATCACTTATTTCACTGATTCTGCAATCTTTTGAAGCTGACAGATGGGCCCACGCCATGTTGTCAAGAATTTACTTGAGAGAAGTGTATTTTTAACATGTACTAATTTCTACTCTTACAGCTTCTTCTTTCCCTCTTTCTTATTGAGTTTTGACCTCCTTTGCTTGAACAAATGGAGATACAGCTTCAGCCAAAGAAAGGGATAACACACCAGAACTGCCTGTTACAAACAAGACTATTATCTTGAGAAATGTAAAACAAGGTTGAAATATAAAATGACATATATATTTCAGAGGGGCACGTACCACAAGGAAGGAGTAGTAGCTGATTGCAAATTTATTGAAGAAGTCAGAATAGAGGCTTCTCTCCTTAACATATGGAAGTGCTTGCCACATGAGCCACACTGTACCAGTAGCATAGAAAATAGAAATTTAGCCTTGCAAATGATAAAAGTATATGCAGAGACCAGTATGAATTTTCTGGACTTACTTTCCCCAGGACCAATTCCAATTGGGTATAGAAAAATAAATGCTGTATACCTGTGGAATAATAAGTAGTGTGTTAGTTTGTTTTTCATTCTCAGATAAATAAAAGTTTTATACAAAGTGAATTTTGTTAAATCAGTTAAGTTTTTGAACCTGAAGTAGGTAAGCCATGAAGGGCAAACTTGTAAAATGCTCGAAGCATAATGCGAATATCTTATCACCTGTCAAAAAGAAAAAAAAAAAAATTAACCTCTAACGCATCATGCACTGTCAAGTAAATATTAACATTATCTGAGTTGATATGTGTGCAATATGTAAATGTCGAGTTAGTTGTTTAATGACACCTCTGATAAGCTCCACGCAGTAAATGTTATGAAAACTGATGGTAGACTCTGAACCTGTAATTTGTAAACACAACTAAATTAAGACATGGCCATATTTGCTTTTGACGTAGTAGGTCAAAAGCCTACCATAGTGTGACGTGTCATTAAAAATACTACATGATTAAAATAGATCAATATAGTGATTACTGTTACTGATTAGTGAACCAAACTCAGAACCCTAGTAAGGTTAGATAGTTTTCAAAAACATGAATTACAATTAGCCCACCAAGCTATTTTACAGCTCAAGATTCACGTAAAACACTTTAAATAATTGCACGATTTCTTCAAAGCTTAGATCTTTTAATTAGTCAGCCATTTGCATCAGATTTTCAATTAATAAATGAACTGCAAAGTAATTGTCAATTTGTTTAAAATGTAGTGAATTGAGTATAAAAGTCTCACCTCATTTATCTGGCGAACAATGGCAAACAAGAAATGAGTCCTTCCACCCCATTGCATCAAGGTTAGCAAGAAACTAGCAGGAACCAGTCCTTGTACCAGAAAAAAAAAGAAAAAACCTTTATAAAGTAAAAATATCCTCTAGGATTGTAGATCTAATTTAGCTTATGTTAACAAAGCCGTTTATATGTTTGCATCCTTGAAATATAAGTATAACTATGTTAATGTGAAGTTAATAAGCACCTTTTCAAGTTTCAACATCAATTTTAATTATAAATTAATATTCAAAGGAAGGACAGTATCAGTTTAAAACTTCAAATTAGGGACTGATGTCAAAATACAGAACTTTGCAAGGCTAAAATAAGATGAGAATTAACCGATTTTTTTTATTCATAGCATTAAAAAAAAATTAAAATGGGTAGCATTGGAGAATTAATAATTGTTTACCGACAGCAGCATGTATGGTCTCGAGGAAAGAGACAGCTTGCAACAAACCTGAAAAATCAGCAATTATAAATTAAATAACAACACATAACAAAAAAAACCCAAAAGAGAGAGGAAAAAACACATACAGACAAGATCTCCAGCAGTGGCGTAGGCTCCATGAAAAGATCTACAAGCGGAAATGCTGAGAAAAATCTTAATTAGCGCAATCAACCTGAAAAGATACAGAAATGACAGACCATAACAGTGAAATTACATACAAGAGACCTTTATAATTAGTTGGAGAAGAACTATAATAGAGTACCAGCCGAAGTATTGCAGAGAATTGTAAGCAAGAAGATAGAGTTGAGAGAGACGAGGCATCATTACAGGCTTGTAATCGTGTAGCGATGTGTTGCAATGCTGTACAACTGTAGAAGGCTAGAAGCCGCACAAGAGAGAACGAAATCATCCCCTTTGATGTGAGCGTGGGACATAGGCCACGTCGATTGGGTCCTTTTGAGCCGTGCGATCTAACGGCTCAGAATTGTTTTTTTTTTATTTCAAGTTTTGACCTTTTTTTGCTGTTATATATAAATCTATTATTATGAGCAAAGCTATGGGATCATGTGCTCACAAGAGGATTTGGTGAGTACAACTCTAAAAATTTATCGAATTGGTTTCAAACGATGAATTCAAACTGTTGAAATTCATCTACTTCATGAGTGATGCATGTATATGAAATTGTTTGGAAGTTTCGAATTCATGTATTACAAAGTCAAGCGGTAAAAAAATGAACATTTTATAAGTTGTTTTATGTATTTATTTTTCATTATTTTTTTGACTGGTAGACCTTGTACTAAATGAATTTGAAACTTTCAAAATTTTGCATGCACATGCATCACTCATATAGATTTCAACGGGTTGGATTCGTCTTTTGAAGTAGGGGCAGACACAGGTTGAGCCAGCCCCCTCTGGATTTTGAAATTTTATGGAAATATATAATCCCTGACCAACTTAGCCCTCATATGAAATTTTTTTTGCTCCCCTCTGAAATTTTGATATGTAATTTGAGTTAAATTTAGAATTAAAATTAGAATAAATTCTTTGAATTCGGATTGGTAATTATGATTAGAAGTTAGAGCAAAGAAAATTAGAAGTCAAATATTAGAAATTATAAGTTAGAGCATTGTTTTTTTTTATCTAGTATCTTATTAGCTAATGGGTTTGAACCCAATTCGCTATTTTTTTTCCACCTGACGAAAATCTTGAATCCGCCCTGGTTTAAAGCCAATCTGATAGACTTTTGGAGTTGTGCTCACCATACCCTCTTGGTGAGCACATCACACTAGGGGTGTAAACAGTCGGATACGGATCGGATAGTGATGAAACTGTATCTGTATATGTTATAATTTTTTGAATATGGATACGAATACGTATAGTCTCGGATATGGATACAAATTGGATGTTAAATGGATACGAATACGTATTGTATATCAGATGAATACGAATACGAATATAAATATAATTCGGATATGCAATTTATAATATAATAAATCATATATCGATACTATATGTAATAAACGAAAATACAAGTATAATACAAATTATTAGTGCGTTTATTCTTATAAATCAATTTACAAACCAAAAAAGAACCATAGTTAATGACTTTATGTACGAGGGATTTTGAACCCGCAGCAAAATTCAAAGGAAGTATAGTTCATTAAATCTAATTAATTATTTAATTGACACAAATTATACATATTAGTTGATTTATTGATCGTCATTGATCAATCCTTCGTATATTTATTGGTCATCATTAATCCTGGGTATGTATGTAGAGGTAAAACTGGAGTCAGAGTGCAAAAGTAAAACACTGTCGAAGCTTGTTGAGGAAGCAAAAATAAAATATATTATTTCTCTAACAGAGTCGAAGCCGACATTTTTATAATATCCAAACTTAAATAGAAATTAATAAATATACCCATCTTATTTGGATTTTATTAAAAATGTCCAAACCAGCCATTTAATGGCCGGTTCTTTTTTCCTCTCCACCGGTCATTAAATGGCCGGTGCGACCTACTTTAGCAAATTTTAGTCTATTTTAGCATATTTTAGCATATTTTATCGTACTTTAGCGTAATTTAGCATATTTTTGCGCAATTTAACGCATTGTAGCTGATTTTAGCCTATTTTACCGCAATTAGCATATTTTAGCCTATTTTATCATATTTTAGCCTATTTTGGCCTATTTTATCATATTTTACCGCAATTAGCGTATTTTAGCGTATTTTATCATATTTTAGCCTATTTTGGCCTATTTTAGCATATTTTAGCCTATTTAACCTATTTTAGCATATTTTTACCGCAATTAGCATATTTTAACGTATTTTATCATATTTTATCTTATTTTAGTGTATTTTATCATATTTTAGCCTATTTTAGCTTATTTTAGCCTATTTTAGTATATTTTAACGCAATTAGCATATTTTAGCACAATTTAGCGCATTTTAGCGCTTTTAGCATGTTTTAGGGTTTAGGGTTTACTGTAACTATACTATACTTTAATTTTTGAAATTAGGGTTTAGGGTTTACTTAGCGTAAGTTAACATAATTTTATTTTTGAAATTAGGTAGCCTAGAGGACGGCCTGGGACTCGTTCAGTACCACCTGTAGTTGATGAGCCGATCGCCCCTGATAGCTCGGAGCATTTTAGTCATCTCCTATGGATGCCCCATAGCGAGCACCGAGTCTCACTGACTTCTCGTGAGGTACGTTACTTTTTTTTTAACTCTATTTAAAATTTTGTTGAGTTTAAATTTTGTTGTGTTAACACGATGTGGATTACTTTTTTCAACGCAGGACAAGTTTCTTTTATATGTGAAGCTGCGGTGCGTTCACATACGG
The DNA here is from genome assembly GCA_011114355.1 of Carex littledalei. Taxonomy (NCBI): domain Eukaryota; kingdom Viridiplantae; phylum Streptophyta; class Magnoliopsida; order Poales; family Cyperaceae; genus Carex; species Carex littledalei. The sequence continues at coordinate 6,764,719 of CM022104.1, forward strand.
TACTACGAGGCGATGGACCAGTATCTCATCAATCTGGGGTGGCACAGTATTGTCTCCATAGTGCAGAATAGGAGTGGCATCATCAATGCATCTCTCATTACAGGACTAGTGGAGCGATGATGTCCCGAGACGCACACGTTCCACTTACCATTTGGAGAGATGACGGTGACGCTTCAGGATGTGAGTGCCCTATGGGGTTTGCCTATCAGTGGCACACCCGTTGGTGGCGTATCTGACAGCAGTATGGGATTTGCAGGACATTGATCAGTTGTTGGAAGCTGATACGGCCGAGTTACGAGCTAGTCATGGGACGTCTAAGTTCCATATGAAGATGACCAAGTTGAGGCAGTCTGACAGCAGATTCCACTGTTAAGGATATTCAGAGGTAAACCCTATAAACTCTTTCTGTTACATTGTTATTTACTTTATATTATTTCGAAAAGCGTTTTATCATCTGCTTTGTATTGCATATATACACGAGGCTTCGTGATGGACCTCTTTGGTTCTGTCATGTTTGCTGATTCCAGCGGTGCTTGTGTCCCCATGATGTATCTCCCGCTGCTGAGAGACCTTGACAGCCCGTCGAGCTACAACTGGGGTGGGGTTGTCCTAGTCCATCTGTACTACAACCTGTGCCATGGTTGTAAGGTAAGTCCCTAACTCTTTTCTTATTTAATTATTTCCTCAACCAATCTAAATACCTTGACGGCTAAAATTCTTGAAAATACAGAAGGAGGCGAATGAGCCTCCGGCGTGGGGAGAGCTCGATCATCTCAGATGCCCGGCATACGCGAAGAAGTGGCACGGTACTCACCACTACAAGGATCAGGGCCACGGTAGTACCATCGGTATCAGGCCGGTCCGTTCACAGCTGTAGAGTTTAGCTGCAGAGCAGATTGACTGGACCCCGTACGATGAGCTCTATGAGAGTGAGAAGTTACCGGGGATTTATCTAGAGCAGCGGGCGGGATGGTGGTACAGAGGTCCACTAGTCTGCTTCTGGATAGTGGAGCACCACTATCCAGATCGGGTACTCCGTCAGTTTGGTGAGGTGTCGTTGATTTCCACGGATCCCGATTTGCCGAGGTCTCAGATCAAGAAGCTGCAAAAGTAAGTCAAATTTTATTATTTATTATCTCATATTACTTGATAGCTTTGTATTGTAACTAACGTGTTCCTTACAGTACTAATCACGGGGCATATCTGGAGAGAGACTGGAGTACGCATTATAAGGAGTACTACACTAGGGCAGCAGTTTCGAGACATCTCGATATGTGGCTGATCAGAGTCAAAATGATGATGAATTACGTACAGTTTTGGCTTAGGTTTTACATATTATCTCGCACTTATGTTTAATTTATTAGAGAAAAAGACTATTGTCATCCTTCTTTATGTTTTAGTGTAGAAAGCAGGTTTTGGGACTATTTTACATCAAATGGAGCAAGAATCGGGGCAATCGGATCAACGACGCTCATCGACTAAGTCTCTGTTACGGCCCGTATTGCCTAATACGGACCTAGCCGAATACGGACCAGGAGATGGCGCAATACGCATAAAATCCTTCAGCGACAAGGTCTCAATACGGACCGTATCAGCCAATACGGTCCGTAACCAAGTGGCCTTTTGGAGAATAACTGCTGACAGCTGTATCCATATCACATTTCTTGGCTTCCACTCAACTCCAGACGTTCCTTCACTCCTATATAAGCACCCTAGACAGTAAATTTGGGTTAGATTTGATTAAGTGAGAAAGAGAGAAGTGATTGTAACCATGCCGTTCTGCGGCTAAATTCCTTTCTTAGGGGCTATGCAGTAAATCTTGTTACTCTTGATGCTTTGATATATATATTTTCTGTTGATTATGATTTCTTGTTGTTTAATCGAAATGCTTTTGTGATTTATTATCCCTTCATCTAAATTCGATGATCTAGTTTAGTCAATTAGGGTAGTGATAGTACTTTAATGGTAAGAGAAACTATGTTGCACGAATTATCCTCGTTAGAATTTATTAGATTTATGTGAAGAAAACTTTAGCGGGAAAATCATAAATAGGACCAACAAAACACGAACCAAGTTCTATCATTTGCGTAAGATAAATCGCAGTGATCTGTGTAGTAACTTGTGTATTTAAGAGATCAGTCATTTGCGTAAGATAACTCGCAGTGTCCTATGTAGAATCTCGATGAAAGATCTGTCATACTTGCGTAAAATAACTCGCAGTGACCTATGTGGTGTCTTTCATAAAACAACAACAGGAAATCAGACCCGACAGAAGTATATTATCAAAGTGGATTGAGTAGCAATGGTGTGCCGAAATCCTAGGAATTCTCATCTCTATCTTTATTTTAATTACTTTTAATTGTTTCCAAATTTACATTGATCACAACTTCAACTCTAAATTTTCAGATTTCGTCTAGCCTTTCGAAAGATTGTGATTCGATCGCTCAAGACTCTGAACCAATATTCCATGTGGATAAACCTCAAATATACTACTCGATAAGATTGTGCGCTTGCAGTCTGAACCGATAGCATTTCCGAGTTTATAAATTTTAAAAGAAACATCGCTCTCTTTTGAGTGATCAGTGGCAGATGCCAGATGAGCTCACACAGACCCCGAGATATCCTCTCTTGAGGTATCAGTCTTGGTACTTACGGGTCTGCATGGCTTCGGTATACTTACAGAGAAATTATAGTGCCTTCTAACGCCAGAAGATCTAAGAAGACCCAGAGGGTTACACCCCCAACTGTCGCAAATGGGCTCGCAAGGTAATGCCCCTAAAACTACAATTTTTTTTACTAACTGATTAGTTCATAAATTTTTGATCTAACAAAATAATTTTTTGGCAACTTTTAGAGTTGCTTAAAGGTTGCGCGCATGGGATCACGATGCTGGGAAAAAGTGGCTACAGAGCTTTTGGGTGCATGTTATTGAGGAATAATGATACCACTGTTGAGGATGTCGGGCACGATGGGCAGCTCATCACCATGCTACGAGACGCCGGAGAGAACATCGACTGGCGTCAGGCAGATCCGGAAGATGCCATCTCCCCCCTCGAGAGCAGCCAGAGTGGGACTACCATCGTTGGGTATTGTCGATGACTGGCTGGCAGGCATTCTATGATGCGCAGGGACGTCCAGTTCAGCCTCCGGTATGTCATATTTCATTAGCTGTCAAGTTAGTACAAATTTCTTCCTTCAGAGCAAATTTACTTAATTATTTGTATGATTGCAGGGTGTGGCCGACATGCCGCCACCGCCAGCGCAGCAGGAGCCTTCGGAGTTCTTTCCTATGGAGGATGACGGGTCATCTTTCAGTCTGGATGACTTCAGTATCGGGGAGGATCCGACCTACGCCACCGCCTCCGAGACGACGATATGATGCAGAGTTGCCACATGATAGAGAGGCCAGTGGTAGCCGGTCTCAAACTCAGCCTGACTTTGCGACTGAGTTGGCAGCATCCATCTTCTCTACACCCCCGCCAGTCCCTAGGGGTGAGGATGAGTCAGTCTGGGATACCGTGGTATGGATGCGCAGAGAGGCCGAGGCTGATGTCATTACACCGAGAGAGATAGCCTTCCCGAGACCATGGTCCGAACTACCCGACAGAGAGAACAGGGGACAGCTGCCTAATCAATGGCCCCCCCTCTGGATTTTAGTTAGATTGTTTTGTACTATTTATATTTGGTATACTATGTTTGGTGTTTTATGTTTGGTATACTATTTCTTCACCCATCCAAAAATTGTTAGCAAAGGATATGCGAGCATTGCGTGTAGTTTCACTCCCTCCTTTTTGAAATTCGGGTTTAGGTGCCATGGTAAGATCTAGGGTTTTAAATGAAAGTTTTAGACTAGACAATTTATATTAATTCTAAATAATTTCTAAAAAAATAAATTAATAAATTAAAAAGGGAAGAAATAAAAAAAGGAAAAAAATAATAAAGTTACAGGAAAATCACCTAAAATATCGTCCTTTTCGCCTCAGAAATCGCCTTCTCTTTCTCTTCCTCTCTTTCTGTTCTGTGAGTTTCAGTGAGTTGTGAGAGGGAGGAGAGAGAAAAATGGTTATTTATAGGGTCTGAAACAGCAAAAAAAAAAAAGTCTGGACTAGCCATTAAATAGCCGGTTTGGACATTTTTAATAAAACCTGGGTAAGTTGGGTATATTTATTAATTTTTATTTAAGTTTGGCTATTAATAAAAATGTCGGGAGTCGAAGATACCATCAAATGAGCAAAAACAAGTAAAATATATTATTTGTTTAAGACGGTAAGAGCTAGAGTAAGAGAGGAATTCAGATCCAGTGAAGTAACTTAATTTTTGGGTTTTAGATCGGATCCGTTCGATTCGAATCCGTGACAATTCATCCCGAAGTGGAGTGCACACATCTCGAGTGACGGATTCGAATCGGACGGTCCCGATCCCAAACACAAAAATCGGACTCTCTCTTTTAGACTCGGAGTCAGAGCCCATTAAAAAAAACTCGGATATCCAAATCTATTAAATTGTCAGATTCGGATAATTATCTGTATCTGTATCTGTATCCATATCCAATTTTAAATTAAAAATCGTATCTATATCCGTATCCATTAGAAAATTATCTGCATCCGATAATATCCGATAATTATCCAATAATATCTGTATCCGAATATCTGAATTTATTATTTTCTGGATCCGAATCCAGATTTTATCAGATAATATCCAATCCGTTTACACCACTACATCACACACTAACTTTGCTCTCTATAATAATGTCTTTTTGAAATTTTACAAAAATATCAATTCCCGCCTCAAGTTTTATATTTTTGACATTTTTTGTTAAGTTCTTCATAGGTATGGTCTCAAGGTCAAGGTTATATGCTTTAGTTTAAGTATGATAATTTATTTCGAGTTGATGTACTTGAGACAATCAAAGATTTGAACTTGAGGGAATTTGATGAGCGTGAATTTGACATATATTTAATATTGGATCAAATTTCTTTAATTTAGTTAGGTTTTCTTATAAAATTGGGTTATCGTCATAGTTTCTATAGTATTTTTGTGTAGAAACGATGGAATGAAGTATACTGAAGTGCAATTAATAAAGAAGTGAAAATTTGACCAAGTCCTAAAAACATATGGAGCATTTACTTTGTATAATTTTTTAGACACTGTAAATTTTAATTTGGACGAAACTGAAAACACAAATTTGTAAATATCTTTACGAGTTTTCAAGAGAATTTTATTTCACATCAGTCTGAGTTAAAGTGATAAATCATAAAGTTGTCATAAAAATATTAACAGACTTATTGTGGGCCGTAAAGATTTATTGCAGGCTAAAAACATCATATGCGCCATGTGGGCCGTAAAGATTTATTGGGATTTAAGATTTTTGTCAAGTTAAAAAGAAACGGTCCAGATCCACTAATTCTAAAAGATTCTCTATTACGGTACCGGAAAGGATCTGAATTCCTCTTCTACTGGGTTATTTGAACCATCCAAAATGGCAGAAAAAAAAATTCAATTTTCAATCAAGAAAGTTACTAAGCTCACGGTTCAAGAGTGAATTGTTGGATGAGTTGTGAACGATATTTTTCCTGATAAATGTTAATAGACATTTTTTATTATGAAAGAGAAAAGTGATAATTTTTCTTCTTTTTATAATGAAAATTGGACCTGATTTTTATTCCTTGACTTGATTGATGTACAAAATTTGAGGCGATTACCCTCATGTACCCGTCATCTTTATATTCAGTGCAGAATAAATGGAGTTTCTTTTTCTCTTTAAAAAAAGATGCATATAAAGAGGTTACCTTTGACGATCAAAGATAGGGACTAAAAGTAATAACAACCAATCATTTGGTACCAAAATATCACAAAGGAAATTTCATAATTTCTCGATTGAATTATTCAGTATGTACGTCTAAATTGATGCACCACTGCCAAATTTTTTCTATTTTTAGAAACACATTAAATATTTTGTTGGGAAGAAAAACAAAGATTTTTTTATTTTATAAAAGGAATCGAATTAATAATTCGGTTCCTTCGGTTCTTTATGTATTGATGTATGTCTTCTTTTAGCATTGATATTAGAAGAACCAAAATAAATTTGTTCCTCTAAATTTTCGGATTTTCCATGATTAAATTTGAAGACTTTTAATTATTTAGAAATGTCCAAAATAATCGAATTAATAATTTGTTTCCTTCTATGAAATCAATTTTTTTTTCATCTATCTCATTCTCGACAAAATATTTAATTTTCTTCTAAAAATAAACATTCTGTGCAACATGACCATATTTGCGCGCACATATATATAGGAGGGCTCAAATGTCCCATTGCTTCATGCTCCAGTTGTATCCCAACATCTTTATTTTTGATTTCAAAATTCAAACAAAAGATTTGAACCACTCAACATGATATCCACGTTAAAATGTGTTTAGAAATCAAATTTTATATTTTTTTGGAATTTTTTACTATTTTTTAAGGTAGGTACAAAATCAATGTTTTTAGATGGTCCACAATTTTCTGAAAAACATTGATTTTGTACCTACCTTAAGAAATAGTAAAAATTTTTTCAAAAAATATAAAATTTAATCTCCAAGCACATTTTAACGTGGATATCATGTCGAGTGGTTTAGATCTTTAAAAAAAATTTAAATTGGAAATAAAGATATTAAAATATAATTGGAGCATGAAGCAACAAAGCATTTGAGCCCTCCTCGTGTGTGTACACACACGGGATATCAACTTTGTTCGCGTAACCCCGTGCACCGCCTTGTAATGGACCACCATGGCACCATATGCATATTTCATTGGTGCAGTACCGCAGTCATACTCACTCCTATGTCCTTTCAATGGACCACCTTGTATTATTGTACCACAATTGCCTGGTCATGTAACTAGTGTTGGGTGCTTTATATGTTGTCGTTGTAAAGCAATTTCATATATTTAATCATTTAAATAGCAGTTTAGATTAAAGCAATTTTCTAGTTTATTCTTAAAAGAAAGGTTTTAAAATAATAACATATATACCTTTTACATACAAACAAAATTATAATTTGGAGAACGCCTCAATTATCTTTTATCAGAATAAATATTCAGCATCTTAAATTGAAAGTCGCTTTTGTTCCTTTATGGAGTTCTGAACAGGGGAATTCTTAATATCTTTAAATATGTGAATTTAAGGCCTAGATTTGTGATCGTTGCTTCTACAATAAAAGAAATCTAACTTAAACATCGATGGTGTCTATTCAGAATATATACACCATAATTTTAGAGACGAAACTAGAAAATTTTAATAAAAATATCTGAAATTTAAATGCACAATATATATATAGTAGGTGAGATTTGAATTCAAGTTCTCACACTTACAATATAGAGCTATAACTACTAAATTACAAGTAAACATTATATATTTTATAAGAAAGACTAGACTATATAAAAAGTTATACAAGACTAAAATTTAATATTATACATAATTAAAAATTTGAAATTATAGAGATGACTAATACACCTCTGGCTAAGCTTTAGATCAACCCTCACATAACCCCTGCTCTTCTGAAACATCAGTAGTCGAAATTTTATTAATAACCATAAAAAATTCAAATTTAAAAAAATACACATGTTTTTTTGAAATTTTTTAGAAATAATCAAACTGCTAGATTATCCAGTAGAAATCCAACCCAAATCCGTTGGATAATCCAACGAAAATGGAGGAGCTCTTTCTGCCGGATAATCCACAGATTTCCTATTTCTATTGGATTATCCAGCAGAAATAAGATTTTTTTTATTTTTTATTTTAATTAAATAGAAGATGTTATGATTTTTTTCTTTTTTCTATTGAAATATTAGAAATATTTTTATATTTCTTGAAAAATAGATGGAGTACTATAGAATTAAATATATTACAAAGGCTGCGACAAATAATCCGGATCAATATTTTTCATACATGATTTTTTGCAGCTATAAAAAAATTAAAATATTTCTTGGTGTGTTACTAGAAAAAAATTAAAATGTTTTGGATCTGAGTTATCGATCCCGGTTCAAAAATCAATTCTGGATAAATAAAAAAATTATCGAAGTCATTCTAGTAAATTCAAATTCTCTAATTCCCTAAAAGCTATTTTATATTTTTAATATTCTAATATTTTTCTAAAATCACTTCTAGAGAAATAGATGGAGTACCTTAGAATTTGAAATTAATAGAAGGACCACGATATTTTTTTTATTTACCCAGCAGTGATTTTTGAATCGGGATCAATAGCTCAAATCCAAAACTTTTTTATTTTTTTTCCAGTAACACACCAAGAAATATTTTAATTTCTTTTACAGCGGCAAAAAATCCTGTCTAAAAAATATTGATCCGGGTTATTTGTCGCAGCCTTTTTAATAAATTCAATTCTATAGTAGACTAGTAGTCCATCTATTTTTCAAGAAATATAAAAATATTTCTAATATTTCAATAGAAATAATAAAAAATCAGAACATATTCTATTTAATTAGAATAAAAAATCTGAAATTGAAATCCATTTCCACTGGATTATCCAACTAATCCAGCGGATTTGAGCTAGATTTCCGCTGGATAATCTAACGGATTAGTTATTTCCGCTGGATATGTATTTATTTGAATTTTTTATGGTTATTAATAAAAATTTGGGCATCAGTAGTGCATTAAAAGATCAAAATAATTGCACCAGAGGCGCATGCAACACATATGACAGTTACCGATTTGCATAATGGTTGGAAGAAAGCATAGCACGTAGGGAATTTAAAAATAAATAAAAATAAACAAAGTGATTTAAAGGAAATCAGCACCGTTAATTTTGTTTTTACAAATAAACAGCTCCATCAAACAAATGTCTCGGTGGAGGTAGAAAAGACAATTCCTCCACTGAATCAATTGTTTGGTGGAGGCAAATTATAACCCGTTCCAATATTTTGACAAAAAAAAAATATCATTTTTGCTTTTTTGTATTTGCAAAAATAGTAGAAATTTTGATTTTTTTTTTCTATTGAAATATTAAAAATATGTTTATATATATATATATATATATATATATTTGTAGTAAAATAGATGGAGTATCATATAATTGATTTGAATTTACTAGAAGGACTGCGACAAATAATTCAGATCAATATTTTTCAAACTGAATTATTTGTTGTTGTAAAAAAAATTAAAATATTTCTTAGTGTGTTGTTGGAAAAAAAATTTAAAAATGTTTGGATCCGAGTCATTGATTCTGGTTTAAAAATCTATTCTAGATAAATAGAAAAAAAAAAATGATATTCCTTCTAGTAAATTCAAATTCTATGTTACTTCATCTATTTCGAAATAGGTGTAAGATTTCGTGAAATTTTGAAATATAGAAAGAACGGGACGGATTATCCCGTCCGCTAGACGAGATAAACCATCACGTTCAGCTAATTCCATCCCTAACCACGTAAACTCGCTAATTAAAAAAAAAAAAAGAATTCTGGACAGAATCTGTCCATTCCGTTATTGGAGTATATATATATATGCAATTAGGAAGAAAATAATTAGATATAGATCGTTATGGGAGTAGAGGTGCTATCGGGTCGGATAGGGTCCGGATACTATTATATTTGGACCCGTACTCTAAAAGTGTTCGGGTCCGAATTTTGATCCATATACTTATTTGTTTCAAATCGGGTTGGGTCCGGATCCGGATACCTATCTACCCGTAGATATTTCGGGTCCAGTCTTTCGGTTCCGGGTAGATATATACCCATAACTTGTTTATGGATTATCGGGTCCGGATCCGAAGCGGGTACATGTCGCAACTCACAAGCATTTGAGAAACACTTTACGTTTAAATATAATTATAATTTCTTAAACATCTCACATAATATATCATTATAATATAAATTAAAATCTGCTCCAAAATATTGAAGGTGAGATAATTTTAGAAAGTAAAATATTGGAGATGGTGATTTCATTATATGGTTCCAAAAATTCAGGAATAAAATATTAATATCAATTTGTTTCAATCAGCGAAGAGAGCAATAAATTTCAATTATCCGTGCAGAAATGTAGATACATGGTAGATAAAGAGATCAAGAAAAGAATTAATTAGCTTTGAAAATTTATAGGCAAAAGGTGAACATGACATTTGATTTCAATAATCTGTGCGAAAAGAGCAATAAATTTCATTCAAGAAATTAAAAAATACTACAAATGATTGTCTTTTCATAGTTAGTTACATGGTATTGATTACGACAATAAATCACCCCTAGAACCAAAAATTTGGAGGGACCAACTAATTAGCCATTGAAGGACTTACTAGTTAGTAGTGAATAAAAAAAAACTAAGAGGTGTCTCCATACTATAAATATACTTTCAACTTGATTTAAAATAATTAATCTGGTACGTTCTTCACATTTTTGGATATATATGTTTTCTTGGAGAAAAAAAATAAGAATTTTAAGTTCTTATTTATATATTGATTGATTGGTGAATGTCTTGAATATATACATGTCAGATGGATTTTTAATTTCTCATTTATATTTTGTTCATAGAATTTTGTATAATATTGTTGGAGTAATTATTTTAATTTATTCTTTTAATTAAGCTATGAAGGCTCTTCGTTCAATTGCCTAAAATTTCAATGTAAAATACTTGCTAAAATCAGTTGTAAAATACGTATAAATTTAGAAATAACCCGCAACAGGATCACTACACAATATCAAATTACAAAGAATCTACACTTTGGCCTATATATTAATTCCTTTTGATGTCTCTATTCCATTTTTGTCATGCCGGACCGAATTGCCAATTCGGTCCGGACTAAAAAAAACTCTGGACCGAATTGGCGATTCGGTGCCAATTCGGTCACAAATGACAACTCAGTTGTTCTGCGAAAATTGTGAAATCAGCATGGACCGAATTGGCAATTCGGTCCAAAAAAGAAAAAACCAAGCGGACCGAATTGACAATTCGGTTCTTATGGTTTTTGTAAAAAAATAAGTAATCATGTTGGCTTGGTAAAAATATTTTTTTTAATTATGTTTTTAAAAAAAAGTCCTAGATCCTACGCAGTGTTGGCAAATTTTTGCATTTAAAGCTCCAGCACAAGTAGGAACTAATGTTGATCATATCGTGTCATGAATATATATTAGTTGAGTTAGTTATTTGAATTTGAATCACATGCGATCAAGTTTTTTATATACTGTGATCAAACGTAATTGGTCAGTTAATGTGATTATAAACAAACCTAATTGGTCATGTTAATGTGATTATTTATAATCACGTTTAACTATTTTATTTTCGAATTTTAAGTTTACTAAAGAAGAAAAAAATATAATAAAATAATAAGAAAGTGTAAAATAAAGGAACAATGTTGTGAAAATAATTTATGTGTAAAAAATAAATTTATTATCCGGAATTTGAATTTTGTTTGGAATAAATAATGACATAAAATTTGAATTATTTTGGTCACTTGTAGTTGTATTTGGTCACTTATTGTGTCTCGAGCCGTGTTGTGCAGACCAATTCACATGCCATGCCATGTCATATCATTAATTATTTTAGCACATGCCATGACAAAATCATATTGTGCCATGATGTGACCAATCACGACACAACTTTGTTACATAGTTCTATCTCTCTCGTAATAATATGGAGTTATAGATATGTAACTTATATTGCATATTGTAATTTAGGAAAGATAGCAACGGCTAATTAGTAATTAGCCTATATAATCTCATGTACAGCCTCTGTAACAATTCAATACATTAATACAAATTATTTCATCTCTTTCTGTTTCTAAAAATCATATAACTATATATATATATATATATATATAGAGTAGAACTAGGGTGCTCTCGAGTTCACCAAGCCCTTGGTGAACTCAAGTCCAAAACTCATCGGATCGGCTTCAAACGACGAATCCGACCGTTGAAACTCGTCTACCTTACGAGTGATGCGTCTACATGCAAAAATTTTAAATTTTGAAATTAATTTTGCATAGAGTCAAGTGGTCAAAAAATGTCAAAAAATGAATGCATTAAAATTAATTTATTAACCTTCTAATTTTAACCACTTGACTCTATGCAAAATTAATTTCAAAATTTAAAACTTTTGCATGTAGACGCATCACTCGTAAGGTAGACGGGTTTCAACGGTCGGATTCGTCGTTTGAAGCCGATCCGATGAGTTTTGGACTTGAGTTCACCAAGGGCTTGGTGAACTCGAGAGCACCCTAGTTCTACTCTATATATATATATATATATATATATATATGGATATGGAGGTGTAGAGACTAGAGAGTTGTAGAGCGCATCCTCCCGCTAGCTTAATTAGGTTCTCTTTCTGGGGCCAAAGAAAGAAATAATAAAAAACATGTCCAGAAATGATGAGCAGGTGCAGCTTCAAAGAGTTCTACGCATGAACAGCGGTGTAGGTGAGACAAGCTATGCCAAGAACTCAACCATGCAAGTACGATTAGTTTCCTTCGATTCTCTCATAATTAAATAAAATACATGCATATATATGTCTTAATTACGTACATGCACAAATTAATATACAATTAATCTTGAATATATTTTGGCACACTATATATTACTTCCGGAAAAAAAAACAAAGTTAAATTAAATTTAAGATGAGAGTTCATATATATTTTATAAGCATGCATGCAGAAGGTTATAGCATCTTTTACAAAGTCAATGAGGAAGGACCTAGCGAGAGACTATTACCGGGACCACCTGTCAGACAAGGTGGTCATAGCTGACATGGGCTGCTCCACCGGGCCAAATGCAATACTGATGGCTTCTGATGCCATCCAATCGATTATCTCCGTGTGCTCTGATCTCGGTCATCCACCGCCGGAGTTCCAAGTCTTTCTAAATGACCTTCCATGGAATGATTTCAACTCTATCTTCAGGTCTGAAATAATGAATCTTATATATTGCAGATTCAAATGATTTAATTGATTAATTTCTTATTACTTGATAATTAGGCTACTAGCTAGCTAAGGTGTGTGGCAATTAATTAACTAACAATTCATATGGATGCATGCATGTATAACTAGATCACTGGGGGATTATTATTTGTCCCAAGGCGGGGACACAGAGGGACAGCTTTGCTTTATTTTGGGTGCACCTGGTTCATTTTACGGTCGCCTTTTCCTATCAAGGAGCTTGCACTATGTCGTCTCTTCTTCTAGTCTTCACTGGCTCTCTGAGGTAGCAATTATATATATATTTTACCTTTTTAGTATAGTATATATAGTGTTTCGCACTTGCCACTTGAAAAAATATATATATATATGGATATTTGGAAGTTGGAGTTAGATGATGATCCTATTACATAGTATTTAATTTGTTATTATGCAAAAGCAACTACGTACGTACGTAGCTATATATTATACATGTATTTTGAACAAGGATGTGTTATCTAGTTATTCATATTTAATGGATAAAGGTATTAACAATGTTGTTTTGGTTTCATGCAGCGTACGGATTATGTGTTCATTTCATTTTAACTCTATTGTTTGTGCGTTGAATGAAGTCAAAATATAGTTTTTACTTTTGTTTGAAGGTCCCTGAAGTGCTCCAAGAGGGAAGCGTAGTCAACAAAGGAAGGATATGTATATCCAAGACAAGTAATCCAAGTGTATTTGACGCCTACAAAAAACAATTTCAAGCAGGGTTCTCCTTGTTTCTAAAGTGCAGAGGAGTAGAGATGATGAAAGGTGGAGTAATGGTGCTAACATTTATGGCTAGGAGAGGATCAGATCCCTCTGCTGAGGAGGATTGCTATATGTGGGAACTATTAGCAGTAGCTCTCATGGACTTGGCGTCTGTGGTACACGCGCGTACATTTAATTATTTTTGGCTTTTTTGGATTGAATTGACACGTACAACATATCATTGAACTTTTGTATCATTAATTAATTTTTAGGGTTTGATTGAGGAAGAAAAGGTGGATGCCTTCAATGCGCCTTACTATGCACCCTCCATGGATGAGGTTGAACAAGAGATCATAAATGAAGGCTCCTTTGCTATAAAAAAGATAGAACTCTTTGAAGCAAGCTACGATGCACTGCTAGAAGATCAATACTTTGAGGAAGAAAAACAAAAAGACAATGGCATCCAGTTCTCGTATCTAAAAGCACGTCGTTACGCTGAGTTGACAGCTAGGACGAACCGGGCTGTCCTCGAGTCGATGATAAGAAACCATTTCGGAGGAGAGATAATGGAAGAACTGTTCAAGAGGTACTGTCATTTGTTAGAAGAATACTACTGTAGAAACAAGGCAGAGCTGACTAACATGCTTGTTGCTGTGGAGAGAAAGTAAAGCTCCATCATCATGTGATCGATGATGTCCTTTGAGCTGTAATAATGTTGTTTCATTTGTGCAGGAGAGCTTATCGTATTGTGGTAATTAATACCAATACATAATATCTGTCGATCGGTTGTAAGTCCGGCACTAATGTCACTGACACTGATGATATTGAACATCGATCAGTGTTTAATTTGTTAAACAACCGTCACTAATGTTATATTTCAGTGCCGATTTTAAAGCAAGAATCCAACACGATATGTCCACATAATTTACCAATTAGTGGCACAAAATGATTATTATGTACGTAGCAGTGGGTTGTGAAATAAAGAAGTCTGTTCATATATTTTATTGCTACTTCATAGTTGAAATTAATGCACACACCAAACGATAATGGATTCCACATCCAACAAACAAGAATGAGAATTCTCTTTCTGGTCAGTTTAATTTGCAGACAGAAATTAAACGTGAAAATAATCGAGAATAGGGACGACTTGACGGGACTTAGGAGCGTCAAATCCCGCTAAGCGATCTGGGATGAAAGGTCGTACGTTTGCATCCTTGTCTTCTCCAATAATGAAAATTCTTGATGAGAAAAATGAGAAGCCTAAAAGAAGGGAGATCGACGGGATGCCGTGAGAAAAAAGGCGGGGGAGTCCATGGCTCCTTACTTCATCCTTCGATTCCCGTTAATTCTTTCTTTAATTCCCTGTCGAACGATTTCCACCCCCACAGCCATGTCACATCAAAATTCACAAGGTCACAAAACTAATTTTATCCTTCCTAGTTTTACACCAAAAATAATTGACAATTGATCGAGACATCACAATTTATGCTCGTCTAATCGTATGTGTGTGTATACATATCTTAGCTGAAGATAAAGATGAAGTCTCCAAATTTCATACTCTTGTTATTACAACAAATGATTTCTCCTATCGAGATTTTGATCCAATGACTATCCACATCAGAGATAATGTATCTTTACCACTAGACCAAATGCTAGTTTTTAGAAATAGTTCGTATCTATATCTTATCTGAAATTGACACCAAACCTTTTGCTAATCCAAGTATCAATCCGATTAGAAATGGTTCATATACACTGAAAAGCATGTCAATTGAAACATTCTACAACATTATTTTTGTTTTGAAAAAGAAGAAGAAGAAGAATCAAACTAGAAAAGGATATCCATGATCATCCTAAAAAATACACATGGTTAATTGTAATAAGCAACACAAGCTACAAGATATCATAGGCAAAAAGAAAAAGAAAAAAAAACTAAAGAAATTTACAGGTGTCTGTTATTATTAGTGAGAAAATCTTTAGTCACAAAAAACAGTTCTATTAATTAAATGATTTTTTTGTATTTAAAAAATTTGGGACTTCCATATGGTGTGTATTAGCCTTCTAAGTTCTAAGTATGTAATAAAACAGAGTTTAAGCTTGAATAACACTAACAAAAAAGAAAAAGAGTGAGGCTACGGTGCTATGCATAGCACCGTTTGGGTCCGTGCTACGGCTCAAAATTTGACTTTTCAAAATCCTAACGGTCGATCCGAACCGTTCAACATGATTATAAAATGAATATGTACTTGCAAACCAAATTTTACATTTTTTCGAATTTTTTACTATTTTTTCGAAAATCACTTGATCTGAACATTCTGGACCATCCAAAAATAGCCTATCTAAAAAAATAGTAAAAAATTCGAAAAAATGTAAAATTTGGTTTGCAAGTACATATTCATTTTATAATCATGTTGAACGGTTCGGATCTCCGTTAGGATTTTGAAAAGTCAAATTTTGTGCCGTAGCACGGACCCAATCCGTGCTATGCATAGCACCGTAGCCTCACTCAAAGAAAAATTAAAATATAACCGGCCTGCTTGGCCCAATAATTCTAAATAGAACTGCTGTCAAGATTTGAGGCCCAATTATTATTTTAATCTCGGCCTCTGCCATCCAAATTTCGCTTGTTTCATTCTATGCTCTAGTTGTTCATTATTTTAACTACATTTCATAAAAAAAAAAAGGTTTTAAGTTTTAAACTTTATTGTTCATGTATATATTATCATCAACATTTTTATTCTTCTAATCATATTACTTTCTCCTCGATCATTTATTCTGATTGAAAGACTCTTGTTTCTTTTTTTTCATTCAAAAGAAAATATGTTTCTAAGATATTCTACGTGGCTAACCATTTTATTTTTTTTTATAGATATTTTCTCATTTTAGTATCATGCTGTCAGCACTAAACATACACTGAATTATTATTTTAGATGCTTAGAACGAAGGGAAAGAACATATCAAACAATTATAAATTTACTGAGAATAATAAGAATGTGAAATTTTGCAAGCAATAAGATGCACCAATATTCTCTTTTATGTATTGCAGTATATTGCTCCCTATAATAATTTACAAATTATGTGGGCAACATTTTCTCTGTAGTTGAATTAATGTGAACTGCAAGTAGAAAGATGCAATAATAGTTTTCATAATATAATTAATTTGTTTTTTCATAAATAAACTGTAAATTATAAAGAATAAAATAGTTTGTTCCAGACACATTTTTTGTACCAAGGGATTGAAAGAAATGCAAGCAAAAGAAGCTGATCTCCCATGCATGCACATAAGGAACCAATTTGGGTCTGATGCCCATCGGACTCAAAGTGAGTTCGATGGGTTCGATAACCGTCCGATCAGCTGTAAGATTCGCGGGCCGCAATTTCGCATCTGCTTTAAAAGTCGTGCGCATGAATCTTAAAGTTGATCGGACGGTCCCTAAACCCATCGGACCCAAGCTGTTCTCCAGAACGCCTCATATTGCTAGATGGAGAGAATTGTTTGGAGGATAAGTAAACTAAATCTGATCCGTTCGATTTATAGATTCGCGAATCTCAATTTTTTATGATGATAAAAATAATCATGGGGCTAGAGAGCTGGCGTTTTTTGAACTAATTTTTTGGGTTTAGCAATTGTCAATTGGAAATTAGAGATTAATGCATGATAATGAAACATGATAATAAATTAATATTAATTTGTGATTGCCGAAACTGATAATTTTGATTTGTAAAATGGGAAACATATTTTCCAATTGTAAATCATAGAAGTTAGAATTTCAAAAAAAATTAATCTAAAATAACCATATATTGTTGGAAATATACAAAAATAAAAGTAATCATTGCATGTTCGAAATCCGTATAAAGAATCTTTATGAATAATTAAAGTTAGAGTGGCTAGATTTCTATCTTTATATAAAAAAAACTTATATATTGTACGAAATTAACAATCATTTTTGGGAAAAAGCTATAAAATTTGTTTTCCAAAAATAAATAAAGCTCTTTTAAATATATTAATTGTTAAGACTGACAAAAAAAAAAAAAAAAAGACATTGAGAAAGCTTTCTAACAAATCTAATTTCACTCAATTTAAACTTATTGAAGTAATACAGTATTGACATTCGAAATTTAGCTCTTCTTAAGAATAATAAGCAAAATAATAAAGCTAAAAAAATAAAAAATCTTGGGGTCGATTCTGAATAATTTGAATTTATGCATATTGCATCGTATTTTGGTCCAGACAATGGCTATGGATTTATATTTTTATTTTAAAAGTTCAAACAGTCAATTCCAACTGTCCAACATAATATCTATATCAAAATGTGTCTAGATGACAAACTTTATATTTTTTTAAATTTTTTTACTATTTTTTTAGTCACTTGATTTAAGGATTCTTAACCATCCGAAAATAGTGATTTCCTATATCTATCTAAAAAATAGTAAATAAATTTAATTTCTAAATACATTTTCATATAATGATCATAATACATATTAGTGATGCAAACGGATCGGATACGGATCAGATAGTGATAAAATCATATTCATATCTGTTTTTATTTTTCGGATACAGATACAGATCGGATATTTGACGAATACGGATCGAATATCGGATATATGTAGATATATACATAAATATTTATTAAACTATATGGTATATATCTACTATTTAGATACGGATTATTAAAATTCAAAATCATATTCGTATCCGTATCTGTACGGATATTTGAATATCGGATTCAGATACGAATCTGGATGCAGTCGGATATTATCCAATCCGTTTGCACCCTAGATCATATTGAGCCGTTTGAATCGATTATTTTGAACTTTGAAATAAAAATAAGTATGGGACCGTAGTGTCACTCAAATCGTGTTTTTCAGATATTTGTGACTTGTCTAACTACTACTGGTAACATATTGTTGTGTAGAAAAACAGGTCAAGCCATGTCGTGTGGAATCCCTTTCCATGTATGCATCATCGTAGCATACATCCAAAAATTGAACCATTTCTCCATTTTCCCAAACACAATCATGCACTTTTATCTCTATTTTATTTCATTTCATTTCAGGCCTACCCTATTCTCTGCCCCTACTCTAACCAACCCTCTCTCTCTCTCTCTCTGACACCTGGCATTGTCTTTTTTGTTTCTCTGTTGCTGATTACCATACAAGTAGCCGATCATCAACTTTTCCATCTCTATCACCGCTTTGGTGTATATTTTGGGTGGGTTTTTTTTTTTATTGGTATTAATTTAATTTAATTTTAAATTTTTATATCTCCCATTCTCCCTTTTTTATATCTCCCATTTTCCAAATTCCCATGCAATCTCCAGACAGCACAAGCAAGATTTTTTTGTGCTACTATAATAACTTGAATTTCCTATTTCTGGCAGACATGATTTGGATATATGCTGTTTGCATCAATATAACTTGTTGTTGACCATTGGTTCTTCTTCTTTTTCTTCAAAATCTTTATTCTCAAATAAATTAGAATAGATTAGAAATTTTTTTTTTTTTTTAAAAAAAAAAAGCAAAGCCCTGTTTTCATATTACTGAAAACTCAATAATTACAATATCAGTTCTCATAACATGCTTTTGCAATCACCAAGCAGCAGCACCAATTAGATGCAACTAAACAAGCACATAACCAACCTTGATTCATGGCTAATGCCCAAAAATAAACTAGAGTAGCTAGTACTAAGCCATTCATTAACAGGCTAGAGGTATATCTAACTATTATCAAAATGTGGGACAAGTCTTCATGTTGAGGTGTTGGACCCAGTGGAGGCTGGAGGTTGTACACCACCACCTCCAGGGGCATGTAATGTGCTAGGGGAATAGCATCTTCTATGACAGGCATCCATGCTTCTACTGCATCCTGAGTTTCTTTTTCACTGTTCCTGTCCAATATACAAGAAGAGACTTAATTAGAAAAATTAACTTTCTAGCAGAGGACAAAGGTGTACCATTAAAGATCAGTTCATTCCTATGTTTCCATACTGACCAACATACAGCACTAACAACTATGAGAAATCCATTTTATGAACTGTATCAAAGGTATAAGCATGATCTATGATATCTAACAATGTAGCCCATGTATGCATGATGTCTTGGCTCTGTCCTAACCAAAACCAGATTAGAATAGATTAGAAATGAAATCTAATCGGAATCAGCAATTTAGAGACTTTTTAGGAGATCACCTATCATAGTACTACTCCCGTCCAATTCGTGAGAATTGGTTATACCAGCAATTTTGCATTCATCAGGGGATTCCGTTCAACAACAATATTCATATAACTTAGAAAATTTCAGTTTTTTAATCCTTGAATGTATCTACATATTTTGTTTATTTAAAAAAAAATACAATTTGGACTTCAATTAAACTTTCAACATTTGCACCAGATTGATTTTCTTGTAACTAATTTGATCTTAATAATAAAAAAAACAAAATTTCGATTCCATTTGTACCAACTTATCTGATGGTTAAACAGGCTCTTAGCCTCTTACATGCATGTCTAGTTCTTATTGCCAATTTTGGTCCGGGACGGTTCATGACTATTCATTTACTAGCTAGATTTTGATATATGTATGTATTTTCCAACGGTTTTTTAGAAATAGAACTAAATAAAATAAAATGATTTAAACGAGATAAGTACAGAGAAGTTGGAAGTTACAAAAAAAACACTTCTACTGAGATTGTGGTTTGGTGGAGGATGGAAGGCACTTTGTCCACCTCCACCGCACCAGTGCTTCGGCGGAGCATAAGATATTTGCTTCGGCGGAGCATAAGTTACAAAAAAAAACACTTCTACTTTAAAATATTTCTTTTTTAAATTGTAGTAATATTTCTAATTGACGCTCTGTTATTTTGTGACCGGAATCCACTTACAATCTTATTTCCTTGTATTTTTTGAATAATATTTGACTTCTTAATAGTTCAAAAACATTATTTTAGACTTGAAAGGGACAACAAATTAAATAGAAAAATAAATTTCTGGTTGGTAAGTACTAGTGAACACGGAGTAAATTAATGTATTTTGTATATATATATGAGGAGGGATTCACTTTTAACATTTGAAAGTTACAATATCTTACAACAATTTAGTTTTGTGATTTTTAAAGTCCAAACAGTTGATCCAAACCGTTCAACATGTAATCTGTACTAAAATGTAGTTGGAGACCAAATTTTACATTTTTTTGAATTTTTTTTACTATTATTAAGTATTTTACAAAAATATTATTTTTTAGTGGTTCAGAATTATCTAAAAACAGCAGTTTTGTAAAATACTTAATAAATAGTAAAAAAAATTTAAAAAAATATAAAATTTGATCTTCAAGCACATTTTAATACAGATTATATATTGAACGGTTTGGATCGACTGTTTAGACTTTCAAAATTGCAAAACTAAATTGTTGTAAGATGTTATAATTTTCAAATGTTGTAAGTAGATCTCTCCTCTGTATGTATATGTATATATGTATATATGTATAGAGGAGGGTTCCAATGCCTCATGCCTTTCATACCTCATCATACCTCATATTTTATATCTTCGTTTTCAAAGTCTAAATTGTTGATCCGAACCGTTCAACATGATATCCATACTAAAATATGGTAAGGGATGAAATTTTATAATTTTTAATATTTTTACTATTTTTTAAGATGGGTAGAAAATCACTGTTTTTTGAACGGTCCAAAAATAGTGATTTTGTACCTATCTTAAAAAATAGTAAAAAAATCCAAAAATTATAAAATTTGGTCTCCAAGCATATTTTAATATGGATATCATGTTGAGCGGTTCGGATTGACAATTTAGGCTTTGAAACGAAGATATTAAATATGAGGCATGATGAGGTATAAAAAACATGAGGTATTGGTACCCTCCTCGTATGTATATATGTATATATGCTTAGCTGGGAAGAGAAAGGAACAAATTAACATCTTCTAGGGATTTTAAGCCAACTATAATGTAAGTGTCGTCTGAGTAATGATAGCATAAATTGCATTTAATATTCATAATTAATTCCAAAAAAAATTGAGCAGTCAATGTTTAATGCATTCCATGAAGGAATTTCAATTTTCATGTACTATCTTACATTTCATTAATGAACAAATTAACTACGATTTAAAGTTTTAAACTATCTCTAACGAGGTGCCATGCAAAAAGGATTTAATTGATCATACATAGTGCTGTGATGTGACTGATGTCTCTTTAAATAATTAAATAACTTGGTGCTTGCATGGATAAAGGCAAGCTCTCTTCATATGAACTTATGAAGTTTGACTCAAATTAGCAAGAAAATAGAAACATGTAAGGTACATTCATACGACCAATACTATAGATAGCTAAACAAACAAATCAAATCTTTCACAGCATCCAATTAATTAATGGCTTTCGCAAAGAATTTATTTCATTCCCGAGGTAACAAAGGGCTAAAATCCTAGTGGCCTATAATTCATTCATAAATGCTATATTAGATCAAGTGAGAACCTTATATATATTGTGCTACACCTGGTCTACAGAAAAACGGTACTATACAACAGTACACCTGCACACACACATATATATGTGAATTAAGTGTGTAGATGCCTGGACAGAATATAAACAAAATATATTACTCAAAATTTAAATAAATATTGAAGATGCCAATATGACAGATAAACAAGCATTATAATTTAGAAAAAAGGTTCAATGATATATACAAAGAGTGGGTGTATGAAAACCGAGTTTAAGGGAGAATTGTTACCAAAAGAGAGCCATACAGAGAGACGCAGCACCTGGCCGTCGCCAGCCGCTCCTCACCATGTTTTCAGAGCTTTTCTGCTCCAAAATCCATACGCATGTCAAACCCTAACCCTAGACTCTCTTTGTCTCTCTCTCTCTCTCTCCCTCCTCTCTCTTCACGCTCCTTGACTACAAAACAAATCCCACTTCATAAGTCACATCCATCACAACTCCTTCCAATATGCATGCGTAAATAAATTAAAAGCTTTAAACCAATCTCATCTCTGATCTCTCTCCTTCAAACCAAAACCAAACTAGTTTGTTTGAGAGCATAGCCATAAGCCATGGAGGAAGGAAAGAACTCTTCTGCATCAACCAATAGCAGTAGCATAAGATGGAACCCAACCAAAGAACAAATATCCATGCTAGAGACTTTGTATAAACAGGGAGTGCGAACACCGAGTGCTGAGCAGATCCAGCAGATTACAGGGAAGCTACGGGAGTTTGGAAGCATAGAAGGAAAAAATGTTTTCTACTGGTTTCAGAATCATAAGGCAAGGCAAAGGCAGAAGCAGAAGCAAAAGACATTTGCTTATTATTCTAGACTTCTCCAGAGATCTCCCCAGGTTCTGTCGCCGGTAGCTCCGGTACCTCAGCCAAATGCTCTACTTTCTCCTCCAGTACCATGCAATGGCGTCGGTGAGTGTATATATATATATATATATATTCCACTTCTACCTCTAATCTCCCCATGTTTTAGTTGGCTTAATATATATATATATAATATATATGGTACGTACGTACATTGCTATTAGGAAAATGGATATTCATTCATGCAACTTAGTTGACTTGCTTAATTAATTACTTTATACTTTAAACTTATGATACTAATTGTTGGGAGCTGATATTAACACTATAAAATATGTTATTAACACAACACAATTCAAAATTTTCTATTGCCCTCCACAATCATTAGATAGTGTTGATATCATGACCCTAATTGATTCTTCTTCAAATATTGCTTTCTATTTAAGACATAAAACACACTACAATTTATACTTACATGCACATAAACTTGAACACTATTCGAAGATTTGAAAATGGTTAAGTTTGGTACATTAATTATTTTTTATTTCTCACATGCATGCATCGATCAATATTATCTTTTGTTGTCGTTTGTCCATCCTTTTTTACTACCAAGGTATTATCAAGAATGATCACATTTCATGATTTTCACAAATCTATCTATCTATAATCTATATATTATTTGCTTTTCTCCATTAAAATAATGTTTATATTATTTACTGTGCGCGCCAAGTGTTGAGTCAGTATAGACTACACTCTATGGAGAGGGAAGTACGGCACATGGCAGTTGACCCACGGGTACTTGTAACCTACATATTTCTGTGATTATGTTTTTCTCATTATTCTTATTCTAATTATTATTAATTATTATTGTTATTTTCATGACATTTTCTAAAAATAGATTGTTACTTTGCAGTCATTTTTAGGCCATTGTACGCTGCACCACATGCTGGGGGCTTCAATTTCCATCCACAGGCCCAGGCCCAAGGCCTATATTCTGCAATGTTCAGTCCAGAATCTTCTAAAATGAGCACAAGTACTGTATTTCCAACACATGATATGCCCCCAAAATGCTGCCACAATCATGCCTCAGTTTCAAATGCTGACGATGGAGCACAAGGGCGTGAAACTCTGCAGCTCTTCCCGTTGCACCCGGCAAACCGAAGATCTGTGAAGAGGTCGGAAAGTTACCTGACATCGGCTTCTGCATCTGTTTCGCCCGAGTCATCAGAGGGAGCTGAGGAAGAAGAAGAAGAAGAAGAAAAGGCTGGCAGTGAGCATCAGTTCTTGATTGATTTCTTAGGGGCGCTTAATGGGTAAAATTTCAATGGAGGATTCTAATTGAGTTGTGTTAAGTTATAGGTGTCTCCTTTCTTTTTGGTTGAACTTTTATATTTCTGGTATGGACAGATCATGGCTGCAGCGTTTAGCTAGAGACATGAATTAATTAAACTTGGATGGAACTAAGAATTTACAGAGTCAATAATCAGAACTACTAATTCCTCGCTTCAGGCAGAGATCATTTTCTTGAATTTGACTATGGTTTAGGTTTACACTGCCTGTGCCTGGGCTATATATCTATTTAATTTTAAGAAATTTCCTTATTGGAACGGAACTGTTATATTGGATTTGTCTTCTTGAGTTACTCTGCAAATATCATTTTTGTTCAGTTAGCTATCTGAATCTGACCGTGTGATCCTATGAGGTAACTCAAATTTTGAATTTGGATTTGGAACGTTCATTTAGAATTCAATTCAGATTAATTCGTACGGACCGAGGTGAAATTCAGATTCAGGTGGTAGAGTTGTGAGTTACGATCAATAGTCATCATTCGATCAATTAAACTTATTTAATGAGAGCATTGCATTAGTTATGGTTTTTTTTTTTTTTTTTAAAAAAAATTGGTACCTTTTATTGTACCTTTTCAAATGTAGCGTAGTTTTTATTCAGATAGATTTTTTTAAAGGAATCGTTTTTTAAGTGTTTTTATTAACTCTTGTTAAAAATAATTAAAATTTAATTGTACGATTATAGAGTTTCACAAATTAATTTTAATTTAATTTATATTTAGTGCTGGACAATAGTGCTTATCAGTTATCTTTAATTTCTTTTTTACTTTTTTTTTAAAACCTTGGCAGCGGCTGTCAAGTAATCTTTAATTTTTTCTTAAGTGCAGAATCTTTTGGACGAAGCACATTTAAGTGATTGTTCTAAAATTAATACCATTTCTAAAAAGTAAATAAATAAAAAACTACAAATTTGACAGAATTCTAAATCTACCAGGACCGCAACGATAATCAACGACTCTATTCTTGGAGGCCGCAATTTGTCATTGCGCCCCCGCCAAAACAAATAAAAACACCAAATTCAGTTGATTTAGTATTAATTGTTTAATAATTTTCAGAAATAGAAGGACCACAATAATTTCTTTATGTACTAAAGTGACTTTTGAACCGGGATCAATAATTCAGATACAAAATATTTTTATTTTTTTTCAGTAACACACCAAGAAATAGTTTAATTTTTTTTACAACCGGAAAAAATCATGCCTGAAAAATATTTCGGAGTCCTTCTAGTACATCTAAATTATAAGATTTTTATCTATTTTATTTAATGTTCTTTCTACCATATTTTAATTTTAATTGTTTTTTCTATTTCTGAAAATTATTAAACAATTATTATAAAATCAACTGAATTTGGCGTTTGTTTTAGTTTTGGCTGGGGCCGCAACGACAGATGGCGGGCCCCCAAGAATAGGACCGCCGATTGTCGTTGCGGCCCTGGTAGATTTCAAATTTCCCATAATTTATGGGGTTTTTTTTTTTAAATGGTATTAATAAAAATTTCAGAGTAAAATTTGTCAGAATAAAATACGAGCTGTTCATCCACCTAAATACGAGCTGTTCATTCACCTACTATCTATTATTGTATTTATTAACTTAACTATAATGAGTAGCCTTATAACAACATTATAAAGAACTTATTTTTGGTCTAGTGGTAAAGGCACATGACCACCATATGAGAAGTTATGGGTTTAAGGAGAAATACTATATATGTAATATATACAAATTAATTTTTACAATTTTAAAGTCCGAACAGTCGATCCGAGCCTCTCAACATAATCTTCATGTTACAATGTGCTTGGAAATCAAAAGATAAGTCTCTACGGCGTCCAATGAAGACGGGTTTTTTTTTTTAAATAAGTATGATAAATAAAGCGACATAATTATTACCAAAAAATCCACTTGTTTGGGAACCCTCTAGCACGCATAATACGCCTCAAAAAATCACATTCAACCGAATCAAAAGCTTTCCGAAAATCAATTTTTGCAAAAACCTTGGGGTTTCCAGTGTGGTCAATATGGTGTAGCAGTTCTCTTGTGGTGACAAAGTTTTCTATTTGCCTCCCATGAACAAAAGCATGTTTGGTTGTTGGAGATCAAGGTCGGCAACATCAATCTAAGTCTATGGATAGGATTTTAGAAATCAGTTTGGGTATTAGATTCAACACACTTATGAGTCGGTAATCACTGGTGGTCGTTGGGACTTCAGTTTTTGGGACCATGATTATATTGGCCTCGTTGATCGGCCTCAAATCCAAGTTGCCATCATAGAAGTCGGTTATGATTTGGAAGATCTCATCCTTGAGGTTTGGCCAGTACAACTTGAGGAATTCATTAGGCAAGCCATCGGGGTCCGATGCTCTGTTGTTCGCCAGTTGCATGATCGTATTTTGAATCTCTTGAAATGTAAACGGGTTTTGGAGTGCTTGGAGATCCGCGTATGGAAGGTACAAGGCCGATGCATTAGAATTCACATCACCCCCGGCACCGTAATAGGGAATCTTTTACAATTACTTGATCTGGACCGTTCTTTTTAACTTGGCACGAATCTCAAGCCCAATAATACTGCTCCTCTGTCAGCCCGAATTCCAATCGGCTGGGAGTTAATCTCAAACCGTAAAGTGAAGGGAATCTTTTACGGTACCGGGGAGGATATGGATCCCGATGCATTAAAGGGTAAGGTAGGGTTAGTGGTTTCACAGTATTGTTTGCATGGAGGCGGCCTCATACCTTTCAAATTCACAATTTCAAAAGTAAAATTTAGAATTTCGTATCTTACATGTAAATTATGTAAGATGTATAGAATGTATTAAAGTTTCTTCAAAAAATAGAATGTATTAAAATATGTGGAGGATTTTCATGTTGCAAATGTTTTTGTTTTTATTATAAAATTCAAAATTCAAATGTGGAATTTAAACATTTGATCGCATTCAATAATGAACTCTCCTCCAGTCCATTTACATTGAGGATTTTGGATGTGTGGCGATGTCTTAACTCGAAATCAAATTCACAATATTAAAAGTAAAATTGATAATTTGTATCTTACATATGTAAATTACTAAGTTATGTAAGATGTATAGAATGTATTAAAATATGAGGAGCATTTTATTGTAGCAAATATTTTTAATTATATTTTAAAATTTAAGAAACACTGCCTAAAATTGACAAATTGCCAACGTGTTTTTTTTTTTACCAGCGCAGGAACTTTGAGTGTATTAAAAAGAGTTAATCATATGTAATTTTTAATGTGATGAATTTTATGTACAAATTTGATTTTATACGTAATTAAATTATACGTAACGCATTAATATTCGTCAATTCTCTGATTCTCTCTCAGCCGAGTGTTAAGCAATTAATCGCTTTATAAACTCAAATTATAATACTAATGCAATTAAATTATGGAGCACCACTTTACGAACCCATCAAAGAGAATGAAGGCGAAGTTAGTTAAAAAGCCGATCGATATAATTAATTGAAGTAACGACGTAGAAACATCATCAATTGAAAAACGATCACAAATTAAACATAACCGGAACATCAAGTTTTCTACCATGCATTTTTAGTTCAAAACCACAAAGATAGTCAATAAACAGATCTACAGAAGACAATACAAAAAGTAGTATTTGGCGGTATCTGAACTTCCCTCCTGCAATGGGTCTTTGTTTCTCCTTTCTTTACATACTTGAAACAAGGGAAATTAACAGTTTGATTTGATCATACAAAAATAATACTCCAAATGCAGAAACAAACAGCCAATGCTGAAGCATTATTATAACAAAAACTAACTCTAAAAATGCCACAATAGGTTCAAGCTTTTAACAAATCTAACAAAAGCTAAACAAGGTCTCCTCATCCCTTGTGTTAGATGAAATCAGGTAATTATCTCTTTGCATGCCAATTCTCAATTGCCGAGTACCAATTCCACTGGAAAGTAAGTGCAACGAAGCGCATTAATCCAGCACCAAGCACCTCCAATAATGCTGTCACAGAAGATCTCTGCGGGGACAAGCCAGCAGTTGCAATAGCCAGCATGGCCCCCTCAAAATTGCATGGGATTGTAAACTGACCCTCTTTCAGCCCATCCAGAGCCTTCTTCGCAACATCCTCTGCCTTCATCTCACCAGACGACCCCACAACTATATTTGTCAGCTCAGGCCTTTTCTTTTGCTCTGCACACATTTATAGTTTAATATCAGCCATAAGAAATAAAACACAGCTCTGGCCACTTACATGCTCTTTGATTTTAAATATTCTTAGTTCAATTGTAGGGTTTATGTGTATTATGTGGTAGAACTAACAAGGCAGTTGGTGAGACAACTAAATTACTAAGCTGTTCCTCTTGCATGCAAATTGTATGTTCCAACAAACATTAATTCTTTTTCTAATAACAGGTGACAGCAGATATCAGTAAATACCAGTTACGTTTAGAATGGTCAATTCTTTGTTAAACAAAAACATCAAAAGATCTGTTCAATACATGACACTTCTAATAGTAATCTAAATTTTAGATTGATTTTTATGTCCAAGCTGGAATATATAAATGCCTATCTCTTTTGAATTTTGCAAAGTATCTGATCCTCAGTGTTGCTTCGACACTGGTAGATCTCTATCACTTTAAATTTAAACCCTATAATCAGAAGCTGATATTCAGAAATGCCAATTACAAGGAAAAAGGACAATTTTAATTGTACTTAAAAAGTGACCATTATACCCCTCCTCTTTTCTGTACATTAATTACCCACATTTGTTTTTCTTTCTTTACCATTACTTTGTTGCAAATTGTGTTTAGTTACTCAAAAAAGAAAATACAGAAAGATAAATTCATATTATGAATGAAGAGTATAGCTAGTGTGAGCTTAAGCTCACCAAGAAGTTTGCGAGCTCGACATAAAAAGTTCCTAAATTGGCTTCAAATGATGAATTCAAACAACTAATTGTTTAATAACGTTTTATATAGGATGAAAATACTTGTTGAGTCCAGCATTTTAATTCCAAATCAAACTTTTCAAGATCGTTTTACATAAGATCAAGAGGTTGGATACTGTTTAAAAAACACACAAACAATTCATTATCTAACATCTCGGTCTTATACAAAATGAGCTCAAAATTGGAGTAATTTGGAATATTACGCCTGGCTTGTCAAGTAAATCAAGGTCAACAATTTGAATTTGTCATTGTTACTGATCCAGCACTTGAGGTTAAGCTCACAAGTTCCTTGATAAGCTTAAGATGACACTAGCTTTACCCTTTGAATGAATTTTAGGGAGTTATAATGGACAGCGCCACAAATTAAGACAGGCCACTTTGTGCTATGTTAATAAAGCTTTGTAAATATAATCTATTGCTGAAGCAAAAGGAACTAAAGAGAAAGGACAAAAACTAATAATGGCACAGCACTAAAAGTTGCACAGTTTGAAAGGGGTCATATTACCAAATTAAATCAACTTTTTTTATTGACTTGAGCTTCTACAGATGCAGGTAACTTAGAAGGACAAGATCACATATGTTACCTTATTACCAATTAGAAATTTTCCTGCCTTCCTGGGAAGAAATCCTTGTAATTGTACAAGGTAACCACCATAACAAATTAATAACAACTACGAGTTTCTGAAATATATACCTTCAGCTAAACCAGGAGTAGCCGTATCAGGAGGAAAAATCATAGAGACATGGATGTTGTCAGCAATGACCTCTTGTTGCAACGCCTCTGCTAAACCCCTCAATGCAAATTTACTTGCTGAATAAGCTGTGTATCCATAAATTCCCACCTACATTTAATAACACACTGCAACTTTCAAAAACTCCCACCCCCCTTCCATCCTTGACAGAAATAGAACTAGACTGGAAATTGAAAGATTGAAGGAGAAAGATAGATAGATAGAGAGAGAGAGAGAGAGGGACCTGGCCAGCTTGAGAAGACATAATGGCAATGGAGGCCGGCAGCTGAGTATCACGGGTCCGCCTCTTCATGGCAGGAAGAGCGGCCTTAATTAAATGAAATGTGCCCATTAAATTAACATCTATCATAAACTTGGCCTCCTCCAGCTCCTGCTTCTCCAGTTCCATTGGCACAAATACTCCCTGGTTGCATACTAGCACATCCACCGGCCCCGCCTCCTCCAGTGCCTGTGTAACCGCCTTTGGGTCCCGCACGTCAGCTACCAAAACTCTCGCCTCGTGTCCCGTCGCCAGCTTGATCTCATCTCTCGCATCCTCCAGCCTCTTTAAATTTCGTGCTAGGATTGACACGAAGGCCCCCTCCGCAGCGACCGCCTTCGCCAGTGCCAGCCCGATACCGCTCGATCCGCCCGTGATCAACACATGGCGGTTCTTGATTGGTACCCGCACGGGCTTCGGCCAGGTCAAAAACGATAAAGCCAGGAAGGCCTAAGGGAATTAGGAGCAAAAGGAGAAGAAAAGGAGATGCCATTTTTGTTTATGAGAGAGAGATAATCAATGGAACTGAGGTGAATGAGAGTAACGAAACGAACAGATATATAGGCCATCTAAAGTCATCGGTCTTAATTTTCTCTGTTGCACACTTCGGGGCCCTTCTACCGCTTGCATGGACTTCCTTGCCGTGGTGAAGACGGTCTACAGAAGACGAATATGAAATTCCGTTAAAGAGGTTTGACAACAGGGGACAAATATGAGCAGAGAATTAGAGCTGTTTGGCGTTCGGTCAATTGCAGCTAAATTAGATTAAGCGATAGGGGACGATCTTGCAAGATGCCGAAATTTTTATTTATAACATTTAAAAAAAAAATAAACCAAATAATCATCGTTGGGTGGAAATTCGATTTTCACCAAAGTCGCACCGGCATTCTGCAGACCCATTTCAGCGGGGCCGCAAAATGCCGATGCGGACCAGTAAATGGGTCCGCACCGGCATTGTGCGGACCTAGGGTCTGTATTATGCCGGTGCGGACCCATATTTTTTAAATAAAAAAATTGAAATCTGTAATTGGTTAAATCTATTATTTATTTTAGTTTCAAATGTTGTTTAAATTGATATATTTTTTGTCGTATCGTATTTTAGATATATCGTTCGTTTGGAATATTTTAGATATGTCGTTCGTTTGGAATATTTTAGATATATCGTTCGTTGGAAATATTTTAGATATGTCGTTCCTTTGGAATTTTTTTGTGTAGGATGAGATAATGAAATCAACAAAATAAATAATTAACAACAAAACAAAAAAAACAAAAAAACTAATCAACGAAATAAATAAGTATCTGACAAAATATCTAACAATACTACAAATAAGAATCTAACAAAACATCTAACAGTATAATAAATGAAAATCTATGGCTCAGGACTAAACACCGTCCTCGCCTTCTTCTTCCTAAACCCTCGCCCCCGCCTGTAGAGTGGCGTCTCGTCAGTATCTGCTGAGTCTGTAGAGTCCTCAGCCCGGACATCTGAAGACTGAACCGGCTCGTCATGAACCTCCTCAATCTCGGATGTCTGCTGGACCCCAGGACCAAAAACCGTGGTCTGTCCAGACTCAGCCTGCGTGAATAGAAACGCCTATCTAGCAATGGGGTCATCGTGGAGGGAAGGGTGCGATACCTGCTGTGAGGACACTCCAGGGAAGTCCGGGATGGGCTCTATCTGAACATACCCTGGCAGATAGGTAGGAGGTACCGTCTGAGTCGGACTGTAACCCTGAGAATACAGTCAATCTCCCTCTGTGCCAAAATCAGTGGAGATATTGAACTAAAACGGCTCCTCCTCCTCGTCATCACCCTGTAGTAACTTACAAATTAGATAATATTTTGAATTTGAAAAAATCACAGTTATGTATTTTAATTACAATTATACCTCGGCATCCATCCTAGCCTGGGATCCCATGGCCTCACAGGCTCGGCCAATGGGGAATTTGCAGTTGCTGCCTCGAACACGTAATCGGCACGCACAACCCCCCAGTTCTTGCCCGCAGTGGTGTCTCTGGCATGATGAAGCCCTCACCAGACTGCCTCGCTGATCGGTGCCGGGGTGGAGCAAGCTGACGCATCTCGAACTGTCTCATGACCCGTCCGGAGTAGTGGTGCTCGATGATCTATATATTTAAACACGTTAGGTTGTTTTTATTAAATTAAGTTGCTCGTGTAGATAACTAACGTAATTAAATTACGATACCTGAAAACATATAAGCGGCACCTCTGCACGACAGAAACGCTCCTGCTGACGACATCGCTCAAGCAATATCTCAAGAAAAGACCGATGTGCGTCATCCACCACGACCTGGAAGTATAGATTTAATATCATATATCAATTCGAACTGAAAATATGAAAAAAATTTAAATCAAATTTAAAATAAAAGTAAACTTACATAATATCTGTAGGGCTCCCAAGTCACAAACTTTGGATCATCTCTGAGATGCTCGATCTCCTGTCTCCAGAATGTGATGCCGAGAGACGACCCATGCCCCTGCCCGACCCAAATCTTCGGATAGCAGTACTTGGCGCCGTATGCAGGGCAGTTGTCTGGCTCGGGCTTGCCCCACTCCGGCACATCTGTCTTGTTGGCCAAGACTAGACGGCCAACAATCAGATGTGCGTAGGACTAATGCTGTAGTAACATGCATGGTCCAATAAAGGTCTTGTTCTTCTTCAAGCAGGCATTGTTAAGACCCCTTTATAATGTACAAAGTCAGTGTTACTTAACTACGATGTATAATATTTGAAAAAAATTAAAAAATTATAAGAATGTGTTTCTTACCTATATAAGCATGCCAGCGTGGCACCTATTATTGATTTAAATTAGAACATTATTTACAAAAAAATAAATCTAATATTATTCAAATTAAATATTGTACAATTAAATACCTGATCTGGTCGATCCGGATAATCCTTGAATTTCGCCCGCAACTTTGACAAGCTAATGTTGCTGGGCGAGACCGCGGTCTTCTCACCTCTCTTCTTCTCTTTCTGGAGCTCCTCGTGCGAGATACCCAACAGCTCCAAGCACAATGCACGAAAGTCTCCGTACTCGACGCCCGTCACTGGCTCCCCAATAATAGTCATACCTCACAGACAGCTGACGTCATGTAGGGTGACTGTCATCTTAGCATGGGGGAGATGAAAGGTGTGCGTCTCGGAACGCCATCGCTCAACGAGGCCGGAAGATAAACCCTCGTCAGTGTTCTCCTCAGCCATCTGGGATAGCTGGTACAATCCCATCGCGCGTAATGCCCCACGTACGCCGGCTGGTACCGTAGCCACATGCAGTTGTGACGAACCGTAATCGCATCCAAACCCTGCATTTAATTAAAAAATCAGATCAAATTCATATACCAAAAAAATTAAGGTTATTAATATTTTTATAAATATGACAAATTTATAACTTACCCCAGTGGCAGCCTATAAAATCCGATGCTCCACATTCGGATACCACAAGAAGTCGCTGACCCTGTCGGTGCGACTCCGGATACCCGGAACATCTGCCAGCGCACTCTTGATGTACTGGGACATCTCGTACGGCGTGGCTGTAGGGCCATGCTGTGTACCTCTACTGAAAGAAGGTACACCCCTACTGGAAGACGGTATATCTCTACTTGATGCCATGCTGTATTTGATAATTTTTGGTCAAATATGAGAGTTTTGGTATAAGCCAGTTTAATGTTGGTGCTCAAATAATTAATTTTGGTGAAATAAACTTAGTTCAATTTTGGTACAAGTCTAATTTAACTCAAACAATAAATTTTGGTATAATAAACCTACTTAAATTTTTGTACAAGTCTAATTTTACTCAAATAATAAATTTTGGTATAATAAATGATGTCTCCTTATTTGATCTATTGATTCGACCTATTTTCAGACCAGACATCATGTTTTTAACCACTAAATTGCATTGTTTACATTGAATATCAATAGAATATGGTACTGCTGCATTTTGTGGTTGACTTTGCAGGAAATAGGCGAAAACAAGCAGAATTCTGACATCTTCCATGCGAGTCGCGTCCCACCTGACGCGGGTCGCATCACAGTCCAGCGCGACCTCAGACGCGACCCTCATTGCTCACACCAGTTCCACCTGACGCGGGTCGCATCCCATCTGATGCGGGTCGCGTCGAATTAATTACGCCAGGGCCCAATTGAAGCCCGTTAAGAAGCCTATATATACAGAGGGCCCGGCGCAAATCAAGGGATCCACGATTTTTCACCAAAAACAGATCTGATCGGTTTGAAAGGGGTGTTTGGCGCGAGACAGAGGAGAGGCGATCTGGAGCTGAAAAGGATTCGACTTGGAGAAGAAGATTCAGCCAGAAGCTTCGATCCTCTTCAATCCTTCATCTCTCATCATGATTTGCACTCTCTTTCTCTCTTTTACTTTGTTTTTGATCATGTCTGAGTAGTTTTGTAGTTTCAGGGGTTTGGATGTAGTCTTTAAACTTTGTTTGATAATGCACATTGTTTGAATCTGAATGTTATTCGTGTTTCTTTGATTCTTGTATTATTGTGATTGCTTGATCTAAATTGCTTGATTGATTCTTGATTGTCTACTGTTGAATGTCTTTGGTATTTCTTCTTGTAATTTGGCCTTGATGTTTCTTGCAAATTAGGTTAAGTATTTGAGGTAGATCTGAGATCCGAAAGGTGAGGTCAATAGTAGCCGAGAGGTGAAATTTCCATCTTTGGATACCTTTAGTAAACAGAACTGAGAACTTAGGTTTGATTAAACCTAGGAAGGTGAAATTGCATTTCCGTACCAGGTCTGTTAAGCCAACACACGAGAGTTGAGGTTTAGTAACATTAGGTACGGTCAATCGAACCTTACACGACTTAAACCATCCAGAAACAGACATGTGCAGGTTCAGCTCAAGGGGCCATGCGGGTCGCGTGTGAGAGCACGCGGGTCGCATCACAAGGGTCGCATACGAGAGTATGCGAGTCGCGTGACAGGTCCAGAGTAGCTTGAGGGCCACGCGGGTCGCGTGCGAGAGCACGCGGGTCGTGTCACAAGGGTCGCATACGAGAGTATGCGAGTCGCGTGGCAGGTCCAGAGAAGCAAAGTTGAAGATGAAATCTAAAACCCTTGAAACGCCTTTTATACAATAGTCCAAAACAAAACATTTAATTGCTTTCATTTCTTTCATTGCATTTGTTAAAGAATTTAGGAAACATAGATAAACACAAACAACCATTTCAAACTTCTAGTACCTAGCTAAGTAAAGTAGGAATTCAGAAATTGAGTCGTCCCTGTGGATCGATACCTGACTAGACTATACGACGGGATTGTGCACTTGCAGTCTTAGTCGAGAGTTGAATAAGGTTTAAGAGCTACAGCTTGCTGTAGTGAAACTTTGTTTTCTAACCACGAACAATAAATATGTTTAATTTTTGGACAAAATCCATTAATTTTGGTACAATTTTAAACCTAAACCTATATTTTGGTACAATTCTATTTGCTCAAACAATTAATATTTGGTACAATTCTAATTCTAAATCCTAAATTAATATCTAATTCTAAACCCTAAATCTAAATTCTAAACCTAAACCCTAAACCTAAATCTAATTACTACTCTACACTAAAAATTAAAACTAGAAAAGAAGAAGGAAACTTACCCGAGGTCGAAGGGATTGAAACTTCTTTGAATTGATACAAAAAATGAAAACAGCGGACCCCTTATATAACTTCCCGGGGTCTGCACCGGCATTCTGCGGACCCATTTAAGGGTCCGCATCGGCATTCTGCGGCCCCACTGAAATGGGTCCGTAGAATGCCGGTGCGGCCGTGGTGAAAATCGAAATCCCACCAAACGATGGTTATTTGGTTTTTTTTTTGAGAAATGTTATAAATAAAAATTTCGGTGCAAGATGAATCAGTAGTTTGACCGAGAGATGATGATCTTTTAAATTTCCCATAATTTATGGGTTTTTTTTTAAATAGTATTAATAAAAATGTCGGAGTAAAATTTGTCAGGAATAAAATACGAGTTGTAACTTAACTATAATTAGTAGCCTTATAACAACATTATAAAGAACTTATTTTTGGTCTAGTGGTAAAGGCACATGACCATCATATGGGAAGTGATCAGAGTCAAAATAACGATGATTTACGTAGGGTTTTGGCTTAGGTTTTACATATTTTCTCACACTTATGTTTACTTTATTAGAGAAAAAGGCTACTGTCACCCTTCTTTATGTTTTATTGCAGAATACAGGTTTTGGGACTATTTTACACCAAATGGAGCTAGAATCAGGTCAATCGGATCAGCAACGCTCATCGACTAAGTCTCTGTTACGGTCCGTACTGACTAATACGGACCAGGCCTAGCATTGACCAGGAGATAGCGCTGGAAGCATTAAACCCTAACCGTCGAGGTCCTAATACGGACCGTATCAACTAATACGGTCCGTATCCGAAGGCGTCTCTTGGGAAATAACTGCCGACAGCTGTTTCCAGATTGATTTCTTAGCCTCCAATCAACCTCTACACGTCCCTACACTCCTATATAAGGCCCCTGGGCAGATAGAATTGGTATCTTTGTAATTAGGGTTAGATTTGATTAAAGAGAGAAGAGAGGAGTGATTGTAACCATGCCGTTCCGCGGCTAAGTTCCTTTTCTTAGGGCTAGGCAGTAAACCTTGTTACTCTTGATGTCTTGATATGTATATTTCTGTTGATTATGGTTTCTTGTTGTTGTATCGAATATGCTTTTGTGATTTATTATCTCTTCATCTAATTTCAATGATCTAGTTTAAGTTCATTAAGGTAGTGACAGTGCTTTAATGACGATAGAAACTATTTGGATGAGTTAGCCTCGTTGAGATCTATTAGGTTTATGTGAAGAAAACCTTCGCGGGGAAACCATAAACCAGAACAACAAAACGCATGACCAAATTCCATCATTTGCGTAAGGTAAATCGCAGTGATCTGTGTAGTAATTTGGGAGATAAGAGACCCGATAGTTGCGTAAGGTAAATCGCATTGTCCTGAGTAGAGTCTCGATGAAAGATCTGTCATTCTGGCGTAACATAAATCGCAGTGACCTTTGTAGTTATCTTTCATAAAACAACAACAGGAAATCAGATGCAACAGAAATATATTGTCAAGGCGGATTGAGTGGCAATGGTGTGCCGAAACCCTAGGAATTCTCATCTCTATCTTTATTTTAATTACTTTTAATTGTTTCCTAATTTACATTGATCAACAAACATCTCTCAAATTTCAGATTTCGTCTAGCCTTTCGAAAGGTTGTGATTCGATCGCTCGAAGCACTGAACCAATATTCCCTGTGGATCGACCTCGCATATACTACTCGATAAGGATTGTGCGCTTGCAGTCCGAACCGATAGCATTTACGAGTTTATAAATATTAAAAGAAACATTGCTCTCTTTTGAGTGATCAGGAAGTTATGGGTTTAAAATTCACAAAGTGGAGAACTATATATGTAATATATACAAATTAATTTTTACAATTTTAAAGTCCGAACAATCGATCCGAGCCTCTCAGCATAATCTTCATATTAAAATGTGCTTGGAAATCAAAAGATAAGTCTCTCCGGCTATGATAAATAAAACGACATAATTATTACCAACTGATGTTCTTGACTTAGCAGATAATTATTTAATAATATGATTAAATGAACAAAGAACTTGTCTTTGGTCTAATGATAAAGGTACATGACTCTCATGTGAAAAGTCATGAATTCGAAATCCACAAAATGAGGCAATCCTCTATAAAATAGATAGAGGTTTGAAAGCCTGAGGTTTTAATTGAGGTATTTAAATGATACTTAACATAGGATTATTGTAGTAGAGTAACTATTAGGTTTTAAATGATGACACGAGATCCTTATTTATTTATTTTTGAGTAAAGTTGAAGGTTAAGTCAGCTCAATTGTTTTTAATATCCACTAGAGATCTTTCATTCGGGTTTCGAATTTATAATCTCTCATTCAAAGGGAGACTACTAGACCAAAGATCGGTTCTCAAGATCCTGATTTTTTTTTTATTTTAAAGAAAGGCTTAATAGTCCAATTTGTATTACAATAAGAGTTTATATACAAATTTAGAACAAGCCTTTGGTCTATTGGCAAAAGCAATGCCCGTGTGAGAGGTCACAAGTTCGAAATCCAAATATAAAATTTCCTTGTGGATATTTAGTAGTTGGGTAGCTTGAAACCAACTGTACTCAATAATAAGAGTTTATATACAAATCTAAATTCCCTGTTAAAGGTATCTTAAAACACATGCTGTTTAGAAGGAAATAAATAAATAAATGTGCTACATTAGCGTGTTATTTAGATCCAACCGTTGATCTTCGTTGAGATTCATGTATAAAAAACTTTTTTTCTTGAAATGAAATTTATAATACAGTTAGCACTCTTTTAAAATAACAAGTTATTCTTTTGAAATAACAAAAGATCAATTTCCCGTTTAGAATGCCCTTTTGTGCTTCAACTATATGCACCATTAATAAAATGCAGTTGCAAGATTTCAACAATATATTTAATTTGTACCATTAATAAAGGGAGGAAAGATATCTTTATTTATATATATTAGCAAAGAGAACCTCAACAATTTAATCTGAAGGCTATGTGGGTGATAACAAAAAACGAACTAAATTTAGTAATAATCTGAAGGCTTTGTGGGTGATCCCAATGTTGTGAAAAACGTCAGTTTAGGCCGATTAATCGGTCGATTAGTCGTTAGCGGTGATCAAACCGTCACGGTTTTTTTCGACTAATCGGCCGATTATTTCCGATTATGACCGATTATTCCTGATTAATCGCTTGACGGTACCCTATCCGTCCGACGACCGCATACCGTTATTTACAACACTGGGTGATCCCAACCGTTGATCTTCGTTGAGATTCATTTTTGAGTTTCGTGCAACAGTTAAAAAACGAACTAAATTTAGTAATTCTACGTGAGGTGATCCGAATTCATTAATTACAATACATCAGTATAATCCAAAATCCCACAGAATAAAAATTGATTTTGCATAAAAAGAGAAAATAGTACAGAAATACGTATTAGAAAAAAAAAAAAAAAGTGAAACAGATGGAACAAAATAGGTATTAAAAAGAAAAGGGGAAAACAACAGATGGGATAAAACAAGGATATGATTGAGAATAGTTTCAGCAACAGACAATTGAAAATTCCTAATTAATTAATCTGCTATTGTTCTTCTGTGAGTATTCCTTGCTCTCCTCTCCATCTGAAGAAATCGGCCAAGCGAAGGTGCTTTTGCGACAGAGTTTACATCAAGATCATTTCGGAGGCAAAGAGAGAATAGATCCTTGATCTTGAGGCTTCTTTTAGTTGTTGTGCTTCTCAGATTGATTGGTTTTCTAGAAAACTCCAGCATACTCGCAATGCCGATGAGGCTTCCGAGCGTCCTGCTTCGATCGGTTGCAACAGATGGAAACAGCTGCATGCAAGTTTTATTAAATCATGTTTTCTGTACTTTCTTTTCTTCATGTTTTCACACATAAAATTGTGTATATTATATAATATATTGACAAAATATAAAACTGGACAATGTACAGTACGATTTTTTGGAATTATATATACATTACCTCTGTACCATAATCTGATGAAGAAACCGAAGAGAGGTTGTCAGAGGCAGTGAAGAGAGTACTGAAAGAAATAGAACCAGAAAAATCTCCATTTCTAATCAATCCTGCTCTAAAATCTAGTGTTCTTAGTCCCAGTGGCCACCCACCATTGTTCTCCATTGTTGATAGCAAAATAGCATGCTAGGTTTACTATGTGGAGAGAGAAAAAGGTAAAGAAATAAAGAATAAATTGGAAGCATGTAAATAGATAAGATGCTTTGAGTCAAAAAAGAAGAAAGGGTATCATATGATGGGAGAGAGTGACCAAACAACTGCAACAGAGAAAATAAAGGGCAAAGAAACCACGACAGTTACCTTGAAACCCGTGTCTGGGTTCATGCTTTTAAATCTAGATCCAATGTGCTTCTCTCAAATTATGACCTAGTATAGCTTATTTCTCGTGTCACTTGTTCGTTTGCGGAAATATATCCGGTCTCACAATATTGACACGAGAAATATGGTTCAACCAAGATACTATTTTAAAAATTAATGAAATAAATTTGGTTTTCAGAAAAACATTTATAGAAGATTATAATTTAGAAGCTATCATCACTTAGAGTGGAAAAATTGCACGACAGAGCTGACTCCGTCACAGAACGGCACAGTTACGACATAGAATGGCACGACAATCATGTCGAATACGTGCCGTGATCATTCGCGTGCCGTGACTATCTTTAGAAAATTTGGCACGGCACATCACGCAGAAGATCTAGTCACGACACGACACGGCACGTAGTCACGCAAGTCACGTGTAATTAGGAACGTTAGATCTTGACCAAATGGTGAATCTTGAATAATAAAATATTAATTATTTCTCTAAATTGTTGGAATTTTAATATAAATATACTAAGCGTATCAAACTCTAATTAAATAAAATAATATAAAGAATAGTTATGCAAACAGTCATTTGACGAAATTTGTTGCTAGTTCTCATTGTCAAGTTCATCCTATTACCTCAAATTTGTTGTTGAAATTTGACCAACATTTGAAGGAGCGAAACCAAATTTATTGCAACAATAGCTTAAAAAAAAAAGGTACTAAAAATATTTCTTTTTATCATAAAATTGTTGATGTAGCTTATATGTGTTTATGTTTTATTTTTTGAGAACAGTGGTCTTAAAGATTACCGCTTCTGAAGATGCGAAACATAAGTTCATACAACAAAACAGTTTCAACAATTAATTATTGTCAAATTTAATTGTATAATTAAAAATTATTTAACTTTGTACTAATAAATATTCATCAATGTATAGAATATACCTAATTCAATGTACGAAATTAAATAATTACTTTGTCACGTCATCATCTATATTTTTTATGGAATT
Source organism: Carex littledalei (assembly GCA_011114355.1). Lineage (NCBI taxonomy): Eukaryota > Viridiplantae > Streptophyta > Magnoliopsida > Poales > Cyperaceae > Carex > Carex littledalei. Next base: position 6,805,877 of record CM022104.1, read on the forward strand.
GGGTTAAAATGCAATATTGGTTTTATGCCCCTACTATATCCCACATCTCTATCTCCGTTCTATAAATTTAAATAGTCGATCTGAACCGCTTAACATAATTTTCATATTAAAATATGTTTAGAGACCAAATTTTATATATTTTTTTAAATTTATTTACTATTTTTTGAGATAGGTACAAAATCACTGCTTTTGTATCTATCTTAAAAAAATATTAAAGAATTTTAAAAAAATATAAAATTTGGTCTCTGAGCACATTTTAATATGGATGTCATGTTGAGTAGTTCAGATTAACTGTTTGAACTTTAAAAACAGAGATAGAGATGTGAGGTATGATTGGGGCACAATAGTCCATTTTAACGCTACTTTTTTTTTTATGTTGTATTGTATTTGATAGTATTTTTTCAATTAAAAAAATATTTTTTTTGAACTCATTTCAAGGCGGTCATCTAAAAAATAATACTAGATAGATAAAATTTTCATTCTTTTACTTGACTTAAATAAACGACAATCTTTTACTTGTATAAATTTTTTTTTTATCTTTTGATATAATGTGTATCTGTGTTCCTTTTTGTGTCACTATTTGTTAATAATTTTTGTTGTGTTTGCATTAAGATTGGAGATTATACATTAAGGCGGGTAAAGATTTTAACAGAGTAGTTTTGGCTTCATGCAGCACATGGACTATAGAATCAAAACAGCACTGTATATGGTTCGCACGCTGCATGAAGTTAAAATTGCTCTGTTAAAATATTTAACCCCATTAAGGCAATATAGAAGCAAAGCAAAGCAAAGCATAATTACTTGCCTATATTGGAAGCTCTTATAGTTACAGCTTAATCTAGGTCATTCCATTTCAAAAAGAAAAAAAAAAAGAAACTTGGTGCATTAGTTAAGTGAAAAGAATGAATGAGGTCAGACCTTAATTCATTTGTTTAATTTAACTTGAGAAAAGTATATATTAATGAGGCATGTCATAAATCATAATCAGCCCACAAAACCAAATGGAAACCATTCAATTATGCAGGGCCGGAACCATCCTAGTCCAGAGGATTAACTGTCATTTCCTAGATTTTGAAGTTTTATACAAATTTATAGGTTTGGTTCGACTTTATCCTTCTCTGAAATTTTATTTGCCATCCTCTGGACTTTTAGTTTGTAAGTAATGTTAAATTTATGATTAAAATTCTAATAAATTTCATGAATTTTAGTTAGTAATTATAATTAGAAGTCAGAGCATTAGAAATTAGAAATTAGAGCATTATTTTTTATCTAATACCCGATTAGCTTATGGGTTTGAACCGATTCGTTATTTTCTTGCCCCTTCCTAACAAAAATTCTGGATTCGCCCCTGCAATTATGTACATAATTTAAAAATAAATTAGCACATTTAAGGAACTAGTCAACTAGAATTGCAACTCCTTTGAATATGTATATGACATCAAAGATTCTTGTCTTGTCCAATAAGATCTTCTTCTGTTCTAATATTTGACTACTAAATATATATCGGATAAAAAAAATTAGTGGAATAGTTGGGTTTTCTTACGTACGGTGTCCAAAGTATCTTTTCCTTGCCTGTTTTTCTATATATATATATATATAGATATATATATCCTGATCCATTTGACCATTTCCCCTTCTCTGTTTTTGCAATGGGAACTCCATTTTTTGATGACTTGAAGAAACAGGCTTCTTTCTACCTAAATGAGAAGATACGCGCTGCTCGCTTGGTTCTTACCGATGTCACCCCGGTGCAATTGTTAGTAATTTCTCTTATTATATATTCAATGGATGTTTCTCCCTTTTTTTATTTTAGATTTAATAGATAACATGTTTTGATTGGTTATGTGTTTAATAGAATGGTAGAAGAAGTGACCAGTGGAATTAGCTCATGCCCACCTGATGCAAAGACCATGGGATTTATATCTCGTTCTGCCTTTGATTCTGATGCATATTTCAGAATCATAGATATTTTGCACAAAAGGTTAATTAGTATCTTGTATATTATATTATTATATTATTATCTGATTTTTTTTATCTCATCAATTGTGAATCAGTCCCACACATGTCAAGGTTGTTTAATTAGTCATTACCATGATTTTAAAAATTTGAATGATGTATATTGAAACTTAATTAAATTTTCATTTTTTATTTTAGTTTTTATATATTTTAGTCCCCTCGTAAAATACTAAATGTGTGTTTATAACTTAGTTGTTAGAATTTTACTTCATAATTATGAAAACATGCATGGATTCAAATTTCAATTACCGCACATTATAAATTTTATGTTTCAAACTCCTCCAATCTAAATGTTTTAGTTCCGCCTCTGATTCCATATAAATTAAGTACCACTATCAAACTATTTGGTACCAAGTATCCTCTACAATTTTTTTTTATTGAATTGTGTTTTTTTGATGAACCTGTAACCCTACAAATTTCAGCGGTGCTTTGCCATGCAACTACGTACTAAGTTTCATATGAACTATGTTTCCTTCAAAATTAGGCTATCAAAGTTTACAAGGAAGCATTGGAGGGAAGCATATAATTCTCTGGTACTACTGGATCATCTGTTAACTCATGGACCGGAGAGTATTGCACTTGAGTTCAAGGGAGAAATTGGAATTATACAAGAGATGCTTACACTCCAATACATAGATGAAAAAGGGTATATAACATATATATTATGATTTGATGGCACATTTTTTTACAATAATTTTCTTATAATAATCAAAATCTAAAATGTAAGTTGATCTTGTTCTTCTTCACTAGTGATATCCATGTAAAATATTATAATTTGTTGAACTTTTCTTTTACAAGATTAGAGATAAAAAACAATTGAACGCAGTAGAATTCATCAATTAGTGGCAACTCAACCTATTCATTTATGAACTCTTGATATTGTTTGAAACAACCTAAAATTTTATGTAAAAGTATCGCTAGGAAAGAAGAAAAGGATCAATGGTTCAAATTGTGAAAAACAAATGGCATAAAAATCTTCTTGCTTGTTATTGTTTTCTATTGAAATATGGGCATTATTATTTTTAATGAATTACCCTATATTGTTTTTAATGAAAAATTCTCAACATTTTTTCTATACCGTACCGCGCATGAGTCATTGTTTTTTTTTTTCATTTTGACTATATTATTGTTCGTCCGCACGATGTCAATATTTTGGCCACAACTTCATTCATATTATACCACCTTTGTTCACCAACATAGTGATAATAATAATTGCTTATGACTTTTCAAATTTCAGGTTTAATTGGGGTTTAACTGTAAAAAACAAATCAGAGAGGGTTCTCAAGCTACTAGAGAAAGGGACCTTCCTCAAAGAGGAGAGGGAAAAGGCAAGGAGATTAACTCATGGAATAAAAGGATTTGGGAGTTTGAACAGAAACGTGCCATCAACAAGTATTGACAAAATGGACAGTGAATCAAATTTGTTCGGCAGAAGTAACTCGCAATACGAAAAGTACACCGGAAAAGAAAGAGAAGATCTAAACAAAAGTGATGAAATGGAGATGTTGGTTTCTTCTAATTTACTGGTAAAGCGAAAAGCTCAATCAGATTTTGATCAAGCTACAGATCATCCTTTTTATTTTGAGCACAAGAACAAGGAGTCACTTCTGCACTTGCACCGAGATCTAGAGATTATTAATTAGGGTTTGCTCAACCTTTTATACTCGACTTTTAAATTTGATTTGTAACCACTTACTTTTAGAGTTGTTATACCTTTACTGTTACTGTACATGCATATATATGATGTATTATTGAACTCAGCTTTACTTCACAAAGATGATTTTAGTTTTGGTTTACCTTATCATAAAAAAATGTTACCAGTAGTCATCTTTTGTCTGGAAATAATGCCTTGATTACATTCACAGAGTATATTAACAAACTTGATCATTCCAGTTCATAGGGGTACAAAGATGGAAATAAATTATTTATGTAATAATTGGCTCCGATATTTTTGATAAATATAACTTCTATATATTATATATGTACCTATCAGACTTAGAACCAGCTTTGATATAGTGACAAGAGCAATGCTCCGTTCCGTGTGGAAAGTCATTGGTTCGAAATTCGGTTGAAGAATTTGTAGTGGATATGTAATTTGAGAAGCTCAATTTCCTCACAAAGAAAAAAAAAACACTTCCAATGAAAAAGCACGCTGAAAATAAAATATAGCAGGTTAAATGTCTTGGGAGATCAGTCATTTTCAATATATATTCAATTATTTTCACTGGATTTTGTTTTATCCCTCCATCTTCTGTGAAAAATATTTTTTATTCAAGACCAGAATTAAGTTAACAAATAAAATATCAGATAAAGTCGAGGGGCTCCGATGAAATACTTTTTGCATATTTCTTCTTGTTTTTTTTTTAAACTTGGCAGGGGCTACCAAGCATATTTTTTTCAATAGTAGAAAAATAAGAACAACAAGTTATAAGCTACAGATCAGTCTAGTCTTTTATCTGACAAAACTAAACGACAGTAAAAAAGTGAGAGGCCAGTAATTTTCACTATATATTCAATTTTGATCACCAGTTATTGTTTAATCAATCCCTCCATCTTCTGTAGACAATATTTTTTTTATTCAAATTGGAATATTGGTATCTATTTAAAACTGAAATCAGAGTTCAAAACAAGAGTTTAGCGAACAAATAGAATATCGGATAAAGTCGAGGGGCTCCAAAGAAATAATACAACACTAGTCATTTTTTGCATATTTTTTCAATCCGAAATTTTTAATTATACCATTTTCCAAAAAAAAAATAAACCAAAACACTCCTATTTCTGATGAATTCAAATTCTACCCAGGCCGCACCGGCATTCTGCGGCCCCAAAGCCTGGGGTCCGCACAATGCCAATGCGGCCCCTGCTAGGGGGCCGCAGAATGCCGGTGTGGCCCCATATTTTGTTTTTGGTTTTTTTGTTTAACAATAAAAGGGGGCCACGTGGGGATGTTTTCAGCAGTCTTTTTTTGTTTTCAGCGGTCTTTTTTTTTCTTCTTGAAATTCTCATACTCTCTGACATATCTCAAAGTTTGACTAGACAAAAAAAAATATATTTGGGGCCGCTCTGGTATTCTGCGGCCTCCTATCTGGGGCAGCAACGGCATTGTGCGGACCCCAGTCTTTGGAGCCGGTGCGGCCTGAGTAGAATTCGAATTTCTCAGAAACAGGAGTGAGTGGTTTGGTTTATTTTTTTTTTTTTGGAAAATGCTATAAATAAAAATTTCAGTTTTTCAATAGTAGAAAAATAAGAACAACAACCAAGCGCTAAGCGGGTACCGGTACACTGACACTAGGTGACCTGTGTTTCCATGATTGCATTTGCATTGTCTAAAAACGCCATTACATTTACTTGTTGTCCTGCCAGGAATGATTCGGCCAAATGGCCAACAGACACTACACTGGTACCGGTACACTGACACTGATTCCAGCTTAATACTGGAACATTGATAATTACAGTTATTGCTGTTGATTATTACTTTTTTGGAACTTCATGTTTTGAGATTTTTATCAAAATTAATGTAAACACTTATAAACCTCCTTTATTTTAAAACAAACAACAGGCACATTATATTTCGTTTAGTGCGATTTCAAGACGACGTCATGGAATTCGTACCAGAATGAGTCTGTCATCCAATTTGGATCAAATTGAAAAGTTCAGCCGTTTTAGGGATAAAATTAAAGAAAGTTAACTGATCAAATTTACCAGCATCCGGTGATTTAACATACAATTTGTTCGTAAATTTTGGTTCATTGTGCAAATTATAATTTTATCATAAACACAGTACATCATTTGTTCGTTGTATAATGTATACTATGGAACTTTGATTAGCTTATATTAATTCCAAGTTTTATTTTTCTTTCCTATATTAGTTGAATGCTCGCAGTTGGGTATTTCTTAAATGAGGTTTGACCATTACGTAGTCCCATTAGAGGCCTCTTAAAGGGGTAAATATTTTAACATAACAGCTTTGGCTTCATGCAGCGCGCAAACCATATGCAACGCTGTTTTGATTTTATAATATGTGAGATGTGTGAAGCTAAAAGTGCTCCATTAAGATCTTTACCCAGCTAAACTGTATCAATGATACTGTTGGGTTTTCAATTTATTGTTGTGTTTGCAAACTGTCTTCGACAGGTAACCTGAGAAGGCAAATTGTCAACGAAACCAAATAGATCTGGCCACACTTTAAATGATGCTGATTTGACTCTCAGAACAGACAAAATGCTGGCAAAATTAACCAAATAGTGACTACCAAGGCTATATTGATAGATTTGTTTACAACATCATGTTCTAATTATTATTACAACAATGCTAAGTTAGTACAGCAGTAGAATTTGTAATAAACTCCGTGCCTCTAACAGCCCCAACTACCCTTTTGTTCCCTTTTTCACAAAACTTCAACCACAATTTCACATCCTCAGCAGCTCGGTTTGCAACTAGCCACTATGGTAGCTTCTTTTCTCTAAAGATCACTTCATTGCGCTGCCTCCATAGCGATCATAAAACAGACATGAAATAAGCGCTCCAAACCTGCTTAGTTTGCTTATTTCGTTCCATGGTATTGCAGTAAAAATTAAGCGATACTTCCCAAGTGTCACACACCGTGTCTCCAATTTGCATGAGAGAAACAAAACAATCCCACACATCTTTCGCATTTTGACACTCAAAGAATAGGTGGTTTGAAGTTTCCACTGAACAATCTTCACACATCACACAATGAAGTTCACAGTTGATACCTCTTCTCTGCAACATGTCTCGAGTTGGCAATTTATCTTTTAACAATAGTTGAGAGAACACTTATACACAGACCCCACTGAGTAATCACCATGGGCCGTCCACCGCCATATCAGAATGTCGTCTAGTTCATTAAAAACCTGTACAGTACCAGTAAAGAAAGAAACAACAGGGGAACCAACTGAAACCACATCCTTGAGTGAGATTTGTTGAGAAATCGGCCTAGGCAGTCCATCCTTCATCCGCCTTAGTGGCATTGGGCCCCAACAGTCATACCAAAACGAAATCCTCTCACCATTTCCAATAGCGTGTATAACTTGATCAATTGATTCCAAAAAAAAAGATCCATTAACCATCCAAACTTTTGGATTGAGCTATTTTTTCCAGCAGAGGAATTATAAATTTGTCGCGCAATTAAACTATACAATTTGTCGGCTTGTCGCGCAAAATGAAATGTCATTCTGTGATGACTCCATTTGAAGCGCAACGATCCATACCTGACCTAAAATATCCAGCTGGGCTCCTGGGCCCATTGAGCCCACATTTCTTTTGAAAAATACAAAATATGTTTCATCAGGACCGTGGGCCCATACTCACTGGCCCCACCACAAAGGACTCTGCCTAAAACAGTAAAACTAAAGAATCCCCGGAGCTGGTACGGATAAAGATATTGACAGACCTAGTTTGATTTTATTCAGTACGTTCATATTTTTTTTTTATTTTGTCATTATTGATTGTACACTGCATGAAGTCAACTTAGCTCTGTCAATATTTTTATCCTCTGGTAGTGTTTCTTCTTGGACAATTTTCTATGGGGAATTCTTATTAACAGTCAGGCCCCACCAGTCAGTTTTAATTTGGGGAGTAGTTTCCTTTCTGTGGGGACCACCTGTAGAGTTCTGATCTGGCTTCTATTGAAAGCCTCTAGGTCCTCTACTCTACAGTCAGATGACGTGGTAAATTGGCGAATTTAGTGTACAGAATCCAGCTCATGGGTAGCCCCATGATGTATCAGTATCAGTGTAGTAACCGACGATATCAACACTCAACAGTAGAGTGATTAAAGAAAAAAGCACCGAAATTATGTATAAATTTATTGTACATTATTCTTTTATCCCTATCCCTTATTTTAGAGTAAAAAAGTAAACTTTTAATAAATTTAACATATATGCAGATTCATTAGAATTCTGCTTTAATAAATTTAACATATATGCAAATTTTGAATCTGATTTAAGTTCCAGAGAAAAGGACACCTCCGGTCAAAAAATACTAGAGATGATTACAATAAATAAAAGGAGATTGAGATTGGAGAATGCTACGAGCGCCTGGACCACTGATTATGAAACTCTGAAATAGCAGGCCCCGCCAAATAAGAAAAGCGAACATAAACACCGTGTATACTCCAAGTGCATGTAAGAATTTGTCGCAAAGGACGCGGACAGGTGGCATCAATCTCCCGGCCAGCTCACTAAACATACGCTCTGGTCAGCTCACTCGCTGTGAGGTTACCGCAGACAGGAGGAGCAAAGCAGTAAAAAACAAAGTACTGAAAGATTGGCGGCTTTCTGATATCCAATATTAAAAGGACCCAATTGTATTAGTTTACTGACAGATATCTTCATTAGATATCGCAATAAATTTATGTCTATTTTAGATGTTTTAAAACTTTAAATCCTCGAATCTTGACCTCAACCAGCGGAGAAGTAATTTGAAACCTTTGCCTCTTTAGCTGTAGTGTAGGTCATACCCGTAAAGATCAATCAAAGGGTAAAAGTTAAAGGACACACAAAGTTTTTGCACTGAACAAAAAATCTTTCTTTGATACATCCATCACAAAAGTGATATCTTATTAAAGACTTATTCTCAAATATATTTATTTCGAAATAGTAATGCCAAAAAAAAAGGAACTTTTGTTCTATTATACCGTAAGAAAGACTTTTTTCACCTAGATCCAATGTGTTACATATTTTCCCTCCACCCCCTAAAATTTCTCCCATTTCTCTTGTACAGTTTACCCACCAATAAAGATACAGACCGACCAAATTAAAACAAAGAGAAGAGGAACCGTAAAATTAAAAAAAATAACATCAAAAACTAAACTTAACCACATTGAAAGAAAGGGCAAAAAAATAAAAAAAACACCATATCTCATACCAGCAAAGACAGCAAAACTCCTATACACCAAATTATCCATCCACAGCCGCTTTTCTCAGTACCAGCAATTGATACAATTTCCCCTCTCATCCCTGGGGGAGATGAAATTCTTGCCGGTGGCACCTCAGCCACTTGCGGCGGTAATCCAACAGACCCGGCCCCACCAGCAGCCATCGGGGCCACTGCAGCTACCACCCCTTCTCCCCTTCCTTTCCCAAACATCTCCCGGGGAAGCAACACCTTTGATACTGCAAAGATTGCCACAGGATTTTGGTCCAACACGGTCCGGGTTATGCATGCTTGCACCACACCAGTGTCAATTGCTACCGACCCGTTAACCCGGGTAATGTTTAATGTGAATCTACCTGCCTCTGTATCCTCAGTAGCCAGAGTTGGCTGGACCGGGTTCACAATCGACTCGAGTGAACCAAGAGGGTAGTAGGAATGGAGTACGTGGAACCGGAGCACCGCAGCTTTACGATCCGCCGGCAAGGATTGGAGGCGTTCAGTGGCGGGTAGGCCAGCAAATGCCTCATCAGTTGGTACGAATGCAGTAATTCCAGCCCCATGCTCATCCGCTTCCAACTCAGCGGCCACACCAGAGGCTTCAAGCATGGAAGCTGCCACATTGAATCCGCGTGCCTCGATCAAAATTCTCGTGATGTTCATGGCCGACACTGGCGGGTGCATGTAACCGGACGCCGTCAAGTCAAAGCCGTATGGTAAAAGCAGGGAATCGACAGTGAAAATGCTGATGTTGTAGGGAACAGTAGTGATGAGAGAAAGAATAGTGGTATTGGAAGGAGAAAAAGGAGCTGGGGATTTAAGCATGGGTTTTCCATCAATGGAGGTGAGGTTAAGAGAGCCAAAGTTGGCAGTGGCACGGCCAGTGGTCTGGTACAGAGTGGTAATTAGCTTACCAGCAGCAGGTACAGTGCGAAGGTCGGTGGGAGAGAGGTACTGTAAGAGAATGTGATACCGCAACACATCGGCTATGTCGACTGAGGCAGAACGGGCGGCGATCTCGGATTGGTACAGATACCGGTCAGGTACGGCGAGGAGGGTGATTGAGGAGCGTCCGGCTAGCTCGCTGGCGACGGAGGTTGTAGAGAGAAGGCGATTGAAGCCAGAGAGATCCGGGAAAGTGGAGAGGAGAGAGGTGATATTGATCGTTGATGTGGCCAAGGGTAAGAGGAGGGGAATAACAAGGAGAAGGAAGATAGGGGTGAAATGTTGTTGCATTTTTCCTGCTTCTGCTCTCTCACTTGAATTCAAGAGACAGACTGCGGTGGGGAGGGAAGAACTAAGAAGATGGTGTGCTTTGTGCTTTGCTACCTCATTCCCCTCCACTGCTCCACATAATTTTAATAATACAAAATCACTATTTCTTTCTCCAACTCAGACACTCGGATAATTAAATAATCTTTAATAGCAGATTCCTCGTGTTTGTTTAACAAAACAAAGACATCAAAGATAGATAGATACATAGATAGATGCATGTCACATTGCAATTGTTCAAAAATATTACAATGGCAGTTTTTGAATGATCTTTTAAATCGGTGGGGTGGGATGGGAGCCAAAAGGAAACTGTCCCAATCTAAATCTATTATAGAAAGATCAATTGACCTTTTATTCTATCTAAATTTTTTTTTGCAAGTATTGTATTTGTAGCCTTAAATAATAAAACTAGTGCTTTCTACTCTTAACTTGAAAATTTCAACGAGGTGCGGAGGGGACCACTTGTCTGGATCGGGCGTCAAATTGAATTCTGTGTTATTTTATTTTATTCCAGTATAATGAAAAAAGAACGTATTAAATCACCATGTTTTATTTTACCAAAGAACTAATAGCACAATAGGTCAATTTGATTAGAATATGATACTTTTAACATATTCTATGCACTGATTTAGAGTATCCTGTATATCATAAACAACAAAATGAAACATAAACTGCTGCACTTGATGAACTCGAAGTATTGGAAATTGATTTCTTTCGACCATGCCACCTAAAAAAGTTATAGTAAGGTTTCACAAGGAGCGCCAGTATTAGAATAACAACAACACATGCAGTCATGCAGAGTTCATTTCTAATTCTCTCTTGCATCTATATAATTTTGCATGCCGCATTACATCAAAGAATGAGCATGGTCACCTAGTAACATGATTGAAACAGTAAAAAAAAAAAAAAAAAACAAAAACAAAGCCAAACAGAATAAAAATTAATCATGGAAAACCTACCTGTGACAACAAGAAAAAACACAGAAAAAAAGGCTTTTACTGGCATGGCTCCTAGTATACATCTGGTCACTGCTTTGAGAGCATGAGCTTTTGTTAACTTGTTAATCTCTTTCCTTCTATACAAATCAATAGCTGGGATGTCATGTCAGATCAAATTTGCATATGAATTTGACTTGCACGCACCTCAGCAGAGTCGATAGTACACTGATCGGTGTGCACCATTCACAAAGAATGAATTGAATGGAGATATTAGGTTAAGTCAGCTTGGAGTTTTGTAGAGGGGATCTTCTATTACTTTGATTAGGGTTTGGTTGATGCTATCTGCTTTGTGGGGGTCTTAGGGCTTCAGTTTTGTTATACCGGCACATGCAGTCAGGGCATGGATAGGAGTATATTGAGTCATTAGGCCTCTTTATCTCTATTCCTTTTGAGTCGCTGTGCATTCTCATGCTTAGTAACTGCCGTTTAAGTGCCTTCCATCTGCTTATTACAAGAGAGAACAAAAATTCTATAATGATCTAACAAGTTAGATCAAGCAATTGATGATCCTATGCTTACACGGGCTTCAAAATTTTAGATATATAATAAGATTTCAAAACGCACAATGCACCTACAAGTTCAGAACAAGTACTGGTTTGACGAGTTTGAATACCCTATTAACTATGCCACTATTTCAAAGAATCTGAGCCATCTGTCTGCATTGACATTCAAGCAAGTGTGATCTTGATGCAGATCAACCGCTCAAATCCAGTGATTGCATCAGGTGTGCTACAGAATATGGCCTCTTACAAGGGCACCACATAGAAAGGCATCACAAACAGAGAATCTATCTAAATTAACCATATTCTACATAGGAAAGTAGAAAAAGAGAGATCAAAAGTGAAGCAAACCCGATATTTTTATTGTCAAACAAGAGTGCCAATTTTCGCTTGTCAGGCTTGATAGTTTTAGAATGGCCAGCATACAAATATCTCCTGTGGCCTATTAGAAATTGAGGGAAGTTACCGCCTTGAGTAGTCACAAAAACTTCGCTGTGTAGACACACACTATAGTCTATAGCCGCCATCCTTGATGAGAAATTCTGCGTACAAAAATTTAAAGAAATTAGAGATGCGCAATTTTTTGGATAACTCGTAGAAGCTCCCACAAGTTTCAGATGTGCAGAATACTTTTACCAAAGACAGTTGTCATGGATAACTGCCACTAGGAGAGGATATTTTTGTATAGCACCAGCAAATTGTGCATTAAAAAGAGATTTGTTTCTATTACAAATATTAGGTTTACTGAAACAGGCAGAAAACCCTCATTACATGTTTTCTTTAAGGCAATATAAAGTGAGGTTACGGTACTATGCATAGCGCACATCAGTTTGTCTATGGATCCATATATCATTTTTTAAAGTCCAATAGTCGATCCGAACTGCTCAAAATAATCTCCATATGAAAATGTATTTGGATGCCAAATTTTATATTTTTTTATAAATTTTTTTACTATTTTTCCAGATAGGTAGAAAATCGCTTGATCTAAAGATTTAGAACCATCTGAAAGTAATGATTTTCTATCAATCTAAAAAATAGTAAAAACACATATAAAATATAAAATTTGACCTCCAAGTACATTATTATATGGAGATCATGTTGAGTGGTTCGGATCGACTATTTGAACCTGAAAATAGAGATATGAATCCATAGTACGGATCAATGTGCACTATGCATAGTACCGAGCCTGGCAATATATGAGTAAGAACTGCATGGGAGACATCAGCATGGGAGACATCAATAGTGCAATTTTACAAAGACTAGGCCATCTGTATTGAAATTTCTGTTTTAATTAAGGATCATATGGAACTGAACACAGGAATATTGCGGTTCATTTATTTAGCAAATACACTTTCCTCAATACTACCAATTATTAAGTTTCCAGTTGTATTGTCCTCTTTTCTTTTTTCTTTCCCTTGTGTTGACCAATCCTTGGCAAGAAAAGTTTAGTAAATATTTGTGTTTCTGTTGGTGCTAGAACAGTAAGAGATAGTGGAAGCCTTTCTTAACAACCTATCATAAACTTGTTATATATTCATTTTACTTTTATTCTTTGTCCATCATAAAACAAACATATGTACTTCTTTAAATAATTCACTTTCTGATGTACAAAATTCTCTCAAACTGGCAACAATGGATGACAGATAATTACATTGATAAGACAAGTTTTATTCAATTTGTTTTGTTCCCATCAAATCCTACTTCCTAATCTCAAGTCTTTGCAGTTCTTCCGAATCCAGTTTTGACTGTCAGGAGATTTGTATTTTTCTCCAATATGACTCTTTTTATAAATAAACTTAATATTGTTATTTAATCTTTCATCATACTTTTGTGTTTGTAAATCCTGATTTCATTTAGTTGAGGCACTTATTTTGCTTCCATTAGTTAAATATATAAATCGCTTGCACATTGATTTATGCAGAATTTATCAATTTGTAATCTGTGGTGATAATTGCTATACCAAAAAACATATACAAAAAATTGAAAAAAAAAAAAAACACATGAAAGTGGTAGGTTGTCCGAGTTTATGGGTGGGTTCACCTGAAAACATACCAAGATGCAAGCCAATAATAATCAGGTTGGTACACAACTGTTTTCAACCGGACATCGTTAACCCCTACGTGCAAGAATTCATATCACCTAAGGTAAGAGAATATTTCTGTTTAGATCCGGACTGTCTGATCAGAATCCGCACAATATTAAAGGGGCCCTGTGCATTCCAACACAGGCCAGATTGGCCCGGATTCTGATTGGACGGTCCAGATCTAAACAGGAATATTCTGTTACCTCAGAGGATATGGATTCTACGTGCAAGTCAAATATACCTTGAAAGGAGCAAGCTCCTCAGCTGAAGCCAAAGACTCTTTCGTTTGCAAAAAAGGGAACATCTCTAAAAGAGGACCCATCGTCTTCTCAGCTCTATAGATCCTTCCGGAAGCCAGATAAATTGCAGTATTGTTATTAAATCCCATACCACGAAGCATCAAACCAACCTAAAGAACCGTAAACAAGAGATAATGTTAGGGTCTTAGGGACAAAAGAGAATAATTTTTATATCAGTAGATTGGAAATTCATTATAAGAAATCATATAGTTTACCTCCAAAGGTGTAAGAGGGCATTTTCCATTTAGACGTATAGCACCTGGCCGAATGACACGGCCCCGTTTAGTAAACTTCCCTCTCCAGCCCCTTTCTCGTGCTGCGTTCATTTCTTCTCTTTCCTCTTCGCCTCCATCAAATATACAACATGAAAATGCCACCATATCCTACAAGAGTTCACAAAGGAAATTGATTCACTGCATAATTAGATGAAAGAAATTAAAAAATAAATAAAATAATAACTGAATTTTATTTAATTACCTCTTCAAAACGAAGATGGACAGCTACATATTTGCCATTGGAACTTTTCTCTCCCATACGAGAAATCAATTTGTCAGCCAATGTAGAGATGGGATTTGAAAACTGAAGGGCCTCAAAATTTGCAAGGCATCTCAGCCTTTGAACAGGATAAGGTACATCGAATGAAAGCCTATTTGCAAACGGAGATATCCTTACCAGCCTGGATTTTAAAAAAAACTAGCTTCATTTAAAAAAAGAAAAAAAAAAGAATAAGTAGCTAAGATACAAATATACCTAGGAACGGTGTGTGTCAAATATAAACTTACTTTTCTTCAATTAACTTGGGGAGAACAACATTGGTGTAGAATTCAATGGAAGACCAAGCTTTGATTTTGAAATTGAATACATTGCTCATGTTGTGTCCGAATCTCTCCATTATAAACTCAGGCACTTTATCAACTATGCGAACATCATTTTTCAGAGAGTGGATGAAGTACTCCTCATTATAGATATCTCTAAATTTGCTGTTTTAACAAATAATCAGAATAGATTAACAAAAAATTATGACAACCAATTTCTTGCTTATACAAAAATAAACCAATTAATGTCTGAGCACATAACAGTAACATATCTGGTATCAGAGATACCAACAAGATCGCGACATAAAAAAACTTATAACTGAGTAAAAAAAATGCTGTACCTAGGATCCCTCCAGATGCTGTGATAGTGGAAATTTGGGATTACAAGGGTTGCATTAAGAAAGCCAGCTACTGCTACAGCATTACATATCTGGATAAAGAAATGCAAATATAAATCAGATCAATTGTATTATCCAAAATAAAGAAATCATTAACAGCTAAGAAAAGTGAGGAATGGAAAAAAAAAAAAAACACACACACACACCGAAGTTCTTTGCTGATTCAAGCCTCCGTTTGCCTCTATGTATATGTAACCATTTGATTCAGGCAATTCTGTTAAGATTGACAAACCAGAATGTTATATCATATACCATGTTATGTCAATAAGAAATAATAAATAATATATCAGAGATCAAAAGCAACAATTATACTACCATTGGTGCTCATATTGATGCATGGTTGCCAGCTACCACCTTTGTAAGAGTGCTTCCATATGGTTGCTAGCTACACAAATTTCAAACTTTAATACAAAACAAAAAACGTACTCATGAAAAGGGCAACATCACATAAATAAAAAGGTGTAAATGACAAAACCAAAAGAAAAAGGAAAACAGAACATGAATTTTCTGATGCTTAGTACGTAAGTTTCATGATTCTATCCTACCTTGCGGTGGAAGTAATATTATGTCCCCTTTGACCTAATTGGAGAAAGATATTGGCACTGTTTATTATTTAATTTCCAAGAGAAGATATAATCATCCACATTGCACTTCTTCCAGTTTAGATTTTTTGACTAAAATCAAATATACTAATTTAAACAGTTGGGCATCCAACAATCACGATCTTACCTTAATTATTAAAAATTGGCAGCCAATGGAGGGTACCTAATTGAGAAATATACTATTCACCAATACACTATGTTCAATAATTTTCTATATATCAAAAGGCATCTTTTTGACCTTATGACATCAAAGGATCTCCACATTGCCAATTTAAAGATGCAATCTTTTATTAAGGAGACCAAATCAACCTAAGGCAACTTGATCCAAATAACAATAAAATTACAGATAATTGAATCAAGAACATGTAAACAATTTAAAGGAATCACACACACACACACACATACTGCATCAGTGGAGTTATCAGCGTCCATATCAGCTTTCAATCGGCGGTACAGCTGTGGGCTCCGGTAAACTGAGCCCGGCGCCGGCCTGGAGATGATTCGGGGCATGCTCTCAAGCGAGATCGTCCCCACACAGAAAATCATCATTCCCACATAGATCAGTGGCGCGAAGAGAAACACTGCTTGCCTCCTCAGTAGCAGCGAGAGCACAGCCCCTGCCACCCGCTGTACCAAACTCCGCGGCGGAGGCGGGCGGACGGCGCCGCCTAGCTTGGCTGTTCTCCGATGCACTCTTGGCGAGGAACGCCGCGGCGACGAGGGAGGAGATGGCGTGGAGCTCCCGCTCAATAGGCGGTTGAACTTGGGTTGCATCAGATGAGCTGGAGAGGAGTTGGGTTTGTTGATTTGTCTGTGTAGAAGTGTAAATATTGGGGCTGGAATCGAGGGTTAGGGTTTTTTGACTTGTTATTTCAGTTATTGGTATTCGCAAAAATTAGCAACTTATTGGTTCATTGAATTTGAATAGTTCGGAGTATGCGGCTGTGCAACCTTTTTTTTGTTGAAAAATGGGACACTGGGCTTCGAGAATTGAGAGAGAGAGAGACGAAGGAGACAGACAGGAAGCTGACAGCCAGGTCCTCTCCAGTGCGTCGAATTGGAGAGGAGAGGACGATATGCTTTGCAGTGTCGCACTGAATTCAATTCCCCTGAAGTAACAGAAACTTTAAGTTTAATCTGGACCGTTCGAAATCTGATTTGGCACGAATATAAAGGCTCCGTGCATTAACCCGTATTCTGATCGGACGGTACATATATAAATTCAAATATTTCTGTTACCTCAGAGGATATGGACTTGTGTGGCACCAGTCTTATCAGCTTTTGGTATTCGCGAATTTTTAGTCTTTTCAAGTTTTATCAGTTTATAGTTCGTTGAATAGTTTTGAGCACGCGGCTGTACAACCAACCCTCTTTGACGCTGTGCCGCCGTGGGTTCGTACTTCGCTCAGACTGAGAGAGAGGAAGAAGGGCTGAAGGGGGGAGCTGGCGTCCTGTTCCTCTCCAGTGCGTTCAATTGGAGAGGACGATATGTGTGGCACTGTTAGTCTTAAGTTATTAATCTAAATTAAAGGAATTCTTTGCGTCAATTCTTTGTCATGTTTTGTTAAAGAAATATAAAATTCCTATAATTTAAAAACTATGTGACGAAAATCAGAATTCCAACTTGCACTCAAATACGGATTCCAACTCAGACTCGGACTCGGGTACAGATTAATTGTTTTTCAATCTTCTTCAATAATTAGGCACAAGTCTCAAGAAAGAGTCCCAATAATTCATCATTTCCTATGATAATTAATTGCATAATCAAATGAGTGAGGCTACGGTACTATGCATAGCACGGTTTGGTCCGTGCTACGGCTCAATATTTGAGTTCTCAAAATTCTAACGGTCGATCCGAACCGTTCAACATGATTATAAAATAAATATGTACTTGCAAACCAAATTTTACATTTTTTCGAACTTTTTTACTATTTTTTTAGATAGGTAGAAAATCACTTGATCTGAAAATTCTGGACCATCCAAAAACAGTGATTTTCTACCTATCTAAAAAAATAGTAAAAAAAATCGAAAAAATGTAAAATTTAGTTTTCAAGTACATATTCATTTTATAATCATGTTGAACAGTTTGGATCGACCGTTAGAATTTTGAAAACTCAAATATTGAGCAGTAGCACGGACCAATCCGTGCTATGCATAGTACCGTAGCCTCACTCCAATTAAATTATGTTGTGTTTTCTATGAAACTTAATTATGTTACTATTATTTAGGTTGGACTATTTATATTTTCTATGTTGTTTTAATTATGTTAGAGCTTCCAAGAGTTAGTCATTATGTGTTGTTAGTTTTTAAATTAGACTTTTTAGTTTTTCTAAGTTATTTATTATGATTGTTGTACAATAAAAGAGATGGCATGTCATCTTCTTTAGAGGAGTTTTGAATCAATATATTTTCTTCTGAGAGAGATTTATATCGCTTTTGCTATTTAACACTCTTTGTTTCTAATCTCACTAAACAATTTCAAAATCCGTCACTAGCAGAGTTGAAATTTGGAACCGAGGTTGCGTCAAGTGGTATCAGAGCAAGTTCTCATCTTATTGTTCAATATCGCTCTAAACCAAACAAAATCTAAATCTATACACGCGGAGTGGAGTTTGAGATGTACTAGCGTCACTATGTAGGTAAGAGAAATTGTAGACTAATTAAAAAATTCAAACATTTATTTTAAGACCGTGGGTGTGCAATCAACATCAGATATATATTTAATGTAAAAGAAACTAAATCTACCTATAATATTTTGTGACTAGAGTTGTATGAGCCTATTATTAACGTACAAGGTTCAACTAAGGTGATACTGAAAAATTAAGAATAATTTAGAATATAATTACAACAATATTATTTTTGTTTGAAAAAACACATAAAAGTTTGAAAATAATTTAGTTAGTGATTTTATTAAAGAAGCGTCGAACTTTTTTATAGACCTATTTTTGTACATTTTTCTGTCCACATGAACTCGTATGTTTTTCTATTTTGTTTTACAAGTTCTCCAAAATAATTCAAATAGCGTAAACAACAAGAAAAATATTTCATTGTCCGAACAATGGGAAAAACTTAACCAAAGGTTACTGCGCTCATATGAGGAGATAGTGAGCCTGCAAGATTTTCTGTGCTTGTGCTTATATTGATAGGTTGTGAGACTGCATAATTTTTTATCGTTAGCACAAAACAGTGATGTTATAATCAAGATGAGACAGGGGTATCTAGAGTAGCCTTTGTGCTCATATGAGATTTGTGACTGAGTTATTTAAAGAAAACACAGATGAATGAGATAGGAAGTCAGAAGGAGAAGAAAAAAGGGAGGAGGAGAAAAAGAAGGAGGAAAGGGTTCACCGTCAGCGTATCATCATCATCATTAACCATAAACATACCTTATTTATACGTAGATATAGTAGACACTACTAGAGGTGTGGCAAATTTACAACACCCCATCCGAACTTGGTGAATCAAGACGAGGCGAAGAGCAGTGAGGCGGAACGACGAGCAGTGACCAAATCCGTAAAACGGAAGTATCTGCTTAGATAGAGTGGAACGGGTTGGACCAGGCGGTGAAGAGCGGGGTGGAGAAGCCGAGATAGGGTGGTGGACTCTCAAACTCCCGATCACCTCACTATTTTATGATTCACCCTGTGCGTTCTCACTCTTTTATTCTTGCTATGTTTTTCTTGATTTAGTTTGGATTGAAAGTGTTCGTCGTTTTCTTTTTGTGTACCCAACTATAACAAGTGTAATTTGCATAAAAGGTTTATCAATATGCACGGAAGTGTTTGCATGAAAGTATTTGTCATTTTAAAAAAAAGTTGATCGATATGCATGGGCGGAACTAGAAAATTTTAATAGAATATCTGTAATTTAAAATTAACAATACGTGGTAGGTGGAATTTGAACTCAAATCTCCATACCAATAAGATAAAGCTCTAATAACTAAACACCAAGTAAACATTTGATAGTTTATAAAGAAGACTGGACTATATAAAAAGTTTTAAAAATAAAATTTAACTAAATTTGAATATACATAACTAAAATTTTGAAATCATAAAAGTGACTAAGTAACCTCTGACCGAGTTTTAAATCCGCTCTTGAATTAATGTAAATTGGAAAGTTACTAGTACTGTTTTTTTTAATATTTATAACATTTTAAAATAAAAAATTAAATTTGTAACATTATTTTTTGTAAAATGTTTAAAAATTAGACTAACAAGCAATGGATACTAACAGTTGACGAGTAACGAACTCGAGCGTATTAGATTGACTTCAGTAATGTAAGCAACGAATAATTGCGATCTTATTAGTTTAAAAAAGTACATAACTGTTTCGAAAAATCAAATGTTTTAATACATGCGAACTTGACGGATTTAGTTTCAGTATGAATCTTTCTTGACCCAAATAGAGAGGATATGAATCCGATTGAGGTCAGCTGTCAGAAAATTCATGTATGTTTGGTTGTATTGAGAATAAGCTATTTTTAGAATTAGACTATTCGGCATAGCCTATTCGGTGTTTGGTTGGGTTAGAATAGCTAAAATAGTGAATCCAAACTTTTTATCTTATTAGAATAAGTTACTTCTAAGAATATTTAGATTTGGTCATTCTAACAAGACAAGTAATAGTTATTCTTGATTTAGCTATTCTAGCTATTTTTATTTTACAACCAAACATACCCTAGACACGGTCGGTACATTTGTCATTTGTAGTATAGCCTACAGGCTACAGCGTTCATTTATATCACACAGTCAGAAGACTCAAAACTTTGGAAATGGGATGAAACACCGTCCGAAGACTCAAAACTTAGAACTCTCAATGCATAGAGAAAGCAGTATCGGAAGGAACATAACAAAATGTAAACAAATTAAATCACACAGCCCGTCTAGCTCAGTTGGTAGAGCGCAAGGCTCTTAACCTTGTAGAAATTTTAATTTATCAAAATCAAAGTCATCTAATTATATGAGAAATTTTAGAATACAGGTGTTCGGCAAATATATTGGAAATTTATTAGAATGTTGGTTTTCTTTTTGTATGTAGAAGATGTAATACTAAAATTAAACTATATTAAGTGTATTGATACTGATCATTGATTATGATCAATAATATAATTGTATATATCAGATTCTAAAAAAATTGTCTTTGTGCTTGTATAAATTGTGTTTGTTTAATTGTGCTTGTTGTTTATGAAAAAAAAAAATAGCTTCAAGAGTAAATTTGATTTTGAAAATTATGGTTAATATATAAAATGAATGAACTTCATGATTTTGGTCTTATATTTGATCAATTAATTTAATATTGTTTAGAATATTATTGTGATGTTGCTGATTGAGAAGAAATAAAAAAAATATTAACAAATATTAACATATCATTCTTGTTAAGAACAAAAAATATTAAACAAAAAATAATTGAAAGTTCAAAGTTGTTTAAACCAAAATAAATAAAGTGATAAATGAGTTTTCTTGTTCGGTTTCAAACCAATTATATTTTGTTTAATTAATGTTAGACATGTGCTTGATTAACATATTGTTTAATTAAAATATCAGTAACAATTGAATTATGTATAAAAGGGGGTTTGATTAGTCATATTTCTTAATTACATTTTTAGTTTAACACTATGCACAACACATTTTTAGTTCAATAGTTTTTCCCCATTTGGTATTGGAAATGGAAATTATTCAATGAATGCCGAACACCTAATAAGGAAAAAAAATCCACGTAGCAACTTTACCAAAACTCCAAAAGAAACCCATGGGAATGCAATGCGCCAATTAAGCTGAGATGAGTATTGACTATTGAGTAATATAATAATATTTCAACTATGTGAATTTCCTTGATAAGTGCAAATCTACTGGATTTATATGAGAGATGTAACAATTCTGATTGTTATTAACAATAATCATGATCTGAAAATTTAAAAGACTATTTAAGGCAGTTCATTTGGAAAAAAAAAAAAAAAAAAGCTATTAAATTTTGCAAATGACATACACATTCCATAAATAAGTTTAATCCTTACAGACGCAATAGTTACTACAAATAAATCAAATTCAGATAGTCTGAAAACAAGCACCTAAATAGTACAATAGAATAACTTGAACTGGATTAAGCGGCGAGGTGCAACTCATAAATAATATAAACCCGAAGCGCAGTCTCATCTTCTCACGAAAATATTCCCTGAGCAGCCTGCTGAAAAAGATCCCTAACCTGGGCATACATCACAGGGAATCAGTACAGGTCTAGAAATAAACATGATCTGGTAATGTACAATATACTGTTGAAGCCGATCACAGATTCTCAGAGGCAGAACTAGAAAATTTTGAAGGGGAGTTAAAATGTAAAATGCATAATATGTGTAGTTACTTGGATTTGAACTCAAGTTTCCACAACTACGAAATAGAATTCTGAATCATATAAGAACTTTAAAAAAAATTAAAATTAAATTAAATTTTAATATACATGATTAAAAGTTTGTAAAATATATAGTTCCGCCCCTGCAGATATCAGCTGCTGATAGGATGTCAGTGGATCAAAACCGGGACAGATACAAGTCCAAATTCAAAATAATCGATTAAATAAAAGAATCTAGGCCCATATGGGAATTGAAAACCGTATTTCATTATTTTATCTAATTAAAGGATTGGATTTCAATGTCCTCTTATCATTGAATTCAACCTATGCACTCCAAGCAACTCAAGTAGCTTATTTCTAGAGCTCAAAAGGGAATAAAAACTGCAGCATTACCTGTTTTGAACTCAATCCAATCCTCTCCAAGTCTACAAGCTGTAACATTGACATTGTTTTCAAAATGTGAGAACTCGGAAATATTCTAACTTACAAAATTATATTAATCTAAAAGCTGAGAAATTTATAGCCTTACTGATTTGAAAGGCGCAAGTGAGTTCTCCCGCTCTTCGAGTATGTACTCTGCTCGTTTTTCTCCTATGCCCTGAAAAGTAAAACAGTCGCGATTAAAATAAATCAAATGCAATTGATTTTGACATCTAATTTAAACTCAGGGTGGAAAGAGGGGCTCCAGAGAATCATTATAAGAGTTTGGTTTTCTTGTACCTTTATCTGCATAAGCTCTTCCCTGTAGTCATGGAGAAAAAGATATATCAAGTTAGACTTTTATTGTAAATGCTAGAAAGGGAATTCTAACAATTTTCTAAAAGTAACTATGCTATGGTCTATAAATCCTCGAATTCATGTTTTCTATGAAAACTAAATTACTTCATGAATCGCACAAGATCAAGAAGCACTGCTAACGGGAGCAAAAAAAAATGTATAGGTTATACCAGTTTTGCAGGGATGGAAAAGGAAAATTTTGCCCTTTCTATAAGAATACATTTGAATTAAGTTTGACATAAGGTTGAGCACTCACTTGCTAGCAGTGTTCAAAAACAGCAGGTAATCTTGAACAAGTGATTCCTGTCATTTGAGAAGATGGATGTTGGTGTATAAAAAAATATTAAAACATAAATAATACGCAGATACAATAACGAAGTGCTGGTAGCCTGGTACCAATAAGTACCTTCAGGCTTGAACTTTGCTTATTAAACTTGAGAAGTGGAGTTGTGCTCTTGTCTGGATCATAGTTTGCAGAAATTGGAGACAGAGCCTTCCTTATAGCGGAGTTATCAGGCATTGGCGATTTTGGTGGGCTTGAAGGGGCCAATTGTAAATTTTCCTTGCTACAAGGTGTTGTTGCACCTGCAAAATAATATAGAAAGAATTCGGAAGCTGAAAAAAGATTATTTTTTGTTTCGAGTTCTGATGAATTACATTGTTTTTACACACATAGTGACTGACTTACAGATAGCAGCTTCGGAAACCGAACTATTCTTATTCAGAGTTTTGCCATTCAGACCTCCATCTTCTTCTCTTTCACACTATATTACATTCATATTTTGGTCAATTAATATGTTCAAATAAAAAAAGTGTAAATTCAGAACAAATGGACAGGTGTTAATGTACCTTTTCCATATCCTTAGTAGAGGAACTCTCAATTCTTAAATCAAATGAAATCCTATGATCCAAAGGATAGTAATTAGACTTTAGTCAATTAACACACTTAAGAAGAGCACATCAAAGTATACTATACTCACTTTTTCTTAGTTCTCGACTCCTCTCGTTCTGTAGTGTGTAGTTTCTTAAGAGATGACCGTAGCAGACCTTGTGTTTTTGCCGCACTAACTGAAGACGGTGTTTTAGCTTGCCTAGTAGGAGAGAAAAGCCCGTCCAATCGTTGTATACTTTTAGTCTTCCCTTTTGATTCGAGCCAAGCACGTAATTTCGCCTCCATATCAACCTTTATTTTTGGTGTCTCCTGCTTTGTAGTAGATCCCGTGTGGTTTGTTATCTGACGTGATCGTGCTGCCAGGTTGACTGTGTGTACTGCCTCCTGGTACGACATGGGATTCTGAAACAAAAATAAAAGTATACAATTCATACAATGGAATAGTAACATCTGAAACATTTACGAGGTAGATGCCGATAATTTGTGCTTATGGTCACATGACATGACAACACCAAGCAATTTGTATTTGTTTAAAAACTGTTCATCATTATTAAATCAACATGTTTGGAACACTTACAAGACAAGCAACCATAAGGGCCCGGCTGGTACCACCTAGCGAGTCCTGAAGAATACGTGTGAGTTTGCTTTCCCTGTATGGTATGTATGATCTCCTATTGTTAAGGGCATATATGACGTTTGACAGAGCAAATAAGGATTCATTTATCTTGGCACTCTCTTGCATGCGTATCCCTTCATTTTGAGTTCTCCTATTATCCTCATTTCCTATCACAATCCAAAGTTCGGATTAATCAACATAAGATAAGATTAAACAAGCAATCTAAAAGCTTTTGCATTTACAATACATTTTGAGCCCGACTTAAACTTATTTTATCATATTTGTAATATCCTTCTTCTTGCCTTGTTATTTCCTTATAATTGATTTATTATAACAGTGCCCTACTCTTAAGATCTAGGCAAAGTTTTATGTACACCCTTTTAATACTTCAAATTGCATATTTCCCCCCTCCAAATTTGCAATTAAGTATGTATCCTTCTAAAAGCACATATATTTCTTAATTTGCATTTAGGCAAAGTCAAGTTTATCCTTCGAGAACATCAAAACTATATATTTTCCCTCTAAAATTAAAAATATCATATAAATATATCCTTCTAAATTTTTTCCAACACACTCTCTCTTTTCCCCCTCTCCATATCTCTCTCATCGATCCGTGTTAGATGCAATCAAGAAATGCAAAGACAGAAGAGCAAATAAGTTAAGATAGAACATGAAATGTGTAGTTTCGAAATTTTTGTGTTTGAAATGATAAAATTACAAATATTGGGTCCTATCATGCAGTTAGTTTACTCTTCAATTGATGCATTTTCTACCGTGTCTAGCATTGTTAGATGAGAATGAAATAGAGCAGAGGAGAGACATTTTTTATTTATAATAGAGTAAAAAAGTAAATTTATTGGAGTTTATGTTTTACAAGTATTAATGAGTCCGGCTACTATAACACTAGTGTCATTCCAAATTAAATAACACCACATCTTATACCATTGGATCTGCTTTAATATTCGTGTACAAGATAGCCTGGAAAGACACTAGTGTTTTGCACGACTATTAAAGCAGATCCAATGGTATAAGATGTGGTGTTATTTAATTTGGAATGACACTAGTGTTATAGTAGCCGGACTCAGTATTAATATGGTATTTGTAATTTTGGAGAGAGAAATATGTAAATTTGAGATTTTATAAGGTAAAAATTAAAAATCTTTATGTTTTAGAAGGATCGGGATATCTACTATTTTGGAGGGGAAAATATACATTTTTGAAGTTTTAGAGGAATAAATATGAGAGTTTTTATATTTGCGATGGATAAATATGATATTTGTAATTGCACTAAGAGAAATATGTAATTTAAAATTTTTAGATAAATATATATGAAATCTTGCCCAAGACCTAAAGCTTAGTAAAGTAAACAATGAGCATGAGATAACATGATGGCAAAAATATATTTTCAATCCAACTTCTAAGGATGTACAAGTAAATTATAAGCTGGAACCTACTATGTGTGATATAATAAGTTGTTAATGTAATAATCCTAAAAATAATAACAAAATAAAGCATAAACGGACCAGCAAGGTCGATGAGGTTAAGCTTTCCTTTAGAAGAACCATTAGATACCGCAACAGAAAGTATTGCGTGACTCCGACTAGAGACGTCATTTAGACCAGTATGAGCCACCTTTCTTCTTTGCACACCGATTGTATAAGTTTGTAAAAATTCATCCATTGATTTAACAGAGGCCTATTAAAAAATAATAACATTATCATTATGATTGTTGAACTATAAAAATAAGAAATCAGATTCATATGATTATTGAAAAAGACAAGAGAGCTAGTTGTAGATCACAACTCTAAGATATAGCATATTACTGTTACAAGGCTACTAATTTTTCATTTAGCTTTTGCAATGGTCATTATTGCAAAATCACCTTTTCTTCCTTGACAAGGAAAATAAGAGCAAGTTAAATTTGTCACTATATGTGGTAAAAATTGTTAACATCCTAATCTCCAACTTCATGGCAATTTACATGCCTTTTTTATACTTGGGAAAAAACGAAAATGACATTAAATGACATATGATCTTACCCAAGATAAACCCTTAAGTTGCACCTTTCCATCCTTATCATCCAAAGCCATTACTTCTTTAACCTTAGGCTCCAATAAATCATAGCATCTATCCAAATAAACCTCATAATATGACATTTGAACCGAGTATTTTGTGTTCTCACACATAGAAAATATCGCTGACATGACCAAAGGTATGATCCCAGGCTCCGCATCTGTACCCTATATCCAAAAAGATGTCTCCAATCATAATCTAACAAATGAGACATATATAAATGGTTCATTGTCAAATGAATTCCACAAGATATCATAAAATACACAAGACATGCATGCACATGGGTAAGAAATTTATTGAATGCCCACAATTAGGAAATAAGTCATGAAAATAACATTTGAAAGTATCAAATGAATTGTATACCTAAATTTTGTTTTATGTGAACAACCTACAAATTACAGACAAATACATATTGTGATAATGACCCATGCATGGTTCTGAACATTACAGGAGTGAAAATTCGGCCGATTATTTTGATTTAGCCCCTATTTTATCGATTTTCTGTATATAACTCGTCCAAGCGAGTCAACTCGGGAAATATCCGATTGCCTCCGGCCAATACCGTTCCGACTTGGCCGAGTCGACTCGGACTCGGCCGATTTTCCAAACCATGGACCCATGCATAAATAATTGTAATAATTATGGCAGATCTAAAGTCCTTAACATTACAGGAGCGTCTTTCACAGAGATGAATTTCGTTGCAAAAAATGGGCAGTAAAGGGACGCCTCAGGCACTTGGATTGTGTATATAATAGAGCGCCGTTAAACTTAAAAAAAAAATGTTTCTCAAATAACTCAATTACCACCTGCATTGTGTAGGTTTTGCCACTTCCAGTCGCACCATAAGCAAATACAGTTGCGTTCATTCCTTGAAAGATACCAGGAATAAGTACGCTGACCTCCTGCTCGAAAATATGCGCAACTCGGCCCTCTTGATCAAAGAAAGAATCCAATTTATAGCATTCATTTCGGCTAGCAAGAAATTTTAGAAGGGAAAATTTAGAGACCGAAGTAAATTACCGATTACAAGAATTAGATAATTTGGATCTGGTAGTACCTGGAGAACTGATCTTTGAGGCGAACTGCAACTTCACCAGCTATCTGCTGATCAAGAATCGATATACATGGGATCTGAGAGATTTTCTGATTGGAAGCTGGACTGATCTCCGAAGGAAGAAAAGGACGAACCCGAAGCACAACCCTGACATGAGAAGATGAGAGCTGATTCGCCATTAAATTAGACTGGGGAAAGGAGTCGGTTTTGGTTGAACGAAAGCAAAATGAAGAAAGAGAGAGAATTGGATGGATCGCGTGGTGAGTTTACATACGGCCGTTGGGGGGAATAGGTTTGAATTTCAACAGCGGCGGTCTGCTGAACCGCGACGCATCAGGTATTAAATGTTAACTATAACCTCGGGGCGCGTAAAATGGGTAAATATTTTAACAGAGTATATTTAACTTCATACAGCGCAAGAACTATAGAATGAAAACAACTTTGCATAGGGTTCATGTGCTGCATGAAGCTAAAACTACTCTGTTAAAATATTGACCCGTAAAATGAGGTTTGCTTAATGTATCCGGGTATCCGGTATCCCCCTTCTTATGAGGTGCATTAGAACATCTGGTCGGCTCTTTATAGATCAATCCCCCTTTCTAACTGCACGGAATTCTATAATGTTTTAACTATATCTTGACCGTTAGTTTTATTAAAAATGCAAAAGATCTGATCAAGTAGCTCTTTAAAAGGACTATTATGAGTCTATGACATTAGGAAATAAATCTGCTGCGATCCTCTGGGATCGTAGGTTCCCTGCAATTTCAATCTCAACCGTTCATATGTTTTGAGATTCATGCACAAAAATTGACTTCTTAAAAGAATTATGAGTTTCATTGTTTGAATGATTGGGATTAGAATCGTAGGATCCTGCGATCTCTTAGAATCGCAGCAGATTCACACCCACGACATTATCCGAGCTACTCGAATTTTGATAATAGAGATGGGAACTAGCTATTTGTCAATTTTTTTTATCTTAGTATTATTATTTCTAATAATAAAAATATTTTGCATTAGTTAGTAAACAAATTATAAGGCACTCCTTTTGGGACTGGAGTTACGATATGTAAGACTAGAATAAATTTTAGGACGAGACATACTTATATAATTAGATGTGGATATTCGTGTGGATATGAATAAGATATGGTTTTACGTTTCAATTATCCGTATCCGAATAATAGATATATATTATATATTGAGTGAGGCTATGGTGCTATGCATAGCACGGATGGCTAGTGTACTACGGCTCAATATGGTACTTTTTAAAATCCTAACGGTCGATCCGAACCGTTCAATGTGATAACCATATGAATATGTACTTGCAAACTAAATTTTATATTTTTTTCGAATTTTTTTACTATTTTTTTAGATAGGTAGAATTTTGATGGTCCAGAATTTTCAGAAAACACTGATTTTTCTATCTATCTAAAAAAATAGTAAAAAAATTCAGAAAAATATAAAATTTAGTTTGCAAGTACATATTCATATGGATATCACATTGAACGGTTCGGATCGACCGTTAGGATTTTAAAAAGTACCATATTGAGCCGTAGTACACTAGCCATTGGTGCTATGCATAGCACCATAGCCTCACTCTTATATATTTTAATATATATTATGAAAAAATATTGTTATTCACTATTAAAATATGATAAATATTATGAACTTGATATTTTTTTAATAAATATCCGATCCGATCCGTATCCGTATATGTATCCGGCTGATATCCGATTCATATTCGTATCCGGAAAATTAAAAAGGAATATGAATATGGTTTTACCACTATCCGCTCCGTTTTCACCCCTACGTGCGTTGCAACGGGACATATTATAAGAGAAAAAAAAACATAATATATTAAGAGAAAAGAAAAACTATAACAAATGTTAAGAATAACCATACAACATCATAGTAGTTAATATTATTCTCATATGGCGCACTTTGTGAGTAGATCACACAAAAATAATTAATTATAAAATGTGAACATATAGTCATTATATTCGTGCAAATTAACTATCACTGAAAGGATATAGAAATTTATTTAGACACGTAAAAAAATATTGTGATTCTTTTAATTATCAAATAATTAATTATAAATGTAAAAAAAAATGTGTACATTGTATTCTCTCGGTAATAATTCTAGCTTTCTCATAACAATAATTAATTGTAAAATGTGTCCATTATATTTTTACAATATCATAGGGTTCAAATGCCTCTATTTTTTGTGCCTCCACTGTGCCTCCATTTTTAAAAACTTTAATAACTCAAAATTTAAAACTTAAAAGTCAAAATAAAACCATTGTATGTTATTTTCTCTATGTGCTAGTAAAAAATTATCACATTTCAATTTTGTTTTTATGTGAATCAATAAGTTGAAAAATCAACGTCTAGAAATTATCCACATTAGTACGTTTTTTACAAGCTCTTGATGACAATTAAAATAAAATTAAAATGTCATAATTTTTTATATGTGCATAGATAAAATGATGTAGATCATATTCAACGGTTTTATTTTGACTTTTAAATTTTAAATTTTAAATTATTAAAGTTTTTAAAAATAAAGGCATGGTGGAGGTACAAAAAATAGAGACATTTGAACCCTTCTCTTTTTATATATAGTTGGAGAATCTAGCATATAGAAATAATTAATTATAACATATTGTTCTCTACTCATTTTTTTTTTTTAAGGAACACCGCCCATACTCATTGTAGTTAATATTATTATAATTAATTATGACATTACCAGTAAGGCAGTAAGTGACATTACTCATTGTAGTTAATATTATTCCCATACATAGCATATATAAATATATGTTCCCGTTACTATGTACTATATAATATCGTGTTAAAAAATGATATTATATACTGTTTGATTTTTATTTTTGTCATAGCTTTCTCTTTCCTTAGCTGGATCATAATATAATATTGTAATCAAATATTTTTTTTATTCTATTTCCTTCAGTGTTGTCAATTATACCGTTGTTCTATTTATTCGATATATTATATGTATTGAAGGAAAAATTAAAGGAGGACAAAATAAGTAAGACATCAATAGCTTTCTTATTACAATATTGCTAATTTAAGCTTATTTAATTCTAATTCTAATCATATGGTGTGCATAGTACGTGTGGTGAGTACGTGCCTAAATAAATTTATATTTCTACACGTAAAAGAACATAAAAAAGATAAATTTGATCTAAAGAAGACATACTAGCTATTTGATTGGAGGGCTGATATTCAATCTGAAATTTAATATTTTAATCATAATTGTTGGCGGATCAGGACATTTATGTGCTTAATATAAGAATGGAGATATTGAATAATAAAATATATTGTTATTAAAAATATATAGTATAAGAAGCATATTTTTATAATTATTTGTTTAGGAGAAAGCCCCTCCCCTACTGTTGTTTTGAAGAAGTGAAGCAATGGAAGAAATGAGAAGAGAGAGAGATAATAATGATACTTTTTATTTTATTTTAATTTTGCCAAAAAACAAATGCACTGTTCTAAAAATACTTTTTCTTCACTTTTTTAATTATCATTCTTAGATTTATTTTGTATATTGTCAAATGGCCTATATTTGAATTGTCTAATGCAAAAGGAAAAATCCATATATATCTTAAATAATCTAATAAATTGTAAAACTAAAAAGAAACGAAATTCGTTAATTTTTTCCGCCTAAATTGATTCAATTTGATTCCATGCCGTTTGATTCTATGATATTATAATTTTTTTTATTATAAAAGATAGGTAAGATTTATTTTAGCATCATTCCCGGAATTCAGAGTACGTTTGATGCCCATCGGACCTACTTTGGTTCGATGGGTGTGGTGATCATCTGATTTGTATCAAGATTCGTGCACTCCGCATCAAAATCTATGTGAGTCTGTATCAATTTCCGTGCGAGCAGATCTTGATGCTAATCGTACAGTGTTAGAGCTAATTGAACTTAAAAGTAGGTCTGATGCCTATCGGACCTACTCCTATCTCCATTCCCCGTGATGGTTTTGTAAAGAGAAGCGCTATTCTCAGGGCTTGTATTCCAATATTCAGGATACAATCCACTTTTTTTTATCATTATACCACTTTTGCCCCTAATTAATGCTTTCTTGATTTTTTTTTTGTTATAAATTTAATTAATTGTTTAAAAAAAAAACTATCTAACCCCTAATTAATGGGATAGCTGCCCAGCGGTTTAGCTCCTTTTTTATGGAAATAAGTAAATTGTTTTTTTTTTCAAATTTAATTTTCTATGGCTTACATTCATATGGTGTTATTGTGTTAACTATAATCTATCATGAAAACTAATATTATAGTATCAAATAATTCAAAAACCTTCGTAACAATCAAATCATGTTATTGTGTTAACTGTATAATCTATCATGAAAACTAATATAATAGTATTAAATAATTCAAAAACCTTCATAACAATCAAATCATCCTGCACTTGCGTAGTATGAAATACTTTGAAAAGTATATCTATTTGATATTGTGAAAAATATCAGACATTAGTCAAATTAGAAAACTAAATTTGTAAATGTATTTTTCATTTTGTAAATATCACATGTATCGTATTATAACCAATTTGAAAGATGATTATGTTGTTCTATGTAATTATCTAATTATCGTGTTTGACTAATTTGCAAAACATACAATGATTGAATTTAATGATTTCATTGTATGAGTGAGTTTGCAGGTTCAAGAACAGAAGAACCAATGGAATTAACAAGACTTTACGAAAATCAATAATATAGATTGTAATATCAAATAGATTAGTAAAGTAAATTTGAGATTGTTGATTTCAGGAACTATCCGTTCGGTATGGAAGCAAACCGTTCAGTACGAAATATTAATAATTTGTTTTAATTGTCAAAATCAACAAGTTTCCTGTTTATAAAAAATATTAATAATTTGTTTTAATTGCATTCACAAAGAACAAACTAATCATGCTATAATTAATTGAGAACAAATTTTTGTAGCTATTATAGAACATAGAAATATTCAGAATTGGTCAGAATTGAACAACAAAAGAATATATAATAACTATGACAGTTGATATAAATTTTAAATTAAGGTCAAATCTGAAAGTGAGGCTATATGGTACTTTGCAAATTAAGCACATATTGGTAATATGTACTATATGGACTCGTATCATCGTTTTTAAAGTTTAAACAATCAGTCTGAACCTTTAAACATGATCTTAATATAAAAATATATATACTCGGAGACCAAATTTTACATTTTTTTTACTAACTTTAAATGATTTTCACTAACTATCTCCATAATCTTCATAATATTCACTGACTATCTCTACACCGAGGTCAATATGCTTTGTTGTTGATAATAATAATAATAATAATAATAATAATAATAATAATAATAATAATAATAATAATAATAATAATAATAATAATAATGATAATTTGCTTAATATTATTAGTATTAGTATTATTATTTTTTTGATAAAAGTGAGTACACCCCACCGATTTTTATTAATAGAAAACCACAAGT
This sequence comes from Carex littledalei, assembly GCA_011114355.1. Classification (NCBI taxonomy): domain Eukaryota; kingdom Viridiplantae; phylum Streptophyta; class Magnoliopsida; order Poales; family Cyperaceae; genus Carex; species Carex littledalei. The sequence continues at coordinate 6,839,022 of CM022104.1, forward strand.
TCAAGGAACCGGTACCAAACTTGTGGTTATATTTTTGCACCTCATCAAAGCATGCCCTACTACAATATCATCATACCACCTCTTAACAGATAACAACAACTTTAAAACTAAACAAGTTCATATAGCAAAACACAACCAGCAGCTACATATTTTTATGCATAAAAGATGACATATTATTATTATTATTGTTGTGTTGTTGTTATTATTGTTACTACATGTAATAGCCTTATTTTATGCATATTATTATTATTATTATTATTACATTAGACAAATCATGGCAAAACATAAGCGTCCGGTTGCACATGAGCCCCTAATTATAAAGCTCTGATCTACACTATTTTTTCCTAACTGGGGACCGCAAGGTGGGCCCCAGACATGACTAAAGATAAATGGGTTGTACCAGGAATTGTTCCCCTTTTTCTATGCAATATATTTTTCTAAAAATAAATAATTAATTTGTCAAAAGTAACATAAATTGTTTTTTTCCCAATAAATAAATAGAACTCAATTAACAATTTATCACATTAACACCACTTGTAGAAAATTAATTGGCTTCTATTCAATGAGGGCCTAAGTGAAAGAATCTGTATTGTATCCTCCCAGGTACCTGACTAAGTACAATCAGGTTCCATTAAATCTCAGCTGAGCGATTGAAATTCAGTATTTATTCAGTACGTTTAAAATTTGTGATTTGTGTCAAGTTAAAACTGACGACTCAGATCTAATTGTACTCAGTCAGGTATTGCACTGGATCTGAATTCCCGAGTGAAAAAAGGAAAAGGAATGAGCGGAGGGGCTCTGCGGATTTCACAACTCCTAGAATTGAATCAAATTTTTAGATTTTATGTGGTGAAGATGCGCTGCAACTAACTTACGAAAACTAGTGGGTGCCAATAGATACTCCGATAGAATAGAATCATTTGTTCGATTTCATCTAAATCGAAAAAAAGTAATCCATCTTATTTCTAATCTAATAAGTTAATTTTTTTTTAATTTTCAAACTAAAAAAAGGGTTTTCTGAACTGCACTAGGCAAAATTTGAAAAGAAATAGTTCTTCCAATTGATCGGAATAAGAAATAATTAGAGAGTATTTGAAGAGTATAAATTTGAACATATAATGTTTGTGAGATCAAATTTTATTCAACTTTATGAACTACGATCAGGTTTTATCCAGGACTGCCCATATCTCTAGCATAGGGTGCAGCAGCTATGGGTGAAAACGGATCAGATACGGAACACAAAACTATATATGTATTTTTTTTTTCCTTTTGTCAGATATGAATATGAATCAGATATTAGACGGATATTGATACAAATTGGATCTAATATTTATTTAAATTTATATAAATATTATTCAAAAATATCAAAATTCATAATATTTATATAATTATAATACTAATTATAATAATGAATAACATTTTTTCCATAATATATATTAATATGGTATCAATTAGGGATGTAAATGAGCCGAGTTTGAGCGAGTTACCTCCAACTCGAACTCAGCTCATTAAATAAATGAGCGAGTCAACTCGAGTTGGGATGGTAATAACAAGTTGTAGAGCCAACTCGAACTCAGCTCGCTATCAACTCGAGTTGGCTCACAACTCGTTTAACCAGTTAAATCAATACAACACAAGTTATAAACGAGTTTGAGCCGAGTTTGGGTTTGGTTTTGGTTATTCTGAAATTTTTTTTTGTCTAAGACTGTGTAACTTTATGTAACTCGAGTTATAAATGAACGAGTTGGAATCAGCTCAAACTCAGCTCATTTATTAAACGAGTTAGCCAACTCGAGTTGGAACTAACTCGAGTTGTAAATGAGCGAGTTACGAGTTCGAGCAATTTTGCCCAGCCCTAGTATCAATATCCACACGGATATTTGAATATCCGATATCCAATACGGATTGAATATTCTCCACTACGTTTTCACCCCTAGATGCAGCAATTGCAGCGTTATTCATTTTTTCTGAATAAAGTCTTCTGAGACATCTATTAGTGTTTAATTAAGGCCTAAAGTTTTGATAGGTTAAGTTGATTATTCTAACTTAGGTCAGCCTAAGCTATTTATGTTTGGTTGAGATTCAAAGTTATGTTATGATCTAAATTATATAAAAAAAAACAATATCAAATAAAGAAAAGAATGGAGAAAAAAAATTGAATAATCACTGATAGTAGGACCGTAGGAGGATTAATTCTTAAGTCACCTGAATTGATAGTTTAAATTTGAAGATCTAATTTTAAAATTACGCATAATTAGACTGACCTAATTAATACGTATTTGATGGAATAAGTGAGATCTAAACTCCTTATTCTATTTAAATCTCAACTAAACACCACCCACAAAAATCAGTAGAAATTCGTTGAGGTTTAAAGAAAAAAGGAGGGGAACATAGAATCACAGCACGTGTACTATCACTTCAAAAAAAAAAAAAAAATTCACCTGCATTGCATAATGCAATTTAAAAAAGAACTACACTAAATAATGTAAATTGTAGCAATAACCATTTACGGAAGCACCTGCTCGGATATCCGTTCGGTCCATCTCGTCTCATTCTATTCGAATAGATACTTCTGTAAACGGATCTGACCACCACTCATCGCTCCGCCTCACTCTATCAGAGCAGGTGCTTCCATCCAACGGATTTGGTCACACTTTAAAGTATATATATATATGTGTGTATAATATATTACTGGGGGCTATGGGGGAAATTTTTTATCTATAGAAATTATTAAATACAGATATACGGAAATAGAAAGAGTGTCTCGTTTCCAACAAATATAGAAAAATCTGACTCAATGAGTAAGATCCAAATTTATGGATCGGTCTCAATTGTCCAGATCCATCAGTATATATATAGAGGTTGACTAATATCAAAACGTTTGTTCCTAGGCCGCGGAACAAACGTTTCGGTTTTTACATTTTTAAAATCCAAATAGTCGATCCAAACCGTTCAACATTCAATCTGTATTAAAATGTGTTTGGAGACCAAATTTTACATTTTTTAGAATTTTTTACTATTTATTAAGTTAATTTTAAAATTGCTGATTTCAATGATCCAGAAATTTTTCACTGTTTATTAAAATCAGTACTTTTAAAAAGGGCTTAATAAATAGTAAAAAAATTCAAAAAAATGAAAATTTTTGTCTCCAAGTACATTATAATATAAAGATCACATCTAACTGTTTGGATCGACCGTTTGGACTTTGAAAATTGGAAACCAATTGGTTGCACCCAATTTGGATCATAAATTGGTTCCATATATATAAAGAGGAGGGATCAAGTTACAACAAATTTGAGTTACAACAACCATTGTTTCATTTTCAAAGTCCAAATCGTCGATCCAAACCGTTCAACATGATTATCTAAATAAAATGTGCTTGCAGATCAAATTTTACATTTTCTTGAATTTTTTTACTATTTATTAAGATGGGTACAAAATTCAATGGTCTGAATATGACTATTTTTCCGGCTATGGGAGTTTATTCGACAAAAGACATATAAATATAACTAAATATTTACAAGAGAAACAGGGGCAGGGACCCCACAATTTATCTGCACAGAAAATGTGGGCTCATAAAAGACCTGTCATGATATAATAGGGGCCCAGTCTCCACCTCTTGCTATCATCACCGATTCACCATCCCTCTCTCTGTCTGTATTTTAGTACCTCTTCCTTTTTCTTCACAATTATTTTTTTATTCAAGAACACTAGTCCCACTTCCTAGTTCCTACCCTTTTCTTGTTTTCTATTCTCTTATTTATTTAATTTTTGGAAACAGCTCTCCTCGAATATAAGAAAAAAAATGATAAAACACCCTGGAAAAGTTTGTTTATTTAATTCTTCATTTATGAGTACCATCTCTGAACCAGGGTCATTCCCATGCGATGAAGTTTGGGGTGAAAACGGAGCGAATACGGAGCGGACAGTGGTAAAATTATTTTCATATTTTTTTTATTTTCTGGATACAGATACGGATCGGATATCAGTCAGATATCGATACGGATACGGATCGGACCGGATATTTATTAAAATAATATTAAAAAATATCAAAGTTCATAATATTTATCTAATTTTAATGGTGAATAACACTATTTTTTCATAATATATATTAAAATATATGATATATATGATATATTTACTATTCGGATACGGATAATTGAAACGTAAAATCATATCAGTGTCCATATCCACACGGATATTTGGATATCGGATATCCACATCTAATTTTTCGAATACAGATCGGATATTATCCATACCGTTTTCACCCCTAAATGCAGTAGATAATGCAATTTTAAAAAAATATGAGAAATAAGTTTTCTGCCCGTTCTTTCACAATTAATTAATTTTGTAAAAAAAATAATATTCTGTACTCATCCATCTGAAGTCCCCTGTTGAGCCAAATGATGGATTATATAATAATGATATGAGTCAGATTTTTAAACTATAAGAATCAAACTTGAATAACGCTAATTATTTAAAATTTTCATGCTGAAAATGAAAATGAAATTAATTTATGGTACTCATAATATTTTACTTTAAATTATATAAAAAATTATATAAATACAAAAAGAATTGATGTCATTTAACCTCATTCATTATGCATAAGTCCGTTCCGTTTATATCACAAATTACAATATTAATTTTAAGGTATTCTGATGCATGTGATTGCTAAGGGTAAAAACAGTATGGATAATAATATTTGATTCATATTCGATCAGGTGAAAAATTAGATATGAATATCTGATATCCGAATATTTGTGTGGATATGAATACTATATAGTTTTATGTTTCAATTATCCGATTCAAATATATAGTTAATATATATTTTGAAAAAAATTCCGTTATTCATTATTATAATTAGATAAATATTATGAACTTTAGTATTTTTTTATAATAATTTTATATTTTTTAATAAATATTCGATATGTATCCGTATTCGGAAAATTAAAAAGTGATATGGATACGTTTTACCACTATCCGCTTCTTATCCACTCTGTTTTCACTCCTAGATTGCCAAAAAATTAAATATACCATTTAAAAAAAATAAACCAAATAACTATGATTTCGTTAGAATTTCATTTTTGACATGGCAACGTCAGATGAAGAACATAAATAGAGTGCCCGCCACATCAAATGACGAACAACACCTTTTTTCCAGCAGCTTAATTTGACCAAAAATTTTTGGGGACCCACAAACTTTACTGCTGCAGAGGCTTTGATTAGAAAGAAAAAAGTTGTTGTCCCCCGTTTAACGTGGCGGACACTTTATTTATGTCCGTCATCTGTCATTGTGGTCGTGTTAAAAATGAAATTTTCACAAATTTGTAGTTATTTAGTTTGTTTTTTTATAAATGGTAAAAATAAAATTTCATCCTAGACTGATTGCTCTTCAGCCTCTTCTCACATAAAATTAAAACAACTTATATATTTATAACTTGACATAAGGTATAAAATACCGAGATTTTTATTAATATCCAAAGTTTAATAGAAATTAATATTTATATCCAGAATACTGGATTTTTGCCAAAAATGCTCAAGCCGGCCACAAAATGGCCGGCTTACTCGTTTTTTTTTTAGAGACACTACGAAAGAGCAAAATAATGAAATCTAACACTGAAAATTTGAATTTTTTGTTAGATTACTTCTTTTGATTTATAATTAGCATATTTATACTAAAATATACTAGATTACTTGAAATTATATTGAATTACACTATATTACAATAAATTATGTTGAATTACACTAAATTACGTTAAATTACGCTAAATTACAATAACTTTGCTAATTATGCTGAAATACGGTAAATTATGCTAAAGTAGACCGATTCTGTGCCATCTTTCATGAATCATAAAAAATAGTAAAAATTGGTATTCTACAAGTTCATTATGTAACTAATTTACTGAGCTACTTAGATTGAATAATAGAAATGAAAATCTTAATCGGAAACTTCAACTCAAGTTTTGAGGCTCTTCCCTTAGTTTTTTGGCAATTCTGAATTTTGGAATCTAGACATTGCCAGCACGGACGCATGCGTATTTTCGCAAGCTTTCCGAAAAGTGGTCATTTGCTGAAATCGGACACTCGAGCGCCGTTTTATGACCGTTTGAAGTTTCGTCGTTGTTTTTCGCCTTTTCAGTGAAGATATCGTCCCTATTCATATGTAATTTAGCGTATTTTAGCGTAATGTAATGTAATTTAGTGTAATTTAACTTAATATAGTGTAATTCAACATAATTTCAAGTAATTTAGCGTATTTTAGTATAAATATGCTAATTATATATCAAAAGAAGTAATCTAACAAATAATTTAAACAAAAAAATTCAAATTTTCAGTGTTTGATTTCATTATCTTGCTCTTCATAATGTCTCTAAAAAAAAAAAAAAAAAAAAGTAAGCCGGCCACAAAATGGCCGGCTTGGGCATTTTTGACGAAAACCCAGCATTCTGGGCATAAATATTAATTTCTATTAAACTTTGGATATTAATAAAAATGTCGGTATAAAATAACAATAACTTTTCCTTGAATAACTTGAATGGGATCACTTGACAATGTTTATGTCGAAGATCTGTTGGCAATAATTTTTCAAATAAATTGAAATAGAATTGAAGATTAAACCTAGACATGTAGGTATGTTATTGGACATATAAACAGACTAGCAATCAAATTTCATGCAATTTAAATTTTGTTTGAAAATACATTACTTTTAAGTCATTTGATGTACGATAAAACATATAATAAATCTTACCATTGCAAGATTTATGACATGATATATGCTTCATATAGACCGTTCCTACATTTATAAGATTTCAATTTTTATTTTTATTTTTACAAATTGTTAAGATTGTAAATATATATAATTATCAAGTGATCTCTCATCAATAATTTATATTGTTTCCTATCATAATTATTGGTGCTTCACTGATATGAAAGAGAGCTATATAATAACTTATTGCTTCTTGATAGACTTATTCATCAGAAACTTGTATATATTTTGTTAATATATATGATACCTTTACATACAAAATAACAAAAATAGGAAGAAAAAAAATACCAGAGAATAGAGATCTAATTATGTGCCGTGCCGTGCCGTGATGAAGTTAAATTTATACGTGTTGTGATTAAATTTGGAAAGATGACCACGACTCATGAATGATCACAGCACGTTAGTCACGCAGTGACCACACGTGACGTGTCCACACATTACTGGTCACGTTTAACAATTTTTTTTTCATAATTTAGGTTAGTTTATTCAAAATTCACCATTCGATCAAGATCTAATGATCCTCATTATACGTGACTCGCGTGACCACGTACTTGTCGTTACCAAAAATAATCACGACACGAGACACCCGAATCCAGTCACGTGCCGTGACATATCCCGTCACACCGTGACTTTTTTAATCCCTACCAGAGAAGTTTTAAGGAAATATTTTGAGATTTTAAAAAACACTTAAACATAACTCCCCCATATTTATAATTCGTATCCTCCTGATGAAACTCAATTTTTGAATTAAGATCTGGACCGTCCGATTGAGATCCACAGTAATATTAAAGAGTTGTGTGTGTTATAAGTATGGATCAGATTAATTCAGTACGATTCAGAAATTAACGCAGAGGATACGTACGGATTCCCCATATTTATTGGGTAAAGATTTAACAGATTAGTTTTGGCTTCATACAGCGCACGGACTATAGAATTTAAACATTGCTGCAGCATATGGTTTGTGCGCTGCATTGATTCACCTACTTTCAATTATAGATGCCACCAGCTCATCTACGCCTATAATTATGCAAAGCATACATTGACAAATGCAATTAAATGCACAGTATTCTAATATCTCTTTCCATGATATTTATCACTATCAAAAGCACCCCACTTTGTCAAAAAGGTTCTACGCCTAAAAGCAAAGAAAAACTATGATCTCCAAAACAAAAAGCTCATTGAAGAGCGTAAGAAAGAGTTATATTTAAGTTTTAATTTACACAAGTTAAGAAAACCAAACAATTATTACACAATTTAACCAAATTCAAAGAATTGTCAATCCTAACAAACTCTAAAAAAGAAAAAACAGAACAAATTAAATCCCTCAAAAAGGATCATTTTTTTTTTAATTTGCACTACTATACAGTTACAAAAATGCTCAATGCATCACATCAGAAGTCAATTATCTATCCTTCTAAACAAGAAAATAACACAAAATAAAATAAATTACATCTCTCACCAATTCGAGGTAGCGATCGATTGAAATGTTTGAACTTGTTTATGCAACGGCTCTAAGTGGTTGTTGAAATGAGATGCTCTTCTGAGATGGCAAAGCAAGCATGGCAGTGTGATCCAGAAAATCCTTCAATTCCACCACGGCCTCTAAAATCCTTCGTAGATCATCGGCACACAAGAACCCGGCTGCACCGACTCGCCTCACGGCATACACATAAATAGTCAAACACCCCTTTCTAAACTTAAACCGTGCCATCTCGCTACCCGTCAACCCTCGGATCAACTTTTTGTTTACATCACCAAGTGGTATCATGCTCGGCCAAAGTTGATCCACGGCCGATTTCATCGATTCTGATTCAAAAACAAACAGTACCACTTTTGATTTCTTGGTACCGAGGCCGAGAGTCATCGTGTGCCATGCATTATGAGCGAGAATTGTGAAATTGGTGGGGAGATATGTAGTGGTAGAAGGGAAGGGGAGACTAGAGCATTGAGAGAGATACGAAGGTTGAATGTCGAGGAGGCGAAACAGCTCAAGAGGGTTGGCCCGCCGGACAGTGAAGGATTTGACGATGAATTGGCCACCGAATCTGATTCCTTTAACCTCTTTGCTGGGCTTGAATTGAGGATCTGAGCTTGATTTGGATTTGGATTTGGATTTTTGTTTCTGAATTTTATTCTGGTTTTTGGAGCTCTGTTCTGACATGGCTTCTATGGTTTGTTAGGGGGATACAAGAGAAAAAGGAGTGCTTAAGGGTGGTAGTTGGAGAGGGTCAAATTTTTAAGGAGACAGCTGGGACTGGACGGGGAGAGAGAGAAATATGAGGTGGATTGTCAGAGCCAACTAACTACTTGGTGTGTGTGTGTGTGTGTGTGTGTGTGTTATTAGTGGTAGAAGGAATGATCTCATGTTTCCTTTGTTGTTTGGATAATAAGTTAGTGGGAAGAAGATGTGTCAAAGAATCAATTTAGATACACATCTCATCTCATCTCATCTGGCTTTATGCCTACTACTGTACACCACCTACAAAACAAAACAAGACAAAACTTGGGTTCATGTTCATGCTTACACACTTTTTAAGCTTCTCATTTTGACGAAAATACTAAAAATTCAACCCCTCTTTTTTCACCATATTTACTTCATTTCTATTATATATTTATTTTTAAAACTTTAATAACTTCAAATTTTAATATTTAAATATTAAAATAAAAACATTAGACATAATAATCTATATTATTTTCTCTATGTACGTGTAAAATATTTCAAATTTAATTTGACTGTTACCAAGAGTTTGTAAATATATATACTGATATGGATAATTTCTAAACATTATTTTTTTTTTCAATTTATTGCTTCATATAAAAACAAAAATGAAAAATAATAATTTTATATGTACATAAAAGAGAAAATAATACAGATCACATCTAATATTTTATTTTAATATATAAATTTTAGATTTTTGTTATTAAAAAAATAAAAACATGATGAGAATAAAAAATTAAAATATTTGAATCCTCCAATTCCTAACCTGTAACTTTTGTCAACACAACAGTAAAGACCCTGATTACTAAAAATGTAAACCATCTATATATTCTTGAAATAAAATAATCAGATTGAGGTAAGTGGTTTAGTGTTCTATAAACAATTTAATAACTTGTTTTCTTCCCCTACAATATTACTCAATTTACATAGGTTAATTTTGAGAAACATGTCATGTGCCAACTTTTCTATTTAAGAGAAACGAAATCTCATATTGTAAATCAAATATAAGAAAGAAAAGAAATGATCCCCATTAAATTTTGATGTACTTTCTGGATCTAGATTTGAGCTCCACCATTCCATAACTTGTACCCAGATTTTATCCGTTTGTATTCGAATTTTTTGCTAATTTGAATATTAAACTACAAATACTAATAAAATTTATGCTAATACTGATGCCGATATGATTTCAATAATGAAAACGGATACAAATACAAATATATATAATTATCCATATAAATATTTTTTACTTTTTCAAATATTCATGAATACGAATAATTATTTGTATATGTATTTTTATATTTGTTTGTTTTTAAATCATGTAAGTTTAGAGGAATATTGTTTTCTCAGTATCTTTTGATTAAAAATATGTTTTGTTAACGAGATATACTTTGTAATGACATAACAAATTTAACATGTGAAAAATTGTTTTGCTCACCATAATGATCGGATATTCAAAATGTGTGTGTGTGTGTGTGTTTTTCTTTATTTTTTAATAAAAAAATAATTTATTAAATAACATGTTAATTTTGTGACAATATGTAAGTTAGAAATTCAAATTATATTTGTATCCGTATTCATTTAATATATGATCCATATTCGTTTCCGTTTAATATCCAATTCATATCGTATCCGGACAATAAAAACGGATACATATATAATTTTACCACTATCATATCCATTTGCACTCCTAAACTGTTTTCATGCTGCGGCTAGTAGCAGAAGTCATTTTGGGTATGTTTGGTTGTAAAACAAGAATAGCCAAATAAAAAATAGCTATTTGTTTGTCTTATTATAATTGTCAAATTTCAAAATTTTTAGAAATAATCTATTCTAATAAGACAAAAAGTTTGGCTTCACTATTCTAATCCAACTAAACACTGAATAGGCTATTCGGAATAGTCTAATTCCAAAAATAACATATACTCAATCCAACCAAACATACCCTTTAAAAAATACATGATTTATGATTTTAGACTACATAATGGCAAGGCATATGAATTTCTCTCCATGATGATTTTGCATTGTTAATTAAATATTACCGGTCATGACTGGTACAAGGTACTAGTGTATAGTGTGTACCAGTATCAGCTATAAGGTAATTGATTCTATGATTGACTAGCTACTTAAATTGGCAACAATAATAGAAAAACCCTAAAGAACATAAATTTATTTCTTGACTTGAAAGAATTCTGTTTTGAGAAAAGGATCATTTGCAAAAGAGACGACACACCTGCCACTGCCAGTGCCAGGGGTTTTCTTAAGTAGAATTCTGAATTCCAGCTGTTAGTTATGACTTCACACCAAATCAATTTCTTGAGGATTTGACAATAAATAAAATTGAGTTTCTCAACAAATCATAACTTAACCTTTGATCTATAACTATAACTAATCTCATCAATTCACTCACTTTACAGAAGAGATTGTGTCTTGTTTAATTTGAATCCAGAAATTAAGAGAAGAAAGAAAGAAACAACACATACTTGTCATGAAATTCAACTGGTTGCCTCTCTTGGGAAAAGGATTTCTCTCCAACAGCTTGCTTGGCTTCACCAAGGAAGGAATCTTCTCGATTCCGCTAGTAGAAGATCAAAACAAGCTAATACATACCTTTAAGGCGTTGATTTTGATAAAAGTAATGAATGAATTCGACATATGCTTCCGTGAAGAGATCGAGAAGAGGTCGCCGGAGAAGAGGAAACCTAGCAGTCAACGGAAGTATCATGGACACTTGGCAGACGTCCATTGGCAGTAGAAACCTACAAATCGTCATCCAGTCGAGATAAAGAACAGGCAATGCTGCGAATATTATTTTTTAAAAGGTAGTGCATGATTACCCGCTACACCTGTTGCTGCACCTCTAGCGCCGTAGACTTGTCAGCTAACCGGTCACAAACAAAAGGAAAGGAAAAAAAGAGAGAACAATTCGACCATTATTCATTCTCTTCTCCAACGATGACCAAACTGTTCGATCTGATGCAACGAACAATTAAAACTCAACCCATACAAAATCCAGCCTCATTTCTCGGCCATCTCACCTCAGCATACATCCAACGTCACCGCTTGATTCCCGCTTTGTTTTACATGCACCGATCTCTTCAATCAAATCTCAACCCAGACCCCACCACCTTAAACACTCTCCTCCAATCTCTACTCAATTCAGGGCTCTTCTCAGAATCTCACCATCTCTTCTCCACAGCCCTCCAATTCAACAGTCCACTGGATAATCATACTTTTGGCATAATGGTTCGTGCATTCTGTGAAAATGGGTTGATTGCAAATGCCATGTGTTTGTTGTGTCGAATGCACAAATCTGGTTATGCATTAAATGTGGTTGTTTTCACGAGTTTGATTCATGGGTGTTTTCAGGATGGCAACTCAGAGGCAGCTAGGTGTTTATTTGATCAAATGGTGCAAGTAGGTTTGGTTCCCAATGAATTTACTTATACTGTCATGATAAATGGTTTTTTCAAAATTGGTCTTAGGCAAGAAGCATTTGAATTATATGAGGAAATGTTGACAAACGGTCTTATGCCTACTCTCCATACATATAATGTTCTATTAAATGAGTGGTGTAAGAGCGGCCATTTAGATCTTGCTCGTAAGCTGTTCGATGAATTGCTTGAGAGAGGTGTTTCCCGTAATGTTGTTACGTATAATATATTGGTTGGCGGTTTTTGCCGACGCAAGAAGATGAAAGATGCAATTGGATTGTTGGATTGTATGAATAGAGAAGGAATTAAACCGACATTGGTTACATTTAATCTCCTTATTGATGGATATGGTAAAGCGAGTATGATGTCAAATGCTTTGAAGATGTTAGAGAAGATGAGAACCAATGGAATTTTACCAAGTGTGGTAACTTACAACACGCTCCTTGCTGGATTTGCTCGTGGCAAAGATTTAGTAAAAACTGCAAGTATATATAGAGAGATGAAGGAAAGAGGTCTGACTCCTACTAAAGTGACATGTACAATTTTAATTGATGCTTTTGTAAAGGCAAATGACCTGGCAAGTGCTTTTAGGGTCTATAGTTCAATGAAAACAGATGGTTTAGAACCAGATACTTATACTTATAGTCCTTTGATCCAAGGATTGTGTGCAGAAGGAAATATGAAGGATGCACATAAACTGTTCGATGAAATGCTTGAGAAGGGATTTAAACCAAACAATCTGGTTTATGATACCATGATTTGTGGCTATTGTAGGGAAGGAAATTCACATAGAGCTCAAAGGTTGCTCAAGGAGATGAGAAAAAATGGATTGGAACCGAGTGCTACTAGTTATGGTCTAACCATTTGTACTTTATGTAATGAAGGGAAGGCACAAGAAGGTGAGTGTATACTAGATGACATGGTAGCATGCGGCCTAGAACCGTGCAGCTCAGTTAGGAAAGCAGTATCTGATGCAAAACTAAGGATCTGTGTTGGCCAAGTACCTCTTGGACAGATCTCCTAATGAGCATTGGTGCGGGTTGTTTTATAACTTGGCATCTGATAACACAATTTATGTTCATTGGGTGGCACAATTTATATTCTGGTTTGGTTGTTACAAGTATTATCACATATGCTACACATGTGCAGAGATTACTTTGAATTAGTTGAGCACCTTTTCAATCCATGCCCCTACTATAGTGTAGTACTGATGAAGGCATAAAACCAGTTCAGTGCCACATCCTGGTATACCCTCTTCTCCGCCTCTCCTCAACAGACTATCCACCTCTCTAAGCTTCCTACATCAATTAGACATATTAACTGTCCAACATTTTTTCCATTTCGAGAGAAGTTCCGAAAAAAATTCAGAGGAACCAGCACTGCAGCTGATCAACGTGTCTTAGAAATACTGGAGTGTGATCTCTCAGGACTCTACATAGGGAGAAGTTCCTCTACAGTCCGATCCGCTTTAAGATCCATGCGTGCTAGATCGCCATGACTCTTGAAGCGAACACGCACGGATATTGAAGCGATGCACACAGATCTTAAAGCGGATCGGACGGTAGAGGAGTCCATCAAACTCAAATTTGAGTCCGATGGGCGTCGGACGCAACCCGCATGCCTCTACATACAGCAATAGATTACAATTTTACTGAGATGTATGCCTTTCATGTACGATGCTGTTCTTCGGCTCTCTTTTTTCCACTGTCTCAACAATCCTTGAGTTTTTGTTTACAAATGTGCAATTTGATGGAAAAAGGTATCCTACTTTTATTGCTTTTTATGTTGTAATAGAAAAATTAATAGAATGTTCGTAAAGATTGTTTAGTATAAAAAAAATAAAGATTGCCAAAATTTTGTTGGTCAATTATGCATGCATGGTAACAGCCACAAAATGTCGCATTTCTCCATAGTGATCTTTACAAAAAATTAAACAGAGACGTCCAATTTTTACGATGCATTAATCAATATTGAACAAAAATATATATGACAGTATTTTTAGGGATAAGATTGATATAAATGCAAAAGAATTGTGGCAGGCTGAAAATTATAATTCATGAGCTCAAATTAGCTCCTCTAATGAAATATGATGTAGCTAGCTATTCAGGCATAATTCTGGTTCTCTTAATAATTTAAAGTTAATTACAGTTGACTAGTGCGCCAAATGGTTACTCTATATATAGTATGTTAAATTAGCATGTATACATTATGACGAAATAAGAGATTATTGACCTACTTTGCCGATGGATTTAATCTATTTACATTTACTGTTCTGTGGTACCTTGTAGTTCTAAAAAAATGGGGCTTCTTTGCTGTTTAAATTAGAAAAACACACAGCATTCAGCATTGCAGCCGCTAAATACTTTTGATCAACCAACTTTCATTTGTGATTCTAAAATTACATAGGTTGCGTATTCTGTCGATAAATCTAGCTTTCTCGAGATGGGCGGTAGCACAGTTGGATAGAAAAAAAATAATTCTAAGACTGTGGTTCCACTCACGACTTCGCAGCCTCTGCAAAGAATTAAAAATAATAATTCTAAGTGTTTATTTTTTTAGGTCTAATAATATTTTATACTTGTACCTACTCATGAATAGGAATAAGACATATTCTGGATTTAATTCACGACACAAAAGAAGAAAATCACATGGAAAATAAAACCACCCAAACTGATTCGTGGAAAAGAAAGAAAAATAAATAAAGATGTGGTATGATCCGCTACTTTGCTCAGAAGAATCATTGGTTTGAAAAAAAAAGGAGGTTCACTACTCCACTCTGGTTCACCAATAGAAAAATAAATAAAATTAATTTTCATTTCCAGAAATAAAAAACAAGTTTTGCGTCGCTGCCCCTCATTTCACCTAAGTCGGCCCTTTGCCCAAACTCTTCTCCTTTCCTTCTACGACATCGACACTTTCCCTTCTCTGATTCTTCTTCTTTGGTAAGTGAGCAAACCCTAATTTTTTTTTCCTTTTTTCTGATATGTGAATTAAGATTAATTTGATAATTTGGTAATATGTTAATTTGGTTAAGAACTTAAGTTTGGTAATTTGGTATTCTTTTAATTAGGTAATTTGATAATTTGATAATTGATCTTGACCTTGAATTCTACATTTTAGGGTATTAAAATTAGGTAATTTTGCAAAAAAATTAAATGTCAAGATCAATTTCCAAATTGTCTCGACTTGACTTGACTAGCTAGTATTTGTATTTGTTGTTTTTTATATGTAAAAGAATATTATTATTACAATTTTTAATATTTTGAACAAAATTTGTACTCTTGTCAGTATTTTGTACCTATCTCTGAATCAGTGAAACCCTAAATCAGTCCCTGAAAGGATAGGGTCGTAGCATGGGGTAATATACGGAAATGAATTGTTCGGTTGAATTGTGGGGATTATCATAGAAAATTCTAAATTTTAGATTGTAAGTTATATCTTAATTCCCATCGTGGTGTTACATCTTCATTAAAGTTGTTGAATATTATTGTGCTAAAAAGTAAGATGCCACAAAAAAATCAATCCAATTTTCTTTCTATAACAATCAACCCAACACCTCTTTAAAATTAAATCTCACTGGGTTACATTTTCATCTAATTTTCATGTATTTTTTATTACTTTATTTATATATTTTTTATAGCCTGAACCATATTTGTAAATTTTTTGCTATAGAGAAAATATCCATTAATTGCTAAATAGAACCCAACGGTAAATTTAGTTTACCAAATTATTTAACGACAAATAAGTCAAAGATTTAATGTGTAATAATTAGAGTAAGATTAGATTTTGTTCCTTTTTGGACAAAACTGAAATAAATTAAAAAAAATAAAGGAGAAATATAATATTCTTAAAAGTTAAGAAACAAATATAAAATAAAATGCAAGAAGAGTTGAAGAAATTTATCCAATAAAAAGTTTTCTTCTGATCAAACCGTAATTAGCAGTTTGCTAAATTAGTCGCTGTCGCAACGTTACATTAAAACCCTCGACTCCGATCTGACGGATGGAATAAAACCGCCAAAGGATTAACGGTTGGCAACGCCTCGCCATAAAATGTGAAATCGCATCCTCTGAGGTATCTCATATTTTGCGTGACTTTTTGGAAAATCTCAACTGTTCAAATACGTTCTGCACGAATCTCAAAGCCCAAATAATATTGGGCCCTGAGCTATCCCCGAATAAGCACCGGACACGTCGGTCACGCAAAATATGAGATATCTCAGAGAATAAGCACTCATAAAATGCTGGGGGAAGACAGAAGAGTGCCGTTTGAGGTTCAAAACCTCTTTTCCGTGTGCAAACATTAGCTGCGCCGTTAGTGACCGTTTCCCACCTTCTCGACCTCTTCCAATAGCTGTTGTTGACCGAACTTAGATCATCATTAAAGTATACACCTATATACATCATGATAATCTTATCCGAGTAACTTGAAAGTTTAATTAAGCTTAATATATCTTCTGACAGAAAAGTTCATTGAACCAGAATTGTTAGTAAATCATAGATAACTGACAAATGATGGTGCATCTCGATAACTAATCGAAATTAAGGAAGCATCATGCATTAAAATCAGACATTGAGATTGCGGAAGCAGTTAAAGCAGTGCAAAAAATTAAAAGTTAAACCTGGTCTACGGACCTTATTCTCCTTTTTCCCAAGGGAAAACTTGGGCGAGTCACCTCTTCGAAAACCTTATCCAATGTCTTACGTCTTTATCTAAACCTGTGAGGCGGATTGATTTAGATAATCTTTTAAACTGATACAGTAAAAATATATAGAAAGGGACACATAAAATCTTCCCTTCCGTTTCGCGCCGTCATTGTGTCCTTTTCCGTGTTGGCTTCGATCCTTCCCTATAAAAACAAAAAACAAAAATAATTAAAACAAGAAAAAGAAAATAATACTCTCCCATCTTCTCTCAACCCTTTTCTACAACGGGCGAGGTTATTTGAACGCCTCCTTCTCTATCGACAGAAATAAGAGAGGAAATTGAGAGAAAATAAACCTTTCTTCAATTTTAGGGTTTCAATTCCTTTCTTCTCCAATTCGCGCCATACGTACGATTACTCCGTGGATCCCTCCCTTAATCGGTCGAATTTCTTTGTTTCTCGAGATCTCGTCTCTTTCAACCGCCGCTGAATTCTTTATTTGCTCTCTCATCCTACTCGGTTCGGTTATTTCGATCTACAGTTGTTCAAGCGTAAGGTTTGTTCCTCTTTTCCCTTTGATTTTTTTTTTTTTTTGGTTCTAGAGCAGTTATTTAATCTTTCTTGAGTTAGCCGTTAGAATATTTTCTTTTGACGTGTTGTTCACCCAATTTGTTCCGGATCTGATTGTAGGGTTTAGGGACATGGAGTTGTAGTTTTCTAAAGAAAAATAGGAGGTTTCGGTGATGGCTACTCCGAGATTAGAAAGCAGTTGCGTGGAGAACAAGCAACTAACAGCTGCTTCGAGCTCTTCTCTATCTGAGGGTAGCTACGGATTTGCTAAGATGTCCCCAGCTGTTTCTAGCCCTGTAAATTCGACCCCCTCACACAAGTAACTCTAATCTCGCTTATTTTGTTTCAACTATCCTTTTTTCTTATCCCCCTTTTAGATATGGCTCTGGATTGTGCTTACCAGTGGTAGTAGGCTAATAGCCGATGTTGTTTAATGAATATGCCCCAATCTTCTATTTAATATGTTGCATACTGGTCACGATTGATAATGGCTTTACTAAATAATTAATTAAATATTAAGCATTTTCTCAGCCTTTTTAGTTTGAATTATAGTTTATCTGATGAATAGATCCCAATAAAGATTTATCTTTCTTCATTGGGTTTTTTGTTTTATATATCTGTTACTCTGAAATACCAGTTTAATCAGAAATCTGACATCCCATACATGGCTTAGTTTGTAGTATACAGCAAAAAAAAATGGAAGAAAATTTTATAAACAGAGTTCAATGATTTGTTCTTGATTCTTTTATTTCCCATATTAACATGTTAATTGTGTCTTGATGGTCAATCAACCTGTACTTCGTTGTGTATGCAAAATCTTTTAATGTTTAAAAGTCATTTATAAGCTTGGTTTTGTTGAGAGTTTGTACCTAATTAGAAATTCTTACTTATGTAGACGAACGAGTGGACCAATTAGGCGAGCAAAGGGTGGATGGACACCTGCTGAGGTTAGTATATCACACTTATTTCTTTTTTATTTATGTAATGTGTGTATTCTGCCCCTGTAAATGGTCATTTCTTGTTTTACTGCTAACTAAGCCTTCATTAATTAATCCAGGATGCGACATTAAGGCAAGCAGTTGAATTGAACAAGGGAAAATGTTGGAAGAAAATAGGTAATATTCATTTTGACAAACGTAATACTATTTTAGTTGCATTTTACACATGTTAGCTTATGTTTCAATTACTTCTTCACTTGGACAATGGATATTGAGGGCTTGTAATTTATAATAAGCTGAAACCTCAACTTATATGTGATTTACAGTAATATACGGGTCTCCTAATGCTGTTAGTTTGTGCAAATTTTGCTCAATTACATCACTTTTACAATTGAAGCTCTATGAAGTCGAGCTGACTTGACCCTCATCTGTGCATGTCTTAGTCTGGTAAAGTGGTAATTGGTATTAACCCCAACCTCAAGGAGTAGGTATCATATGGCAATATACATGTTTCCTAATTAGTTTGTGCAAATTAGGCTCAATTACCCTCAAATCAGACTTAAAACTGTAAGTACATACTGGAAGAAGACCTACTAAATGGGAACTGAAATCAGTTCTGCAAATTGTTTAGATATGATGCCTAGCTTTGGAAGATGGGTTTATTCTGTGATTAAGACAAGAATTAATTTGTGTTTTTTTCTTGAGGAAATTTGTAGTGTTAAATTATTGAAGGGTTCATTATATGTAACTTTTTTTTTTGCAGCATCAAATTTCCATGATAGAACAGAGGTGCAATGCCTTCATCGCTGGCAAAAGGTTCTCAATCCCGAGCTTATTAAAGGCCCTTGGAATCGTGAGGTTTGTTTCTTATTTAAAATTCATCATTGATTGTAGTATCTAACTTTTTCTCTGTCTTTATTTCTCGTTTTGAAATTTTACTGTTACAAATCTGTGTCTGATCTTTCTTTTTCGTGCTTTTTTATTAGGAAGATGAAAAAATAATAGAGCTTGTGGAGAAGTATGGCCCTACAAAATGGTCAGTTATAGCAAAGCAATTGCCTGGACGAATTGGAAAGCAGTGCCGTGAGAGGTATGAATCTTACTATATTCTGGTTAGACTTCTTTCTTTCTAGAAAAAAAAATGATCCTATATGGTATTTGTAAAATAGGATGTTTAATTTCCATTTTTTGTTGAACTTTTAGATGGCACAATCATTTAAATCCTGAGATAAGGAAAGATGCTTGGACTGCAGATGAAGAGATTCAATTGATTAATGCTCATCGTTTGCATGGCAACAAATGGGCCGAAATTGCCAAGCTTATGCCTGGGAGGTTTGCTCTCTCTTCTCTCTCTCTTTTGAAAGTTACTTGGTAGTGGCTACCAAGTTTCTCTCTCTCTCTCTCTCTCATTATCAAAGTGCCAAATTTTGTTTCCGTGAAGAAGCTTTTTTTAAACATGTTATCTAGACAGAATTATAGGGACCCCAAGTTACTGAGAAGGTTTACTTCATTTTCAATTTGTACCAGTACCAGTACAGGTGGCAGATGCTATTCTTTAAAAACCAATGAACTTCACAAATAACATGTTGTATACAAATACAATTAGACAACCTGAGAATATGACTTGCAACAATAAGGTAAATAACATGTGCAATAAGGCTTTTATATTAATATTTCCAGGACCGACAATTCAATAAAGAACCACTGGAACAGCTCCTTGAAGAAAAGGATAGAGATATTTGAGAAAACAGGGGAACTCCCCCCAACCCCTCTTGTAAAACCGTCTTCTTCTCTTTCTGCAAAAGAAATCATTAGGCCAAGTCCATCCACACAATTATCTTTGGTTCTCACCCCCCAAGACACCCCCAAGCCCATCTCAAACCCTACGTCCTCTGCCACGCCTCTCTCCAGTCACCTCCTCCCACCTAAAGCACCAGTCACCTCACCAATCAATTCTCACACCATGGATTTAGAGGAAAACCAAAAGTCCTCCGATGGTACCAAAGGAGATGAAACTGGTACAGTTCCAGAGGTTCCAACGGAAAATGCACAAATTGAAAACGGTTGTTATGATGACCCAGCTACACTAGGTTCTCTATGCTATGTGCCACCTCTCATGGGAACTACACAATTTCATCTCTTCTCAGAAGTGGTCCCACTGCCTGATGAGACCTCCCCAAAAGACGCCCTAATAACAATTCACTCCATTCTACGTAGCGCAGCTAAGACATTTCCACATACGCCCTCGATTCTTCGAAAAAGGAGAAGGGAGAATACACCCACATCAAATACGCCTGTATCTAGTAAGCCATGTGATACCCCAGGAGAAGGTGAATTGGAGGGTGGAGAGGATGGTAAATCTGTGTCTCCTCCTTATAGGTTAAGGACCACAAAACGGAGAGCGGTGATAAGATCGGTGGAGAAGATGCTTGATTTTTCATCTGACGAGGCTACTAACAATAATGATGCCGGCACTGGTCCTTGTGCTACTAATGAAGCAGTTATTGACGTGAGCTAGTAATAATGTGTTGTTCTCAGGTACTGTACGGAATTAAATATTTTAGCCTAAATTAGGCACCGAGACTGCTACCACACTGTTATACTGATAGGTCATTTAGAAAATAAAATCTTTATACATATATAGTGTACAAAGACAAACAAAAATAAGAGAAACTTCATTAATAAGATGGCCAAACCTTGATTAGTGCTGTTTTTAGATGCATGCATATCAAGTCCTATTATATTTGCGCGCAAAGCAAACTTTTAACGAGTTGCGAGTAACTATTTTTTTGAATAAATATCCAGACTGCAGTCAAAGCGCCTGTATCAGTTATGAGTTACTTTTTAATTAATTTAATTGTGCATATGGTTTTTTCAGGTATATGAAGACCAGTGTTGGTTGGTTCTGCGTTGCATTGGACATCATTGCTATATTCTGTTGCTGTATCAAGCCTGTAGTTAAAAAGACTTGTTGAAAAAGAAACTCTGCAAATAAGTAGAGAAAACAAAACAGAAAAAATAATACAAAGAATAGAAAAGGAAAGAAAGAGAGAGAGTGAGAGTCAGAGAGAATGGTCACTTTTGTCGCTTTTCTATTCTTCTTTTTGTGGAAATACATTTGTTGTTGTACATAAAAATGGTCAATCTAGGATCTCTAGTAAGCTAAACTAGAGTTTTGCTTAGCATTGTGCTAAATTATTTATCTTCTTTTTATTTAGCGGTTTACTTAAATTAACTTGTGTTGCTTTCTTATGTTGAATTTTATTTTATTTTATCCCTATTTCTAATTGCAAAAAGAGGGATATACATTACTACCTACCGGAGGATATCCAAGAAGCCTCTTTGCAACTTGACCGCCAAAAATAGAATGCGCCTATAAGCAAATATATATCGTTGTAAAGTGAATTCGTATATTTATACTATTTTAAAAATCAAGATTAACACGACCAACGACTTGCTCGCCTTTGTTTAGGACAATTAGGTTAAAACCACACGGCGAAAATAGGAATTGCAATTGTAAGCACTCCATTGGAATTACCATGAAGCTGAATCTGAAGCCGTTCGTCTCCATCAAGATCCGTACAAAGTGTTTCCTGATGCAGATGAGCGACTGAGATGCTTCCAACGATAACCAAGTAACTGAGGGTCCAGATTCCCGGTCAATTTCTGTGACCTTCTGTCAAATGGATAGAGATGGATATATCTCTTCTTATATTAAGCACGTAGATGTTGATCTGTCAACGGCTGTGGTTTGATTAAAAGATGAAATTTTGGATTGAATATCAGCTCTCCGATTAAATAATTTGCTTTCTTTTGATTCTATGCATCTTTTTCATGTTTATTTACGTGTAGAAGTCTAAATTTATTTAGATATGTACTCATCACAAGTTTATTTAGTTTATCTTTTCTTGGTCTTGATTTATTTCTATTTTTAAAATATCATTTAAAGAATTTTTGAATTAATTGATAATTGATTTAAATTAAGTATCATATCTACCTATATAATCACAACATATCTTTACATCATTTACATTTTTCGTATAAATTTTTATCAATGTGTTATGTAGTTTAATTGAGATTCTTTTACATTACCTATATATTAAAGTGTGCAACTATAAATATCTTAAGAGGGAATCAAATTCCAATCAAATAAACACATAAAACAATAAAAAGATACTCGGATAATCAAATTTTTGAATTGAAAGTTGTTTTTTGGTCTCAAATCTCAAAGTATTTATAAGCCCTCTAGCTACGTTTGGATGAGAGTTAGAATAGCTAGAATAGAGAAATTTTAGAATAGTAAATGAGAATAGAGAAAAAATAGTGATTTTTAGATTAGTGTGAAAATTGTGCTATTCGGATTAGTAGAAATGTTGTTTGGATTGTATATGTAGAATAGTGAATAGCTGTAACCAATAAAGAATAGTGTTAACAAGATGTTAATTAAGAAGAAAGATAGACAAGTGGGATCTCAAATGAATTGTCACAACGTGAAGATAGCGGAAAGTGGTATCAAATTTGTCATTTCGAAATTGTGTTAGCGGAATCTAGAAAGGAAACATTTTTTTCTCTCATTTCACATTTTCGAATAGTAGCTATTCCAACATTTACAAGGAATAGAGAATAGCAGCTATTCTAGCTATTCTGAATAGCAAAATATTGTTTGGATGCATATTGCTATTCCGAATAGCTTCTATTCTAGAATAGGCTGTATTCTTACTATTCTTGTGTCATCCAAACATAGCCTATCGATAGCGAAGAAAAACACTGTAAATGATTGTTTGATTTTCACCTCAACCTATAACCTTAAAGAAAGAGAGCTCCTAAAGATTGTTAAGTATCTATTTCATTTCTTATTTATGGGTCATTTTTCTTCCAAGAAAACACTCTAATACCATTATTATGCATGAGCTGTATTGGGCGGGTATTTTGACTACTATTATTATAAGTTTATAACCATCTAGCTGGTACAAGTGAGTGAAACCGGTATGATACCGAGATAGTTCGTGCTACATGTACCTTTTATTGATATCTTCAATTTACATCTAAGTTAACGTTATTTATCATTTGACTTTATTATACTATTTGATTTTTTTATTTATAAGTTAAATTTAAAACTAATTTATTTAAATATTTATAGTTAATGTTAAATAATTATAGATCATTTTTTATAAAAATATATAATTTTGTTCTCTTATAATATGGTTATTGTTAAATAATTATTCTTAGATTTAGAACTAATTAATTTTATTATACTAATATGGTTATTGTTAAATAAATAATTGACGTTATTTATCATTTGATTTTATTATACTAATTGATTTTTTTATAATTTAGATTTAAAACTAATCTATTTTAATATTTATAATTAATTTTAAATAATTATTTTTTTCCTAGGTCAATTTTTATAAAAATATGTTATTTTGTTCAATTATAATATGATTATTGTTAAATAATTATTCTTAGAACCAATCTATTTTATTTTTGGAAGCTGATATGAGTACCCGCACCTAAACTGCCATAACTATTTGTGGGGACCGCAACCGTTTCAAAACTGTAATTTTGTTTTACAAATATTAATAGTAACATTGTAAAGTATATAGTTCAAACAAGACAAGTATTTATATCTATACAATGAACTACATATATGATATATGAATTTTCCTTTAATAACCGTACCCACACCTTTTATTGAAAAATCCTCGCGTCGTACCCGCATTAGGAGACCACGCAACCATTCCAAAACTGTAATTTTGTTTTACAAATATTAATAGTAACATTGTGAAGTATATAGTTCAAACAAGACAAGTATTTATATCTATACAATGAACTACATATATGATATATGAATTTTTCTTAAATAACCGTACCCGCACATTTTTCTGAAAAATTCTCTCGTCATACCCGCATTAGGGGACCACGCAACCATTCCAAAAATGTAATTTTGTTTTACAAATATTAATAGTAACATTGTGAAGTATATAGCTCAACAAGATAAATATTTATATCTATACAATGAACTACATATATGATATATGAATTTTTCTTAAATAACCGTACCCGCACCTTTTCTTGAAAAATCCTCGCGTCGTACCCACATTAGGGGACCACTCAAATATTTTTTACATATGACACTAGATGACATCTGAAAGTATTAATATCAAGTACTGCAAGTATTTATACCTCTGCACTAAAGTATTTTTACCTATGTGGTCAACTATTTTTGTTAGAGGAAGGTTGACGCGGTGATGATTGGGTAAGATTGATGCGGTGATACGGGGTCCCCACTACTTCATTAGAGGAAGGTTGACTCGATCATAGAGAAAGGGTGTTGCTAATTAGTGGGGAACATATAATATCTTTTTAGAATAATAATTAGTGGGGACCATAGTACATTGTTCCTCTAAGTGCGGGTATTGTAGCGTGGGTATAGTGCGGGTACTGTAGCGCGGGTACTAAAATAATTATTCTTTATTTTTTTATAAAAATATGTCAATTTCTTAGAACCAATCTATTTTAATATTTATGGTTATTGTTAAATAATTATTTTTTTCATAGGTCAATATTTTTTTATGAAAATATGTTATTTTGTATGAGATTTTTTTTTATTCTCTTATAATATGTTTCCGTTGCAACGTACGAATGCGACATTAGTCATTTGTTATTTACAACAGAGCAAGACTGCTAATGAGTCGAGTTGAGTTCAAATTGGAGGCAACTCGGATTCAACTCATGAGTCAACTGAGTCGAGTCGAGTCGATTCGAGTTGCTCATCCAGAACCGAGTTGAAAATCCAACTTGGAATCAACTGACGAGCAACTCGACTCAACTCGGACTCGTGAGCCAACTCTCTTATTTGATAAATCCATTTTGACAGTTCCATCTGAGTTACGTACTTTGAATTTTAACTGCTTTATTTGACTTTAATCTATCTAAACTATTTAATTTTTTTTAACTTTACCAGTCAGATTCAGCATCAATCAAATTGCCGTAGCTACTTTATAGTCAAGTAGGGTTAGAAAAGTGGCGAAAAGAAGAGAATGGTCAAAATGGGATTGTGCAGGAACTGAGAAAGGGATTAGGGTCTGGTCCGAAATGGTTAAGTGGGGTCTAGAAAATTAGGGATTAGGGTCTGGTCCGAAATGGTTAAGTGGGGTCTAGAAAATTAGGGATTAGGGTCTGGTCTGTTGAATCAGAATCGAGTTGGAGGCAACTCGGATTTGACTCATGAGTCAACCGAGTAAGTCAACTCGAGTCAAAATTGACTCAAGTCAGAACCGACTCGAGTTGTTAATGAGTTGAATCCGAATTAATTTGGAACGAGCTATGAGTGTGAAAGAGGACCCTGGCTTTGGTTCTCTCCTAAAAGTGTGAAAGAGTTGCTGACTATAGCTCCATCAAGGCATGAACAACGCGTCGAGGCTATAGAAACTCGATTCACACAGTTGTACAGTGAGAGACACAGAAAAACCTCGAATCTTTTCTTCCCTTCCGGACGTTTCCCGTTGCGCACTTGCGCTTTTGAATTCGGATCCCTAAAGTAACTCAAATTTTGATTTTGGATACGGACCGTCCGATCTGTTTTGGCACGAATATTTAGGTCCCCGTTCTGATCAGACGGTCGGAATGCATTCCACCTTGCGCTTGTGCTTCTATAAATGCACAGGTGGGTTCTCAAGATGCTGCTACTGATCAAAACTTTCCACACTAGTTATAACCATGGCGAGAAAGTTCTTCGTCGGAGGCAATTGGAAATGCGTACTTCTCTCTCTCTCTCTCTCTCTCTCTCTCTCTCAATTGAAGAATAGTAATAGTGTGCTTATTGTAATTTTGATTTTTCTTTATTTTTTTTTATTTTCAGAATGGAACGATCGATGATGTGAAGAAGCTTGTTAAAACACTTAATGAAGTAGAGGTGCCATCAGAGGATGTTGTCGGTGCGTTATCATAATTTATTCCTGAGTCTTTCCAACTTTGTTTAATATAAATAAGAGCTTCTCTTTTTTGCTAAATAGAAGAGCTATTGTTGTTCCTTTTAGCTCCAATTGAATACGGCTGTTCTAGAATGAACTTGTCAACTTGTGTATTTCTGAATTATGTACACTGACATTGAACAGTTAAAATCTACCATTTAATTTTTAAACCAGTATAACCAGTTAAAGGGGCAACTTTTCTCGACTATTATTCTACTTTGTGCATTACATATATCACTTGAAGCCAGCAAATTTCTCATGATCTGTCGTAAATGTGATAATTCTCTTTACTAACAACCATTTGATTAGCATTCATATGGACCAGTTACTTAATTAAAAGAGGTTACAATGTTATTTTCAGAGGTAGTAGTGAGTCCTCCTTTTGTCTTTCTTCCTCTGGTAAAAGCTTTGTTGAGATCTGATTTTGCTATAGCTGCACAAAATTGCTGGGTCAGAAAAGGTGGTGCCTTTACTGGTGAAATCAGGTATTTATATTTATTCTATTAAGTTTACACAGAAATGAACCGTGTCTTTCTATCTCTTTAAGGATTTTCTTGAAATAGCAATTAAAATATGACTGAAAAATGTCATTTATCCTTGATCTGCAATTGCAGTGCAGAAATGCTGGTTAATCTAGGCATCCCCTGGGTTATTCTGGGCCATTCCGAGAGGAGAAGTCTCTTAGGCGAATCAAATGATGTGCGTACCCTTGGATTATTTCTCTAAATTTACTCATGTACTGGGGAAAAGAAAATAAAGAACAGGTTACCCTAAATAAAGTGTAGTGGTGCGATATGGTACCTATATTGGTGTCATGCAGGTTCATTGGAGGCTAATTTTTTTTCTTAACAAACTTTATTGTTTGTGCCTCTATTATGTAAATCAACCAGCAAACACTGTTCCCTGAATGCCACTTGCGACTGGTATGGTGCTTTCAACTCATATAATAAACCTTGCTCTCAATTAAATTTTCCAATCTTTTTTGTAATTGCACAATATATCTGAGAAATGTAGAGAATTACCACATGTAGTAATTTTCCTTGGTAGTATGTTAAAAAAAAGATAACCATCCATACTAATTGTTATTTTCCTGTACCACTTTTATATTTGAAATGGTAGTTTGTAGCTGATAAAGTGGGATATGCACTTTCGCAAGGCTTAAAGGTGATAGCATGTGTTGGTGAGACCCTTGAACAGCGTGAAGCGGGGTCTACTATGGATGTTGTTGCTGCACAGACCAAGGCTATTGCAGGTTTGTTTCCTATTTCTGATTCATATATTTTATTTACATATATTGCATATATTAAATGGTTAATTTACTAGGAATATGTTAGGTGAGCTTAAGAACATCCTAGTTCTACTCTATTAATGTTGTAAAATGTGTAGGAATTTGTTTCTCATAATCCGTTAGCATAAATTGAGAAGACTGTTTTTTGTTAAGCATATTTAGACTGAATAAAGCTGATGCTAGAATTGAGTAGCAGCTAGTCTGACTACTTCTTCTTGCTTCGCTTTTTTATTGGATTATTGAGGGTTAATTAGGCTTAATTTAGCCCTGAGTATAATTTGGATTGGTGTCAGTCCAGTCTGTTACTATGAAGCTTAGGTCCAGTATCAGAAGGATATAAGTCCCTTGGGTAAGGTATCAACCAATAAAAGTATAATTGAAATTTGCTTGTTTTTGTTGTCTTATACTCTACATTTGACCACCGAGATGTGCTTCTCGTCTGTTTGCTATGTAATAATGCAGAAAAGATAACATATTGGACAAATGTTGTACTGGCATATGAGCCGGTTTGGGCTATTGGAACTGGAAAAGTTGCCACCCCTGCTCAGGCTCAGGAAGTTAGTTCTCCTCCCTTTTCTCTTTATTGGATTTAATTTTGTGTTATTAATTATTTATCGAGTGAGGCTATGGTACTTTGCAAAGCGCGGATTGGTCCGTACTATGGATATATATCTTCGTTTTCAAAGTCCAAATAGTCCATCCAAACTGTTCAGCATGATCTCCATATGAAATTATACTTAAGAGGTCAATTTTTTTAGTTTTGTTAATTTTCTTTTTACTATTTTTTTAGATGGGTAGAAAATCTCCTGATCTAAAGATTCTAGACCATCCGAAAATAGTGATTTTCTACCTATCTAAAAAATAGTAAAAACAAATCTAAAAAATATATAATTTGGTGTCCTAGTGCATTTTCATATGAAGATCATGTTGAGCGGTTCAGATCGACTATTTAGATTTTAAAAATGAAGATATAGATCCATAGCATGAACCGATCTGCGCTTTGCAAAGTACCATAGCCTCACTCTTATTTATCTGGTAGACTTCAGAATTGGATATAGCAATCAGATATAGTTGCAAGTTGAATCGAGGATTTAGCATTAAAAGAGTAGAAAGAAATGCACAAGTAATGTGAGAAGATCACAAACAATAATATAATTGTTTATAGTTGTCCAACAGTCCAAGACACATCTTTATTCAAGCTACTAATGTAATGTTTTTAATTTTTTTTTATTTGAATGTTTTTCAAATAATAGGTTCACATTGGGCTGAGGAAATGGCTGAGTGCAAATGTCAATGCTGAAGTTGCTTCATCTACCCGCATTATCTATGGAGGTATGCCATTTCGCTATATTTAAGTTTCAGTAATGATAAATCCAAGTCCAACTTTAATTGATTACTTGGTTTTAGATATATTTGCTAGTTTATTGGACTATCCGTTTTCAATGTCCGAATAGTCGATCTGAACCGCTCAACATGATCTTCATATTAAATTGTGCTTGGAGACCAATTTTTATATTTTAAAAAAAATATATTAATTTGTTAAATAGGTACAAAATCACTGTTTTGGATGGTCTAGAATCTTCCGAAAAACAGTGATTTCGTACCTATATAAAAAAAAATAGTACAAATTTTTCAGTAAATATAAAATTTGGTCTCCAAGCACATTTTAATATGGAGATCATGTTGAGCAGTTGGGATCAAATTTTTGGACTTTGAAAAGAAAACGATAAGAATGTGAGGCATGATTGTGGCGCAGTAACAATGGGGCATTTTAACTCTACCCTTTGTTGTCAAAGTATTGCTAGTTTGTACTGGTACCATGTAGTTAAGTGTGTGGTAAAAAACTCTGCATCGTTTTACTTGCTGTCTATCAAATACTGTTTGAAGCTACACTGGCTAGTAGCAATTTTTAACTGAACAAGTCTTTAATTTGACAAGACAAAATCTTGCATCAAGTTCATAGGGGTATTTTGTGATTCTCACTAGTGTTTCTGAACTCATCTTTTTTGCTAACAATTGATGGAACTTTTGGAGACATTTTGAGGAACCCAGACTGGCTCAACCATACCAATTCCAATCTCATTCCCAGACATTTTGCATCATAGACCTTTTGCGGCCCTTTTGGCAATTTGAAAATATATGGCTTTAATGTCATCTTACACGCAGTCATTTTTTGACAAGTCAGGTTCCGTGAATGCGGCTAATTGCCGAGAACTTGCGGCACAACCTGACATTGATGGATTTCTTGTTGGTGGTGCTTCTCTCAAGGTTACACTTCTATCCTTTTTACTCTTTTCTTCTTTTACTATAGTTTAGTACATTACTTCGCGGGAGGATCTACATTTATTCATACACCAATCCTATAATTTTCAAATTTTAATAATATATATTGAAATTTAATTGAATTCTCTCATAAAATATCAAATATTTACTTGTAGCTCTACTTTGTAATTTTGGAGACTTGGGGTTCAAAATCCCACCTATTACATATTGTGCAATTTAAGTTCCAACCCCCCTATTAAAATTTTCTAGTTATGCCCCTAATTACATTGGTTTTTTTACTCTAATTTTAATATTGCAGCCTGAATTTGTGGAGATTATAAAGTCTGCCACTGTCAAGTCATCTTCCAAGCTATCTTGATGTGTAGCTTCTTTTTATTTTATATCTTTACTATTATACTCTGACCTGCTAGTGTTATGTAAAACTAGAGTCTCTTATCAGTCATGAACTTGTTTTATAAACATGCCTATATGAAAGTTAATTATTTTTTGACATTATTTGAGATAAAACGAATGGGCAAATGATAAATCTGCTGTTATTCATAATGAACATGAAAGTTTAAATTAATAAGTGTGCATTATTATACAATAACAGTTGCAAGCGTTAAATGTGTATTTTCGAGAGTTGCAGCACAAAATAAATCTGAAGGTCCAAAATAGTTGTCAAAATATACTTTTTGAGAACTCATAAAATGACCTAAGATCTAGATGAGTTCAGTTTCTCTAAAAATGAAACACCAAAATAAAAACAAAAAAACAAAAATGTCAGAAGTGGGATTTGAACCCACGCTCTCTCACGAGAACCAGAACTTGAGTCTGGCGCCTTAGACCACTCGGCCATCCTGACTTTCATGTTATTTTGTTATTCTTTTTTGTTTTATAAAACTTATGAAGTGAAGCTTTTCTTTTCTATAATATAGTAAAATTATCCATTTTAAAGTTGAAACTTTGACAGAAAAGCAAAATTGACATTTAAGATTCTAAAATTAACAAAACTGACATATAATCTCTAACGTGTGTCCTTACATATTCAAACAGTTATTTGTGTTGAATAACAAATATGCATCAAATTTTACGTACAAATTAATTATGCGGTACTTGTATGTTGGGTTTATCAGATTTCTTTTTTTTTTTTTTAAATCAATTTTGACCATATGTAAGATCCTAAAACCACCTGAAAGTCATCTCAAAATTTGACTTTTCTACCAGATAGGTCATCTCGAAATTATGAAATAAGCTTATTATAAAAATTAACCGTTCAAACTTGCCAGATTTAGCCAAGTCAGGAATAATTAGGGTTTTCAGGTGAGATAACAATGATTTCTAGAGGAATTCAGAGTAGGTCCGATGCCTATCAGACAATCAATACTAAGATTCGTGTGCTTTACATTAAAATTCATGCGCATATGCTTTAATTTGTGTGCGCACAGATCTTGATATTGACCGGACGATGCTGGCACTAATTGAACCCAAAAGTAGGTCCGATGCCCATCGGACAATCAACATGAAGATCGTGCGCTTTACATTAAAATTCGTGCGTGTCTGCTTTAATTTCATGCGCACAGATCTTGATACTGATCAGACGATGTTGGCACTAATTGAACTCAAAAGTAGGTCTGATGCTCATCAAGACCTACTCCTATCAGTTTCCAGAGAGGTGTAACTCATCAAATGCCTTAAAATATTGATAATCTAAGAATTACCGTTGAAACCGATTTATTTCATGAGTTATGCGTTTACATGTCAAATTATAAATTTTTAAACTAATTTAGTATAACGTCGAGCAGTAAAAAAAAATAGATTATAAGTTAATTTTAATACATTCATTTTTCATTATTTTTTTAAAATCTATAAATTTGACATGTAAACGCGGTCGGTTTCAATAGTTTGGATGCGTCGTTTGAAACCAATCTGATAAGTTTTTGAGCTTAAGAACACTCTAGTTCTACTCGAGAACTTCACTACTATTATAAATTATTTGGATCCGATGGACACTAATTTGGATCTAATGAACACAAAAGCCGTCTGATGCACTTTAAAATCCGTGCACACAAATCTCATAGCAAAGGTGCGCAACTCTAGTGCCCATCATACTCAAAAGTAAGTTCAAAGCTCATTGGATCTACACTTTCAGTCAATGCGATTGTCTCAAAGTTATTTATGATCTAGGAGCTCAGTTGTTTTTTACCACTTGATCAAAGACTACTCCTATTTCGAGTTTTATGAAAGTGTGAACAAAGTGGTGTGTATAAAACGAAAAGTGCTAAAATATATATGTATTCGTATTTTATTAATCGCATATGGATATGGATATGAGTATAGATACGGATATCAAAATTCAAAATCAAATCCGTCTTAATTGTATAAAATTATGAGGGTATTTGATTGTCAATTGAAGATATTTGCCTGATAGTGAATTAGGAATTGTATAAAATTATGTGTTTAATTTTTTTCAAAATAAATGATTAAAAAAAATTAAAATCATTGGGCGTTTTAAGCATTCTTGATTTGACTTTGACCGATGTTTGCATTCCTTGATAGTTGATACAACATCTACGCTGAAATACACACGAGAATTTGCATTGACCGGAATAAGGGTCAAATTAGTATCTATCCAACTACCTGTCGTCCAGGCTGGACCAAGACTACCCGGGTTGCTGGCTCCCAATATTTAAATAATGATGAGACCCTGCAACTATGTACTATGACCCTAAAATCTGTGCTTCCATGGACTTGGAGCACCACTAAATGTGAGGTTTCCTTTTTCATTTTGAAAACTAAAATTCCACAAGTTAGAAATTTTTTTTTTTTTTTACTTCTTAAATCTGCAAAGGACTATTGATTTCCTACTATAAACAATTCAATCCAATAATATAGCCTAGTTAAAACAAATTGAATGCAGTGTGGGTATTATTAAGCAACAAAATGTTAATTACACATTCCTCAAATATATTTAAATGTTTTAGAACTCAAATACATGTTTTGAGCTGCTTTAATTTTACCGTCCAAATAGTTCATAATATTTTGTATATAGTACAATTCGTTAATTTACATTTATATTTAAGTGAAGCTATGATATTCAAATATTCCAAATAGTTAAACATGATCTAGATCATATATGAAAATATATATTTGTAGATCAAATTTTACATTTTTTTTTAATTACTATTTTAGATAGGTAAAAAAACATTGTTTTTGGATGGTTTAATTTTCATATCATGTGATTTTCTATCTATCTAAAAAAAAGTAAAAAGATTTTAAAAATATAAAATTTGATCTGCAAGTACATTTACATATAAAGATCATGCTAAATAGTTCAGATCAAACATTTATAGATGTATTATAAATTATGTTGTACAAGCCCTTTCCAAAGTCATCGAGAGAAATAAAATAAATTATCAATACGCAAAAACAGCAATAATCACAATTATAACAATAACAAAATTAGCAACAGCGGCAACAAATATTTTGGTGGTCAATGGTAAGTCTTTAAATTGAAAGCTATTAATATATATTTTAAAATATTGATGAGTCACTCTCAATATTCCATATATAAATAAACTATCTAAATGATCGTTGAAACTTTTGCAATTTTTATATATGTAGCTTTGACGTCATATATTCATATAACTCAGTTCTTAAATTTGTTGTTTTATGCAATCTTCTAATTATTTTGTTTGACTAATTTGTAAAACATATAATGATTGAATTTAAATATTTCATTGTATGAGTGAATTTGCAGGTTCAAAAACATTATAATTGCAAGATTAAAATTGAAGAACCAATGTAATCAACAAAACTTTACAAATATCAAGATTATATATATTGTAGAGTGAGTCTATGGTATTATGCATAACATGCATTAGTTCGTACTACGGAGCCATATTTTCATTTTGAAAATCCTAATAGTTGATCCGGACCGTTCAACGTGATCCCCACATGAATATGTACT
This sequence comes from Carex littledalei, assembly GCA_011114355.1. Taxonomy (NCBI): domain Eukaryota; kingdom Viridiplantae; phylum Streptophyta; class Magnoliopsida; order Poales; family Cyperaceae; genus Carex; species Carex littledalei. The sequence continues at coordinate 6,873,083 of CM022104.1, forward strand.
TGAAGACTGAATTTTATGTTTTTTCAAATTTTTTTACTATATTTTAAGATAGGTAGAAAATCACTTGATCTGAAAATTCTGGACCATCCAAAAACAGTGATTTTCTACCTATCTAAAAAATAGTAAAAAAATTCTAACAAATAGAAAATTTAGCCCACAAATATATTCTCATATGAAAATCATGTTGAACGGTTCGGATCGGCCGTTAGGATTTTGAAAAAGAAAATATTGATCTGTAGTACGGACAAATCCGTGCTATGCATAGTACCATAGACTCATTCTAGATTGTAATATCAAATAGATAAGTAAATTTGAAATTGTTGATTTCAGAAACTATCCGTTCGGTACGGAAGCAAACTGTTTAGTACAGAATGTATTGAATGGTACCAGATGGATACGGAGTTGGGCTATGGTAAATTGCAATGTATGGACCATCTTGTGCATTGGATGGTAAATTGTTGGATTCAAAGTTCAAATAGTTGATCCAAACCGTTCAACGTGATATCTGTATTGAAATGTGCTTGGAGACCAAATTTAAAATTTTTCAGAAAATTTTTACTATTTGTTTAGAATTTTTGAAAATCGTTTTTTTTATGGTCCAGATTTTTTTAAAAACAACAATTTTGTACCCATCTTAATAAATAGTAAATTTTCAAAAAATGTAAAATTTGGTCTTCAAGCACATTTTAATATGGAGAACACGTTGAGCGCTTAAGATTGAATTTTTGGACTTTGAATCGAGTGATTTAGATTCCAACGCACAAGAGGGTCTATACATTGCATTGTACCGTAGCCCAACTATATATAATGTTGGCTAATATCAAGACGTTTGTTCCGGAGCCATGGTGCAACCAATTAATTTTCTGATTTTCAAAGTCCAAACTGTTAGATATGATCTATATATTAAAATGTACTTGGAGACCAAATTTTACATTTTTAGAATTTTTTACTATTTATTAAGCCAGTTTTAAAATCGCTATTTAATAAATAGTGAAAAATTTCTGGATCATTAAAAATAACGATTTTAAAACTGGCTTACTAAATAGTAAAAAAATTCCAAAAAATGTAAAATTTAGTCTCCAAGTACATTTTATTATAGATTAAATGTTGAATGATTTGGATCGACCGTTTGGACTTTGAAAATATAAAAACTGAAGCGTTTGTTCCACAGCTTAGGATCAAATGTTTTGATATTAGCCAACCTCTCTCTATAAATTCAAAAAAATTATATTTTCAAAGTCCAAACAGTCGATCAAAAAACCGTTCAACATTCAATCTATAATAAAATGTGCTTAGAGACCAAATTTTACATTTTTTGGAATTTTTTTATTATTTATTAAGCCAGTTTAAAATTGTTGTTTTCAATGATCCAGAATTTTTTTACTGTTTATTAAAATCAGCGATTTTAAAATTGGCTTAATAAATGGTAAAAAAAATTCCAAAAAATGTAAAATATGGTCTCCAAACATATTTTAATATAGAGATCACATCTAACGGTTTGGATCGACCGTTTGAATTTTGAAAATCGAAAAACTAATTGGTTGCACCATAGCTCCGGAACGAATGTTTTGATATTAGCAAACCCCCCCCCTCTCTCTCTCTCTCTCTCTCTATATATATATATATATATAGAGAGAGAGAGAGAGAGAGTGGCTAATGTCATAACGTTATAATTTCAGCCTAAGTTATAACAAGTTTTTTTTTGCGATTTCAAAGTTCAAATAGTCGATCTGAACCGCTCAACATGATCTCCATATTAATATGGCTTGGAGACCAAATTTTATATTTTTTGAGATTTTTTTACTATTTTTTAGATAGGTACAAAATCACCGTTTTGGATGGTCCAAAATTATCTGAAAAGAGTGATTTTGTACCCATCTAAAAAAATATAAAATTTGGTCTTCAAGCACATTTTAATATGGAGATCATGTTGAACGGTTCAGATCGACTGTTCGACTTTGAAATCACAAAAACTAACTCGTTATAACTTAAGTTGAAATTATAACGTTATGACATTAGCCGGACTATATATATAAATTAGGGAGAATTGTTAAAATGCCACTACAAAACCTTCAAATTTGAAAAATGCCACTCCAAAATCAGAAATTATCATAATGCCACTACAAACTTACTTAATTCTTAATTTTGCCACTCCAAATAATTAATGACTAAAATACCCTCCCTTCTTCTCCTGCTGTGCTTTGAGATTCGTGCAGAAAGGATTTGTAAACCTACGAAGGAGTGGCATTTTTCCCTTCTCTCGTCCCTTCTTCTCTTCCACACAATCCATAATCACAGTAACAGCACCGAACCAGTACAGAACAGAACCGCAAAAGCCACAGCAAAGAAGGGACGAGAGAAGGGAAAAATTAAGAGAAGAAGGGACGAGAGAAGGGAAAAATGCCACTCCTTCGTAGGTTTACAAATCCTTTCTGCACGAATCTCAAAGCACAGCAGGAGAAGAAGGGAGGGTATTTTAGTCATTAATTATTTGGAGTGGCAAAATTAAGAATTAAGTAAGTTTGTAGTGGCATTATGATAATTTCTGATTTTAGAGTGGCATTTTTCAAATTTGAAGGTTTTGTAGTGGCATTTTAACAATTCTCCCTATAAATTAATATGGATTGCAGATGCCGGCCGAATATATTTTAATAATTCGTCTCTGCTATAAATATTGTATGATTTCGTCACTGAATTAATTATAATTGCACTACTACTAGTTGGTCTTGTAGATGTAGACCAAGTCTTTTTTTTTTCTTCCTAATATGTACATTTAATGGTAGCCCGGGTACACCTAATATTTTCTCCTTTAGACCAAGACCTTTTCGCCTTAAGCAGAGGCCAGAAGGGGGGGGCATTTATGTCCATGTGCGTATTAATGCCAACTTATTCCACATCGACGACTTCGGGTAAATAAATTGACAGAGTAGTTTCTACTTCATGCAGCGCAAAAGTCATATTCGGTATCCGTATTCGGAAATTATCCGAATTCGGATCTAAGTCGGATATAGAACGGATTCAGAACGCATAATTCGGATCCGTTTCAATCCTAGTCTTGTTTAGTGCTTTAATGATAGTAATAGACCTCTTTTGTTTTACTTTAATTTAGTGTGAATATCTTTTATTCTAGCTGGCCCTCACTGCATCCACGTAAATAAAAAGACACTTGCATCCATGTGCATCCATGTGAATAGAAAGACACTTGCATCCAAGTTAATAGAAAGACATTGTGCATCCATGTGCATCCAAGTTAATAGAAAGACAGTGCATTCATGAATTGAGTTTTGTTCAAATGGCTTTGGACAAAACCTCATCCAAAGCTAAGCTTAAACGTCTGATTTGTATTGAGATTCGTGCAAATATATTTAAATCTTAATAAATTTAAATAGTTTCTTAAATCTAAATGTCGGTGTAAATTTTGACGCAGATCGGACGGTTTAGGTTCCAAAGCCGTTTGGACAAAATCGCCATCCCATGTGAAGCACTGATTACTTGTCCGTGCGCTGCATAAAGTAAAATCTACGTTGTAAATATCTTGACCAACGACTTCGTCCTATGGTTGAGTCCTTTATAAACAACAGTGTCTCCTCTTCCAGAAATGTATCTACGAGAGAAGACATTGAGAAACTGAGAAGCAAAGAAAATATTCAACAAAAAAGGAAAGAAGGCGATCGAGAAGAGATGGGAAAAGGTACATTAGAGGTGTTGCTCGTAGATGCAAAGGGATTAGCTGATACAGATTTTCTAGGTAAGCTGTTTAATTTCTTTTGTAATTTCACGGCTGCAAACTGCAATCAATGTTTCTTTGTAAAATAAAACATAAATCTAAGGTGTTCTTTGTTCATGTTTTAAATTGTGACAGCAGGTAAGATAGATCCTTATGTTACAATACAGTATAGGAGTCAAGAGAGCAAGAGCAGCGTCAAGCGAGGTATATATGTTTATAGGATTATTAAAGGATTTAAAGGGTTAAAATTGAAAAAAAAAGAAAAAAAAGAAAAGAGAGAGAGGGTAATTTTATTAAGGTCATACTCAATCTTGTTTTACTATGTTTAGTCATGCCAGATTTCTCAAGCAAAACATCTCCCTTTTGTTTCTTCTTTTACGGCATAATTTGTTTAGGAATTTTAAGAAAATCAAATCTATCAAGAAAACAGTACTGCTTAATTTTCTCTTTTTAGTAGCCACTTTTTTTTTTTTAAATTTTGAGTAAAGTTGCGGTTAAATCACCCAATTGGTTTAATATCCACATAGAATCCTCCATTAAATTTTGAACTTGCGACCTCTTACTTTTTGCCATTAAATCAAAGGCTGGTACTTAGTAGCGAATAATAGTTACTCAGCTGTTTAACATATTAAGAGAATAATATGTGATGTGCAAAATTTTGTTGAAAATGCAGAGGGAGGAAGAAATCCAGTATGGAATGAAACATTCAAGTTCATGGTAAACACATCAGACTCGCAACACAAACTGGTTTTCAAGCTCATGGACCACGACACCTTCTCCCGCGATGACTACATCGGTGAAGCCACGTAAGTATACATAGTATTCTGGTTCTAATTATATAGTGATTTGATTTGATTTGATTTATTTGCGTATCATCTGATTCATACCAGTATATTTGCAACTATGACCACACTTTTCTTTTCAAGCATTTTTATGGTAATGGTGCTTAATCCTGGATTCCTGGTTAATTAGTTTGAAGTGACAAAATAATTTGCTAAAGTGTAACACAGATTTATGAAAATTCAAAAGGGGCTAATTTTTTTATTACAAAATCCAGGATAAATGTGACTGATCTAGTTGCTATTGGCATGGAGAAAGGATACTTGGAGCAACACCCATCTAAACACAGTGTTGTGCTTGCTGATAAATCATACTCTGGTGAAATCAGAGTTGGCCTCAGTTTCCGGGCTAGCAAGGACTAAGGTATAAAAAAAATTCTCAGTTTTTTTAATTAGGAATGTAAAAAAGTCACGTCGTGATTGGATACGTCACAACACGGCTTGTGTGCCGGTCACGTGTTGTGACTCGCATTTTCCGTGCCGTGACCATCTTTCAGAAAATTGATATGGCACGGTACATGGTCATGCGAGTCACGCGTGATCAGAACCATTAGATCATGATCTAATAGTGAATTTGAATAAACTAAATTAAAACGTGACAGGTCACAGCGTGACTAATGTGCTGTGACCGTCCATCCCAATTTGATCACGGCACGTAAAAGTATGACTTCGTCACATCACGACACATGACCCAAGTCACGGCACGACACATAATACATCCCTAATTTTCTCAATTTTAGCTCTTTATGTTACAAATTTATTAATTATCCTTTCAACCCTTTTTTTTTGTTTCAGAATTCATGTAGATCAAGAGGAAGAAGAGCTGGCTGGTGAAAACGCAGTTAATTACAGCAATTGATGGGGATTATACTCCAATTATCAACTGATTGTTTGTAAATTTGTTTGTACGTTAGGCAGAAGAACAGTAAACTTGACAAGCATTTAGATTGATCAATTTTTTTTCCTCTTTAAAGTAGAAGGCTATTTATATGCTTTCTTTTGGTTGATATACTGATTTGCTAGACTAGGAAAGTTCTCATCATTTCAAACCTTCTCAGCATTGTACTATAAATTCATAGCATTTCCTTTTGTTAATGTCGTGTTATTCTTTTCATTTCTTTTGCAGTTCTGTATGATTCTGGCAAGTTTCATTAGAATTATAACTTTTTTTAGTTTGAAGTTATATGACTTAATAAGTTGAAAAATCAATGTCCAGAATTTATCCACATTAGTGTATGCAAGCTCTTGATACTAATCAAAAATAAAATATCATGATCTTTTACGTATGCATAGAGAAAATGATATAGATCATATGATCATATCTAACAGTTTTATTTTGACATTTAAGTTTTAAATTTGAAGTTATTGTAGTTCTAAAAAAAGACTGGTATTTGAACCCTCATCATAAAAAATTAGCAAAGCAAAAATGTTTGGTCATTTATACTAAATTTTATGAACCTAAATATTCATAAATGTTCTTTTTGCAAACATTTATTTCAAAATATTTTTTTCATTTATAAAATGTTTAACAAAGCAAAACCGTTTTTTAGCATTATATTGTTAGCTGGTACCGTAACAGAAATTGAGTTGCCCCAGTCTTCTTCTCTTTTCCTTTCTTCTCCCAAATTGAGTCGTGCTTGTAACAGAAAACAAGGACTCGTCAAATTTTTAAACATAAATTTATGAAATGATATTTTTTTTTTCTATGATTAAGTAAAGAGATAAATAAGAAATTGAAGAACTCTTTAAAAATACATGAGAAATTAACCCTAAAATACGGAGATTTCAATGTCATTTTTTTTAATTCTTTTCTGATGCTACAGATAAAGAAAACGGGGATATTTAGAAGTTGCCATTAACCAAAGAATATTCTTCCAGCCTTGGTCACAATTATATTGCCAACAAAACGATATAAATTGTTTTACAGAAATTGAAGTTATAAAACACATCTCCCACATCCCATCTCACCTCTACAGTTGAAAATACATACAGCCTCATAAAATCTTAGCCCATTCCTTTGTACAGTTGTACCTGGGAGGCTGCATCTGTTTTCACTTTTCAGCAAACATCAACAAAAATACTTCTCTTTTTCACAATCATGAATTTCTCAAATTCAAATTTCATTCTATAGATCCAATACAAGCCTCAGCACGGTACAAATGATTTTTGGAATACATATTTTTTTCTTATACCTCCCGTAGAATAAGGTAATCTCTACGGGGATTAGATGCTATCACAACAACTTTAATTTGATCCCCTACATCACTGCCTTTTGATGACACCACACAAGTTTCTTGTAAAGCAACCTGTCATAACATAAGAATTAGAATTTCCACCAAGGAATGTTGACACATCGGCTTCCCTTGAATGTATTCATTACACCCTTGGTAGGTTATTACACCAGTTGCTTCAAGAATACCTACTTTCATCCAATCAAATTACTCTTTTTTTTTATTAAAGGGCCTCAGTACAACCCAACATATTTTAGATGCTATTCTCAAGAATTGAACCTGCAACCTCTCCGTAGAGAGATGGAGCTCGTGCCACTGCAATTAAGACCGTGGTTCTATCCAATACAATTACTTATTTGGGAATTATGGATTTACTTGTAATGTATGACCCTCCCATCATATTTTTTGTATTATAGAACTCACATGCATGTAACCCCCTCCCCCCTCACCACAAGAAAAAAAAAATAGAACAAAACAGGAGTAAAAACTGAAAAAATAGACATATTAAAAGACTTATAATATGAGATGTACCTCAAATAATAGCAAAGTGGCAGTTCTATCTTTGATAAAACGAAGGATCAGAGCTCGGTACGTTTTATCTGTAGGTTGTCGTCTCAAATATTCCAATAACCAGTATCGTAGACTTGTTGATTGAAGCCGTCTTGCGATCTTCATGTGCATGTTTGCAACAAATGTTCGTTTTTGTAGCTCCTTAGCTGACAATGGCAGAACATGTCCTCTAAGATATGCCTTTATCTAAACCCAAAAAAAAAAATACAAAGAAAAAGAAAGAAGGTCAAATAAGGTCAACAAATGTTCGTTTTCCCAATTAAAGAAAAATCATGAGGAAAAACCTTACTTGAAAATGAGCAAGAAGGTCAACATATCTCCGAATCGGTGAAGTAAATTGAACATATCCATCAATTCCGAGGGTAGCATGCGGCAATGGTCCATGAAAATTCATGTCGGCGGCCCGCATAACCCTGATGTAAGCAAAACTCCTAACGGGCCCTGCTGGCAGCTTGTCAAAGGCTGTATAGTCAGAAATATTTGCCTGGGGCTGACTGCGGTATGGTAACGGAATACCATTTGATGAACCAAAGTCTGCAATGACCTCATTACAGAGAATCATCATCTCTGTCACAAGACGCTTCGCCGAGTTGTCTCCTTCTGTGTAGAGAGAAATGGTGGGGTCCGGGTTGTCAGGGTCTGACACCTTGATACGTGCCTCTGGCATGGTTGTGTCTAATGCACCCTGCATAAATAGTACATCTCATTTTATTTTGAAATGGGGAGCAAGAGAACATTTTTATTTGAAGTTACTTGTTTACAAAATACAAAAATTAATACATGATCATGGCGCCACTTGTAGCGCAGGCTAGCAGCATCAGAGAGAATCTGTAGCTCCTCCTCCTCTTCTAGGTTTAGATACAACAGTTCCGTTGCACTCTCATATGTTAGCATGTAGGTTGGCTTAATTGTTGTGTTCTCTACAGCATATTCTATAATACTGCACACCAAAGTAGAGCAGGCAAACATATATAATGGAAGGAAAAAAAACAGCAGTAAAACAGTAAAAATAAAATTTGATATCTAAGCTTACTTTCCATCATGGTCTAAAACAACTGAGACACTGACAGCCCGGCAGAGTTCGCCTTGACGCAAGCTCATCTTCTCCAAGGCCAGTTTTTCTGGAAACATTGATAACGTGGCAGTCGGTAGATATACAGATGTTCCTCTGTGAAGTGCCTCCCTGTTTCGCAACATTTAGAAAGAGATCAGCTTAGGTCAGGTTAAGGGGGGGTTCTGTATCCTCTGAGATATCTCAAATTTTTAGTTTATCTAAGTCGGGCCAAATTTATTTCGGTGCCTATTCAGAGGCAGTATTTTTGTGCTTTGAGATTCGTACAGAAAGGATTTAAAAGGTTCGGATTTATTTTCCACACTCAAAGTTTGAGATATCTCAGGGGACGCGAATTCAGGGGAGGGGGGGGGGGGGGGCTAAGTAGGAAAAGATAATAACTTGTCCAAGGTGCCGAAAGGGTCCACCCAGCTTGCCGTGTCAGCAACATGAATCCAGACCTTAATCCTACCATCTGAAAGCCTCGTTGCACTTAATGCATCATCTAGCTGGATTTTGAAATGAATTACTTCAACTGCTCAACTCCCGATCAAAGAAAGGAATAGAAGTCAAACAACTATACTTTACCTCATCAGCCTCATCGACATCAATCGCATACACCTTCAATGATGTGAGATCAGTTCTGATATGCTGAAAGAAAAAATAATCAAAACAAAAATAATTTTAAAAAGAAGTTCTACATGGTGATATACAATATACTAGATATTCTAGATTAGTAATTACCTCGTCAGGATCAGTAGTGCGTGCCAGTATTTGTTCTGCGGCCAATAGAGTTTTGTAATTATGCTCAGTTCGTATATTCATCTTTAGTACATCGAGATTTACATGGATCGGGAAATATCCAATATCCATTAGAAGCCCAACTGCAGCAGAACTCAACTTGGACATTCCCATCGTGCTTAGTATCTGTCATTTAATTTTGGTTTTATCCGTACAGTTGATATTTACAGATAAAAAAGAGGAGCTTTATGCAAATTTTCCACATATATCTGTTGATGTACATGCAAAAGAACATCCAACATTGGTCGCACTTATACTAGAAAAGAGCATTTCTGTGAAAATAGTACCAAGCTAAATCCTGAAACTTTAGCGTTAGGTCATTTGGCAGGACAATTCCAAAAGTGAACTTTATGAAATCAAACTAAAGAAATTTAGTCGTTGGTTTTGAACATTCAAATTAGCCAATCCTTTTCTATTATAGTGATCATTAAGGGGCAATTTGGTCAAATTTAACGGGCCTGTACCTTAGTCTAAAATTTAGCAGAAATTATTCAATCTGAATGGCAAAAAAAATATGAAAGAAAAAGAAAGAGTATGAATAAGAAAAATTACATTTCTGGCTAGTTCTCTTTGTTCTTCACTTTTACAGTCGCTTTTACAGTTGCCAGTAGCAAATGCAACGAGTGATTCAATCATCTCTCTAACCTTGGCCTCAACTAGCCACGAGCTTTTGGCCGGTTTGGATTCATATGGCAAGGCCTTGGCAGAGTACAGAGTTTGCACAAAATCGTCAAGCTCCTTCTTTGCTATCTCCTCTGTCATTTTTCTCTTTATAAGATCCTCCACCTACTATCATTCGGAAAGTAAAGATTCATCTTTCTCTGATACTGGATTTTTATGTGCCAGAAACAAAACTAGTGATGAAGCGCGCTGAGTGACCTTCGTATTCAAATAAACTGACATAGCAGGGCCAACGACAGGGGGGTATGCAAATTAAATGGAGATGTCCTTTTAAAGCCAAATGGAGAGAAATGACAAACAGAAACAGGTAGGTTATTTCGTTAACGGATACTGCGAAGGGCAATTCTTCAATAAATTGTTTCTCTGAATTGCTATAAATAGTTAAAGCATTGTAAGAATCAATACGCTATGAATTAAATTGAGACATTTCTCCTCTTAAGCGTTAATCTCCAATTTATCATCTATTATTCTCTCCAAATTTCTATGGTGCTACAATCATTCGTCTGGTAAACAGAACAGTACCCAGATTGAATTTTACCAAAATTCTCCGAATTAATTGAGTTATATTCTCAACTCACTCCGGGATATTACATCATTTCTATCCTACAAAATCTCAAATTATCATACATTATCTGCAAAAAGAGAAATGCCATGAGCATCTTTCAAAACCACTCAAAACAACATTTAAATCATGCCAATCTGGCCATTTAAATAATATGTTTAAAATTACTCATATTAACATTTATCCCTCTCTCTCTCTCTCTCTCTTATGTGTACACAATTTTTTTTTATAACTTCATCCCCATTTTTGCAACGATAGGGGTATTAATGTAATAGTTCTTTGGTAACAAGTTACAGAGGGAGTTTTAGGCGAGGTATAATATATTTTGAGATTTTGTGAGGCAAAGAAATACAACTTTAATATGACAACAACAGTGGCACGACCCAAACAAAATAAGACCCCTAAAAAGCACAAGTGGAAAGAAAAAAGAAGAGATCATACCTCATCAGTAGACCTGGGGTCATAAACTAAAGAATCTCTAGTCTCTACTAAGACAAAATAGATGTCATCTCTTGATAAAAGCACATGTGTACAGTAGCACTCCAGAGGACCAGTACTGCCATACATGATCTAAAACATAGGTGCATATTGGATTATACTAAGGATTAAAATAGAAAAGAACAACACAAGCATTATAATATAAATTTAATTACCTCAGCTATCTCTTCCATAGTTGCCCATTGGTTCCTTTCCAAAACCTCCATCCAAGCACACTCCAAGATTGATGGGTCCTTTGAGGAGAAAGAAGCAAAATAAGTTAGCATATCATAATCTAATTAGAATTTAACGTAGGATCATACATAGTGTGTACCAATAATTCTTCAGCTTTCTTTGCAAAATCAGCGATATCAGAGTATTCAATTACTTCAATGCCGGGTACAATATATGTGATCTGCTGTGGCCTTATTGAGGATACAAAACCATTCTGTGCAAAGGAAAAGTAGCAATTATGATAATGGTCAATGACATAAGACAAAATCAACATAAGGAGTAATCTTGTTCAAAATTAAGTAGTAGAAACCTGATCAAGAACAATCCAATTTTGCTTTTTATCAGGCCTATGCACCACTGCCAAAACTAGTTTCTTTGAATCCTTTTCAAATTCGAGTAATGTTCCCTTTTGCAAGGTTTTCTTCTCTGCTTTTGTCTCTGGCCCATCCTTTATGCTTGTTAATCCCGCTCTGCCAAAAATTTATTGGTCATTGGTAATAATTTTTAACTAAACTTGATCAGCTAGCACTAAAAAAACAAGTTTTTTTTTAAGAACTGGCATCTGGTCCTGGCAACAAACTGAGAGTACAAATGCTTGCTTATGATTTTTATATGCACCAGAAAAATTGCAGAAGTTAACTGAAAGGAGAAAAAGCCATACTGGGATGAAGCCCGAGTTCTTGTTTGGTGCTGCAATTCCTCCATAACTAAATCCATGAGACTACCGTGGAACCGGGTGTGGTCACCACCGGTGAAACTCAAGCTCAAGTTAAAAGACCAAAACCTTGAATCAGGATGAACAAACCCTAGGCTGTTACTGTTAGACCTTGGTAAGGAGCGGTGATGGAAGAAACCGAGAATGGAGCATAAGCTCATGGTTCGGTTTGCCATGGGAGCTTTCCTGGGATAGACGACAGCCTGAATGCAAGTGGGAATTCTTTTAGGGTTGCATGGCCATGGAGGAAAGAAAAGAGGTAAGGGTTTTAGTGAAGAAGGGGATTAGACAGCGGATGAGGAATGACGTGGGAGGGAAGGGAAGGGAAGGGTGGTAAACAAGTCGGATTTGGGTTTGGGTTTGAGTTGCTCCTTGGATGAATTTGGATCCGTTTATTGGAATCAGCATCTCAACCGTCAATCCAACCCAAGAGCTAGATTTTTCATTGATTTGTAACAACAATTGCTCTGATATTTTTTTTTTTTTAAGAAAGATGAGAAAATGTACAAAGACTATCGGCATAACAAGTTTCCTGGCTTCTACTATCTATGGACATGAAGAATTGTAACTCTAGGTTTATTTTTAATAAAATCAGTTTATCTAAGTGTCAAATTAGATTTTTGTTGATATTATAATTCAATATTAAAAATAAAAAACACATTGATAATGATGCAATGAAGACAATAATGGTTGAAATTGTAAAAATTAAAAGACTACGGTTAAAAAAAAATGTTTGCTTAATAACAATTAAAAATGATTTCATGATGAGACAAAATATAATCCTTTTAATTTGAATATTTAAGAAGATGGTTGACTTTTTAATATCAAACAAAATCATTGAAATTTTAAAATTTGACCAGCAGTGTATTTTGTTTTTCCGTTTGAGTCACATTTTATAATAAAGTTTATATGGAATTGGACAAACTATATAAAGAAGCATTTTTTTTAAATAAGATAGAGACCAAGTCTCTAATTTTAGATTTTATTGATAAATTAAAAATACTAAATATTTCAAAAAGTTTGAAATTGTTTAATGAGTATTGAGCAGAGAAAAACGAAAAAAAGTTAAGTTATAAAGAAACATTGTTTTTTAGTAAATATCGGAGGTCCACCTAACTATTTAATATTCACAAGAAATTTTTTCATTCAAATTTTAAACTTACGACCTCTTATGTAGAGGACAATAAAGAAGCATTTTTATTTTTTTAAATTGTTAAAGAATTAATGCCTAAGGATAAATTTATTAACGAAATAAACCGATGCGCACAACATATAAGATGTATACACTAACACAACTCGTTCTAATTAGTGCCCTTCTCTTCGTAAATTTTAACAGAGTATTAAATAAATATTTAATGTTGAATGTATCAATTTAACTTAATGGTAAATTGATTTGATCGTATTCTAACCGGTGTTGTAAATGACGGGCATACAGTCGTCGGACGGACATGATACCGCTAAACGATTAATCGGAAATAATCGGGAATAATTGGTCATAATCAGAAATAATTTGCCTATTAATTAGAAAATTTGTGACGATCTGATCACCGCCAACAACTAATCGGCCGAATAATTGACCTAAATGGACGTTTTTTACTACACTGATTCTAACTGTATTTTATTCCGTGAGAATTTTGTACTAATTAAAAGCGGACAATAAAAATAACAATTCTAAAAGTTATAATTTATTTATCAATAAAGTACTGTACTTTAATTTTGCTATTAACATTCAATAAAAAATAATTAATATTTAGTTTAATAAATATACTTGTGATTCATGTTATCATGTATGAATAACAGGGGCGGAACTATAAAATCTCGATAGGAGGGCTAAAAATTAAAATACATAAATTGTGGCTAGTGGAAATTGAACCCAAACTCTCAACAATCACTACATAAGCTCTTACCACTAGACTACAAGTGAACATGTGGTAATTTATGAGGGGGGCTGGACTATATAAAATATTCCAAAAAAAATTAAATTAAATTTTAGTATGTATAACTAAAATTTTAAAATTATAGGGGTGTCTTAGCCACCTTTTGAATGGCTTTAGATCCACCCTTGATGAATAACATATATGTTAGAAATAATTTTTTTTAGTGCAAAGAAGTGCACAACATGCATGAAAAATATTTTTTTAATATAAAATTAGTTCTGTGGCACCCAGACAAACTTGCCCGAAATTTTTATTAATATCCAAAATTTATATCGAATTTCGGAGAATACACACGTTTTCAACAAAATTCTGAAAATTGCCAATCCATCAAATAATTTGACGGATTTGGAATTCCTATTTCCGTTGAATTATTCAATGGAAATAGGAAATTCTAATTTTTTATTTTAATTAAATAGAAGATGTTAAATTTTTTTCTATTGAAATATTAGAAATATTTTTATATTTCTTGAAAAATAGATGGAGTATTATAAAATTGAATTTACTAGAAAAACTGCGACAAATAACCCGGATCAACATTTTTTAGGCATGATTTTTTACGATTGTAAAAAAGTTTAAAATATTTCTTGGTGTGTTACCGAAAAAAAATATTTTGAATCGGAGTTATTGATCCCAGTGCAAAAATCAATTTCTAAGGTACTCCATTTATTTCTCTAGAAGCTATTTTATATTTTTAATATTTTAATATTTTTCTAAAATGACTTCTAGAGAAATAGATGGAGTACCTTAAAATTTGAATGTACTATAAAGATCACGATAATTTCTTTACTTATCCAAAAGTGACTTTTGAACCGGGATCAGTAACTCAAATCGAAAATATTTTTTTCCACTAATATTTTAATTTTTTTACAACCGTAAAAAATCCTGCCTGAAAAATGTTAATCCGAGTTATTTGTTGTAGTCTTTATGGTAAATTCAATTCTATAGTACGCCATCTATTTTCCGAAAAATATAAAAATCATTACATCTTCTATTTAATTAAAATAAAAAATTAGAACTTCTATATCCGTTGAATTATTCAACAGAAAGTTGTTTTCTATTGAAATTTCGGCAATCCAAATTTGCCAAATAATTTGGCGGATTGGTTATTTCCAAAATTTTGTTAAAAGCGTATGTATTCTCTGAAATTTGATATAAATTTTGAATATTAATAAAAATTTCGGCAAACTTGCCTGATGATCGGCATAATATTATTTGATAAACAAAAGAACAAAGATAACATACATAAAATAATCAGCCGTGAGATTCCTCTTGCCATGTTGGTTTTATTTGATCTCTTTGTTTTTTTTTATACTTTATAATGCAGAACAAAATTCGGTAAAAATATAAAATCACGATCGATTAATCAATCGGCCGACCACATGGGTCCCCACCACTATCTATGGTGTATACTAGATAGTTTCTAGAAGCTCCAAGGCTTACAATCTATGGTGTATACTAAGATGTTGGAACTGGTTTTTGTGGAAAATTGTACGGGAGGCGGCCGATAATGAGACCCACTGAGCCAGTAGTCAAACTCGAGCGATCATAAATCATAATGAAGCTCAGTAATGAGCGTAAAACGATTGTCTGTAACGATCATTACTGAGCAAATGTATATAAAACTACTGTTCAATTAGAATTAGCCATCTATGACCCGGCACAGGAAAATAACAGAGGAATCAACCTCAACCAACTATCCCCAGGTTCAAGGAGATCATTTATCGTCGATCTGATTCTGATCTGCGCAAATTGACGGTACGGATGGATCTGAGCGATTAGGTAGTAGGAAGCTTCGGTCGAGCATTTTTTAATAAATAACTATGGTCTATAAACAAATTTCACCAACTTATCTTTACCAGTTCAAATCTCATGTTTTAGTTGTAATAAATCAGCATTCTATCAATTTTGTTTAGGGCTGCAAACGAACTGAACCGAATCGAACTTACCTTCAGTTTGAGTTTGGTTTGAATTAATTTCGAACGAACTCAATTTTGAATCGAATTTTTTACGAACTCAATTTCGAACTTTTACGAACTTTGTTACGACTTACGAGTTATGACTTATGGCTGTGCCATAGTTTGAAATTACAGCACTTCAATAAAAACTCAGGCATTCTGAATTTTAATTACATAGTACACTAAGTTTATATCAAAGTTCATTACAAATACCAAAATTTATATCAAACACCAAAGTTTAGTACAATCAATCAAAGTTCAGTACAATCACAGAATCTAAAGTTTTCGAAATAGCCAACAGGAGCAACATCACCCAAGTTTTCAAATATCCAAACTATTCAAAGTACAATTTAAATATCAATAGAAGTACAGAACAATTACTAAAGTCTTAGAATTATTACAAACTCAAATATTATTCTAAATAAAACATTAAAGTTCATTATCAGCGGAAATTAACGGTTCCCATTTGAGTTAATTTGGAACTAAGTTTGGTTTGCGAACCTATTTTGAATGAACTAGGTCCAATTTGAGTTTGGTTTGAATTAATTTCGAACGAACTCAATTTCAAATCGAACTTTTACGAACTTTTTCGAATCAAACTCAGAATCGAATTACGAACTACGAATTTTTTGTGCAGCCCTAATTTTGTTACATTTTACTTGTATTCGCAGGATCTAAGGATAAGATTTTTTTTTTTGGATAAAACAACTTGTTATTTTATCACGGAATTGTTAAAAAAAATAATTAAAAACAGTAAAAATAAGTTGATCTCTGTCAATTTTTTATGGACTGATTATTCATCATTATTTTTTTGATAAAATCAACTGATTATTTATAAAGATAAGCTCTCCATTAACAAGACAAAGTGCCTCTCCAGTACTCATGCGTGAGCTTCCCGCATGAGGCATTCACGTGTGGAATTTTGACTGGCATTCTCCAGTGATTACGACACCGGACCGGAACAAGTAAAGTAAAATTTCACGACCATATGATTACAAAATGCTTGTTGCTATAAAAAAATTTCTAAAAAGATCCCATAATAAATAAATAAATCGTGGCATTTATTTATCTGCCTGATTCATTGAACTTATTCTCTCCACAAGTCTACAACTGC
Source organism: Carex littledalei (assembly GCA_011114355.1). NCBI lineage: Eukaryota > Viridiplantae > Streptophyta > Magnoliopsida > Poales > Cyperaceae > Carex > Carex littledalei. Next base: position 6,889,977 of record CM022104.1, read on the forward strand.
TCTCTCTCTCTCTTTCTCCTCGAGGTTTTCTCCGAGGTACGCTAATTTCACAGCAACCCATTTTTCTGACTTTTCCTTCCCCTAATTAGTTTGCTGTTTAAATAAGGGGAAAGTTTCGACTTCCATGCCCTTTGTCCAGGGTCCAATTTTCCAAATTTTTTGCTAATTTTGGGAAAATATTTAAAATCCATGACCATGGATACTACATATTTCCCCCCAGTTTCTTCAATGTCTCCACAAATTTCTGTCTGTAGTAACGAATTTTATTCATCAGAAGATGTAAACCCAGGGTTCTTACCAGTATTACCTTACCAAAACGGGTTCTCTGTCCCGACCCTGATACCCGTTACACCCAATGTTACATCAACCTCTCTTGTGCAGAACCCAGTAACGGATCTGAACCAAAACCTGAAACCACAATTGGATTTGTCAGAGGATCCACTGATGTTCTCTGACATAGATGTTAATTACATTAGCCGTATACTGATGGAAGAAGATATTGAAGAAAAATTTGAGCAATATCCAGAAAACCCTGCTCTTTTAGCAGCCCAAAAACCATTTCTTGAAATCCTTGAATCAAATTCTGTACCATCTCCTGATCAACCTCCTTTGCCCTCTATCAACAGCTCAGAAAGCCCAGATGACAGCTTTGTAGATAGTTTAATTAATTATGACTGCAACTGCTGTGATAATAGCCCCTTCTTGGATAATGCCAATGCAGTGTCTTTTGATTTGGATCAGTTTTTCTTGCTAGAAACAAATCTAAACACAGTTCCTGTAGACTATTCTTCTCAGTCTTCCTTTTCTTCTACAAACAGTAATAATACTGCCTTAGATGTGTTGGATTTTCTAGACGAATCACTACAAACCCAACCCATTTGGCAGTTCAATAAGGGTGTTGAAGAGGCTAGTAAATTCCTTCCAAATGGAGAAAAGTTGATTATTGACTTGGAGGCTAACGGGATTTCTAATTCTCCACCCATTACGATCAGACCCGAAAAAGAAAACGAAATAGCAAAAGAAAAAGAAAGAGAAAGAGAAAGAGAAAGAGAAAGAGAAAAAAAAAAGCGCAACCCATAGAGGCAAGAAGCATGTGTACACTGAAGATGCATTGGATTCTGAAGAAACTAGATTTAACAAACAATCAGCAGGAAACCCAGAAGAATTGATACTTGCCCGTGACATGCTTGACAAAGTCCTTCTATGTGATGGCGAAACTTGTTCGAAAGGGATTAAAGAGTTGCGTGAAGCACTACAAAACAAGACAGCCAAGCACTACAACCACACTAAGTCGAATGGGCCCACCAAAGGCTGCAAAAATAGACAGTCAAAGAAGGATGTAGTAGATCTCACAACACTCCTCTTGCATTGCGCGCAAGCGGTCGCAACTGACGATTGTAGGTCTGCTGCAGAGCTATTAAAACAGCTGAGACAACACTCTTCAGTGAACGGAGATGCGGATCAGAGGCTGGCGCATTATTTTGCTGATGGGCTGGAGGCCCGCCTGACAGGAACTGGCAGTCAGATCTACCAATCCTTCACCATGAAACCAATTCCCTCAACTGATATCCTAAAAGCGTACCAGCTCTACCTTGCGGCAAGTCCTTTCAAAAAAATCTCTCACTTCTTCTCTAACCAAACTACACTAGATGCCGCGCAAAATGCCACAACAGTTCATATTATAGATTATGGGATTTATCATGGGTTCCAGTGGCCATGTCTTATTCAACGGCTGTCTAAACGGTCTGGCGGGCCGCCCAAATTGCGGATTACAGGTATTGACTTGCCACAATCGGGTTTCCGCCCAGCCGAGCGGATAGAGGAAACTGGTGCTCGTTTAGCTGATTATGCCCGTACTTTTAATGTTTCGTTTGAATTCAAAGCAATTGCTGCAAGATGGGAGAATGTAAGAGTAGAGCATCTTGATATAAGGAAAGATGAGTTGCTTGTAGTTAATTGCCTTTATCGGTTCAAAACCCTAATGGATGAGAGTGTGGTGGCTGAGAGCCCAAGAGACATTGTTTTGAAGACCATAAGAAAAATGAATCCGGATGTATTTATTCATGGTGTTGTTAATGGGTCGTATAACTCGCCCTTTTTTGTGACCCGGTTTCGGGAAGCAATCTTCCATTTCTCAGCACTTTTTGACATGTTGGAAACTAATGTGCCGAACGAGGATGCACATAGACAATTGCTTGAGAAGGCACTTTTCGGTCGAGAGGCTATTAATGTAATTTCATGTGAGGGGTTTGAGAGGGTAGAGAGGCCTGAGACGTACAAACAGTGGCAAATGAGAAACATAAGAGCTGGGTTTAAGCAACTGCCACTAAATCCAGAAATAATGAAGAAGGCAAGAGAAAAAGTTCAATCATTTTACCATAAAGATTATGTAACAGATGAAGATAACAGGTGGTTGTTGCAAGGCTGGAAGGGTCGAATCTTGTTTGCACTTTCAACGTGGAGACCGAGCCATAGTGTTCACTAGGTGGTGCATTGTTGGTGCTCTTTTGCATTCGTGAGTTTTGTTAATTGCATGCATATGTTCTCTTTTGTTGTGTTATTAGTTGTATTTGAGACTTAGGTGTACTGATATCAAGCTTTTTAGCGAGCATTTGTATCCATGGTTCTCTAGTGTTTCATCACTGTAAAGATTTGAGATTTTTATCTTCTTAGTTCTGCTTGTACATCTGTTGATGATTTTATTTCTAGGTAGTAGGTTTTTCCCCCCAATCTCCCATTTTCTTTTCATTTGGGTTAATTTCTGTGATTCTTGCAAATCAAGTTGCTATTATTAAACCAACTTCACCAAGGATAGGAATTGATACCCTCTTGACATAAGGAAATTAAAAAAAGAGTCTTGATGTAAGGGCAAGAGTTGGTATCCTTGGTATCCTCAGGTATATGTATTTGTAGATCTAAGCTGAGGTAAGGATTTGATTGGTCTCAAATGCAAATATACATAAAAATGAAAAACATGTCTTATAATCACCTCTTATAAATTGATCCTCTAAACATTCACCTTTAAATACATATTTGTGTATTATGTTGAGGAATGAAATCTGTTCATGTTTTTCCTCATCCAACACTGTTAATTGCATGAAATTTTTTGAATAATTGGATGAGGGAAAGTAGGTTCCTGCAGCAGATTCTCTTCCTTGTGTTGATGCACATTCGTTCAATATATATCTGTTGTTGATAAATGTTTTGGCAGTTGTCTTGATTTTTCAAACTCATTTTTAAATTATTTATAAGTTGTTCAATACACACTTGAGTATTACATCAATGCACACTTAGTTATCAAATTTTTATTAAAATAATAATTAAAAATAGTTGGACATTATTTAAGAGCTGAAAAATTGAAGACTACATATAATATAATAACATAGAATCATGCCTGGTAATCATGGAAGCGCATCTGCTGAAATCCGAAACTGGATTCGGATTGCAGGGATTTCACGATTACTGTTCATTGGTTTCGGAATTTCAGCTGATTCGAATCCCACACGCCTTTTGTTCTGTCTTTTCGAACTAAGCATGTAGATAATTGTATATATATTTTTTTTCGAACTAAGCATGTAGATAAAGGAAAGGGTCATAACCATTCCCTATAAATTGAAACTTTTTAGTTTTGTCTTTTAAAAAAAATATTTTTTACAAAAAAATATACTATTATATTTCTCATAAATGAAATTAGAGAAAAGAAATTTTTTTATCGAATCGTGTTTGGTTGACAAAATTATGTCAGAGGTAAAGAGTACATGAGGTGAACGGTTCAACTTTACATCATTGTAATCAATAGAATCGGTTTCCCTTCCAATTTGAGGTGTAACGGATGAAAAAAAAGTTGTTGCAAATATTTTCAAAGAAAATGACACAAATGCTCAACCTTGTATCTTAACTATATAATTCTCATACAATTTTCTTTGTTACAAACCTACATCAGCTACCGAATTTTTCATTAACACTAAATTTTAATTAACCAAATAAGAAATAAGACAAAAAGGAAAATTAAATATATTTTCCCTCATTAATCACTCAAAACACGAAGAGGTTAAATATATTAATTTTCTTTTCTATTCCATTTCATTCCCTTTTATTCTTCACCTCCCCTTCCTTCATTAACTCTCCATCCAAACAAGGCTTGTACAAAGTAACTGAAAGATGAGTGAGGCTACGGTGCTATGCATAGCACGGATTGAGCCGTGCTACGGCTCAATATTTGAGTTTTCAAAATCCTAACGGTCGATCCGAACCGTTCAACATGATTATAAAATGAATATGTACTTGCAAACCAAAATTTACATTTTTTCGATTTTTTTACTATTTTTTTAGATAGGTAGAAAATCACTGTTTTTGGATGGTCCAGAATTTTCAGATCAAGTGATTTTCTACCTATCTAAAAAAATAGTAAAAAAAATCGAAAAAATGTAAAATTTGGTTTGCAAGTACATATTCATTTTATAATCATGTTGAACGGTTCGGATCGACCGTTAGGATTTTGAAAACTCAAATATTGAGCCGTAGCACGGACCGTGCTATGCATAGTACTGTAGCCTCACTCCTGAAAGATTAAATGAACAATTAGAAACAGGGCTGGGGGCATTATTATTGGGGTTTGAGATTCGTGCCAAGCTAGAAAGAACGGTTCGGATCCACTAATTGTAAAAGATACCCTTTTTCAGGTAATGGAGAGGATGTGAATTCCAGAAAGAGCACGTAGAAAATAAAATTGTTTACATGTAAACAAATAGGGACGAGTTATCATGCAAAAACAACTTTAATTATTTTCCATGTAAACAAAATAACAAGAAGCATATGTTGTTAGTACCAGCAAAATTTGGTTTCTAAATTTATTGTGGTTTTTCAATTTCATTAATTCTATTTGCCTACTGTGTCATACCTTAATTTGAATCATAAATATTGTGTTAGTGAAACTATTTTGAAAGGATTAATTTTAAGAAATATCCATCATCATACGGCGCTCACACACACATGACACATGACATATATTTCAAAAGAAACAAAAATGTTATCTAGTTTTCATGAAATTGACAGAAACAAAATACATATTTAATTTCCAAATATCTCCAAAACGCTAGACCCCAAAGCACCCTTCAAATCCTACCGATTCAGACGGTGACAGAAAATTGAGATTGTGTGGCTAAATAATATGATGTAGTGCATGTAACTTTATTTTATGAAAAAAAAACATTGGCGCATGCAAACAATATTAAAAAATTTCAATTATATATAGGGTGCTTAGCCTTTGTTTTTCCTCACTTATTTCCTCTGCCACTGTACCAATTAGAGTCTAATTAATGTGGCCCAAAATCATGAATCTTTGCACAAATGTCTTGACCATTTTGGTCAGAAATGGGGCAAAGATAGATAGGCCGGTCCATTGTTCTAGCAAAGGGAGCAGGCTAGTCATTCTATCTATGTACCCCTCCTGCTTAGTATCCAAAATTACACTAGCAGATAAAGATACTAATAAAGTCAACATTCTCTACTTGTATCCCGACAAATTTTATGATCAATATGTTTGCTAATGAGTTAAGCAACATTTCACCTAATTATCAGTCTAGTCATAATTAGTGATCCTAATCACAATGCTTCATTTTGCAAAAGATTTTTACTTTCTTTGAGAAAAATGACATATATGCACTTAGTGTATTGATTATACCCGACCGGGTCGACCCGGACCGACCAAACCCGGGACCCGACTCTGAACCCGACCCGAACCGTCCTAAAGGGTTGGGTCGGGTTTGAAACGGGTCGGATGCGGTTTTCTGGGCGAAACCCGACCCGCCCCGCCCGAACCCGACCCCAAACCGGCCTAACCCGGGTGAACCCGACCCTAACCCGCCTAAACCCGGGATCCGGGTCTAACCCGGCCGAACCCGACTGAACCCGACCCTAACCCGCCGAAAACCCGGCGGGACCCGAGCCAACCCGCCCAACCCGTCCGAATTTGAATTTTTTTTTAAAATAACGGTGCAATTTCCCCCCAAAAAAAACCCCCATAAATACACCCCCATTCTTCATACATTTTCACATCTCATTCTCTCAATCTCATATTCATATATATTCTCATACTCTCAATATTTTCATTATTTTCAAATTTTAATTTTATTGTTTAAAAAAAAAAGAGTTGCAAATTTATTTCGTTGTACAAATACGCAAACGGAATTACGAAAGTAGAGGAATTACGAAGTTCGGCACCTCCCGCAAGATTTTTCCGCGAGATTAAAAGGTTAGATTTATTTTAAGTTAGATTTAATTTTTAGTAATTGCTAGATTTAATTTTTAGTAATTGTTAAATATGTTAGAATTATTTTTAGTTAGATTTATTTTGTGTAGAGTAATTTAAAATTTAGATTGAATGTGTAGAGTAATTTAAATTCGAATTTATTTTTAAATAGGTTAGATTTATTTTTGAATATGTTAGATAAATAGATTTATTTTTTAAATATGTTAGATTTTATTTGTCAAATTCGGATTTATTTTAATAGGCTAGATAAATAAGTTATATTTTATTTTTGAATATGTTAGATTTATTTTTAAACATGTTATATTATTTTTAATAGGTTACATTTTAATATTTTGTAATTCGGATTTATTTTGAAATAGGTTTATTTTTATTTTTTAAAATTCGGATTTATTTTAAATAGGTTAGATAAATAAGTTATATTTTATTTTTGAATTTGTTGGATAGTTAGATTTATTTTTAAACATGTTATCTTTATTTTTAATAGGTTACATTTGAATATTTTGAAATATGTTAGATTTTAGATTTATTTTTAAATATGTTAGATTATTGGATTTGTTAGATTATTGTATTTTATTTTGAAATAGGTTAGATTTTACTTTTTAAAATTCGGATTTTATTTATAAATAGGTTAGATAAATAGATTTATTTTTTAAATATGTTATATTTTATTTTTTAAATTTTGAATATGTTAGATAATAAGATTTGAATATATTAGATTATTGGATATGTTAGATTTTTGAATATGTTAGATTATTGGATTTGTTAGATTATTGTATTTTATTTTGAAATTCGGATTTATTTTGAAATAGATTAGATTTTATTTTTTAAAATTCGGATTTATCTTAAATAGGTTAGATAAATAAGTTATATTTTATTTTTGAATATGTTGGATAGTTATATTTATTTTTAAATATGTTATATTTAGTTTGTAATAGGTTACATTTGAATATTTTGAAATATGTTAGATTTTAGATTTATTTTTGAATAGGTTAGATTATTGGATTTGTTAGATTATTGTATTTTGTTTTGAAATTCGGATTTTATTTATAAATAGGTTAGATAAATAGATTTATTTTTTAAATAGATTTGAATATGTTAGATAAATAGATTTGAATATGTTAGATTTTATTTTTTAAATTCTTGTTAATTTTTAAATATGTTAGATAAGTAAGTTAGATAAATAAGTTAGATTTGTTAGATAAATATGTTGGATTTATATTTTATTTTTGAATATGTTGGATTTGGTAGACTTATTTGTTTGAATAAGTTAAATTTGTTAGAGTTATAAGTTATTGTTGTAAAATAGATTTTTAAAATAAGTTAGAACAAGTTATATTTATTTTGAATTAGACTTATTTTTTTAAATTTGAATTAGACTTATTTTTTTTAAATATATTTTTTAAATTTGAATTAGACTTATTTTTTTTAAATTTTAAATTTGAATTAGACTTTTTTTTAAATTTGAATTAGACTTATTTTTTCTTAAATATATTTTTTAAATTTGAATTAGACTTATTTTTTTTAAATTTTAAAATTTGAATTAGACTTTTTTTTTAAATTTGAATTAGACTTATTTTTTAAATTTGAATTATACTTATTTTTTCTTAAATATATTTTTTAAATTTGAATTAGACTTATTTTTTTTAAATTTTAAAATTAGAATTAGACTTTTTTTTTAAAATTTGAATTAGACTTATTTTTTAAAATTTGAATTAGACTTATTTTTTAAATTTGAATTAGACTTATTTTTTCTTAGATTTATTTTTTAAATTTGAATTAGACTTGTTTTTTTTTTCTTTTGAAAGTCGGCAAAGGAGGCAGAGGCTTCACTTCATGGTTCATGCCTTGTTTTTTTTTCTTTTGAAGTTCGGCAAAGGCAGAAGGGTGCCTTGTTTTTATTTTTTATTTTTATTTTTATTTTTTTCTTTTGAAATTCGGCAAAGGAGGCAGAGGCCAGAGGCTTCACTTCATGCCTTGTTTTTTTTTTCTTTTTCTTTTTCTTTTGAAGTTCGGCAAAGGCAGAGGCTTCATGCCTTGTTTTTTTTTTTCTTTTACTTACTTTAATTTAGATTTGAATTGAATTTAGATTTAATTTACATTTAATTTACATTTAATCTAATTTATATTGAATTTAGATTTACATTTAAATAGGTTAGATAATTTTAGATTTATTTTGAATGGATTTAATTTTAATATGTAGAACAAATGTCGGACGATTGGGCGCAAAGAGCTTCCCAAGATTTTTTCGATCCTACGCCATCTGGGTACCATCAAAATATGTCCGCAATAGAAAGTAGGCTTCCACAAGAACCACAACTTTTTCCACAAAATTCCGCACAAATGCCACCGCCGTATCCACAAAATCCCTCCCAAATGCCACCACCTAATTACTATTCACCGTATTCTAACCCTTCATATGGAGCAGGTACTGTAGACCAGGATCGACTCAATACACCGCCCATATTGGAGGTACTGTTTCGGGTGGATTGAGTCAATACACCGCCCATATTGGAGGTACTGTTTCGGGTGGATCGAGTCAATACACCGCCCCTATAGAAAGCACTCCCTCGACAAGTGTCCCGAAAATTCAAGCCGAAGTTGTCCCCGCAACCCAAGCCGAAGGTGTTGCTCCCATCGAACCACCGAAGAAGAGGAAAACCAAGGTGCCCGAATACAAGGCGGATTTTTAGCGGTATTATGAAAAGACATTGAATGCGAGTAGAGTTGTCCGTACTCTAAAATGTAAGGTACGCAGTTGCAAGGTTATTTACAAGTATAAATTTGCAAATGGTATGTCCACATTTAAGAAACATGCCGAAGGTCATGCGAAAAAGGGTGAGCTACCACAAGAACATGCGGACCCGCGGTTAGTCCAAACTCTTATGAACCCAGATGGTAGTAGAACCCACCAAAGATATGATGGAAAAATAATGCTTGAAGAATTTGCCCGATATATTGCCTACCGTGAACAACCAATTAGTATGGGTAATTGTAGTAGTTTTGCCCGGCTAGTAATTCGGGGGTGTGCTCAACCATTGTATAAGAAAATCCATCATAGAAAAATGGTACGTGAAATTAAAAACCAGTTTATCCAAAAGAAAAACGACCTACGGGCTATATTTGGATATGCAAATTATAATGTCTCCATTACCTCCGATATATGGACTGCCGGTAAACATGGCCTAGGGTACTCTTGTATTACCGGTCATTGGATCGATGAGCATTGGGTTTTAAAAAAAAATGTTTTAAGTTTTCGGGTGTTAGATTCCCCGCACACTGCACAAATTATTTACCATTCAATTATTGAGGTTTTACAAGAATATAATCTCAAAAGGGATTTACGGAACAAGATTTTTTCTATCTCATTCGATAATGCTAGCAACAATGTAGCATCCATCGATCATTTTATCCGGTCCCTAAACCCAATCATGAATGGTGCACTGTTTCACCAAAAGTGTGCTTGCCATATACTAAACATTACCGTAAAAGATGGCCTTAAAGTAGAAGCCGTAAAGGACTTGATAATTAAATTCAAGGGAGGTCTTGCCCATATTTATTCAAACCAAGAAAGAAAACAAAATTTCGCAGCTTTGTGTGAAAGAATAGGTTTGGGCAAAATGAGGGTACCTTGGGATATAGACACCCGTTGGAATTCCACCTACAGGATGCTGCACCGATGCATTCCTTACAAGGCGGCTATAGGGGAGATGTTGAGATCGACGAACGAAGGACAAGCTTTGGAACTCACCGACCCCGAATGGCAGCGAATAATAATGCTTGCACAATTCCTTGGAACCTTTTTCACCGCAACCGTCAAATTATCTTGCTCGTACACACCGACGGCACATGAGTTGCTGCACCATCTCTACTATATTTCCAAGGTGTACCGTGATATGGAAGATAGGGATAGTGAGGATTCCCCTCTCCATCCGATCGTAGCAGCCATGAAGGTAAAATTTCTTAAATATTGGGAAGAGGTATCCCTCTTGACCGTTCTCGCAAACTGCCTCCATCCGGCATACAAGAAGAAGTTCACGGTAAAAATACTCGTAGCCTACAAGAAAAATCTAAGATTAAACTGGAGGGACGAGGAGCCCCGCGTACAACGGGCATTGGAGGACATGTTTGCCATATACAGCGAAAGAAGAAATGCCAACCAACCGCCTTCGACCGGTGGCGTGAGGTATGAATATAAATATACATATGTTTTTAATATTTATTATTTATAATATCTACATTATTTGTCCACTAATTTTTTCTATTGTTTTAATAGTCTATCCACACACAGCAGTACTGGATTGTTAGACAATTTCCAGGATGATGACAACCCGACGGGATCCTAAGGTAACACGAACGAGTTAATCAGCTACTGTTTGGGGACCAACGAAAATGAAGGAGTTGACTTCATGGATTGGTGGAGGAGGAATGCAACTGCCTATCCAACACTGGCGATGATGGCCCGTGACATATTTGTCGTGCCTGTGTCAACCGTCCCTTTCGAATCCTGTTTTAGTTCGGCGAACAGGATCCTCACCGATAAACGAAGTAAGCTGGGTGCACATGTTTTCGAGAGACTTGTGTGCTTGAAAGACTGGATTGATGCTGAAAATCGCACGCAACATGCCATGGGATTGGAAGCGTCATCATCCGGTGTCGAAACTCAAGAAAGCGGTACCGAGGGGCCTGAGCCTAACGAAGATTCGGACGGTGAGCAAGAGAGCGACCTATGGTATATGCACAACAACTACTAGATAGGTAGTGTCGGTATAAAATTCTAACCTCTTTTAATCTTTATTGTTATTTTTTTAAATTATAATTTCTAAATATTTCAATTGTTTCATTTTAAAGAATAATTACTAACAAAAAAAAAGTTAGAACTCCGCCTATGTTATTTTACATAGCCGGTCCCAAACCCGGAATAAAGGAGGAGGGTAACTTTTGTTTTTAAATCTATTGTTTTAAAATAATTCGGTTTTAAAGATAAAAAATAATTCAGTTTAAACTAATTCGGTATTTCGGTTTTAGAATAATTTGGTTTCAAACTAATTTGGTTTTAGAATAATTCGGTTTTAACAAAATTCGGTTTAACATAATTTGATTTTAAACAAAAATATATTGAGTTCAAATAAAAAAAATGAAAAAAAAACAGCCAAAAACGCCAAAACAAAACAGAAACAGAAAAAAAAACGGACCAACCCGGACTGGACCGACGTCCCGACCCGACCCAACCCGCCTCGACCTAACCCGCCGGATTTAGGCCGGGTAAGGGTCGGCCGACTCAAACCCCAACCCGACCCTCCCTACCCGACTCAACCCGTTGACCCGGGCTAACCCGTGCCCGCCGAGTCAACCCGGAGACCGGGCGGGTTTGGACCGGACCGACCCGCTCCGGACCGTTTTCAATACACTATATGCACTTGCCACCTTTTGTCAAAGATATATATGAATTTGTTCACATCAAAGACAAAGAGACCTACACCTACTAGCACAAGGTATGTTTTACCCTCTTTTAGGGGGGTCCGGATCCCCTAAAGTAACTCAATCTTTGGGTTTTGGATTGAGACCGTCCGATTCGAATTCGTTGCTCGAGATCATTTTGGAATTTGAATTCGTCATCGGGATGTGTGCACTCACTTCGCAGATTCGAATCGGACGATCTCGATCCAAAACCCAAAAATTGAGTTACTTCAACGAATTGCTTTTAGGGGATATAGGAAATCATGTTTGATGGAGAAGCTATTACTTTGTATAGTCAAAAAACCATCTTGTGTGATATAGTATGTCATATTTGCTCTTTGTATGTGCCATTTTTTTTAAGAAAAAACATAATGCTCGTTTCATTAAAATGAAACTGCATTAATGAAACTGCATGTTCAAAAAGTCAAAGAAACTAATACTTTCATAAGTAGGGTTAAAATGTCACATTGGTTGCATGCTCCAATCATGCCTCACATTCTTATTTTCATTTTTAAAGTCCAAATAGTTAATCTGAACCGCTCAACATGATCTTCATATCAAAATGTGCTTCTTGACCAAATTTTATATTTTTTTGGAACTTTTTAATATCTTTTTAGATAGGTACAAATCACTAATTTTGGATGTTCTATAAACTTATGGAAAATAGTGATTTTGAATATATATAAAAAAATAGTACAAAATTTTCAAAAAGTATAAAATTGGATCTCCAAGCACATTTTAATACGGAGATCATATTGAGCGGTTCAGATCGATTGTCTAGATTTTGAAAACAAAGATAAGGATGTGAGGTGTAAATGGAACACAAAAATAATAGGATATTTTAACCCTACTCTACTTTCATATCCCGAATATATATAAATTCAGGAATCCTTTGGTCTCAGGCTCTCAGCACTCACACACCCACTTAATTACCAGCAACTGTAACTTACCAGGCAAAGGAGCAAATTGGTAGATGAACCAATATCAATATATATACCAGTTCTATCCATATGCAAGATGCATGATTAACACTTTGATCGGAAACACTGGAGCATGAGAAATGAGTTAATTTCATTAAAGAGAGATGAATAGAAATGATTCTGATTTGAAATTTTCTGATTGGAAACTATTTACAAGTGAGTAGAATTCATTTTCAAGAGTTAAAAACCATCCATCATATTTAATGAATTTACAGAAATTGCCATTGTTAGGGTTTCACGGAACTCAGAAAATGGATGTTAAATTGAAAAAAGAAAGTTACTGGAGAACAATAGAAGTTCGAAGAAAGCAACTCAATACCTTGTCGGACCTCTAGATGCGAAGAAAAGAGATCGATTTCACCGTGCAGTTGACGAAGGAAGAGAAGAACGAAGAGGGTAGATAGGTCTTCTCACGAGCGAACAATCAATTCTCGCCAAATACCTACGTTTTGGCGGAGATTTGCTGACGCGATTTGAGGGTCGGAAAGTCGCGTGAAGTGAACTCTTCTCTAGCTTCTCCTTCGCTTCCGATCACAAACGCGACAGCGAATTCTAATTCTATTTCGCGTTTGTTGCTCCCTTCACCTTTCCGATCAGAGCCTGTTAGTCTCCTATATATGTAGAAAAAAATATCTGGTCCAAAAATTATGAATACGTACAGCGGTACAGGATACGTTAGGAATCCAATAAACACTAAATATAATTAAATTATTTCACTAACATCTTTCATTTGCCAAATATAATACAACAAGATACATGCATATATGTAAAAAGGGTAAAATGAACTCCTCATCTTCATCATCACCTCTCTCGCTTTCTCTTTTATCGATTTGGGTGAACAGAACCTGAGAGCTCCTCTAGTTTCTGCGTGGAATTTATATCAGGTGAGGTACCTGATAAGGTAATGTTACATCCAGACTGTTTAACTTAAATTTGCATGAATTTTAAAGCGGACTGCATGTAATTAATACCCCACTTTGATGAGACACAGACACCGGTATCATAGGGAAAAGAGTAGCACAATAACAGGAATGCATGGCATGAAGACTAAAATTATGTATAAGGAAAGAATGAATAATATATAGTTAAATACGGAGGTTGATGTTTGGTGAAACGAGGAATTAATTAAATTTGATCAACTTATAGAGGCAGCTAGGTTGGCCTTGTTGTTAGATGATTAATTTGGAGTAAAGCTCAAGTCAACCACCACTGTTCCATTTGACTTTTAGTTTACCATTTATTGTTGAAATCTTTCAGGCGGATTAATGATAAATGAAGGACTATTATTGTTTAAATTTGCATGGACTTTCAATAAAATATAATATCTGACAAAAGTTTGGCAGGTGATTGGTCTTCAAATATTATTTACATCACATTATTTACATGCGTTACTTGTTCCATGTGACTGCCCATGCAACAAGTTTTATTTTGTCAGAAATGTCATTTCTTTTGCATGGACTCTTCACTATCATGTAAAAACTAAGTGTTGCCCATGTAAAAAATTCAGATTCTAATAGTGCAAGTTGTTGTTGTTTCATTGTAATTCAATTATACTAAGACTATAAATGACTAGGAAGGAAAAAATTGTGCAGGTGTCTTTGATCGGTTCGCATTCAATGGCAGGAGACATGGATGGAACTAGGCAACTACTATTCTGAGATAGTAATCCTAATCAGGGGTGGAGGTAGAATTTTAAAATATGGGGTCAAGCATAGAATTTTTTTATAAAATCTTGGAGAAATTGAGAATACTTACAGCAATTATACTTAAAAACATATAGAAATGTACTGTATACATGTAACTTCACTTTGTAATCAAAAGACAAATTGGTATGTTAAGATTTTAATTAAGTTGAATTTATATATATACGTGCTAGCTAACAATCACCCAAAGTGCACCAAAATGATTTGGTGGATAAATATATTGACCGAGTTATTTTGACTTCACACGGCGTCGTATAAAGATAAAATGAAAAAATATATGACTGAAGTGTTGCGTGAAGCCAAAATAACTTTATCAATATCTTTACCTCATTTGTTTTGGAGCTACCGCCTATCTAATATAATTAAGACTAACAACCTCTCCTACTACAATCGAATTTCTGTTGTATTAATTGCTTGTGGTGGGTCAAAAGATGTTGCAAAGATATTGCGAAACATGCACATATTAAAATCAATTATAAAACCAGAGAGCACATCACTTTATTCAAAAATAAAGCTTTTCAAAAGAATACATCAATCAATCATTAACCTAATTGAAACCCGCTTATTTTGTTTGTTAGCTTGAATTTTATAATCAAACCAAACCAAAATAATTAAAAGCAAACCAGAGAGCACATCACTCAGCCAAAAAAAAAAGAAGAAGAAAAAAAAAAATTCCCCTCTAGACCTTCTACAAAAGTCTTATTTTCATTCTTTAGACTAGCATTTGGGGAGATCATACGGTGGAGGAGGCAACTTCTGATTAGGAAGGCTACCATCTAACACAAGCCATGCCATTTTGAGCCCCCAGCTGGTGTGTACCTCCAAGTGACAATGCATGAACCATACTCCTATATATATATAAACACAATTTCATAAAACAATAATTAAATCAAGTGAAATCATGAAATTATAATATAAAACATAATTATTATGAGATTAAGAATTGAAAAGATTACCTGGATTATCGGCAAGGAAACGGATTGCTACCCATCCACCAGGTGGAACTCCAACTGTATTCCTCTCAATTGGGTCCACTAGATTGAACTTGGCCGGATCTTTAGCAGGGTTGTAGTTGCCGAAACCTCGTCCGACGACAAAGAAGTTGAAACCGTGGAGATGAAACGGGTGGCTTTCAACACCTAAAATGCTTGTGTCTTGCAACACGAACTCCACACTTGTATTGAAGGGAATCACCAAAAGTTTGGTGCCACTGGTTACAAATATGTTGTTCGGAGGAGTGCCGGTGTAGTTGAATGGCATGAGGGGTATAATTGGAAAATCGGATGCGTACACGCCATTTGACATTCCAGAAAAATGGGATTGGAGAAGGGCCTTTTGGGGAAGAACGAACGATACGTTATTCACCGTAGCCGCAAACTTCGTCCCATTTGGGCCCTGATTATTTATCAGACAGTAGTAGTAGTTAAGAAGCAATTATATATATATTGAAATAAAATATATGAAGACAGACATCAATCTTTATTGTTACTAGTTGTCTCTCTATCTCTGTTAAAGCATTATTTCTTCTTAGAACAACTAGTTCAACATTCTCAATTATATATATATATATATATATATATATATATAGAGAGAGAGAGAGAGAGAGATAGCCTAATGTCATAACGTTATAACTTCGGCCGAAGTTATAACGAGTCGTTTATTAGTTTTTAAAATCCAAACAACCGATCCGAACCGTTCAACTTTTTCTAAATATTGAAATGTGCTTGGAGACCAAATTTTACATTTTTTGGAATTTTTTACTATTTATTAAGCCACTTTGAAAATCGCAGATCTGCTGTGAATAGTAAAAAACAATAAAATTTTCTGGACCACCGGATCAGTATTTTCAAAGTGGCTTAAGAAATAGCAAAAAAATTTCAAAAAATATAAAATTTTGTCTCAAAACACATTTCAATAAAGAGATCATGTTCAACGATTCGGATCGACTTTTTGTATTTTGAAATTGCAAAAACGACTCGTTATAACTTCGGGCCGAAGTTATAACGTTATGACCTTAGCCTATCTCTATATATATATATATATATATATATATAGTGATGCTATGATGTTTTGGGAAGTAAAAAAAGTGTTTTACTTCTCGCTCATATCTCTATTTTCAAAGTTCAAAAAGTCGATTCGAACTGCTCAACATGATTTTCATATTGAAATGTGCTTGGAGATCAAATTTTACATTTTTTGGAATTTTTTTGCTATTTTTTTTAGAATTTTTGAAAATCATTGTTTTTCTGAATTTTTTTTATTTTTTTATTTAATGAAAAGCTGTTATATATATATCAAGACAGAGATCAACCTTTATTGTTACTAGTTGTTTCTCTCTATCTCTGTTAAAGCATGATTTCTTCTTAGCACAACTAGTTGAACATTCTCAAATGTAGTACTTGAGATAAAATTTGTGAGAAGATCATTTGATATTTAAAGATAACAAACCTGACAGGTCTGATTCTTTGGACATGGATTTGCTCCTAGTCCGATAGTAAAGAAGAATTGTCTATCAACCATTTGCGGAACATTTGCTGGATACTGAGCATTCGCCAAACTCCTTATCTTATTAGAGAAATTGGTTGCAAAAGAAGTGTCATTCAAAACAGGTAATGTGGGCTTAAATAATGGTAAGTTCTTATTAAAGCTAGACGAAGCAAAACTATCTGGGTTCTCATATTCAAGAATTCCTGCCACGGTTGTGTTGTCGAAGGTTCCTTGGCCGGTGACATATGGCCGTGCCTCCATGAAAAAGTTTGCTCCAGGATATTGTGCATGAGTAGTTAGTAGAACATTTGTGGTTTGGCCGGGGGTTATCAGCAGTGTTTTTGTAGTGAATGGCTTCACGTAAATAGCATCGACTTCTACAGTTGTGAGCGAATGGTTGGCTATGGAGAAAAAGAGCTCATCATTGAGTGCAGCGTTGATAATGCGGAGGAGGTATGTTTTGCCAGGTTTCACCTTAAGCTTGAATGTATCTGCAACAATTTAAGTACAGCAAATGATGTCGGAAGTCAGAATTATACAGCAACAAGAGCATACCAATGCATCTTGTTCAAAATTAATCAGTTATAATCAAAATTAGTGGAAATAATAGTTCACGATTTTTCACTACTAGGCACTAATTTTAATTCCATATATATATATATATATATAGAGAGAGAGTGGCTAAGATCAAAGTGGTATGACCAAGGCCTTTGGTGCTACCAAGTCGTTTTTGAATTTTCAAAGTCCAAACGGTCGATCTAAACCGTTAGATGTGATCTCTATATATCTGCTTGGAGACCAAATTTTACATTTTTTGGAATTTTTTTACTATTTTTTAGGCTACTTTGAAAATTTCTGATCACATGGTCCAGAATTTGGTTGCACTGTTTTTACTGTTCACCCGGATCTGCTATTTTCAAAGTGGCTTAAAAAATAGTAAAAAAATTTCAAAAAATGTAAAATTTGGTCTCCAAGCAGATTTTAATATAGATTGAACATCTAATGGTTTGAATCGACTATTTGAACTTTAAAATTGTAAAAACTAATTGGTAGCACCAAGGCCTTGGTCATACCACTTTGACCTTAGCCACTCTCTCTCTCTCTATATATATATATATATGAGTGAGGCTATGGTGCTATGCATAGCACCAATGGCTAGTGTACTACGGCTCAATATGGTACTTTTTAAAATCCTAACGGTCGATCCGAACCGTTCAATGTGATATCCATATGAATATGTACTTGCCAACTAAATTTTATATTTTTTTGAATTTTTTTACTATTTTTTTAGATAGGTAGAAAAATCAGTGCTTTCTGAAAATTCTAGACCATCAAAATTCTACCTATCCAAAAAAATAGTAAAAAAATTCGAAAAAATATAAAATTTAGTTTGCAATTACATATTCATATGGTTATCACATTGAACGGTTCGGATCGACCGTTAGGATTTTAAAAAGTACCATATTGAGCCGTAGTACACTAGCCATCCGTGCTATGCATAGCACCATAGCCTCACTCTATATATATATATATATATATATATATATATATATATATATATGTTATTATTATCTTCTCTTGCCTTTTGCTGAGCAGTTGTACAACAGACCAGGAAGGCCATTAATGGTGTACGCATCGGAAACATTTGGACCTCCGCCTGTTTGCAAAGCCTGACTGATGACGGCCTCTGTATCGGCCTTCCACCATTCCCCTAGCAAATTCAATACGAAGGAAAAACAACTTAATTTGTCAAATGATCATGATAGATCATAGTGAACTATTGATCATAACTTGAAACGCAAAATTAATTAGACATGCATACCAAAGATGACAGGAGGAATTTCCCTGTATGGTTTTGCAAATGGATAAGGGACACCAAATTTTGGAAGGATGACAATCGGACCATAAACAGTGGCGCGTAGCCATGAAATGTGTGCGTGCCACCATAGAGTACCTCTCTGGCCTACTACAGTGTAGTTGTAAACATAGCTCTGGCCAGATTGAATTGGACATTGGGTTATGTAGGCTGGCCCATCAGCCCATCCACTAAACAACTGTCTCACACCATGCCTGTATTATATACATATTTCCATGTAAATATATAATAGTTAGAATTGATCTACATATATAGTCATAGTAAGATGCATGTTGTTCTATAATAATTTGTTACATTTGATCAAATTTTTATTAGTGGAATAATTGATTTATACATCTAATTATATAATTTTAAATTTCTGCACAGCAAGTTAATTATATATGTAAGTATATATATAACTAGACCATATATGCATCATTTTAAAAACACAGTTAAGTTAGCCAACTAATCTAGCTACAACAAACAACAATGCTTCAATTTGCAAAAGATTAACTTTATATAACTAATTAAAGCAAACATGCATCTTAATTTAATTACACATCAAAGATCGAGAAAGCTGACCTACCAATGCAAAGAGATGTTGTACGGAACATGGTTAACCACCCGGACTACCACTCGATCACCTTCTCTTGCTACGATCTTAGGTCCCGGAAACTGGCCGTTTACCGTCACGATGCTCTTTGTTTGACACAGTCTTGTTACGTTTTTCATTTGTATCTGCCGTGTTTGCATACGTAGGCATGCAAGATATATGAACAACTTAATTAGTATATATGTAATATAATAAAAGATTAATAATTAAAGAAGAAACTAACATTAATAATATATATATAACCATGCATATAAATATATATTCATGCACGTACATCAAACTGGTAGTGCCTTGTAAAGCTGGTTTGCTGAGAAGCAGTCATGATAGGGAATTGGAGGAGTGCAATGCATGAGAGCACGATAAGCAAAGGTAATAGAGCTGATGAGGCAGCCATGGTTTTAAGAGAGAGAAGAATAGAAGGCTACCTGTGCACTTCTTTGATGCATGGCATGGTGGCTTGAGAAGTATATATATATATATATATTAACAGGGATAATATTTTTAATATTGAGATTGATATATGTTTGGTGGAATGAAGATGAGCATGGTTACATCAAGAGGTAGAGCTGGCCTTACATAGCTTAAGAGTGTAGCTAAAGTCAACCCCAAAGTATTTTGACCATTACTCTATCATGCAATTAATGAAATTTTTGTGGGGTTCAGGTCCAATCCAGGACAGAACCATTAAGCCTAATTTGGGTCAATGTCTTTTCTTTGACTTGATTCACGGTAGGTAGGGGTGTCAATGGCACCCTTTTATCCGTTTACCCGACCCGTACCGTATCCGGTTGAACTTCTTTTTCTCTACAAGATAAGTAGTGATACCACAGTTCACAATAGCAAAAGAAAACACCAGCTTTTTACATAAAAGCATTGAAATTGTCATATTTTTTTTTATTTCCTGGCCAAATGCCTTATATGACTGAACTAAATGGGGAGCCTAACTTGAATATTTAATAATTCTTTTTCTCAGGTACTAATAGGTAAAATTTCAACCGGTGCACAAAACGACCTGGAGAAGGTGACAAAGATGACCTATGCGCAAGTTGCAGTATATGGGTTCAGCGAGAAGGTGGGTCTCCTTTCCTTCCCTCCGAGGGAAGACGGGTTTGAAATGTCAAAACCATATAGCAATAAAACCGCCTCGATAATAGACACAGAGGTGCGTGAGTGGGTCGCCAAACACAACAATAAAGTAGGCACTTATCGCGAGGGAAAAAACGCATTTTTGATGGTTCTCCGTCGCGAAAAAGTACCGTCGCGAATAGAAAAAACACAGTTATGACAGTACTCCGTCGCGAAAAGTCATTTTTTATCCTCACAAAAAGTGCCAGTATTTTGTAGTGAAAGCATACCAGAAGACTATATATAGTATGGATCGCATCGATCCGTAATACGTATATTACCGTATCATTTCTAAAATCACACAGCATTAATGCTGCACAATTTGAAACTAAATAATCGCTTGAATACAAGATACACTATATGCAATGGAAATTTTCGTTACTACTGCTACTCTTGTGTAGTCTTTTTAAGAATGGAGGCGCCCATTTCTTTACAAACGGAGGGAGGATAAGTTATTCTGGCAATATCCATCTACTGTTCAATGAACAATACATCCACTACTGAGAGACAGGGCCGGCCCTTACCCAGGTACCGAGGGCGATGGCCCCGGCCCCAAATCCAAAGGGCCAAAAAAAAAAGTTTGTATACGTACGGTGTAAAAAAAAAAAATATTCTGCCGTTTCTTCCAAGCTTCTATCGCCTCCAGCCCCACTGTAAAACAAAAGAAAAAAAATCCTAGCTCCACCCACCACGGCACCACCTCCAGTCCTCCACTATGAAACGAAAGAAAAAAAAAAACCCTAGCTCCTCCCACGATCTCGTTTTGCATCTGCTTCGAATATTGTCGCATCGCATCTTGCCGTGGATGTCAGAATTCAAAACTCAGATGCCAATTTGGGGTTCTGAGGGTTAGAGATTCCGGATTCTTGTTCTTCTAGAGTTCTAGTGTCAACTCTCTGAATTCAATTGGCAAAATTTATATTTTATATCGTCGCGACTCGCTAAGGTGAGGTTTTATCTTTAATTCTTTATAAGCGAAGCCTTTTTTTTTGCAATCATAGCTACTGAGTCATCTCAAATTCTCAATTGGAACAAATCTCTCTATTTGGTATGCTTGGTGCGTGTTTTTTATTAAAGCAAGTGATTAGTGATCACTATAGCTACTTTCAATTGTGTAATAATTAATTTAATAACTTAGCTTTTGCCAATTTTTTTTTGTTTTTACAGTGAAGATCAAATTTAGGTAACTCATAGTCTCATAGTTGGATCTAAGTCAGCGCTGCCTTTTGTGTCTCATTACTCAGGTTCTATACTTCTATACTTGTTTTTTTTTAATTTAAAACAATGTTTCCTAAAAAACATGCTCATGTAGCGAAAAAAAGAAACAAAAAAAGAGAGGGAGAAGAAAAACTAAAACCTCCAAAAGGTTATATTCAAAAGCTTTAGAAGAAAATTAAACCGCAAAATGAGTCTTTAGAAAACCAAGTTGAAAGTGAGGTGCACGAAGAAACAAGAAATGTATCTGAAAATGAAAATGAGGTAAATCAAGAAACCACAAATGTGTCTGAAAATGAAAATGAGGTAAATGAAGACCTAATAAATGTGCTTGAAAATGAGACTAGTGAAAATAATGAAGAAATTAATCATGTGTCTGAGTGCTTAGATTCTTCGTTATCTATAAATATATATGATCCTAGAGTGTGGGATGGTTTAGATTCAAAACTGAGAGATTTGCTTATTGAGAATGGCCCTATTAGAGATTTGCTTATTGATGAAGGAATGAAAAATTATTGTCTGAAACTTGAAAATGCTTTGACACATGGTGAGAACTGTGATATTGATGCACAACGTTTATTTTCAGAATTACAAATATTGCAGGTAATGCTACCAAATGAAGCGTGTCAATATGGAAATGCATGGAACTCCATTAAAGTTATGGAGTTTGTAAAAAAGATGGACATGTTTTCAAATATTTTAGTTGCTTATAGAGTTTTACTAACTGTACCTATTACTGTGGCATCTGCAGAAAGGAGTAGTTGATAAATCTTACTTATGGACAACTATGACTCAAGATAGGTTGAATGGATTAACAATATTAAGTATTGAAAAAAATATGTTGAAAACTATTGATGTTGAACATATAATTGAGGATTTTGCTTCTAAAAATGCAAGAAGGAGTCATTTCAGATGAGATGTGGTTTATACGTGCTTTTTGTGCAGGTAAAACATACAAGTGTTCAAAATTGGTTGATCAAGAAGCAAAAAGCAAGAAGTATGGTGTCGGTATGTTAATCATTATATATGTTTTATTTTGAGGGGTATTGGTTTTATATCCCCCTATTTTATATGATATATTGGCATATTAATAAAAAAATTGTGTATATAAGGGTCCAAATTTTTATTCCGCCCCGGGCCTCAAAATCTTCAGTACCGGCCTTGCTGTGAGAGATATTTTCAAATTTAGATTCATAATATGCATCAAGAAAAGAAACCCCATCGGAATAAAGAGTGACGGTTCCTCTATACCGAATTTGCTTTAGCGCAGATCTACAAGGCTGTAGAACAAATAAATAGATAATTAATGTACAATCCGGGGGGCCTAAAAAATTTAAATAGAATGGATTAAAACATAAAATATATATCACTTTACAGTTTGAGATTTACTCTCAAACTTATGAGATGCCCAATTTTTGTGTACCAAAAACCGCACAATTTTTTTTCGTTTTATTTCTGAAAATTTTAATAATTTAAATATTAAACAAAATTATTAGATATAATCTATGTCACTTATTATACAAACAAATTCAAAATTAAGACATTTTGATGTAATTTAATTGGCATCAATGTTCGTAAATATCCATCATTGTGGACAATTTAATTATACATGTCAATTTTCGAAGTTCTTAATTCTCATCAAAGAAAAATTGAAATGTAATGATTTTTTATATACGTGTAAAAAATATATAATATGAATCAGAGTTTCATTTTGTTAATTAAATGTTAACTTTTTGATACTAAGAATTTATAAAGTAAATAATAAAGTCCTAAAAATTAAAGATATTTGAGCCCCCACCTAAACATTTTTACATTTTTGCATATTTTACCTCTTACATTCGCATGTAAGGGTGTCCCCGTATGCGATACAGATTAATTGGAAGCATTTTCATATCCATATCCATCACATAAAATTTTACTCATACTCATATGATGAGCTAGTAAAAAGAAATTACTCATACCCATCTTATAGAATACGATACAACTCAACAAACGGATTAAATGATGCCATTGACACCTACCTCTATTTGTGCTTCCAATAAAATATTTTTTAAAGCAGGAGAAATGAAGAAAATATGAATGAAAAAATGAATGAAATTTTTTAGAGGTTTTTATATTTGAATCATGAATAAAACTATATCATATCATACCCTATTGTTCCATTATAAATATATGAGGAGGATTCAAATGTCTCATATCTTTCATGTTTCATCGTGTCTCATATCTTATATCTCTGTTCTTAAAGTTCAAATTGTCGACCCAAACCGTTCAACATGATACCATTCAATATGCATGGAGATCAAATTTTATATTTTTTTTTTAGAATTGTTTTACTATTTATTTAGATCGGTACAAAATCACTATTTTTGAAAGATAAAATAGTAAACAAATTCCAAAAAATATAAAATTTGGTCTCCAAGCAAATTTCAATATGGAAATCATGTTGAGTTGTTTGAATCGACAATTTGAACTTTAAAAATGGAGATAGAAAATGTGAAGCACAATGATTCATGAAAATCATGAAATATTCGAACCCTCCTCTAAATATATATCTATATATAAAAATTTATTTTTAATATTACTTATATAAGTTAATGGGTATGATACAGTCTTTACCCGTACACTTATCCGTTACTGTATGAAATTATTTTTACCCATACTCATACACAATAAATTAATGAAGAAAAAATTGTATACATACCCGTCTTATCGAATACGATACTTATTGAGTAATCCAATAAAATAATGCCATTGACATCACTATTCTCACGTACTCAAAAAGTGTTTATTACCTTCATTATCTCCAGTTAATCCTAATTCACTTTGTCTGAGCCAAGGAAAAAGCGATACTTGAGATCTTCCTCCACTTCCTTTCTTGAATTCAGATCTTCCCCGGTACCGTAATAGGTAATCTTTTAAAATTAATGGATCTAGACCGTTCTTTTTAACTTGGCACGATCTCAAAGCCAATTAATACTGCCCATGCGCTAGCCCGAATCTCAAAACAGCTGAGAGTTAATCTCAAATCATAAAGTGAGGGGAATATTTTACGGTACCTGAGAGGATACTTTTCCTCCTTTCTTTGTAACCCCTGCTGTCGAGGAATCCATATCCTCTTACGTATCTGAGACTGGGAAGGTAGAATATATACTCTCGTTTGAATCAAAATTAATTCTGTGTCTACTTGGAATATAGGAGATTCTGTTTTGAGATTCGTGCAATATTGAAACGGCTGACTCAGATCTCATTGGACGCAGTCATGCAGATATTTCACGCACCGAATCTGAATTCGCTGTTAGAGCATGTAACTAGTTATTTTATTTAATTAATAGATTGAACTTAATTTCATGGGATGCATCTTTGATTCTTTGCATGCATGCAATCGACAGAGCTCTAACTAAGAAGAAAAAACATTTAAAAATCCATAAAGCATGCATGCTCAACTAATTAATTAATGATGTCATGCCATCTGTCGTCGGTAGCTAGTTTGATAGCTACTTTAAACACAAAAGGACCTACTTTTAATTAAATTCTTCACATTCACAACTTTCAGTTAATTTAATTTGAATTTACGTCACAGAACTTTTGAATCTAAAAAGTACCTTTTATTTTATTTAACCTAACGTGTTACGTGCCTGTTGGAAAATAACATCAACCTACAAGGCTACAGCTACAGTACATGGTAGATTGCTATAATATATATTTCTTTTGAAATGGTTTCCATCATTGGTTGGTAGTTGGTACATGACATAGAATGTTTTGTAATTCGATCGATGTATATGTTATAATAATATATATATATGTGTGTTATTTTTGAATATGTCCATTTTGATCGATGGTGCATATTTTAATAACATTCCAATTCAAAATTCGACAATATTTTGAATTTAAGTTTAACCAGATATGTTCCCACATGATCCAAATTCCAACATATCCATTCGATTTCCATATCTTTACCTATAAGTAACATTTTCTATTTAATTTGAAATCAATAAAGCTTCTGAGTGACACCAAATGTCACAAATTCATATATGCATCCAGGAGGAGAGTTCAAATGTATTCATTTTTTATGTTTCCATCATACTTTCATTTTTTAAACATTAATAATTAAAATTTAAAATTCAAATATCAAAATAAAACTTTTAGATTTAATCTATATCATTTTTTCTATGCACATATAAGAGATTATGACATTTCGACTTTGTTTTGATTGGTATAATTAATAGCTTGTAAAAATACATTGACATGGATAAATTCTAGACATTTTTTTCAAACTTAATGATTCATATAAAAACAAAACTGAAAAGTGATAAAATTTGTATGTCCATTTAGAGAAAATAATATAGAGTGAGGCTATGGTGCTATGCATAGCACGGATGGGGTCCGTGCTACGGTTAAAAAATTGACTTTTCAAAATTCTAACGGTCGATCCAACTGTTCAATGTGATAACCATATGAATATGTACTTGCAAACTAAATTTTATATTTTTTTGAATTTTTTTACTATTTTTTTAGATAGGTAGAATTTTGATGGTCCAGAATTTTCAGAAAACACTGATTTTTCTACCTATCTAAAAAAATAGTAAAAAAATTCAAAAAAATATAAAATTTAGTTTGCAAGTACATATTCATATGGTTATCACATTGAACGGTTGGATCGACCGTTAGGATTTTAAAAAGTACCATATTGAGCCGTAGTACACTAGCCATCCGTGCTATGCATAGCACCATAGGCTCACTCAATAATATATATCACATCTAACAATTTTATTTTGATATACAAGTTTTAAATTTTTGTTATTAGAAAAAAAAAGATGATGAAGATATCAAAAAATGAAGCATTTAAATACTCCTCATTGATCATTTTATAATTAAATCGTTTACTTTATAGTATACTGATTAACACGAGCGAATTTGTTTCCTTATCTTTTATTATGTTATAACAAGTTTCCTATGATAAACAATATGCTTGGAAAACAAATAAGAAGCAATTTTTAAGAAAAGTAAGTTGGGTCAGGCATCCTTTTCTTACAGCTTGGAGACATAGGGAAGAATTAATAACAATAAAAGAAAAGAAGAAATAATATTACACACACAAATATATACATAAGATAACTATTTCACCTACCCTCAATTTTAATCATACAAATCTTAGGCACCAAAATATACACCCTTTTCGCTTTTGCATGTCGATGTCTCTTTAACATTAGAAAATGACCCTAGCTAGGCATTAAATAGTGTGTTTTTGAAAAATATACATTTTCTTGTTATTTAAGAAAAATAGCTGGAACCTATATAAAAAAGTGAAATTTTGTGTTTCTGCTAGCATGATTCGATTTATCCTAAAGTAAAGAAAATAAAGTATGATATGGTGCAAGTTATATTGCTGTGCCGAATTAGCATACATGGAATAACATGTTATATATTCCTTTTGTTTATAATATAACATATAATATATAGACCTACCGTTAGGGGTGTCAACGGGTATGGTAAGGGTCGGATGGAAGCATTTTCATACCTGTACCCGTTACAAATTGTCCTTACTCGTATCTTACTCTTACCCGCTACGAACCCTTACCCGTTATGGTTGTCGGATTATGAAATGGTAGCGGGTAAATAATGGGTAATGCTATTATAATAAAAAAAATATTATTTACTAAATAATAAATTAAAACACATTCATTTCACAAGTAATATATACGTGTTTAAAAGGTTTAAACTTTATTGAGATTTGCTGAAATTTATTTACGTGTTTTAATAGTTAATTAAGCGTAGCACAACTATCAAGAATAGTTGAAGAATTAATATTCATTGCTCATTAATATATATAATATATATATATATAAATTTTATAATTATCCGATAATGAGTACGGAATAGTCTTTACCTGTATCATTATCCGTTTAGATAACAAAAAAAACTTTACCCGTATCCATACCCGATAAGTTTAAAAAAAAAAAAAAACTTACCCATATCCGTTTTATCGGATACGGTACAGGTCGGATAAACAGATAAAATGATACCATTGACACCCCTACCTACCGTGAATCAAGTCAAAAGAAAAGATTAGGCTTAATGGTTCTGTCCTGAATTGGACCTGAACCCCACAAAAAATTCATTAATTGCATGATAAAGTAATGGTCAAAATACTTTGGGGTTGACTTTAGTTACACTCTAAGCTATCTAAGGCCAGCTCTACTCTTGATGTAACTCTGTTCATCTTCATTCCACCAAACATCAATCTCGATATTAAAAATATTATCCCTATCAATATATATACTTCTCAAGCCACCATGCCATGCATCAAAGTAGCTCATAGCTAGTGCTCCTCTTCCCTTGTCTATTTGAAAACCATGGCTGCCTCAGCTTTGTTACCTTCGCTTATCATGCTCTCATGCATTGCACTCCTCCAATTCCCAATCATGACAGCATCTCAGCAAACCGGCATTACAAGGCACTACCAGTTTGACGTACGTGCATGAAAATATATATATGTGGTTATATATATATAGTATTAATTTTAGTTTTTTCTAATTAGTTAATCTCTTATATATGTTATACTAACTTGCTCATATAATGCATGCATGCCTACGCAAACACGGCAGATACAAATGAAAAACGTAACAAGACTGTGTCAAACAAAGAGCATCGTGACAGTAAACGGCCAGTTTCCAGGACCTAAGATCGAAGCAAGAGAAGGTGATCGAGTGGTAATCAGGGTGGTTAACCATGTTCCGTACAACATCTCCTTGCATTGGTAGGTCAGCTTTCTCTTTGATGTGTGTAAAGATGCATCTTTCTTTAGTTAAATAAAGCTACTCTTTTGCAAATTGAAGCATTGTCGTTTGTTGTAGCTAGATTAGTTAGTTGGCTAACTGTGTTTTTAAAATGATGCGCGCATGGTCTAGTTATATATATACTTACATATATAATTAACTTGCTGTGCAGAAATTTAAAATTATATAATTAGATGTATAAATCAATTATTCCACTAATAAAAATTTAATCAAATGTAACAAATTATTATAGAACAACATGCATCTTACTATCTATATATGTAGATCAATTCTAACTATTGCTTACATGGAAAAAATATATATATATTCAGGCATGGTGTCAGACAGTTGTTTAGTGCATGGGCCGACGGGCCAGCCTACATAACCCAATGTCCAATTCAATCTGGCCAGAGCTATGTTTACAACTACACTGTAGTAGGCCAGAGAGGTACTCTATGGTGGCACGCACACATTTCATGGCTACGCGCCACTGTTTATGGTCCGATTGTCATCCTTCCAAAATTTGGTGTCCCTTATCCATTTGCAAAACCATACAGGGAAATTCCTCCTGTCATCTTTGGTATGCATGTCTAATTAATTTTGCGTTTCAAGTTATGATCAATAGTTCACTATGATCGCCTATCATGATCATTTGACAAATTAAGTTGTTTTAATTTCCTTGGTATTGAATTTGCTAGGGGAATGGTGGAAGGCCGATACAGAGGCCGTCATCAGTCAGGCTTTGCAAACAGGCGGAGGTCCAAATGTTTCCGATGCGTACACCATTAACGGCCTTCCTGGCTTGTTGTACAACTGCTCAGCAGAAGGTAATTAAGAGAAGATAATAATAACATATATATATGGAATTAAAATTAGTGCCTAGTAGTGAAAAATCGTGAACTATTATTTCCACTAATTTTGATTATAACTGATTAATTTTGAACAAGATGCATTGGTATGTTCTTGTTGCTGTATAATTCTGACTTCCGACATCATTTGCTGTACTTAAATTGTTGCAGATACATTCAAGCTTAAGGTAAAACCTGGCAAAACATACCTCCTCCGCATTATCAACGCTGCACTCAATGACGAGCTCTTTTTCTCCATAGCCAACCATTCGCTCACAACTGTAGAAGTCGATGCTATTTACGTGAAGCCATTCACTACAAAAACACTGCTGATAACCCCCGGCCAAACCACAAATGTTCTACTAACTACTCATGCACAATATCCTGGAGCAAACTTTTTCATGGAGGCACGGCCATATGTCACCGGCCAAGGAACCTTCGACAACACAACCGTGGCAGGAATTCTTGAATATGAGAACCCAGATAGTTTTGCTTCGTCTAGCTTTAATAAGAACTTACCATTATTTAAGCCCACATTACCTGTTTTGAATGACACTTCTTTTGCAACCAATTTCTCTAATAAGATAAGGAGTTTGGCGAATGCTCTGTATCCAGCAAATGTTCCACAAACGGTTGGCCGACAATTCTTCTTTGCTGTCGGGCTCGGAGCAAATCCATGTCCAAAGAATCAGACCTGTCAGGTTTGTTATCTTTAAATATCAAAGTATCCTATCACAAATTTTATTTCAATGTACTACATTTGAGAGAATGTTGAACTAATTAATGCTAAGAAGAAATCATGTTTAAAAGAGATCGAGAAAAACAACTAATAATAATAAAGATTGATCTGTCTGATGTATTTTATTTCAATATATAATTGCTTCTAACTGCTATTACTGTCTATCTGTGAAATAATCAGGGTCCAAATGGGACGAAGTTTGCAGCTACAGTGAATAATGTATCCTTCGTTCTTCCAAAAAAGGCCCTCCTCCAATCACACTTTTCTGGAATGTCAAATGGAGTGTACGCATCCGATTTTCCAATTATACCCCTTATGCCATTCAACTACACCGGCACTCCTCCAAACAACACATTTGTAACCAATGGTACCAAAGTTTCGGTGATTCCCTTCAATACAAGTGTGGAGTTGGTGATGCAAGACACAAGCATTTTAGGTGCGGAAAGCCACCCGTTTCATCTCCATGGTTTCAACTTCTTTGTGGTTGGACGAGGTTTCGGCAACTACAACCCTGCTAAAGATCCGGCCAAGTTCAATCTAGTGGACCCAATTGAGAGGAATACAGTTGGAGTTCCACCTGGTGGATGGGTAGCAATCCGTTTCCTTGCCGATAATCCAGGTAATCTTTTCAATTCTTAATCTCATAATAATTATGTTTTATATTATAATTTCATGATTTCACTTGATTTAATTTATTTAATTATTGTTTTATGAAATTGTGTTTATATATATATATATATATATAGGAGTATGGTTCATGCATTGTCACTTGGAGGTACACACCAGCTGGGGGCTCAAAATGGCATGGCTTGTGTTAGATGGTAGCCTTCCTAATCAGAAGTTGCCTCCTCCACCGTATGATCTCCCCAAATGCTAGTTTAAAGGATGAAAATAAGACTTTTGTAGAAGGTCTAGAGGGGAATTTTTTTTTTCTTCTTCTTCTTTTTTTTGGTTGAGTGATGTGCTCTCTGGTTTTGCTTTTAATTATTTTGGTTTGGTTTGATTATAAATTCATGCTAACAAACAAAATAAGCGGGTTTCAATTAGGTTAATGATTGATTGATGTATTCTTTTGAAAAGCTTTATTTTTGAATAAAGTGAGTGCTCTCTGGTTTTATAATTGATTTTAATATGTGCATGTTTCGCAATATCTTTGCAACATCTTTTGACCCACCACAAGCAATTAATATTACAACAGAAATTCGATTGTAGTAGGAGAGGTTGTTAGTCTTAATTAGATAGGCGGTAGCTCCAAAACAAATGAGGTAAAGATATTGATAAAGTTATTTTGGCTTCACGCAGCAACACTTCAGTCATATATTTTTTCATTTTATCTTTATACGACGCTGCGTGAAGTCAAAATAACTCTGTCAATATCTTTATCCACCAAATCATTTTGGTGCACTTTGGGTGATTGTTAGCTAGCACGTATATATATAAATTCAACTTAATTAAAATCTTAACATACCTATTTGTCTTTTGATTACAAAGTGAAGTTACATGTATACAGTACATTTCTATATGTTTTTAAGTATAATTGCTATATAAGTATTCTCAATTTCTCCAAGATTTTATAAAAAAATTCTATGCTTGACCCCATATTTTAAAATTCTACATCCACCCCCCTGATTAGGATTACTATCTCAGAATAGTAGTTGCCTAGTTCCATCCATGTCCCCTGCCATTGAATGCGAACCGATCAAAGACGCCTGCACAATTCTTTCCTTCCTAGTATAATTGAATTATAATGAAACAACAACAACTTGCACTATTAGAATTTGGGTTTTTTACATGGGCAACACCTAGTTTTTATATGGTAGTGAAGAATCCATGCAAAAGAAATGACATTTTTGACAAAATAAAACTTGTTGCATAGGCAGTCACATGGAACAAATAACGCATGTAAATAATGTGATGTTTAATCATACAATTGTCTCTTATCGGCCCATGTAAATAATATTTGAAGACCCATTACCTGCCAAACATGTTAGATATTATATTTTATTGAAAATCCATGCAAATTTAAACAATAATAGTCCTTCATTTATCATTAATCGCCTGAAAGATTTCAACAATAAATGGTAAACTAAAAGTCAAATGGAACAGTGGTGGTTGACTTGAGCTTTACTACAAATCATCTAACACAAGATCTACTCTGCCTCTTAAACTGATGAAATTTTCCTCGTTCCACCAAACATCAACCTCCGTATCTAACTATTATTCATTTTTCCGTATACATAATTTTAGTCTTCATACCATGCATTCCTGTTATTGTGCTACTCTTTTCCCTATGATACCGGTGTCTGTGTCTCATCATTCATCAAAGTGGGGCATTAATTACATGCAGTCCGCTTTAAAATTCATGCAAATTTAAGTTTAACAGTCTGGATCTAACATTACCTTATCAGGTACCTCACCTGATATAAATTCCACGTGGAGAGTACTGTAGAGACCCCCTCTCTTGTAGCAGTGCACGCCGAAGTTAGAGGAGCTCTCTGGTTCTGTTCACCCAAATCGATAAAAGAGAAAGCGAGAGAGATGATGATGAAGATGAGGAGTTTATTTTACCCTTTTTACATATATGCATGTATCTTGTTGTATTATATTTGGCAAATGAAAGATGTTAGTGAAATAATTTAATTATATTTAGTGTTTATTGGATTCCTAACGTATCCTGTACGTATTCATAATTTTTGGACCAGATATTTTTTTCTACATAGGAGACTAACTTAATCATGCATCTTGCATATGGATAGAACTGGTATATATATTGATATTGGTTCATCTACCAATTTGCTCCTTTGCCTGGTAAGTTACAGTTGCTGGTAAGTGGGTGTGTGAGTGCTGAGAGCCTGAGACCAAAGGATTCCTGAATTTATATATATTCGGGATATGAAAGTAGAGTAGGGTTAAAATGCCCTATTATTTTTGTGTCCCATTTACACCTCACATCCTTATCTTTGTTTTCAAAATCTAGACAATCGATCTGAACCGCTCAATATGATCTCCGTATTAAAATGTGCTTGGAGTTCCAATTTTATACTTTTTGAAAATTTTGTACTATTTTTTTAGATAGATTCAAAATCACTATTTTCCATAAGTTTATAGAACATCCAAAATTAGTGATTTGTGCCTATCTAAAAAGATATTAAAAAGTTCCAAAAAAATATAAAATTTGGTCAAGAAGCACATTTTTATATGGTTCAGATTAACTATTTGGACTTTAAAAATGAAAATAAGAATATGAGGCATGATTGGAGCATAAAAATAATGTGACATTTTAACCCTGCTCGTGAAAGTATTAGTTTCCTTGACTTTTTGAACATGCAGTTTCATTTTAATGAAACGAGCATAATGTTTTTTCTTAAAAAAAAAAATGGCACATACAAAGAGCAAATATGACATACTATATCACACAAGATAGTTAATTTTGACTATTCAAGATTGCTGTTTGAGAAAGTAATTTATAGCTTCTCCATCTAACATGATTCCTATATATATCCCCTAAAAGAGGGTAAAACATACCTTGTGCTAGTAGGTGTAGGTCATCTTTGTCTTTGATGTGATCATATATATCTTTGACAAAAGGTGGCAAGTGCATACATGTCATTTTTTTCAAAGAAAGTAAAAATCTTTTGCAAAATGAAGCATTGTGATTAGGTTCACTAATTATGATTGGACTGATAATTAGGTGAAAATGTTGCGTAACTCATTAGCAAACATATTGATCATAAAATTTGTCGGGATACAAGTAGAGAATGTTGACTTTATTAGTATCTTTATCTGCTAGTGTAATTTTGGATACTAAGCAGGAGGGGTACATAGATAGAATGACTAGCCTGCTCCCTTTGCTAGTGTAATCTTTGCCCCATTTCTGACCAAAATGGTCAAGACATTTGTGCAAAGATTCATTATTTTGGGCCACATTAGAGTGAGGGCCGTGAGGCTGTGGTAAGAGGGCCCTAGCTATGAATTTGTGCAAAGGAATAATATATTATACATGATCTTCAATTCAAATGAAAATGTACTTGTAGACAAATTTTACATTTTTTTTAGAATTTATTTCTATTTGTTCAGATAGACATTATTTTTATATGGCCTAGAATTTTCAAATAAAGTGATTTTTTTTTTACTAATAAGAAAATAGTAAACTAAGAAAATGTAAAACATGGTCTACAAGTATATTTTCATACGAAGATCATGTTGAACGCTTCATATCAACTGTTTTTACTTTCAAAATGGAGATGAGTCCATAGCGTGAGCCGTTGCATAACATGCATATTAGCATAGGCTGCACAATCAGATCAAGGCTGTGTTCATTCTTCCTAAGAAATGTTCATATTTTGTACATTTTATTTCAACTTGCTTGTTTTCCTGTTACTGGTATTGGTATAGGCATTGAAGTGCTTATCTCATTTTGCTAAAATTAACCTACCTAAATCTGTCAGTTTCTGGGCTCCACAGCAGACAATCGTTGTATTTATTTTCATTGTGAAGGATATGAATTAAATTTGAAGCGCTCAAGGCAATTCTTATTTTCTGGAGTCAAACAAACAGAAGTTCTAATCATAATACCAAACGCAAATATAAATCAATAAAACCGGATAAATTGGTCAAATCTAAAAACCCACGTGACTGTTCCCACTTTTTCTTTCCCTCGAAAAAAAGACGGGGAGTTTGATTTATGAAATCATTGTACCACATCAGAAAAGCAACAACCTAAATAAACAGAATTCTAATATACAAGTACAATTTATAGAAAATGATAATTGTTTCAAAGAAAAAAAATTAAGAAAAAGATTAGCAACTACATACATAAGATTTTACGTCGGGACCACCTCCCCATCAAGAGTGGGGGCCTCCTCGCTCTGTCCCTTATCACTGTTTTTCCCCTCTTCCTCTTGAAACCCAAGCTTGAACCGATCATAGTTACTGGGCTCGCTAGCCTTAAACGGGCGCTCACCCAAAATCCGAAGCAAATCATCCTGGTGCAAGACCTCCTTCTCAAGCAGTAGCTCCGCTATCTGACTTACATGATCCTTGTGCTCGGTGATTAGATCGACAGTCTTCTGGTATGCTTTGGCGACCCACTCACGCACCT
Source organism: Carex littledalei (assembly GCA_011114355.1). Classification (NCBI taxonomy): domain Eukaryota; kingdom Viridiplantae; phylum Streptophyta; class Magnoliopsida; order Poales; family Cyperaceae; genus Carex; species Carex littledalei. The sequence goes on from CM022104.1 coordinate 6,925,147, forward strand.
CTGTGTCTATTATCGAGGCGGTTTTATTGCTATATGGTTTTGACATTTCAAACCCGTCTTCCCTCTGAGGGAAGGAAAGGAGACCCACCTTCTCGCTGAACCCATATACTGCAACTTGCGCATAGGTCATCTTTGTCACCTTCTCCAGGTCGTTTTGTGCACCGGTTGAAATTTTACCTAATAGTACCTGAGAAAAGAATTATTAAATATTCAACTTTGGCTCCCAATTTAGTTCAGTCATATAAAGCCATTTGGCCAGGAAATAAAAAAAATATGACAATTTCAATGCTTTTATATATAAAGCTGATGTTTTCTTTTGCTATTGTGAACTGTGGTATGGCCGCTTATCTTGTAAAGGAAAAGAAGTTCAATCTGAACAGTTTATACTGGTTCCAACACAAACTGACATGGTGCAAATATGTACCAGAAAACACAGCCTTTGCACTTTCAGGATGGTTACTTATCTGATGACAAATATTATTTGGTTTTGTTTTTCCCTTTTGAGTTTTTATGGTTATTTTGAGACTACTTGAGGTCTTATGTAATGATTAGGATTTTATTAAGACTTAAAACATCAAGAAGAGACCAGATCATGTGTTATGGGAACAATTAACTAATTAATGATGTTTATAACCACCATATTTATCATCTAAAATTATGGCATCCCCTTAATTACAGTACAATAATCATCTCTGAAGCTTAAGAAAACAAAAATTACAGCATTTCTTAATTGTACAGGAAAACCCTTTTGAAAAATAATTAACAAGTACCTGCTCAGCAGCACGGCCACCAAGGGTCATGCAAGTCATGTCAAAGAGCTGCTCCTTGGTCATAAGAAGATTTTCACTGGGCACATACTGAGCGAATCCCAAAGCAGCAGTCCCACGTGGTACAATTGTGACCTTCAGTAAGGGCTCTGCATGCTCCAAGAACCAACCCGCAACAGCATGGCCCGACTCGTGATAAGCCACTGTTCTACGCTCAAGTTTGCTTATCACCTAAAATAACAGATGTGAAAAACAAAAAAAAATTAGCCACAACAATTCAACCCTTCTAAATTGTAATGGACCCAGGAATTACCTCTTTGTTAAAAAATTTGATCTTTGTTTATATATTATTTACAATTTCTTGGAAGTAGCAATTGCTCTGGACATGCAACTAAACAAGGTAGAATACCAGTGACATTTCCAAAAAAAAAAAAAAAGAATCAACATTAAAATTAATGACCTTGTTTTTCTTCTCCAGGCCACCAATAATCCTATCAATAGCGCTCTCAAAATGATCCATTGTGACCACAGTACTCTCCTTGCGCGCAGCGATCAAAGCAGCCTCATTACACACATTTGCTATATCAGCCCCCGCAAAACCAGGCGTGAGTGCAGCTAATCTCTGAGAGTAGAAGGATGGGACATTATCCAGTTTAATCTTCTTCAAATAAATCCTAAATATCTGCTCCCGGCCTTTAATATCTGGCTTGTCAATCGTTATTTGACGGTCAAACCTCCCTGGCCTAAGCAAAGCTTTGTCCAGGATATCGGGTCGGTTTGTACCCGCTAGAACAACTACACCTGCTGTTGTACCAAACCCGTCCATTTCAACCAATAACTGATTTAAGGTGCTCTCACGCTCATCATTTGAACCAGAGAATCCACCACGGCCTCTAGCACGGCCAATAGCATCAATTTCATCTATGAAGATAATGCTAGGTGCACACTGTCTTGCTTCTTGGAAGAGGTTTCTAACCCTAGAAGGGCCCACACCAACAAACATTTCCATGAAGTCAGAACCAGATATGGATAAGAAAGGAACTTCGGATTCACCAGCTGTGGCTTTTGCAAGGAGAGTCTTTCCGGTACCAGGTGGTCCCACAAGTAAGGCACCTTTTGGTATTTTAGCACCCAGCTCTTCGTACTTCTTGGGATTTTTAAGAAAATGCACAAACTCCATTATTTCTTGCTTCGCCTCGTCACACCCAGCCACATCTTTAAAGTACACCTGGGCACAAGACATAAGTAAGCATTGACTCATCCATTAATAAGCTAGAAAATAAAACAGAGAACCAGGTATAATACAAACACTTGGGCCTTCAAAATTGTGCAATACATCAATATTTATCTCTGTTGTCAATTAAATATCAGAAATGCTGGAGAAATCAACCTACGAAAATTCTTAATTAATACCAATCAGCCATTCATCAGAGTACTATGCAAACTCAACTTTTACATGCATGTGAAGTAGTTTTTTAAAAGCCATAAATGTTAACCTTATTTTTGGAGTTCTTATCCAACTTGGTAACTTGAGCCTTTCCAATATTAAAAATGCCCCTGCTTCCTCTGCCGGGACCACCACCAATGTTAAACCCGCTTTGCATCCTCCGACCCATTACATAAATAAGACCGACAAGGAAAGCTGTGGGAGCAAATCTGATAATCTCCTGAAGCAAGTTAACCTCAGATTTATATGTGACAGGTACATAATCGTGCGAGTCTATGCCCAATGCCGCTTGTGCCTCCTCTAATTTCTCCTCAAATGACTCGACGCTGCCTATGTTAAAATAGAACTTGTAGCGGCCAGGGGCTCGTCTGGAACTCGTATTGTCTGCTTGAGTAGAATTCATATTTGGGTCTAACATATCACCATTTGTTGAGGCCGGCATGCTTCTGACATATACCTTTGCAACTGATTTATTTGAAACAACTATACGGTCAACCAAGCCAGGTTCCAATAGCTTGTTCTTGAACTCTTGAAAGCTTATCTGAATAAAAAGAAAAATTGACAAACTTTGATGCTTTTATTGTATTTTTCCAAGTGCTAGAAAGAAAATTTGAAAAAAAGGAAGAAAAATCTAACCTCCCTCTGTTCTGCTGAACCAGGAGAGAGAGATGAGAGGAGTAAACCAATGAATAATATCGGGGCAATGTAATTTTGTAATTGCCGTATGAAAGCATCGCCAAAATTTCCTTGATCCTCAGTACCAGCCTCTTCTGAACAAAGCAAAAAGATCATGTGCTATAATATATTTGTTAAATTAATATGCCAAATTATATAAATTAATAGGTAATACTAGCTGAACTAGTAATTCTATATAAAAGAAGGGAAGAGTGCATACGCTTTGAATCGGACTTGTTGGAATTCTCATCCCCTTTGGGGATCTCCTTCTTATCCTTTGGATAATAGTTCTCATAATCTACAAATAAACAATTTGAAGAGAATAAAAGCTATCAAATTTTTCTGCTGCAAATATACCCCAACAATTCAGCTAGTTTACTAAAATTGATTCATACCCTTCTTAGGCTGAGATGGATCACTGGAAAATAATCGCCTGGACTCTGGTCTGGAAAGCAAGAATCTCCATTCAGCTACCTTGCTCCCTTGTAGGAAACCTTTTTTAGCTCCAAGAGAAGTTAGATAGCTTCTAACAAACCCTAGTCCCCCACTTTCATGGCAAGAATTTGTAGAAACCGATGGATTTTCAATCAGGCCACCAAACCTCGAGCGGTACCCACCCACAATCGAACCCTAATCAGTTAAAAAAAATACCAGTTTAATATTCACACTTCAAGAGAAATTGAATATTCGAACGGAAAGACCTAACTTTCTAAAAATTACTCCAAGTAAACAACAATTGGGAATGAAAAAGAAAAATATCGTTACCAGTATTGTAAAGCAACTAATCTAAAACTTACAGAAGACGATCGGGAGCGGGCGGATCGGGAGAGAACGCGAGCGAGAGAAGAAAAGCCCATTAATTCGAGAAAAACACTTATCGCATCGATGGGGGCGGATAGCGCTGTGGAATAAGAACGAGAAAAGGAACAACAAAAAATGAAAAAGTAAAGAAAGATTTTCAGTTATAAAATCGGGCGAAACGGGAATAAATAGGTAGGGGATAAGAAGGAATAGGAGGTTGCGTTATTCTAAATAAGAGAGTGTTTAAGGAGGCGGTACATAAATATCTCTATCGGGAATTCATATCACCTAAAGTAACTCAAATTTTGATGTTAGATTAAGACCGTCAGATCTGCTTTCGCACGAATATGAAAGGACCCGTGAATTCCAAAAAAGGACAGATTGGCCCGGATTCTGATCAAACGGTCCTGATCTAAACACAAAATTTCAGTTACTTCAGAGAGTTCGACTCCGCTACCGGACCTTGGTTTTATCCCTAATTCCGCTCCGGTGTTACGGTGTACTTGGCAAAATTATTTATACAGAAAATCGTACAGCATACTTACTTTGACTTTTGGTGATGAGGTGGAATTAGTTCCGGTTCTGGTCTGGTCTGGTCTGGTCCTCGAACCCAAAAACGCCTTTACCGTTTTACGGGTTCAACCTTATATCCGATGCTTGAAGATTGAAATGGTGTTACAAAGCATGTCTGGCAATTAAATTGATTAAACTGATTTGGTACTGGCTTTCAACATTTCTCCGTGTCTTGTTTGTTTCCCAAGAAACGGGCTGGCTGTTGCTGGTCTAATAATATCCATAATGTTTTACACCAAGTAGACCTTGTCTCGTGACCCAAAATCATGTCAGCAGTGACGACATATGTTTACCTTTTTCAAATTGGGATCAGTCTTCTCTTCTCTAATCTCTACTATCCAAGGTCTCCAGCCAATTTCATAATGGGCCGACATCTTTATTGGGCTTTTCCAGATCAATTATATTCCCTTTCGGCCATCCATCAAGAACTTTGTCAATGTTATTACTTGATAAAATTTGCATAGAATGAAGAGCAAAAAATGGAAATACATATCCATCAAATTATATATATGGTTGATTCTTTCGCCTGGCACACATACCATTTTCGTTAAGCCCTTATAAAACCTTCCTAAAACCTCTTTCTTAATTAAATCTAAACAGCAAAGAAAAGTTACAGAGAGAGAAACAGAGAAAGCAATTCGAAAGAAATAAAAAAAAAAAAGTTATTGTGATGAATATTTTGATATTTGATCTCAATGTTTGATTCGAATACCGACTACGTCGTAGTGATTCTGAACAGTCATTGTAATCTGATTTTAAATTCTGAATATTTCGCTATCAGGTAACTGAACTTTTTATATAATCTGTGTTTTTGATTTGTATGATTGATTTGGATATTGATATAGGGTATTGGATGTGATAACATATTTAACTGGATAGCAGGTCTGAGGTTGGAATTTGATTTGTGATGTGATGAAACTGTGTGTTGTGGAAGTTGGGAATCGGCAGTGACCCAGGTGTTATCGCCGGTTAATATGCATGCATAATTTGATGTGTATTTGTGTAGATTAATCCGGCCTGTTTAAATGGTTATTAAATTAAGTCAATTCTAGAAAAGCGCATCGTTAAATAATCGGTTACTGAGCTTTGTAGCTGACTTCATTTTGCTATTTTTGTTTTCTTTTGTTGGCGACGTAGGTTAACGGGTCAAGGAAAAGTATGAAGATGTTGTTATAATCACGCTTCAGATGAGCAAAAATTTGAGATGTGACAGCAGTCATAACATGCTAATGGTGTCCCGTTTATTTTTAAAATTTTAAATTAGTTCATAGAAAAAAATGCTAAAAAATAAAAAATATATTGCAATAAACTAAAATAAAGAATTAATATTAAAAATATTAAGTGTGTTACGTAACATGACATGACGTGACTAAGTCAGTTTATATAACATGCCATGTTCAATTTAAGAGAGATACATCACGCAAATTAACACATCATGTGACCGACATGTATGACGTGTTGTATCATAACTCATAGTAAAACCGATAACGATGTGGTTAATTCCTTCACTCTATGTATACACATATATAGCCTGAATTGTGAATTGTGGTATTATCTCAAATAAGATATTAATGGTATTTATATAAAGGCCATAATGAAAATATTAATGGTTTTTATATAAAGTCCATTTTTTTCATTATGGGCCCCTTCATATTAACCGAAGTACCGAAAGAACAATCAATAATCTTAAAATGGTCTTAAAGAACCTACAAAATTTAACTTTATTGAATTTAAAGGGGCAATGCAAAGAAAGCAGTTTTTGTGGGAAGCGATTAAGAGAGAAAGATCCGATTAGCAATGAATCTAATTTGGATAGTGTTATCAGAACCGAATCAGGTTGTTGATTGGACCGAAAAAAATAGACTCGGTCATCTGTCCGGTTCGTTTTGTTAGAAAAACTGCTTTTGCAGTTGAACTGAAAAGTTGATTTAATAAACCGGTTTCTATTGAAAAATCGTGAACCGTTCTGTAGAAAAATTAAAGTTTTTTGCATCTTTTATCTTTGTTTTTTTTTTTTTTTCGTCGAGACTGTGAAATCGTGAGAGAGAATCGAACTCTTGACTTTTAGGTAACCATCAGTTTTAGAATTTTCAACTGTGTTACCTCTTTTTTTTTCATTTTTTATCTTTTTCACGCACGCGTACAACGAGAAAGAGAATGAGAGAATAATTAATTGATAGACTCACTGGTCACATGTTTATAGGGAGAGGAATAGGAATGTGACTTTTAGTCAACAGACTCAAATTTTTTATTTCATATATTTTCATAGAAGACTCTAATATTTTGAATGTTATAAGAGAGTCAATAAAGTATGTATACACCACAATTATTTATTGATGTACATATAATAGAACATATGTATATACACCTCTTGAAACAATAATAATTATTATTTTATTATTTACATTTTTATACCGAAAGCCCTTATTTTTTATTAAAGAACTTGAACTTAAACTTATCTATATTTATATTTTGTAAAAGTTGTTACTGAAAACCTTATTTATATAATTTTATAGTTTTAGTAATTTTATCATACTAAATTTTATAATAGTGGGATGCTAAATTTTCTCTCCTAAGAGAAATTATTTTTTTGTCATTTGTTGATAAAATAATTAGTTTTATTATACACTTGGTGAGAAACTTTTAATTAATCTAGCTATAAATTTACTATTATAGTACATTATTTAATATGTATATGTGAACTTTAATGTTTTATTAATTTCATAATAGTATATATATTTCATAAATATATACGTATTTAAAAAATCAACGGTTTGATCGATTGATCCATAACGTTGGATTTGGAACAAGGAATCTAATATTCTCCTTCTTTGTTGCAAAATTGCAAAAGTCAAACTGAAAGTGTAGGAATTAAGCTTATACCACCTTTATGTAAAAAAGGAAGGTTGGTCAATGGAAGATTTCTTTTATTCCAAAACTGAAGGTTGGTCATTGGCAATGTAGTAAAATGCGGTTCATGCGGCCGCATATGCGTATGCGGTTGGCAACCGCATGAAAAATCAATATGCGGTTCCAATATGCGGTTCCGCATATGCGGCCGCATATTCGACCGCATATTACCGCATACCGCATACCGCATACCGCATACCGCATATACCGCATATTGACCGCATATCACCGCATATCACCGCATATCACCGCATATTGACCGCATATCACTGCATATCACCGTATATCACCGTATATCACCGCATATCACTGCATACTTGTTTATATATGTATCAATTCTCATTTTAATCCGCATATGCGGCCGCATACCGTATATGCGGTATGCGGTGGCCTTCCGCATACCGCATGGAAACCGCATTTTACAACACTGGTCATTGGTATATTAGCCAACATTTCTCTCTTTATATATAATGACAAAATGCAAATGCTTATTTTAACATATAAAAAATCAAAATGAGCATTGAAGCCAAATATACTTATCATGTATACTTATACCAAAAGTTATATGAGGAGAGATTCAATTACATTATTTTTATGGTAACACATTTTGACATCATATGTTTATAAGTCATTTTTGCGATTTCAAAATTCAAACAGTCGATCCGAACTGTTCAACATGATCTCCATATTAAAATGCGCTTGGATACCAAATTTTACATTTTTTGGAAATTTTTAGTATTTATTAAGATGTGTACAAAATTGTTGTTTTGAGACAATTATGGACCATTGAAAAATAACAATTTTAAAAATTCTAAATAAATACTAAAAAATTTCAAACAATGTAAAATTTGGTGTCCAAGCATATTTTAATATGGAGATCATGTTGAACGGTTCGGATCGACTGTCTGAACTTTGAAATTATAATAATGAATTATGAACATATGGTGTCAAGATGTGTCACCATAAAATGGTGTAATTGATCCCTCCTCAAGTTATAATTTATCATGTATATTTTTTTTCATTAAAAATCTATGTTTGGCTCCTGATAAAATAAGAATATTTGTAATTCAAAAACATAAAAATTAATGTCCACTTATAAAATATCTTTCCAAATGTGTATTTTTTTTTTCATTTATTGCTTTTTTTTTAAGTTGATGGCAATGCCGTCAACGAAAATATTGATTAAAAAAAATTATTTACAAGTTCTTAGATCACTCTATACCTATGAAAATTTTATGGTTTTGCACCTGTTTTGAGGGTTATAACTACTCGGTTTAATTTTCAAACGGGAATTTATACAAAGATCTAAACATAGAATAAAGAAATAGCATAAAATTAGAAAAACTGTTTGAGTCATTATTTTCAGCTATTCTGGATTTATATGAAAGAGAGAGAAAATGAGAGAGAATTTTTTTTCTATTTCCTCCATCTTCTTCCATTGTTTTTGATATACTTGCTGTCCATATATATATATATATATAACGTCTGGTTACAACAAAAGGTTTGGTTGAAACTCCTCTTTAATTAATTAAATGAAAAATTAAGGTATGAAACTCCACAATTAAACCTTGATCTTAAATCCATTGCATTTCCTCTCATTGATAGCCATGCATGGACCAGAGAGCGCTTCTCCAAAACAAAGATCTCTTCTAAACCTACCTATAATGGATCCAAAATGGGCACTAACCCTTGCTTGCTTTGCTCTTCTTTTAATCACATCTGCTAATGTAGGCCTTGTTCCTTCTGTTCATTCTTTCTTCTCCCATCAAACCAAGACCTCTAGTGGTGCACCATCATCTCCTAATTCTCCGATACCGCGTTTGGCGTACCTGATCTCCGGTTCAAAGGGTGATCTGGATAGACTATGGAGAACACTGCATGCCTTGTACCACCCGTTAAATTACTACGTATTGCATTTGGATTTGGAATCACCGGTACTCGAAAGATCAGAGTTGATATCGCGCGTGGTTAATTCTTCTACATTTAAGCAAGTCCAAAATGTGTATGTGATGAAAAAGGCGAATCTCGTTACGTACCGGGGACCCACGATGGTTGCTAATACATTGCATTCGTGCGCAATTCTTCTCAAGAAAAAAAAAAATTGGGATTGGTTTATTAATCTTAGCGCCTCAGATTATCCGTTAATGACTCAAGATGGTTAGTCAATTTGATATATCATATATGCATGTTGTTCTATACTCTATACTCATCTAACAATATTTATATATGATTGCAGATATACTACATGTTTTCTCTTCCCTCTCGAGAAATGTCAATTTTGTCGACCACACGAGTCGACTAGGCTGGAAAGCGTAAGTATATATTTGAATAAGTATTTTTTTTATTATCCAATAAATTAACCAGCCTTTTTTGGTTAACTGAAATTGGTACTATACAATAATAAACAGCCCTCAAATGTTAGTTACTTAAATTTTGTAACAACTCTCCTACCAGGCTACAGCACAGCAAAACTCAAGAAAACTGTTTCTGCAAAACCATATTTCACTGGCACTTACATTTATTTTCTTTTGATTTGATTACTGTTCTTAGAGGGCAAAGAGCAAAGCCGATAGTTGTCGACCCAGGGCTATATATGTCAAAAAAGCAAGATATCTATTGGGCAGGTCCGGAACGCGAACTACCGACTGCATTTAAGCTTTTCACTGGTACTACTCATTTCAGTATTCAAACCATAATTTTTTTACACCATTCAGTAATGGAGAAACATTCTGTACCATTATATATGTACCAGTCTGGATGCCTACACATTTGAATTTGTAAATATTTACTACCTCAATGTACCTTAATATTGGTAAGCTCTCTACTATCAATTGCCTTCTCGTTACGAATTTGACCGAAATCTTATTTTTCTTTTATTTTTCCGAATCACGATTTTGCTTCTTTAGGATCTGCATGGGTCGCTTTAACACGTGAGTTCGTAGAATATTGTGTATGGGGTTGGGACAACCTGCCAAGAACTCTTCTCATGTACTACAGCAACTTCCTGTCATCTCCCGAGGGCTACTTCCAGACTGTAATTTGCAACGCACAAAAATACTCCCAGACTGTTGCAAACCACGATCTACATTTCATCTCATGGGACAACCCACCGAAACAACACCCACATTCACTCATCATGGATGACAAAGAGAGAATGATCTTGAGCAATGCACCATTTGCACGCAAGTTTAAGCACAACGACCCGGTGCTGGATGCAATTGATGTTGAGTTGCTTGGAAGAAGCATAAATGGGACTACTGGTTTCGTGCCGGGTGGTTGGTGTAAGGGAACACCGGCTTGCTCCGAAGTGGGAGATGCGACGCATCTAACTCCTGGACCAGGAGCACAGAGGTTGGTCCAGTTGATGGATACAATAGTTAGGTCTAAAGCATTTAGTGAAAACCAGTGCAAGTAAACAAGCTTTTTGGTACAACAATTCAATTATTTTTCTTTCTAGGAGTAAAATTATGAAAAAAATTTATACATAGTAGTTTTAGATGTTCACATAAGTTTTACAAACTTGTGTTGTTTTACATTTTATAATTGCGTTTAAATATACTGATTGCTCTTCCCTCGTTTTCATTTTTCTTTTTCATTCCTTCAAGCTTGCCTAACAGATCATGAGGTGCGGATGTAGAAATCCAGTAACAAATACTTACCAAAAACATGCATGTTAAAATTAGGTTTTTGTAATTTCAGCACAATTTATGTCAGAATCTTGCAAATTAATAAAATCGCTTGATATTACTACAAAATGCAAAAATCAAATTTATTTTATTCATTAATTGTCATAGGTTCAATATAATTCGATGTACACAAGAGAAAACAAAAATGAGAAAGGAGAAAACATCAAGCTTACAAAATCAAGTCCTTGCTTTCTAAGAGAAAACAAATGCAAACTTTTCCTTTGTTTTCTAAGAGTTACTAGAACTCATGAATTTAAAATAATAAACAACAGAACTACGAAAGTCCTTGCTTTCTATGAGAAAACACAAAATCTTGCTAATTCAGAAAACAAAGGAAAAGTTAGTGATAAAAGTCTAAAAGATTAAAAGGTCCAAAATTATTTTAAAAAAAGTTTAAAAGTCATCAACATCAGAACTGGCAAAAATTAAGGAAAACAAAGTGTGTGCACGCAATCAAAATTGACCCAATTAAAGACAACAAAACTTGCAAGAAAACAAAAGTACTTTCAACAAAACTTTGAATGTACTTCCATTATAAAAAAACAAACATGTATTGTAAAAAGTAAAAACACGAAACATGCGTTATGCTTCCTTTGACTGTACTACTTTCTTTTTACAAAAATCAGCATATATCATTAACACGCGTTATGCTTCCTTTGACTGTACTACTTTCTTTTTACAAAAATCAGCATATATCATTAACACAAAGCATGCAGTATGAATTATGAAATGTCAGAAAAGAATAAAAAAAAGAACTTTTTGAGATGCAGAAATACAACCATAAATCAGAAGAATTTAATAAAATTTTCTTGCAATTTTTAAAGGGGAAAGTAGTACCCTAATCTCAAATCAGCCACCCCTGCTATTGTGACTGGGAATTTTGCAATTCGCAGTGTAACTCCTCTTAACTAACTATACACTGTCATTGGAGACCTGGTAAATAGGACTTAATTATCTATAAAATCAATCAATCAAAATATGAACCATATTAAAGCAGGGACAGTAATTAGTAATGCAAGTATTATCAGTGAAAACAAAACTTGCAAGTAAAACCAAAAAAGGTACGGGTTTATGAGTAAAACAAAAAATCTTTTTATCAGTAAAATAGATAATTACTAAAAGAAGAAATATATAAGATAGGAAGAGTGAGTCTATGGTACTATGCATAGCACGATTTGGTCCATAATATGGATCAATATTTTTCTTTTTAAAATTCTAACGGTCAATCCGAACCGTTCAATATGATTTTCATTTGAACATGTACTTACAGACCGAATTTAATATTTTTTAGAAATTATTACTAATTTTTAAGATAGGTAGAAAATCACTGTATTTGGATGGTTGTTACTTTACATTTGCTTCCGGTGCTCTGTGTTTAGTCTGCATATGTACATTTAATATATGATTCAGATGAACTGATGGTTGAATAGCAGATATAACACGCTAGAAACCTAAACAATTTAGTAACTTGTGAAATACATTTTACACACAGTACCATTGAGACGCTAAGGTTCTAAGAATTTAGCAGAAAATATTAGGAAAATCCAATATAAAAGCATTTTAATTAACAGGAAAAAATAGATAGATAAAAAAGGACCTGAATTGGGAAGGAAAACGCATCTGATTAGGTTAGGCACGCCCCTTGACCACCGCCATGCCATCTAGCATCACCTTCATCCACCGCTAACCCAACCATGGCACGCCGACCTTCCGATTCTCTATCTGCCCTTAAATTTTTCAAAAAAGAAAGAAGAGTTGAGATGTGCGTTTAAATCTATCAAAAAAAGGAAAAGGAGAACAAGCAATTCCGCTCCTGTGCAATCGGGTCCGTTCACATATATAATACGAATTTAAAGTATCCGTACATTATGCTTGGACCAGATTAGTCTGAATTCTGATCAGACGGACCGAATTTAACCTCAAACTGTCAGGTAATGCAGAGGATAAGAATTTAGCGGAAGCAATAATGCAATTCTAAATTCATCAATTCTAAATTTCTAATGCTTATTATACGATGAGGTTTGAAACCAGCATCTTCGTCTAGATTAAAAGTAATATTTTTTATAACATAAACAACTTTTGTAATTATTTAATGACAATAATTTTTGTTCCTTCAAAACGAAATTGCATTATAACGTTTTGTTATCACAAAAAAAAAAGTTGTATTTTTTAGTACAGATAATTTTTAAAACTATTCAATCGTTAATAAATCTTAAAGAATATAAGGTACCCGGTTTTTTATTTTTGAATCCGGTCCATTCATTATATACGACCATGATTAAGGATCCCGTGCATTAGAGGATTGGACTGGCTAAAAATTTTAAATATACTCTCAACAAAAAAACAAAAATAACACTGTTTGGGTAGAATTCCAGAATTACTCAGACCGCAACAACAAATGACGTACTCATTTTTTTGGGACCACCATTTGTCGTTGCGGCCCCGAAAAAAGCTCAAAAATTCAACGTTTCCATTCTTTGGTAATTTTTTCATTGATTTTTTAATATTTTTCAAGAATAGAAAGAACATCTAATAATTTTTTTAATAATTTTTTTATTGATTTTTTATTGATTCGGGAGGGTATTCCTCGAATTGGAGTGATCTCGAGACCGAGTCCCCAGATCCGGAAATATCGAGAGCACCGGGTGCAAGAAAAACTGCAGCCGCCCTGCCTAAATTATTTGTCGAAGTGGGGAGTTCATCAATTAGCAAAGTGTTCTCTCCTTACTGACAGGTTAACAAATTTTCCTGTCAGTCTCCTCCCTGTACGAGACGCGGCGGCTTCTATGGAGCGAACACCATTGTCGCCTAAGGACCCCCGATACTATACTTCTGATGATGGTAGGACTTTATCGAATGATAATCCTACCGGGTCTGGTGAGAGCATCGAAGTTCAATGTGAGGACCAAATTAATGATGTGCTCGGTGAAGAGGAACGTCTTGAGTCTTCGAAAGAGGCCTCTGCTTCAACTGTCTTTCGGGTGCCGGTGAAGGCACAAGGCGGAAAAAAGAAGAATGTCGTTTGTTCGACAAAGCCAGTGGCCCCAACAAAGCAAGCTTGGCCTGGTGATAAGGATGTTGAGTTTGAGGAGGTAGGGGTATTGTTGCCATCAGTACCAATTTGTCGGAACCAGGAATGGTGTATCATGAGAATGTATCACTAGTTTAACTTTTTAATTAAGGCTGCAATTGCAAAATATGTATTCACATCGGAACAACATCATTATCCTTTTTGTAGCTCCATTTGTCGCCAGAGCTTGATCACATGCTTACTAGGTGGTAAGGACATAACTTTTATACAAACATTGTATTGGATCTTGAGGAGTATATGTATATGGATCACATGGGATTGCATATGTACAAAAGGCAATGTCTATATATGTTGCACGAATTGTAATCTGTTAGTATTCTCCTATGTTGCACGGATACTCCAGTATTGAAGCCGTATCGGTATCGGACACGTATCGGATACCGATACTCGTCCGATACGGCCCCGATACGTATCCGATACGCCAGCTGGCGTATCGGCATACGTGGCGTATCCGAATTAGGCAGATACGGTCAGGATACGCGTTGAATATTTGGGGATACGGCTGTTTCAACGAGATACGGGGCGGGATACGTCTCGTTAGGTTTTGAACCACACTCTCCGCTCCGAACTAAAAAAATTAAAAAACAAAACGCAGAATTGAAAGAAAGAAGACTGACGGCTCTCCGCTCACCCTCCGCTCCGCACCACTCCGGTCGCCTCTCTGCCCCGCTCGCCTCTCCACTCTCTCCGCCGTCTCCGCCGTCTCTGCTCTCTCCACCATCTCCGCTCTCTCCACTGTTTCTGCCGTCAATTTAAAATGGACGCCATCAATTTTAAGGGGGTCGGTTAACAAGGGCTTGCGGTTTGCTGCAAGTATAACTTTCAAGTTTCAACTTTCAATTGATCAACAAGTGGTTTAGAGAGACTGCTGCCCTTCTCTTCCTTGAATTGTAAGTTTCAATCTCAGTGCTGCCCTTCTCTTCCTCTTGTCTTTAGAAGTAAATGATTTGATGAAAAATTTAGAAGTAAATAAATGATTTGGGGCTTGTGAAAAAATGATTTGTGCTGAACTGCTGATTTGTGTCCATTTTGTTCATCGGCTGAACCTTGAACAATTTGTAATTTGATTTGCATAATGCTTGCTCATTATAAAAGAATAGGGATACTGGTACAAATACCTCAAAGAATGTTGATTACCATGCTAACAAAAGACATTTAGACCAATGCCAGTAAATAGTTTTGGTACTGGTACCATCATAATTCCACCAAGCACCCCCACAAATGCATCATCTGATTTTATTATTAGCACACAGAAAAAAAAAGGAATAGTAAGAAACTACAATATTTGTTGAGTTCTTGCGGTATATACAATATTTGTTGAGTTCTTGCTGTATATTACTGGTCTAGCAATTTTTGCAGGAATTTTATTTTCTTGCCCCTGCAATAATGTTCATCCAATATATATTTATCTTCATATCCAATTTTAGTTGACCTACTGGTTTCTCTGGGGTTAGGATTAGAGGTGCCAAAATTGAATCTCCCTTTATCAGATAAGAGGTGCCAAAATCCAGTATAGATTTGTTAGAGGTAGGTGTGATATAATATGGATATTAGAGGTTACATAATTAGTTTGTGTTCTCTTAATCCAGTGCCAGAGCCAGGTCTAATTAGTTTGTATTCTCTTAATCCAGTGCCGAGCAACTTGCCATTGCAAGTCTTTCACTTGACGAGCCGGAGTTTGAGAGTATAGTGTTTGGAGATGATGTGTAGTATTTGAGATGAAGTATCGACTTGTTTTGGAGATTTAGGCTCACTTGTTTTGTTGGATCTTTTAATTAGTTTAATTTGTTATGAAGTATGAACTTAGTTTAATTTTATGGACTTTGAATGTTATAATTAAGATTTGGTAGTGCTTAGTCTATTTGATTTGAATATGTAATGGATGTTATGTATGTTATGGATCTAATTTTATGTTGTTTGGTATTATAATGTTCACTATCAATTTTATGTTTGTAGATGTAATTGTTAAACTCTAAATATTTTGTAGATGAATTATAAATTTGGGTGATGTGAGTAGTGTATACATATACCATGGCAAAATTATCAATTTTTTTTTACTTATAAATTACAACTTACAAGTAAAAAATTTGATATATATACAAGTGTTAAAAAATTTGATATATATACAAGTGTTGAATTAATAATATAAGTGTAATTTTTTTATTTATTGTAATATAAGTATTGAATTAATAATATAATTAAAAAAATAAAAAATAATATATATAATAGCCGTATCGTATCCTTCATTTTTTAAAATTGCCGTATCGCCGTATCCGTATCGTATCCGATACGATACCCGTACCCGTATCCATGCAACATAGGTGTACGTAGATATGTTGCGTACCTTTCTCCACCGAACTACTCCTCCCCACCGGTTAATGCTGAGAAATGGAACCATGGTTTAGAACTTTTGTTTCTCGAACTGTGCTACTCTTCTCCACCGGATAATGCTGAGAAAATGAACTGTGGTTTAGAAATTTTCTTTTATGCATTGGGTAGAGGCGAGGAAAAATGGTAGGGGATAAGGGCTGCATTATTCCCATGGTTGATTCATTTTGGATGCTCCATTTAATGCTCTTTTTGTAGCTCCATTTGGCGAAAAATGTGGTCTCTATCTAGGATTTGGAATTAATCGATCGGTCAATCCAAAATAATAAATTGAACGATCTATGTTTCTATTTGTCTATCAGTTTCTCAAAAAGAAACGAACGGTCCAATATGATTTAATTTTTTTTAGGATCTAAAATTAATCAATGATGATTAATGTATCACCAGGTGATACTAAAACTATAAGAATTTTAATGTATCACCAAGTGATACTAAAACTATATGAATTTTATATGAATTTGATTGATAATTACAAGTCACAACGTTAGAAACATGAAAAGGGACGTGAGATGGACCTTGAATAAATTCACAACTCAATCCAGCGGCTAGTACTTTGGTGAACAACACACGACAAAATGGACTTGGATTTTGTTTTCTACGGATTGACCCAGTGAAAAAATCAAAATCAGTCAATTATGCTCTGTGATTATTTAAGATAATCTGACGGTCAGCAAGCGAGATATCATTTGTAATTCCACCGAATCGACGGTCTCTATTTTCCTTCTTTTTGCATTTGAAAATAATAATAATAATAATAATAACAATTTATGCAAATTTACTTCACCGGGTTTGTCCAAATTTTATTGGGCCTGACCGCAAAGTAACACTGTATCCAGTCTAATTTTTTTTTTGTTTAAAAAACGCAGATTTGGAACTTGGGATACTCTACCGTATCCTACAAGCCTACGTGGTCTGACATTAACTGACTCTGTGTGGCCCACACTGTGTCAGGTATGAATTAACCCATGACTCCGTGTTGAAATCGGTTCCCGGGTCCCACCAGTCGGGGAATCCAATGCTCGGCTGTTTCGCCTTGCAGGATCGGCTCCGTTGGGTCCCGCAACAGTTGAAACCAAGTGCTAGCGCACGATTTCAAACTGATTTGATCTTAACCGTTCATAGTTTATACTAAAATTTCCCGCACACATGCCGACCTACCACCAATTTTCTCCGACGAAGCAAGCACCGTGACTCATAACAGAATCCAATGAGATATCTGCGCATCATACCCATGCCCCACCTCCAAAAAATTTCCATACAAGTTCCTAACTTGATATGCCGTGGTCTACTGCAACTATGATTTAACTTAAACGGTGTGGCAAGTGTTTTCATTGAGAGATATTGGAGCGAAAACCAACTCGTTACATTAACATGCTTAAGAGAGGAACCACGTAAAATCGAATCTTAGTCAAAATAAGTGCGAGGCGGTGTTTTAAATCAACACGACTCCCTCCACCTTCCCGCTCATTTCGACGCGATTCCCGCTCTTTTTAATTTCAAGCAAACTATTACTAGACCAAGTATATCTTGTATTCCTGCACCGGGTCTCGCTGACCAATGGGCTCTGCGTTTCAGATAAACAAGGGCCCCACTATTCATAGAAATGGTTTCCTACACCTGTGGTTTTTCCTTGGGTTCCAGGTAACTACCACTCGAATCGTGCCACGTCTCTATCCCTACCTGGCTTCCACTGCAAGATACCCCCTCGTGGTCAATACGCCCGCCGACCCGAACCCGTTTATAAAAACAATACACAATCGCTTCGCTCTCTAAAATCTCTTCCCTCCCATTTTCAAATTTGAAATTCATTTTTTTTCATTGATCTCACCTCCAAAACCTTCGCCAATCGCCAATGGAGAAGAGAAAAGATGAAAGTGAGAACCAGGGGTGCGAGACGCCAAAGAGAGAGATCAATACAATTCCTCTCCATTGCCCTGCGGCACCAAGGAAGAAGAAACATGTTCTCAGCAAGAAGAAAAGGGATCCGCCAAAGAATGGATATTTCCAGCCCCCGTCTGATCTGGAATCACTGTTTGTGCGCAAGCCTAGGAGAGAGGTTTGTGCTTGATTATTGAGAAACAGAGAGTGCTAGAACAGAGAATGGTACTTGGTTGCTTGTATATATGTATTTTTGTTTCAATTAGCAGTTATGGAGATTAGTTAATTAGGTTTAGAAATTAGGACTAGGAAGGAAGTTGTTGCAATTGTTAGTGTTAGATGGCAGAAAGAAGTGCTTTTCAAATCTTGTATTACTTACATGAGATAAAATTAATCATTGCCATTGTTTTATAAATTTAGTTCATCGATAGCTTGCAACTGGATACTCATGCTTGGGTTTGTTCAAATTTTAGACTAATGAAGAGATTATTCTTGCTTGATTGATCTAGAAGTGAAAAACTAGCTTGTGAAATTCGAGAACACATGTGTTACCTAATAAAGAAAAATACTTTCACAAGTATGGTACCTGTGTAGTTTATAGGAGGTTACTTGGATAATATTTTATCAAAAAAATAGACAGGACTCAGCTAGCGCCAAGTGTTGAGCCAAGATCTTCGACATTGACACAAAAGTCCAGCATGGATCAAATAGGTGCTGATTTATTGAGATTGTGTTGCATCAAGATGCGTGGTATCAAAATCCCCTTTCTAAAATTTCAATGACGCGGAGGCGCACTGTAAGCTTTACACTGCTCTCAAGGATCATGATCCTGAACTGTTAAGTTGATGTGAACTTTTAACTATAAATTACGTATAAAAAGATTATTTCATATGGATCTAAACTTTAATTGTAATTTCTGTCAAAGCGAAATTTGTGTGTAGGGGACACTTGGATGAAAGTTTGGGTTAGTGAGAATAGTGAACTAACTGAAAATTGAGAATAGTGGTTAGGTTAGTAAAATAGCATGCTAACCCACAAAAGACAAACAAAAAATAATCTCTAGTTGCTAACCCCAACACATCCAAATGCAGAATAGTAGTTCGGAATAGTTGCTAATCCGGGTTAGCACTATCCTTTGGCTATGTTGAAAGTGCAATATTGAAGTTACATAGGGTGACCTTTGTAAAATGAGCACCAATTCTTCAGACATGAACCCTGCACGCACTTCAATTAGATGTTAAGTTATGGCAGTTTGATATGAGAAATGATTACAACAATATTAAATTGATCATGCCAGCTAAAAGAGCTGCTGTTTTTTAAGTTAATTAATGTGGTTTCCCTTGGTTACTAAGTATGATTGCACACACTATAACAACCCCACAAGTTTGCAAACAAGAAATAAACAAACATTGCTGATTTTGCAAACCAACCCTTGTGTTTGTAATTATTATTTCTCCAGCTACTTTGTTATTACACGGTAATGGCTGAGAACCATTTGGTAGAAACTCGTTTATGTTGCCTGATCACTATTGAACATTTTTTTTTTCTGTTAAGAGATTTGAAACCATTACATTAACAAATTAATACCAGTTGATTAATTATTTTTCTTAAAATTCTCCCCAGATTTCACCTCGTCACCTCATCGATCAAACCTGATGGCAATAGAGAAGATATCTCAGTTGGGCCTTTCCATAACACGTCATATCGTATTATTACATCAGTGTTAGTAACCCTTGATTAATCACAGCCTGATCAGCCGATACTGGCACTTCATCTTTATTTATACTATTTATCTTTCTTATTTTTCCTATCTGACTAATTTTATGGCTAAAGGTCAAATTCTATGTCCTACCTAATTTTTATATTTGATAAAACATTTAAAAGGATAATAAAGAGATGGATAAAAATGGTTCAGAACAAGCTATTCGGAACAAGTTATTCGGTATTTGGTTGGGTTAGAATAGTTAGAATAGAAAACCAAACTGTAATATATATATGTTCATTTTTTGTTTGCATTTTTGTTCCTGATCAGTTAAACATAAATTTAGGAAGCTGATAACAGTACCCGCGTTATCTAATGAGAATCGAATCCATATCAGAAGCACTCATTTATTTACAATACCAAAACATTTATTGTGAGTGAATCTAGATTAATTTTCTTTCTTCAACATAGTAAATGCTATGTTATTTTATGACTTGAGCAATGGATTAAAGGATGATATCACATGCTAATAAACTAGCCACCTGAAAAAGGAACCAATGAATATATTTTTTTCTTGTACATATGCTCATGGCCTGCAAGATGCATACAAGTGAAAATTGATAAAATATTTAGAAGATAGATGATCATGTTAGTTACACTTTCTGTAGGACATAATTTGAAAAGAACTGAAATTTTTAACATTTATAGGTTCATATTTTAAAGAGCACAATATCATGCATTTAGCAAAAGGCTTTGAACCACCAAAAGTAATTAATTAAATTAAGATTCATACACACTTAATCCGTATATATCTTAAAGTTATATGCATGAATGTTGACACAAATTAAATGATTCTGACTTGACATCAGGCTGAATTTGGTCTGATGCCCATCCAACTCCTCCGATTTTAAATTCTACCGAAGCATTTAATTAGTCAAACACACACACACATATATGAGGAGGGATCAAGTTACAACAAATTTGAGTTACAACAAAGTTACAACAATCATTTTTTTCATTTTCAAAGTCCAAATCGTCGATCCAAACCGTTCAACATGATTATCTAAATAAGATGTGCTTGCAGATCAACTTTTACATTTTTTTGAATTTTTTTACTATTTATTAAGATGGGTACAAAATTCAATGGTCTGAATATGACTATTTTTTTTAAAATACTTAATAAATAGTAAAAAAATTCAAAAAAAATGTAAAATTTGATCTGCAAGCACATTTTATTGTGGAGATCATGTTGATCGGTTTGGATCGACGATTTGGACTCTGAAAATGAAAAAAATGGTTGTTGTAACTTTGTTGTAACTCAAATTTGTTGTAACTTGATCCCTCATATATATATATATATATATATATATATATATAGCAAAGCTAAGGTGTGATGTGCTCACCAAGAGGGTTTGGTGAGCACAACTCCAAAAGTATATCGGATCGGCTTCAAACGGCGAATCCAAACCGTTGAAATTCATGTACTTTATGAGTGATGCATGTACATGCAAAATTTTAAAAGTTTCGAATTTATTTGCTACAAGGTCAAGCGGTCAAAGAAATGATGAAAAATGAATATATAAAACAACTTATAAAATAACTTATAAAATGTTCATTTCTTTGACCGCTTGACCTTGTAGCAAATAAATTCGAAACTTTCAAAATTTTGCATGTACATGCATCACTCATGAAGTACATGGATTTCAACGGTTTAGATTCGTCGTTTGAAGCCGATCCGATATACTTTTGGAGTTGTGCTCACCAATCCCTCTTGGTGAGCACATCACACCCTAGCTTTGCTCATATATATATATATATATATATATATATTGAACGAAAAGAAAGTCACATGGCAGACAAACTAACGGTGGTTATAACTAATTTTCCTGCAAGTTATTAATTGGAAGGTTAAACTTTACATGTATATATTTTGAATTAATTAAACAGTACCAGCCATGTGGAATTTTCAGTTTTCGGTTTGAACCAAACAAGCAAAAGCCAAACCGCACATGAATAACAGAGTCATTGATCAGCTTTAAGATTATTCTGAAATGTTATGATTTACACAAGGTAAAAGGAATCTTGTTTGCTGAATAGTTTGTTAATATATATAGTTCCCAGCAGTTGGTGCAAGGTTGCAATATTTGACTGTTTCTTCTATAAATAAAATGACTTGTGGTTCAGTTTTTATTTGACTGGATAATAAAATATTCAGTATAAATAATAAAACTATGAAATTAAATTGAATAATAGAAAGATGAGGCATCCAGTTACACTATTTTATGATGACACATATTGACACCATATGCATATTACTCAATTATGGGATTTCAAAGTTTAAACAGTCGATCCGAACCGTTCAACATGATCTTCATATTAAAATGTATTTGAAGACCAAATTTTACATTTTTGGGAATTTTTTTAGTATTTATTAAGATGTGTACAAAATTGTTGTTTTTAGATAATTCTGGACCATTGAAAAACAGTGATTTTCAAAAATTCTAGAAAATTAGTAAATTTTTTTCAAAAAATGTAAAATTTGATCTCCAAGTACATTTTAATATGGACATCACGTTGAACGGTTCGAATTAACTGTTTAAAATTTGAAATCACAAACATAATTTTTAAACATATGATGTCACGATGTATCACCAAATATTGTAATTGAATCCCTCCAATAAAAATACTAAACCTGAATAATAAATTTTATGTTTTAGTATCACTTTGTAAATTATATTGTTTAGTTTAAATATTTTAGTATTGAGTATTTGTGTTTTTTTTATCATTTACTTTAAATGTTTTAATATTCAGTACATTGTTTTATTTTATAATTTAAATATTTTAGTATTTAATTAGTGTCGGTGGCGGACAGCGGTAGAGATCAAGGGGTGCTAAAACACCTCATAAATTGAAAACTTTCATTTTATCTTTTAAAATTTCTAATTTTATTTAGAATGATCCGGGGCGGACCCAGCCTAGTTCAGGGGACCAACTGCTCCTTTCTGGATTTTGAAATTATATACAAATTTGTAGGTTCGGACTGACTTTGCTCTTCTCTAAAATTTTATTTGCCTCCCTCTGAATTTTTGGTTTGTTATAATGTTAAATTTAGGGTTAATATTAGGGAAAATTGTTTTTATATCACTCCAAAACATGAAAATTAGGAAATTGCCACTCCAAAACATGAAATTAGTTATTTGTCACTCTAAAATCATTAAATTTATGAAATTGCCACAATTATACATCTAATATACATATTTGATTAAAATTATTCTGAAAAATATTGTATAAAAAATGTATTTTGATATTTCCACAATTACCCCTTACCCCTTCCCCCTCTTCTCTACATTCAAATCTCTCTTAAGCATTTTGTCGAACAATTGCAGTGCTTTGTCATGCTTTCCCCAATGAACATATGCATGAAGTAAACATTATATACTGAACTCCCTAGTTTACCATCAACAGAGCGGCACAAATCCGAAAAGGCCGTTCGTAATTATACTTTTTTTTTCTATCATTACAGCTTAAAGAACCTTTCCCACAGACGAGCATTCCAACCCAAATGAAAACGATAAAATTTTGAGGTTCAATGACGACCAGTTGGATGACCTGATTGTTTGCGCGAGTTACTTTATGGGCTCTTATATACCCAGAGCAGAACCAGTGCATTATATGTAACAAAGGAGGTCAATTGTTGACTTGTACAAGAGATGGCTGTGATATAACTGTGCATGAGAACTGCATAATGAATGCCCGACAGTTCTTGTTTCAATTCATTTGCTTTTTTTTAGTTGTGGGAGAGTAGAATCAGGTATCGGAGTAGTTGGAAAGGGGATAGGTTGAGATAGGTGTTAACGCGGTCGTAAAAGCTGGAAAATCCAATCAATTGTGGACTTGCAAATTGGTCATGGCGAAAGGAAGGTAGAGAAGAGGGAAGGGGCAAGGAGTAAATTTGGAAATATCAAAATACGTTTTTTATACAATATTTTTCAGAATAATTTTAATCAAATATGTATATTAGATGTATAATTGTGGCAATTTCATAAATTTAATGATTTTAGAGTGACAAATAACTAATTTCATGTTTTGGGGTGACAATTTTCTAATTTTCATGTTTTGAGGTGGCATAAAAACAATTTTCCCTTAATATTATAATAAGTTTCTTGAATTCTAATTGATAATTAGAGTTAGAAGTCATAGTATTGAAAATTAAAAGTCAAAGCATTAGAAATTAAAAATTAGAGCATTGTTTTTTTATCTATTACCTGATTAGCTAATGGGTTTAAACCCGATTAACTATTCAAATCCAATTCATTATTTTCTTTTCCTTCTCTGACAAAAATTATGAATCCGCCCCTCGGAATGAATACTATTAGCGTCCTTACAAAATAAATTAGGTGATATTTATTTATCTTGCTCCCCAATTTCAATATTCTTGTACTGCCCCTGATATTTAGTCAGTGCCCTTAAATTAAATTTTTTTTAGGACTTACATTACATGTGTCTTTTATGGTTCAACTTATATAATTTATTACTCGGCTAATTTAGTACCCAATTTGTGCGTGTTATTGTTCACTTTAAATATCTCTATTCAAGTTGCTTCGAATTTAATCGAAGCATGGCCATACTTAAATCTAAGTGCTTTATGATTCAGTTTAAATACTTTGTTATTTTTATAAAAAAAAGTACTTTATTATTTGCGTGTGCTTTAATATTCACATTAAATTTTTTTGTAAGAATTTCGTTGCAAATAAAAGATTGGTTATTCAATATTCACATTAAAAGTATGGATTAGTAAAAAAAAATGACTGGTTGAAACAATATTCACAGTCAAATATTAACCGGTTAAATAAATTGAAATTATAGTAATAGTATTATCAGGGACGGAGTCGGACTTTCGAACTATGAATGTCAATCATATAATTTTTTTCTAGTAAAAATAGAGTCAATTTTACAATACCATGCCATTTTACTCTAAGTTATATAAAAAATTATACATAAACATCAAAATAATTAAAAAAAAATGAAGATCAATTGATCTCATTCCATCTTTTTCTTCCTTCTGCCCTAGACAGAGTGCCCTGGGCAGAGGTATCATCATGATATTTTTTTTTCTCTATCCAAAAAATAAAGATAAGTGTGTCAGTCAATTCCTACATAAATTCCACATTTACACCAATAAACTTGTTTGCATCAATTTATATGTCAACTGATACATATTGACTGAGCAGATTTTACTTTATATAATGCACAAGTTATTTACAGTACTAATAAAAGTATGATACCTTTTCTCTTAAAATATAATGATTTTCATTTTTTTCAGGAGACCTAATAAAAGTATATAAGGAGAGAAACGAGGTTTTGCTTTGATATGGTTGGAATTTGGATGGAATAAATGTGAATGGTATTGGTACCTAATTAATTTGTATTAATTTATTGGATGAAATCTGTTTTGTTATCAATTAAGGAAACAAGGCCACCAGCACACTAAACACTATCACCTTTGACCATTGACCATTGACCATCTGCGGCGGATTTGCCGATTTGGCCATGTTAACCTAACCCGATCCAATAATTGACACGTGTCAAGCTGCGGCACGTGACCATCTTTTGGCTGGTAATGGTTCAAAGTAATCATTGTGTTTTTTGGGTCCATTTGCTAGCACCAATCCTGTTATATAAAAATCAAAAACCATCCCTATTCAAAGATCTGGTTTATGTTGACGCACATGCACTATTCTGACCATGGATTCTAGCTTAAATCATGCAACTAAATTTGATTTGACTGTCTCACAACAAAATGAGCTCCTCCCAATGTCTGCTTATCAGGCTAATTTTGTATATATAAAAATATTACTATTGTGTCTGCCTGTCTATTGTATTGTAACTAACGTGAATATATTATAAGAAAATATAATTTTTTTTTCATAAAAATAACATATTTTTTTATAATAAATAGACCAATAAAAGAAACAATTAATTATTCAATAATATCCGTGATGATATTAAAATAGATTGGAACGGGAACATATTATAAGTGAACAAATATGTTCAAAATTCAGTATTTCATAGAAAATAAGTTGTAGGACTTTTAACCCATACGTATGTTGATTTTGTGTGGTATTTTCTATTACAATAAAAAACTGCAATTTGTTATTTTACTATTTTATCAATCAATTATAGTCTTGTTGCATGAAAAGTTGTATAGTTTTTGCTATTAATATGGATCTATAATCCTTATTGCTATTACGTGTGGATATGTATCTTTATTGCTATTAATGTGGATGTAATCCTAATTGTTATTACTGGCGGATTTGTATCCTTAAATGACATACAATGAAATCAAGAATTGCAGAGATTATTGTGGATTTGTATCCTAAAATAATATTTTAAAAATGAAAAGAAATAAAAAAAAAATCGAGTATCTGACAATCAAATAAGATGGGAGTTTAAGTTTTCAAAAAAATTGGAGAAATCACGATATCTACATGTGACGAGTACGTGTCTAAATAAATTTAGACTTCTACACATATAAAAACATTAAAAAAAATGCATAGAATAAAAAAAGATAGACTGTTTGATTGGATGGATGATTTTAAATCTGAAATTTCATCTTTAATCACAGCTGTTGGCAGATCAAGATATCTACGTGTGTAATATAAGAATGGAGATATGTTTTATATATACACTTTTACCAGTGAGGCTATGATATTTTGCAACGCACATATTACCGGAAATTTTTTTCTGTAGAAATTAATAAAAAAGAAGAGAGAGAAACAAAAAGAGTACATCAGATTTTTGATTCATAGAAAGATCGGTAGGAATTATACCGATCCAAACTATTTTTTTTCTTTTAATTTTCTCTAGAAAATATAAAAAGATTTTATGAAAATAGATAGAGTATCTTAAAATTTAGATATAAGAGAAACATTTAATCTATTTTTTTTTTAAGTTTTAATATTTTACTAGAGATTTATTAGAAGAATTCCTTCCATCTATACATCATATTAGAAAAGAAAAAGATAACTAAGTTTGGATCGGTAAAATTCCTACAGATCCAAAACATTTTGAATTTTAGAATCGGTAAAAATCCTACCGATCTTTTTATCAATAAAAAATCTGATGTACTCTTTCTGTTTCTATCTCTTTCTTTTTGTTAATTTCTACAAAAAAAAATTCTCCATATTAACCGTACTATGAATTCAAAATTCTGTTTTAAAATCAAAACAGTTGATTGAGACCGTTTAACTTAATCTTCATATATAAATGTGCTGCAGACCAAATTTTACAATTTTTTAAAATGTGTTTACTATTTGTTTAGATAGAAATAAATAGGTAAAAAATCACCCGATCTAAAGATTCTGGACCATCCGAAAAAATAGTAAATTTTTTTTCTAAAATGTATAAAATTTCATCGTACATTTTTATATGAATATCATGTTAAGCGATTCAAATTGATTATTTGAATTTTGTAAACGAAAATATAATGCATAGTACATACCAATCTTCGCATTACAAAGTATCACAAAAAAAGAGAACGGGGACTTTTTTTTTTGTAAAACGTAATTAAAAAAAAAAGAGATTGATTACTCTTAAATTTAAAAAAACCATAAAAATCAGAAAATTTTCTTGGTTACGTATGTTCCAACTAAGAATTTTTCTCGGTTATTTTTTGTCACACCGTATGTTCCAACTAAGAATTTTTCTCGGTTATTTTTTGTCACACCATTACACAATCAGTTACACCAAAATTTTCAAAATTTTCAAATTTAATAGGTAACCGAATAAAAATTTCCGTTATAGTGGGTAACCAAAATTTTGAACCGGTTACCCTTATACCCCATTTCAAATTTATAGAATTTTTTTAACTTTGACTAAAATTGACATATATGTCGTATTTAATATTGCACTTGATAGAACATAATTGGCATGCTTGAGCTTTAATTGTTAGACGACTTGGAAACAAGAATATTGTGGATGAAATGTTGAAAATTTATATTGGATTACCACATTAAATTTGAAAATTTTGAAAAAGTAAAGAAAAGTTAAAAAGTGATATAAATAGCCACAAGGCAAATGGGGACAAAATGCCAACTGGGAGTCTTATTAGAGTGGCCCACAGTGTTCCGGGATCTCCGGGAAATGATTCACAAGATGACTCGGACTCTGAATCAGCGGCCATCCAAAATGCAACCTACCTACGTGGCCCCGTACGAAAGCTTTTCACGTTTTGTGCTGGTGTTTGGTGATTGGATGTTTATAGGGGATGTACCAGCAGAGGGAATCTTGCGCGTCCGCCTCCGCAGTCCCTTTCTTGTTGATTTTGACCACAC
This sequence comes from Carex littledalei, assembly GCA_011114355.1. Classification (NCBI taxonomy): domain Eukaryota; kingdom Viridiplantae; phylum Streptophyta; class Magnoliopsida; order Poales; family Cyperaceae; genus Carex; species Carex littledalei. The sequence goes on from CM022104.1 coordinate 6,953,398, forward strand.
CACCACCTTGGTTCTCTCTCTCTTACCACCTCATGCTTCAATTCAATGTGCTCTAGCATTAAATGTTTACACCGGTCAGCTGTAAAACGCCCCTATATTCATTCTACTTTTCAATAACAGATTTTTTTATTCGTAAACAATTAAGTAAAAAGGAAGCTGATATGAGTACCCGCAGTTGAGTACCCGCATTATACCCGCACATAAACTATCATAACTGTTTTTGGGAACCGCACCTAAACTGTCATAACTGTTTTGGGAACCTAAACTGTCAAAACTGTAATTTTATTTTACAAGTATTAATAGCAACATTGTGAAGTATTTATACCTATACAAGACAAATATTTATATCTATACAATGAACTACATATATGATATATGAATTGGGGACCATTACACTGTCAAAACTGGGGACCATTACTTTTACACGTTTTTCAAGGTGGTTTTTTTGTTCTCCGTTCAATCTAACCAATTTTTGGGACGATCTATGAGGAATTTTGCAAATCTAAAACCACGAATGTGTTCTATTTTTTTTTTCTCTTTCAAATGAGATCCATGATGACATACTTTTACACGTTTTTCAAAGTATTAAATATTCAAATATGAAAAGTATTCATACAAAATAGAAAGTATTCATACCTAATATATCAAGTATTTATACCTAATATATCAAGTATTTATACTTAAGATATCAAGTATTTAAAGAAAAAAACTGGACTCATCTTTTACACGGTTTTCAAGTATTCACATACAAAATGGAAAGTATTTATACCTAAATTATCAAGTATTCATATATAATTCATCAAGTATTTATACTTAAGATATCAAGTATTTAAAGAAAAAAATTGGACTCATCTTTTACACGTTTTTCAAGTATTCACATACAAAATGGAAAGTATTTATACCTAAATTATCAAGTATTCATATATAATTCATCAAGTATTCATACCTAAGATATCAAGTATTTAAAAAAAAACTGGACACAATACCTACTCATCTTTTACACGTTTTTCAAGGTGGTTTTTTTTTTCTTCGTTCAATTTAACCAATTTTTGGGACGATCTATGAGGAATTTTGCAAATCTAAAACCACGAACGTGTTCTATTTTTTTTTTCTCTTTCAAATGAGATCCATGATGACATACTTTTACACGTTTTTCAAAGTATCAAATATTCAAATATGAAAAGTATTCATACAAAATAGAAAGTATTCATACCTAATATATCAAGTATTTATACCTAATATATCAAGTATTTATACTTAAGATATATACTTCATCAAGTATTTATACTTAAGATATATACTTCATCAAGTATTTATACTTAAGATATCAAGTATTTACCGAAAAAAACTGGACTCATCTTTTACACGTTTTTCAAGATGATTTAATGATTGACAAAGTTAGTTGGGAAAGGAATCAAGTGCGGGTATAATGCGGGTACTCAACTGCGGGTACCAAAATCTTTATTCAAGTAAAAATAGTATAGTAAAATATATGGATGAAGGTGATATTTTGATGTCATAGATGGATGGTGGTACAGCCCTGCCCCACACGCACTGCCACAAAAAAAATCATTTCTAACCCTATTTTATTTCTAAAGAATCAAATTAATGATTTAGTAAATTTGTTCTGGAAGAGAAGCAAATAAAATTCAAAAGATAAGCCTTTTTTTAAAAGTGTACAACTGGAGAAAAACCAGGTTCATGCAAAGAGCTCCCGAGGTAATTAGGTAGTAATGCTGGACAGTAATACAATGTACAATCCAACAGTGATCCCTTATCGGATTCGGTAACCTAAATAGTGTACTTTAATTCGCTTGAAAACCATTTGAATATTTTTTTAATAAAATAAATAAAAGGATATGCAGAACAATAACTTCCATTGTAGTCTGATTGATTCCGGATGAACAATTTTGATAAAGAGCTAGGAAAGGTGAAATTAATTAAACTAAATCCAATATAAATCTCATATTAGCCGAACCCGATCCATTAAGAGGATCCGACTCTGGACAAAACAGGAAAGAGCAGAGACCGCAGCTCTGAGCCTCTGATGGGTGGTCAGTTCTATTTTAAGACAAAATAGGATCTTTTGTGGCATGGCCTGAAGGTCTGTAAATTCAGAACCGTACATTTGTAGACCTAGCAATTGCTGTCATTAGTGCAATGGAGCTTTTTACAGTCGGGGAATCTTGTTAAGAAACACTGTGCATGTCATGAGTCATGACTCACGAGTAAGGCTAAGCCGTAATCGGAGTAACATGGTGAAGTACTGATTCACCTTTTCTCTAAGATGAAATTGTAAAAAAAAAAAAAAAAATGGTTGCAATGATTATCGAGTGACAATTGTGTTAAGAGATTGTTATTGCTCGTTCGTTCGTCGGATCATAAATTATGTAAGAGTTATCAAATTTATCTAATTTCGTTATGTTGTCTAGTATTACTGAAGGGGCTAAACAAAATACGTAAATTATTTTAAAAATGAGTAATTATATCTTCTCCCCATCTATCATTTTTCTATTTTTTTCTCCAACTAACTAACTTCATTTTCAAACTATAATTTTGTTCAGTCCCTACAAATTAATTAGCAGATTTTCTCCCTTTATTTATTTCCTATCTCTCCCTCCCACCTCCGCCTCCGCCTTCCACCTCTGCCTCTGCCTCCGCCTCCCTCTCCCACCTTTGTCTCTGTCACTCCATCCCATTCAAGCACGCATCCGCCGGGTCAGATCCATCACTGTCGACCACAGGGTCAGATCCGCCGGGTCAGATCCATCGTGTCTATGTGTTCTCTTTCTCATGCAGTAGCGATTATTTGCAAAGAACAAAACTTCATTAATAGTGAATTAGACTAGTGCTACTAAGTACTAAGAAATGACAGAAAAATAAATTTTGAAAAAATTAGAGGTGTATGAATGAATACTTGATGTCTTAGGTATGAATACTTCAACGTGTATGAATGAATACTTGATATCTTAGGTATCAATACTTCAACGTATATGTATGAATACTTGATATTTTATGGATGAATACTTGATATCTTATGAATGAATACTTGATATCTTATGCATGAATACTTCAACGTGTATGAATGAATACTTGATATCTTATGTATGAATACTTCAATGAAGTATGTTTTGTTTCTTTTAAATATTATTTTTATTTTTTTTGTTTGTAACATTTCAATTACATGATCTGCAAAATTTGATAGATTATTTTTGTTTCGACAGTGAAACATGTGACAACTATTTTTTATTTTCAAAAAATAAAATTGAACTAAAAAACAATAAAGCAAATGTTCAATACTATTCGGCTGCTCTTGTAAAATTAATCGAGGTATGCACAAATGCTTGTAATATTCTTGATACATGAACTATTTACACTTACACGACGAGGATGAATACTTGCTCGATGAGTTATGAATACTTGTTCAATGAGGTATGAATACTTGCATGACATGGTATGAATACTTGTGCAACGGACAACTCGAAAGTATGTCATGATGGATCTCATTTGAAAGAGAAAATTGTGTAGAAGACGTTGGTGGTTTTAGATTTACAAAATTTCTCACAGATCATTAGAAATATTGGTTAAATTGAACGGAGAAAAAAAAACCACCTCTAAAAACGTGTAAAAGATGTGTAAGTGATGTGTCCAGTTTTTTTTAAATACTTGATATCTGAGGTGTGAATACTTGATGTGTTATATATGAATACTTGATTTATTATATATGAATATTTGCGCGCACTAGTTGTAAAATATTTCAAATATTATGGGGTCCCCAAATAGTAGGAAATTTTTTATTGGTAGTAATTAACAGAAAATAAGAAAGAGAAACAGTAAGAGTACAACAATATTTATATTGGTAGTAAGATCGGTAGGAATTCTACCGATCGTAAAAATAAAAAAGTTTCGAACGGTATGAATTCCACCGATCTTAAAAATCCAAAAGTTTCGAACGGTACGAATTCCACCGATCCTAACCCTTTTCTTATTTTTTTAAATTTGTCCACCGCAACACGCTACAGACATGAAGAAAGTTTGAGTTTAGATCGGTAATACTCTTACCGATCTTAACTTTGAAGCATTTTTTTATTTTTCTTTATATAAGAGGAGAACGTAAGAAAAGGGTTTAGGAGGCTTTGACTTTGACTTTGAGTTCTACTTCGTTGGGAACGTAAGAAAAGGGTTAGGATCGGTGGAATTCGTACCGTTCGAAACTTTTTTATTTTTAAGATCGGTGGAATTCATACCGTTCGAAACTTTTTACTTTTTACGATCGGTAGAATTCCTACCGATCTTACTACCAATATAAATATTGATGTACTCTTACTGTTTCTCTTTCTTATTTTCTGTTAATTACTACCAATAAAAAAACTTCCCAAATAGTGATCCCTCTAAGTAGTTAGTAGTTACTCAAGTAGTTAATGACTGGAAGAAGAAATGAGGAAATGTTACCTGGGATAGCTAGGTGCTCCCTTTTACAATTTGCGAGTTTTAACTTCGAAAGAAAAATTGTAATTTTTCGAAGGGATCCTGCGCAAAAAATAGATTTTATAAGAAAATTTCAGAGGAAAATTTAGAAAAAAAAAAAAACATACTTTGGTTTACTTTTGTAAAATTCTTCTTTACCGTTGTTTTAATTTTGATTTTTTTTATTAAGAAAAGGTTGTTTTCACTTGTGCTAGCCAAAGGTTTTTTATATATAAAACTTTTAGGGGCTAAGTAGCATGAAAATTAGTCAAACAGAGGCCACTGCAGTTGCAAACCCAAAGGGGCCACTTGACGTAGCCCTGTCAGAGAGAACCCCTTTGTTAATACAGTGGAATAATATTCTCTACCCCTAGATTTCCTACTAGTGCCAATCCAATCACTAATAATAAATGGTAAAATATCTCCTACCTCAGGAAAAAAATGAAAAAGTAAAAATAAAAGCAAGAGGATTTGGGCCTTTCAACCAGGACAAAATGAGAAAGACTTGGGTCCGATGGGTTTCGGGACCGTCCGATTCATTTTAAGATCGTACGCATGAATTTTTAAACAGATGCGAAAGTTACGAGCACGAATTCTAAAGCAGATCGGACGGTGAGCAAACCCATCGAACTCACTTTGGGTCTAATGCCCATCGGACCCAACTTTCTCCCGGACAAAATAGGGGCCTTCTGAATTCCGGTACCCCGTTATAATGTTCCCTTTAACAATATTATATTATTATATCTAGAAATTGTAAAAATTCATCCCCCAACTGATGCACTTGTGTTTTTATTTTCAGCTCGGAATTTGGTATTGTATCAATTAATCAAATTATTTATTATTTTGGTTCATTCAAATCGTTAAGACAAACTTATTTTGTTACTTTTTTTGTTCTGTTTATATGGTCCGCAAAGAATTCACACATTTAGCGTGTGCTACGCTCACTAAGAGGGGGTTTTCATCATTTTTTTTAACTTAACTCTGTACTAAATAAGTTTGAAAATTTTAAAATTTTGCATTTACACACATCACTCGTGAAGTATGTCGGTTTCAATAATTTGGATTCGTCGTTTGAAATCAATCTGATAGATTTTGGAGTTGTGCTCACTCAGTCTTTAATTTGATGAGCATAGCACACTTAGATTTACTCTATTTTTGAAATACTTATATATTTTTTTAGCAAGGAAATATTCTATATTGTTATCACCCTTTTAATCATTGGAAGTGTTATTTGGTTCAACAAACAAATTGAAGGAGCCTAAATTTAAATAAAAAAAATTTGTTCTTTCACAATTCTACCTCTCATGTAAAATAACGATCTGAAATAACAAAGAAGCTTAATTACAAAAATATAATAGTTTGACTGCATATTTTCATTTTAATTTTACCTTTCTACTTTACTACAATTTCATTTAATATTCAATTCCTTTCCGCTACTATTTCATCGTAATTTAATTCGTACTCTTTCATTATTTTAGTCTTACTAAACAATCCTATATAAACCAGATACCCCTGGTCTAAACCATTATTTTCTTTGATTTTAATTCACACAAGAAGACATCAAAGCAACTCTCTCTCTCTCTCTCTGCCCCTCACTCTCACACGCTCACACAAACACACAGAATCAAATACTGGAGCTCTACATGGATGAAAAATGGAAGCTATCAAAGAAAGAAAGTAGGAGTTACAATGGGAGCAACAAAGCATTTTGTGGAGACAATGGCTTGTGTTTAAAGAGATCCATGACCTTGAAAGAGAGACAAGGGACTGCTACTTCAACGGGCCGGTCATTCTCCGGTCGATGCGCCCGTTTAGTGAAAGAGCAACGAGCCCGGTTCTATATCATGCGCCGATGTGTTACAATGCTTGTTTGTTGGAGAGATTATTCTTAACTAACTAGAGCATGCATATGCACGGTAGGAGAGAATGAATTAATATAATTCTTTCTTGTTATTTTTTTAGAATGTATAAAGCATGTAGGTTCTCTCTTTGTTTTAGAAGAGGAAATATATTTTGAGATCCTGTTCTTCCCCTTCTTTGCATTTTTTTTAGATGAAAATTAAAGAGGTCAAATCAAATTAATGGTGGCCGTTGCCCTAATTTCCTAATTGACAGTAGTTACTAGCCTTTTTTTATATTTTATATAATATCAGTTCTCTGATCTCTATGGCATTAATTGTTGCCAAGATCACAGTTACTAGCCTTCCTTTCCCAATTGCTCAATTTAGTCTGTGGCTTTGCTTGAAAGAATAGAATCATGAGATCTGTTGAACAGTGTAACCACGTTGTCATAAATAAAATTATTACTTGAAAATGGGGCAATTTAATTGATATCTGTGTGGTTTACAAAATCTGTGGTGAATTGGCACTGGTAAATTAACAGGCGTGTACAAGTAGAACCGGTCAGTAAATTTTATTTAATGATAATTAATGTTTGAAATCTGACCTACAAAATAATGTTAATGCGAGCAATTAATCATTTGTGCTCATATTTGTAAATGCACAATAAATTTTGGCGAAATCACGTGTGCATAATTGCTACTGTTCAGATTTGTCAGACAAATGCATTACAATTCAAGAGGTGTTTTGGAAGGTAGCAATTCAACCTAGCTACCAATTCAAGAGTACAACTTGGATGTTCTTTTTAGTTAACTAAATTTTAAAATTTATTGAATTGATTTCAAATGACGAATCCGAACTGTTAAATCTCATCTACCTTATAAGTGATGTGCCTACATATGAAAATTTTAAATTTTCGAATTAATTTTGTATAAAGTCAAGTGGTAAATTTTAAAATTAATTTATAACCCTTCTAATTTTGACCACTTGACTTTATACTAGATTAATTTGAAAGTTTAATTTATTTTGCATGTAGATGCATTACTTAAGGTAGATGAGTTTCAACAGTTCGGATTCGTCATTTAAAGCTAATCCGATAAGTTTTAGAATTGAATTTACAAAGAGACTTGGTGAATTTAAGAACATCCAAGTTGTACCCCAATTCAATATACAAATTTTTGATTAGGAGTTTTCGATGGACATCAGATAGATTTAAAAATGCAAAGTTCATGCAAACCTACTAAATCTGTACTAATTTCAACAAACTTGTAAATCTAAATTCCTTCGTACAAATCTCGACACAAATTGAACAGTTTAGATCGAGTATTGGACAAATTTCAATCTCATGCCCATGAGATAAATATGTCCGCTCCATGTCGAAATTCATACATACTGACATAAACCTGCACTAATATCAACAGTCATGTAAATCTAAACCGCTCGCATGAATCTTAACATGAATCAAATGACTTAAATGGAGCATCAATTTTAATCCGATGATATTATAACTCTCCCATACAAATTATTGTCTCTCTAATAAAATTTCTCTCAGCCTATATAAAACTCTCGTTCAAGCGTATATCCAATCCAAGTCTATAAACAAGTGATTACTCAACCTCTAGATCTGTAATAAGGGGCCTCAAAATCTCTTATTAAAAAGAATTCTCCCATCTAAATTCTTACCTAGAATTAATACAAGAGTAATCACCGCAAAATGAATTCAATTTCAATTAACCTCTACGGAATTCATCTCCATTTAATTGAATTGAAGTCTTCCACCTCTTCAGTTCCAATCAGAACTAGAATAACAAAAAAATTGTAGATGAAGAATATGGAGCTGATAATCAATTATAAAAGTCACATCGTAGACCATAGCTCCCCAAATTGACCCAAATGAAAAAAAAAAAACAGAGAGAACGACAACAAAGTTGATGAAAGCATTGAATGATGAAACGAAACGAGAGAGAGATGCGAAGTTGCGAACAAAACAAAACATGGCCAACATCATTCGGTTTGCCAACACAACAATAACAAGTGGTGTGGATTAATGGTGCAAAAAAGTTGAGCACATAATAGATATGCTGATGGGATGGCCATGGCCTACAACCCTACTCCTATCAATGTCTCGTATCAATTTATCTAACCATCTTTGCACCGTTGCGAACCCCCTTTCCTTTTTGTCCCGAAAGACACATCATTTTTGTAAAATTTCTATTAAGGAGAGACAAACATCGGGTTCAAACTCATTAGTTAATCTGATATTATATAAAAAGCAATCAACATAATAAAAAACAACATGATTCTTATACATGTAATATTTTTTTTAGAAAAAATTATAGTTCAAGTAATTCAAAGAATTCGATTAATTCAAGGAATTCAAGTAAATTAGGGTCCAAGAAATTCGATTAATTCAAAAATTTCAAGTAAATTAGGATTCAAAAAAATTTACAAAATTTATTCTCAAGTAAATTAGAGTCCAGGGAAGGACAAAATATTTTTTAGGAAGAGGCAAAGAAGAAACCGGACCTATCCATTCCACTAAATTTTAAAATCCAAGAGGGGAGCCGCTGACTCCCCGGAGTAGTGTAGGTTCGCCCCTGCTTTTGAGTGGTTCTCCTTGAAAATTAAAAGAAATTGAGAGCAATTTGATGGGAATTGGACAAAATTCGATCTAATGTATGATTAGAACCATCTGATTAGCATCAAGATCTACGCCGACAACTTTAAATTCATACATATCATGGATTCACGAATGTTGATCAAATAATGTTGATTTTGATTGAACGATTTCTATTAGATATATTTGTCAGTTAGGATAGTCAAACTATGACTTCAGATGTACTTAATACCTATTGGTATGTGAAGATCATTGGCATATAGTAGATAGAATTATGTATGCAATGATACAATAAAAAAGAATTTAAAGTTCAAAGGAAAACTCAAACCATAACATAAATAAAACATAAACGTATATTAAAACATAATTAAGAATTCAAGTACAACCCTCACCCTAGAGATGAGAAGTTTAGCTTCTCATGACCATGAAAAAATAAAAGAAAGAATATAAAGAGAACATAAAGTACAACTCAATTGAAGATGAAAGAACCTCTGCCTTCTTAGATGACGCATTCTTCTCTTACTTGGCTTCTAATGGCTATCATTCTCTCTCTAAGTAATTCTCTAACCTAACCTAACAATGATGATTGCTAGTTACAATTTTAGACTTGACACAATTAAACACACACACCTAAATTCTATTACAAGAGGGATATTTATAGCCTTCCTAAACGAGAGGTGGAGTAGTGGAAGTAGTGGGGGACGTGAGGTCAACCATGATTGGATAGATGAAGCCAAAAATAGTTTGGCTCTTCAGAAAACGCGTCCTTCTAGAAGGCCCATCAGAGAAATTCTATTTTTAGGACAGTCAACGGATCGTGCTGCCTCAAGGTATGCCGCATGCGGCATAGAGGAGGCCGCAAGGCGTTCTGACTTAGTGGATTTTGACATATGGAATACCTGGTATCTCGGCAGTCCAATTAACGCAGTTTAATGTAATTTATGTATGTTTTCTTGTCAGATCCTGCAAGTTTTAATATCTTTCTTAATTAACTTATGCACACTTTTTTGTAATTTTTACATAATCAAAGACAAAAGATAGAGGTCCAAAAGTTATAATCCAATTAAATAATTGAATCCTTGTGCCCATCACTTAGAAACATTATTTTCTTTTGAACCGTATGTGCAGTGCATCCTATATAATTATTTTCTTTAGTAATTAAATAAATTACCATAAAAAAATAATAGCTGGCCCAATAAATCTCTACATTCCCGGCCCATGAAATTTGATCCTTTTTAACTCAACATACCTCTCCCTCGGACATCAGACCAAATTCGATCAGATGCCCGGTAAGAACTGTCCGATCAGCACGGATATTCGTGCGAATAACCTCAAGATCCTTGTAAGTCTAATGTCAACGAATATTGATGCAAATCGAACGACTACGACCAGGATCGGACAAAATTTGGTCCGATGCCCATTGGACTGCCCCCCAATTAGGTGACGCTTTACCCCAAAATCCCAAATCCAATTTTTCTTCCAATACTCAGTTAAAAGAAATTACAAAAAATTAAATCTTGAATCTCATCAGTCGCAACTCGCAAGCAAACTAGAGAAGAAAGAATCGGCGTAAATCGACGGTGAGTCTCGTTCTTTCGCCCAAAACCAAAACTTAGCCAGTCGATTTGGAAAATTGCGCAATAATCAGATCGTGAGCTGCCGATAGATTCTCCAAACCATGGTAGCAATAATGAACTATTGGTTGCTACGGTAGATGGTTTAGGATTTACAAGCAATAGGCGATCCGGGGTGTGGCGTATAAGCCCCGCCAGCCACCCCCTCGCTCTGTCTCTGAATCTAGTTAACCACTAATTGCCTCTTAGTTTTGTTCATCAAGTCGATTGCGTAGCTAATTTGATGTTACGGGGAATTATTGAATAATTACTGTCATAAGTTATTTGTTTTTTTGTTTGTTTGTTTCTGAGGTTCTTGATTGCTTTGCCTGAAATCATTTTGGTGCTAGCTTAAAGTGAAAGTGTCTGCCCTGTGAATAGAAGTGGACCAAGTGGCATTTAAGAACCTATATTTGGAAAATTAGAAGAAAATCATATTGCTCATTGGTTATAATAAGTAAGAAAACCTATATTTTTTTGTTTCTGGCTAACTCATTATATTGTTCATTTAATAGAAATCATGGCTGAGACATTAGATTTGATGGGTGATGGCGGTGTACTAAAGACTGTAATAAGGAAGCCCAAAGATGATGCAATGGCACCATCTGACAGCTTTCCTCTTGTCGATGGTACTATTTTTATTCGTTTCATTTTCAAAACAGTAGGAATTGTTTCTTTTGTTGATTGAATCTTGTTTTGAAATACCAGAAAAGTAAAGAGAGAAAAATATTTTTCCTTTTGACAGTACACTATGAAGGAACACTTGCTGAGACCGGTGAGGTGTTTGATACTACACATGAAGACAACACCATTTTCTCCTTCGAGTTAGGTCAAGGCGCTGTTATTAAGGCATGGGATATTGCATTAAAAACCATGAAGGTGCTTCATTTGTATCATTTGTATTAAGAAGCACTTCTATTTATTCATCATTGCAAATTTGTCCTGATCAAACTGTTTAAATACTTTGCATTTACAAAGGTTGGAGAGGTCGCTAAAATTACATGCAAGCCGGAGTATGCTTATGGAAGTGCTGGTTCTCCTCCTGAAATACCCCCAGAGTAATTAACGACCCTGTTTTTCTAAAAGCATACCATTTTCGTTGTTTTTTATTATTATTTAATTTTGTGAGTTTTTTCTCTTTACAGTGCTACATTAGTTTTTGAGGTGGAATTGGTGGCGTGCCGACCAAGAAAGGGTTCGAGTATTAGCACAGTAAATGATGAAAAGGCTAGGCTTGAGTAAGTCTATCCATGCTATTCAATATTTTGCATATAATTCATGCTACGAATTTGAAACTTCACACCAACTTTCAATGTAATCTGGTTTATTTGAAATTTAAATTTAGGCCAAAAGGTCTGTATATATGTGAACTTCTCACAAACATAGACCCTGTAAAACATGCAAAAATTTATCTTTATACAAACCATTCCTCTTATTTTATGAGTATGCTAAATGTGTTATGTCTTGCAAAATTGAAAAGGGAGTTGAAAAGGCAGAGAGAGATGGTGGCTAAGAGCAAAGAAGAAGAGAAGAAAAAGAGAGAGGAAGCGAAAGCGGCCGCAGCTGCTCGCATTCAGGCCAAATTAGATGCGAAAAAGAACCAGGGGAAAGGCAAGGCCAAAGCCAAATAATTCTGTTATCTAGTTTATGACAATCTATGGCAACATTTAATAATGTACAGTTTGCTAGAATAACTCGAGAAGCTGTAGCTTAGTTACTGCGAGTTACTGAAGATAATTTTGAAGTTGCTCCTCGTCCAAGGATAATTCTGTTGAATTGCACTCACTTGGGGTGCAAGTTGTTTTACACTATTACGAATAGGGTTAAAATGTTTCATTGTTTTTGTGTCCCACACATCCTTATTTCCGTTTTCGAAGTTCAAACAGTTAATCTAAATTGTTCAGTATGATCTCTATAAATTATAATGTGCTTGGAGATCAATTTTTATATATTTTTTTAAATAGGTACAAAATTATTTGTTTTTGGGTGGTCTTGAATCTTCCCAAAAACAGTCATCTTGTACATTTCTAAAAAAATAGTAAAATTTTTTTTTTCAAAATGTATAAAATTTGATCTCCAGCACATTTTAATATGGAGATCATGTTGAGTGGTTATTGATTATTTGAACTTTAAAAACAAAGATAAGAATGTGAGGATACCAAAACAATAGGCCATTTTTAGCATAGTCCTTGCGAAATCACCTTTTCTTCTTCTTTCTTATAACATATCTGAAAGTTAGCTGCACAATTTTATCAGCTTCAGAAAAAAGAAAAAAGAAAAAAGTCGTGCTTCAAAAATCTTTAAAGAGAAGACATTACTTTAACCAACCAATATAACTGGACAACATGAATAGAAATAGAAAAGAGGATTGAGCAGTTTGAAATAACATGTATAAAATGGAATTAAAGTACGACCGATTTTAACTTCTAATAATCCGCTGTCCTTTCGTTTGCCACGTAATTAAATCATATACAAATTCAAATCTACACTTAGTTCAACTTAACAAGAGTAGGGTCATCCAGTGAAGTGGCACAGCTGTGGCAGTCGTTCGCAATTGTCAAACTCATTTGTGTTAATATGAAAACAATGGAGAATTTCAAAATTTATACATAATTCAACATAACACAAAATCTCTTTGGCATCACCATCAATGTGAGCCCTTTAAGCTTTCTCGACTTCGTAATAGAAAACAAAAACATAAACAATAAAAGAAGAGAGAAGGCACTTGTGCAATTTTAATCGATGTTCAGCAATATTGTAACCTTTTGAATAACAAATATGGCAGCATAAGATACAAAACCCCGCAAAATAACCCACTTATTTCACTTGCTACCTAAACAAACCAACTTTTTTCATACTTTACATTAGGTCAAACAACACTAACCCCCAACTCCCCAATCCCTAATCACAATTTCTACTGACAAGGTGAGCTCCAAGTACAGTTAGGTGTTTCTCTTCTCAGGCCCAAAAGTACGGTTGTATGAAACAAAATGTACAAGCATGGAAATCATACTGGTGTAGATGCTGGTGAGAGGTCATATGATGTGCGAAATCGCAAACCTGATCCGATGTGACCTGATGTGGGACATGCCCATAAACATATATTCGGTCCAAGAACCTGTTCATCAAAAGATGCTGAAGATTCACATGTAATTCTAGCAAGAATAAAACCTAATTAATGTATAAATAACACACAAGCTATATAACCAAAATTTTGTAATACCATCAATGGATGTCCAGGATTTGACTAGTCAATATGAATCCAGAATGGACTCACGTAGGGACCTTCAAAATGCATCCATTGATTTATTTAATAAATGACTTTCAATGCAAACTAAATGAAATGAAGGGCAGATCTTACTGTAGTACAGGGGGTGCTTAGCCACCCCCGTTATTTAAAAAAAGTTCATCGGGTATAGAATTTTAATTAAAATTTTGTTTTTTTTTTAAGTTTATATATACTTCAGCTCCCCCGATAAAATGTTAAATGTGTGCTTGTAACCTAGTGGTTAGAATTTTATTTTGTGGTCGCGGAAACTTTGGTTCAAATTCCAGTAACAACACATTATGCATTTTAAGTTTCAGCCCCCCCAATCTAAATTTTCTAGTTCCACCCCTGAATGAAATGAATCCAAATTGATATTCAAAATGTATGCAATATTTTTCTGGCTTTAGAAATCCAGAAAATGACATGATCCAGTACAATATGTACACGTACATTTCAACTGTAATAAAACTAAACAAACTTCCAAAGATTCTTTTGAATGTTTGATTATATTTCTTGACAAAAACAGAGAGGGGTATAAAATATTTCCATATTTTGGCATACACAAGGATCTTTTTTATTTTAGAAAGCGTGCATCAATTTTCTTATTTACTCGGGCGGAATGGGAACATTTTTTAGGTTACGCTGGGCTGACAACCGATTTAAGTACAAGTACAATGTACAAAAAACAAAAAAGTTACCGAAACAAGATTTTTAAATGCACCAAGGTCATATGGATGCCGGTATATATTACCGGCTTTCTCTGCCAACCATGTTGCTCTTACACCTTCATGATACTGTACATTAAAGAATAAAAAAAATTATTCCGACAATCAAATTCATTTTGTAGAGTGAGACTATGGTACTTTGCAAAGTGCACATCGATCCGTACTTTAGATCCATATCTTTGTTTCAAAGTCCGAACAGTAGATCTGAACCGTTCAATATAATCTTTATATGAAAATGTACTTGGAGATCAAATTTTACATTTTTTATTATGCTTTTACTATTTTTTAAAATAAGTAGAAAATCACCTAATTTAAAAATTATGGGCCATCCAAAAGTAGTGATTTTCAACCTATCTAAAATAATAGTAAAAAAATTCTAAGAAAAAAGTAAAATCCGGTCTCCAACTACATTTTCATATGGAGATCATGTTGAGTGGTTCGGATCGACAATTTGAACTTATAAAGTAGAGATATGGATCCATAGTACGGGCCGATCCATGCTTTGCAAAGTACCATAGCCTCAGTCATTCAGTATAGTAAAGCCACTAGTTAAAACTTCTCCATACCTCGATAGTTGTTTTGTTTTGCAAGATAAGGTATATATGCCAACCTAATAAAACAGACATCGCCAGTGTTAAAGGGCAGAGGAGAACCGCACAAACTATCTGCAATTGCACGAGTCCCAAAAAAAAAAATTACAAGATGAAAACCTATATGAGTATATGAAAGAAGAATTTTGCGCACTTACTGTTGATGTTCTAGAATCGTTGCTTGGTAGATCCTCTTTATTAGGTACGTTGTGAGTAGCGTTTCCTATTATAAGAACCTGTCAAGATTTTTGTTACAAAAATAAAATTTATATTAATGTCCTATTTGGTGATGACATGATACTGAGGCCATCAGCAATTTCCGCTCTGTGCACAAGTGCTTTCAACATCTAAAATAACACCAATATCTTAAGTGTATTTGCAAATACAACCCAACAGTTTCATTTGGCATCAGATATATACCATTATATGTTTATATTTTTGCAATTAACACAATCATTACTCTGTGGGATCGAAAAGGTATATTTGACTAAATTGTGATGTTTGGTTTTTGGTTAAACTGTAATAAAAAACATTTTTCTCTTTTCATGTAAGATTATTATACAAGGGTAATAATTTGTTTCACCTGGGACAAGATAGCAGGACCCATTAGATCATGAAATTAAATTTCTAGTTCAATTTGTCCCTCTTTCAGATGACTTAAATGATATTTTTTTTTAAATTGCATTTTCCTTCACAGGAGATTATAAGATAAATCAGACATAGATTCATTACGAGTTCAAACAAAAAGAAGGTATGAAGGTTTGAAACGTTGGGTGTAATATGCAAAACATAAAATAAAGGAAAAAGAAGCATATAAAGATAAAAGGGAAATACGTACCAAAGAATGGAGGCTTGTAATAACGGCATAAAACAAAAAAACAAGGAACACCTTATAATTTTCATGTCCGACACAATTATTTATCCATATACAATGGTGATCCTGTATCAAAAACAAAAGTTTAGCTCGCAGATACTTAATGCAACACTCTTACATAGAAGAATACAAACAAGACTAAATAAAATAAGTGATTGCATTGCATCTACCATTCTAAGAACACATCTTTTGCAAACTCGACAGTGGTGTGCACGTGGAGGCTTATAGTGGCAGCATTTTTGGCAGTATCTTAAATCACCACCCTGCATGCGACAAAAGATTACAAAATATTTATCTGATTCAATAAAAAGGGTTGCCCCTTGACTGATTAAACTAATAATGACACCAAAAAACATTAGAATTGAATCAATTTTATATAAGTATCTAATATGTTCACCTTATATTCAATTTGTTCAGTGAAAGACTGTTTCTCTATATGTAACAGCATTGAATTACATTAAAAAATATTTTGCAAATATCAATTCTTCATTGAAATTCTTATCTACCATAGACACTTCTAAATGCAAACTAGAATACCCTACTACAAAGGCTGCATCTTTCTAGCTCGTAGCAGTGCTGATCTAAGCAAGCTAAGAACAAAACTTGTCTAATTGCTTATCAAGTAAAATAAATTCATGACCAAATCATTAAGTGGATCACAACATTCACACCAGGGACAGATAGAGATCAGTACATCGCGACAATTTTGCACATGCAACCCAAAATTTTCTCATTCTCACATTAATAAACAATCCCCATTTCTAGAAAATCAGGTATAGCAGATTAACGATCAATTATTTACTCGATCATGAAATCACTATAGTTGGCCGATAGAGCTAACTGCAAAAATTCGCAAATGAAGCCAATAGATCTGAAATTCAGGATCCCAAAAGCACTACCTTCCTCTTGATCTCGTGAATTGCGCTATAGGGTGTTTCCAAATCTGGCACGAACGGTGCTGGCACGCGACCAGGATCCTTTACGACGGCCGTCGTGTAGGTAGCGATGCAAAGTACAGCGAGTGCCGTGAAGACGGCGGCATTGGCTAGTCCGGCCGCCGTCGAGAGGCGTAGCCAACCCTCGATTGCGACGAACACTGTTGTGTAGTAGATGTAACCTATGCAAAAGAGAACAGTGATGATCGGTAGAGTGATGTAGCCCGGACGATTCATCGGACCCAGTTGGGTTTTGTAATTAGCTTATAAACTGAGGTCAAATTTGCGAATTGGCATGTGGCGGCGCGAGATGGCGCCGGCGTGGAGAGACGACAGTGGTCTCTCCCGGGGTTGTAAACTGGCGCAAGCCAAGGGAGAAGAGCTTGCTGGAAGGACGAAGAAAAGACGGGATTTTTGCACTCTAGTCCTTGTAAGACTTACTAACTTATTTTGGTGATCATCTAGTTAGTTCAGATTTTCCTTTAATTTTTCTTCTAAAAGTGTGATCATTTACCAACTCGTTCATCCTACTTTGCTTTTTTTTTTTTTTTTTATCTTTTCATTTTACTAGGGATGCAGCTAATAGTCCCCGGACGCCAATCTCCGGAAAATCTCCGGATATAACTCAAAGTCCCTGTAAACTAATGAAGCTAATTTTGTAAACCTTTTGCAGTAAACTTATAAACTAATACGTGGATGTCGAACTAGTAGCAAATTCTCAAAAACAGTTATATATCTGCGTGGTTCCCTCATAAAACCGCGTGGTCCCCCTTAGTAATCGAATGACAGTTAAAAATTGAGACCACCTTCTAGAAGATATCTAACTACTTTGAATATCATAAACGAACCGGGACCACCTTCTAGAAGGGTATCTTACGAACCGGGATCACTTTTAAATTATGTATATATATGCCTTAAGTTTTGTAAACATAAAAAAATTAGAGAAATATTTTTTCAATTTTTTTTTGTTCTATATATAGAAGGTTCATTCAAAGCTTTGTAATTTTGTACACATTGTATTCTAATACGGTATACATATGTCATTTATACTGTAAACTATTTTGAATAATCCTGTAAACCTTTTTTTTGAAGAAATTTTTTAATTAATTTTATCAATTAATAATTTTAGATTTGCAAATGCAAATTATATACTATTTTTTGTTGTCGAAAATTGTGTACAAATTTGACAAATGTCACAATCATTATGTGCAGACATTACCATCATCTAGGACACAGAACAAAAAAGAAAGTATTGTAAACATCGCCATAATCCTGTAAACAAATACCAATTATTCTGTAAAAAGATCATCATATTCCTGTAAAACACTTTACAATCATGCTGTGCAGATATATATTACAATCATCCAGGAAACATAACATAAAAAAGAGAAAAAGGTACTGTCATCCTAACAAAATTTACTTGCGCACCATTTGTAGAATATTCTGAGGATGAGACAGAAGTCTAATTGCCAGAATAATTCTTTCTCTAGTGATGTCCTCCTGCAAAAAATTCAAAATATTATCAATAATATTTAAATAAAAAAAACTTTAAATTATAAAATAAGAACAATAGAAAAAAGTAACCTGGTAGAAATCTATTTCACTTTCGGTAATTAAACTGTACACGTATCGCAAAACAAAAATTGCGTAATCATTTGAACCAGACTGTTTAGGGCAGTATTCAAACATAACTATTTTTCAGAAATTATCACCTGATATAAAATTTTAAATAAAGAATTAGTAATAGATTGAGATTATAATTTCTATACATGTAAGACAATAACTTAGGTTGATGAGACTTTCATGTTTTTTCAGAGCATTGTTTCAATTATTGATGAGACTTTAAGGTTGCAAAACTCAGTAATACTGTAAACACAATGAAATAATTTTAAAACAATACTCACGAAGGCGCCACGCGATAAATGCATCAAGCCAATTAGTTGTATGCCAGTGAGATTGTACGTATGCTGCATTAGTTTCACCAGCAGAAGTGAAATAAAGAACTCTTTTGCACTGCAAATCATATGCAGCAAGGACCCAATGCTCATTTGCACACATAGGAACAAAGAGCCATTTGATTTTTTCAAACTGGTCTGAGAACAATTGTGGTAAGTTTTTCAGAGCAGTCTCATGATCATACATATGCATTATACTCTGTACAACAAGAAATAAATTGATTCAGAAAAGAAAAAACGAGAAGAGAAAATATTAAAATTTCAAAAAATGGAAGCGGTAAAAATGAAAGTTTTAAATAGGAAACGCGTCGGCGGCAGCAGAGAAAGTGGGGACCGTTGCCGTTAGTGACAGTTGAAAACGTGTGGCGGACCGGTAGAAAACGCGTCGGTGGACCGTTAAAAATGGAAACTTTTATAGGCGGAGATTTTACGGGGACGGAACGCAGGGGACGATACCTTTTCTCTTTTACTAGTGGCCTAAACTAAAACAAGTCGCAATTTAAAAAAAAAGGGGGAAAACAGATAAAAAAAAACACCTTTGCTTATTACTCGTGACAAAATAGCATCGTGTTACAGCTCTTAAATGATTATTGGTATTTTTGTTTCAATTTTAAATTTGATAATTTTATTTAGGATTTCATAAACGTATAATGATTTTATAAATATAAAGATTTTTTTAATGAAATTGTTTTCAAAACGTTATCTTGAAAAAAAAATGTTAATTCATATTCGCTCATCTATATCTCAAAAATTAATTTCTGGAATGTATGATAATTTTTTAAATTTTATAACATTAATGGAAATCAAAATTAATTACATGAGTGCGGTTCTTTTGAAATTAACTTTTAATTAATTTCAATTATTTTAGTCTAATTTCAGTTTAATTTTACAAATGTATATGCTCGCACGAGTTACAGAGATGAGACTAAATAATATAAATTTTGAAGCAGTTACAATAATCTCCCAACTCGAAAAATGGAACGGTTTATAATTAGATCTTAAAAGGAAATACAAAAAACCTCACTGAACAATAATAACTTGTTTGGATTATATTCCTCGTGATAATTAAGTTAGGTTAGGATGATATTTTCTATAGTAATTGATAAAAGATTAGACGTACTAGGTTATTGTGCAAGAATTGAATGTTGATAGAGATAATAACCAAGTCCTATTTGATTTTTGTTATATGTCAGCTTTTGTTTTGTTTGGTTTGTATTTCTTTACATAATAACAATAGAGGAGTGCCATACTAAGAGCAACTATTCAAATTCTGAGAGTTGAGAGAATATTTTGTTTCTAAATACTCAATTTATCTTTGCTCTTTAAACATGTCGCTTGATTAACGGATCCTCTTCCCCTCTCTCACCTAATTAATAATTGAACTAACCATTAGAAAAATAAAAATCCCTCCTTCTGTTATTCTAAATCCTCAAAAATCTTTTCCTTCGGTAATGTTTCAAAATTTATATTCTAATCATTATAAACTAATTAAACCTTTATGAAGATCGATAAGAAGATTTATGCCACTCCAAAATTCAGATATGTCTTACAAAGTTGTTCTTCTTTTATTTGAGGAAATATTTTTTATGATCAATGAGACTAGTACAGTTTATACATGAGTACTATAACAAGTTGTTCTTGTTTTTTCATGTTACATTTTATTGCTCCAGCTGCTTATATCAGAATTATTTTTTTTTTTTTTTTGAGGAAAAATATGGGTCCTGCTACATTTGATTAATAATTGTAGTTATAAAGTCAGAATTCTATCAAAATTTATGCGTATAAAAGAATCACAAAATTTGATTTCACACTAAGTATCCCCACGATTGATATTACGATCTGATTTATTTCCATTCTTGGGTACAATACGATTTCAAATTAAAAAAAATTTGGAGGAGAAAGAAGATACACGAATCATGCACTTCTCTAAGGGCCTGTTCGGCTTGCCACTGTGCCCGTGGAAAAAAAAATCCACTCAGAGTGAATTACTTTTTCCCCACGTGCACAGTATTTCGGCAATTCAAAAATCTCCATTCCCAGCCCATTCCCGTTTCCTTCAATCTGCCGAACAGGCCCTAATTCTCTACAATAGCTGCTGAGGTCAAGTGATTTTATATATATTCCATCAAGCTAACTTCTTTAGGGCCTGTTCGGAGATTACTGTTCACGTGGGAAAAAAAAAATTCACTCAGACTGAATTTTTTTTTTCCCACGTGAACAGTAATTTTTAGTTCAAAATTTTTCCAATCCCGTTCCTATTCCCATTCCACTCCGTCCGCCGAACAGGCCCTTACTCTTTAGAGTTGGGAAACTAATATGGCTTGTGGTTGTTCATGGAACAAATAGCTTTTCGCCACTTTTATAAAAGAGGCTTTGATCCTTATCGCACACGACAGATATATGTATGGATCAGTGTTGTAAAAAACGATCTTAACGGCCGATTAAACGCCCGTTTAATTGTTAACGACGGCTAAACTGTTACAAATACACTAATTGGAAGTCTGTTAATGGATTTTTCCGATTAATTGGCCGATTATTCCAGATTATTCCGTTTATTTCCGTTTATTCCCGTTTATTCCAGTGAATATTTATTTTCACATTGTTTTTTTTGTGTGACTGTGTGATAATAAGTTTCATAAATCATGTATTGTAGTTTTATTTGTACTTGGATATATATCCAATATTTTTTATATATGATTTTTCTTCTTTGAAATTTTGATTAATTCTTCTATTATTTATATAGCATATATTTTCTTACTTACTGATGTAATTTTTTCAATTAGTATGATATGTTAATATCAAAGGTTTAAATAGCGTTTATTGCGTCATAGCGGAACGACTGAAAAAACAGCGCTATGGCCATATAGCGCCGCTATAGTGCGAAATAGCGCGCTATAGCGGCACTATAAGGCCATAGCGTCATAGTTTTTTTGGTCCGAAAACGCTATAGCGCGCTATTTAGAACATTGGTTCATATATGAAATTTAGTTGTTATATAAACTAAATTTAGTGATTTTATGTTGGAATGTTTGATTTCTTTCAAATAATATGTTATTAGTATTTGAAAAAGCTTAATTTTCAAATTTATTTTTGTATTAAATAAATGTGTTACTTACACATGTTAAGTGCGTATGTGTTGTTAAGAAGAAATAAGCGTAGTGTCATGATATAATAATATAACTAAGTTAAATTAAGTTTACTTGGTAAGTTTGATTAGTTAAATAAATCATTTTTAATAAATTAGCAATATATACACATCATTTTAATGAAAACGATTAATCGGCCGCATAATTTCAATTAATTGGCCGCATACCGATTAATCGCTTTGCGATACCCTATCCGTCCGACGAGCGCATACCGTTATTTACAACACTGGTATGGAAAAGCTATTAGTACCAACTGCAATAACGGCTGTTAATGAACAGAGTTTGAGCGAGTTGGGGTATGTCCGTGCTCAGTTCATTAAGTTAATGAGCGAGTCAACTCCAGTTAAGAAATACCAATATGACAACTCAACTCGTGCCCAACTTGTTACCAACTCGAGTTGACTCGTAACTCGTTAAGCAACTCATTAAGAATTAAGACCAATTGATGTTTAAATTTTAAGCAATTTGAATTTCTTAAAGCCGAAAGTTCTAAATAATAAATAATAGAAAACAAATTAACCAAAACAAAACACTAATCTTTAAATTTTTTTTTAAGACGACTAATCTTTAAATTTAACATAAGTTAACACTAAACTTGAGTTTGGATCCGATTGGGATTGAATGTGGCATGTCTTTATGTAACTCGAGTTAGCAACGAGCGAGTTGGAGTCTGCTCATGCTTTAACAAACGAGTTGATAATGAGCGAGTTACTAGCGAGCTGATAACTAGTTATTAACGAGTTTTTAACGAGCGAGTTATGAGCGAATCACAAGTTACGGACTATTTTCTCACCCCTAACTTGCAACGGTGACATTTTATTTATTTATTAGATTATCAACTATTGAGTACGGGTAACAAAATTTTAATATAATTAAAGTAAGACGCAGCAGACTACACAAACTTTCTTCTGAGATTTAACATGCAAGTATTGATGCTCATAACATATCCCAATAACCCGTTACACAAGCTATGGATAGAAAAGATCCGTTAAATGCCGCATGATGCAGTTGACCTCGTGTCCTCGTCTCTGAGGGATAAATGACCCCATTAGAATTGAAGAGAGCTGACCACCGACACTTTAAGGATAACTAATTTGAATTTCTATCAACAAATGTCAAGATGGCCGAGTTGGTCTAAGGCGCCAGTTTCAGGTACTGGTCCGAAAGGGCATGGGTTCGAATCCCATTCTTGACAACCAGCGGTGTTTTCCTAAAAATTTTTTGTTATATTTTTTTAGTGCCAACTGAAAATAAAGCCCAAATTTTTTAGTTGTACGTTTTGGTTTGTTCTTATTCATGACAAATAAATTTTAATTTTACCGAAATTAGACTATTTCATATGTCCTAATAAAGCCCAAATGTGTTCAAATATAACAACATCCTTAGCAAAAAGAAAGGCCTCAACAGAATTTCAATTTACAGGTCTTAAAAAGATGTAAATCAAAGAAAAGGTCCTAATTTGTACGCTAGGATGTAAAGTGCAAACTAAAATAAACACCGTTTAGCTCAACACATGTGCAAGTGCAACACATCAATCCTATTCCTAGGTTGAGGCATTGTTAATGGAAATTAACCTTTATCAAATCAACACATTTGTCACTTACTACCAGACCAGACCAAAGTATAGTATAACATGTTTAAAACAGCTCACCAAACTATATCAAAACCTAGTCTAGCCTAATGCAGCAGAAATCCAACAGCCCCCTTGACCCAATCAACCCAATTGCTGCTCTTTGCTGGTTTCGCATTCACCGTACCGTCGGTACCAGCGAGCACACGGTACTTATCTTTCCGTGTATAGTTTGTACACTCAAACCCCAATGTAGCTGCAAGCATACCCTGTACATAGTTCGCCACGTCATGTGCGTTCTTCCCAGCTGCGCAAGTCTCTTCTTCTGGCAACTGGTTCAAGAATGTTACCTCGTACACCGGATTCGGGTCCATGAAGAAGAATATCGGGTCCATTGCCTTAGACTTGCGTGCAGTGGTTGGGTGGAACAACTTGACTTTGTAGTTCGTCGCAACCGGCACAATTCGATCGGTGAGTTCAGCGAATAATGCACTAAATCTCAATAAGAATGGTTCACGACAAGTGGTCCCCTCAGGGCACACAACGAGGTCACCGTCAGCCAGTAGGTCTTTGATTTTCTCACCATCTGCTGTTCGATCACGAGTCAACCGCACCGTAGGGATCGGAGAGAGCATTTCAGCAAATCTAGAGAGGGAATATGTGACGGCTGTGACCTTCCGGCCGAGTATTGTTGCTAGCACAACCGGATCCATTAACGTCCGGTGTGTGCAAACAAACAAGACTCCTTTGTTGTTGTTTGAATTTGCCGGTGGAGGGGGGCGACCGCGAATTATCACTGCACCACCAAATATCGGGGCAATACGAGGTATGATCCGTATTGGAACCGACAGGCCGACAACAATGCGAATGAAGGCGATTACTAGGCCGATTGGAATCCAAAGGACTATGAAAAGTGATGTTAGAGGGGTCGGCCGGGGCACCAATCGGCCGTCATGAAATATGACCGGTACGGGGCGGTGTTGCGGTTCAGCATGCTCAGTGTTTAGTGCAAATGGTGGATTCAGTTGCTCCTGTTACAAAATATGCATTGTTAAAAAAATGTTTATATAATATAATTGTGCAATTTTTGCTGTTCATCGGGGACTAATTAATTACAGTACTGTTTTAATTGAATTTGGACTATAATTTTTTTTCACCTTTATTTTAAAATTGAATCCTTGGTATATATACATTGCTTTCCGAACCAATTGTCCATTGTTACTATTGTACATTTACGTGTAATTTTTTTTTTTGTCCAATGAATTTCCTAATGAATAGGTTTATAGTTTTTGTTTTACATAGTATATGTTTATTGACCTCTTAACATTTTTCCAAGCGGTCTCATTTGAAATTTTTGAAGTTTAGTTTAATTGACTTCTCCTTCATTAACAAATATATCTTTTTCCAACAAACAAATATAGATATTGGGTGCAAAGCGTATGCACATTAATCACTAAACGGTCAGAATTAATTGGACCTCTCAACAGTATTCTGAAATGACTGTATCTGTGTTTTAAGAAGTTGAGACATGTGATTAATTTGAAAAGCTAATTTTATAGGAAAGCATTCTCCAAAGATTTGCTTAGCTGACGTGTCATTAGATAATAAAATTTTATTTTGAGCAAAGGTTTATACAGATTGGAAGTGTACAAAAAAGTAAACTTTAGAAAATGGATAAATAGTGAGAATTCCTGCCTTTTTATTTTACAAAATGTATATATATATAGAGGAGGGATCCACTTACAACAAATTTGAGTTACAACAAAGTTACAACATTCATTTTTTTCATTTTCAAAGTCCAAATCGTCGATCGAAACCGTTCAACATGATTATCTAAATAAAATGTACTTGCAGATCAAATTTTATATTTTTTTGAATTTGTTTACTATTTATTAAGTATTTTACAAAAAATAGCCATACTTAGACCATTGAATTTTGTATCCATCTTAATAAATACTAAAAAAATTCAAAAAAATGTAAAATTTGATCTGCAAGCACATTTTATTTAGATAATCATGTTGAACGGTTTGGATCGATGATTTGGACTTTGAAAATGAAAAAAAATAGTTGTTGTAACTCAAATTTGTTGTAACTTGATCCCTCCTCTGTATATATATATTGTTCTTTTGCTTTCCTCTCTTCTCACTTTCGGCAGCAGAAAAGGCCTAAAGAAATTTGCACTTTTCCGATATTCATTTTGATCAATCTTAAAATTAATGTTGTATTAATGTTTTTCTATTTTTTTCTATATTTAAAAATAGCATGTAAAAAACAATTATATCAATTTAATAATAACTAATGAATTAAAATTGCGCTATTCGAGCGGAAAATTATTAGTATTTACTTACGGTTCATGGTTAATAATAACAAATGGATTAAAGATACTTTTAAAGTATACGAAATTATTTCCTCAAAAAAAAAATTACTAAATAATGACAATAAACTTCCTGTACTCACATTGCAAATCGACATGAAATAACTAGTCGTCTCCAGCCTGCCCAAACCGACTTCCGGTATATCATCACCTTCGAAAAGTGCACGCACCCGGTTCTCGATCGGGATATCCTGTTCGACGAGCCCGGTAGCGTAACCGCACCGTTTCATTTCAAGTTCACAACCTACCACCTCATCTGCACCAAGGTGCACCTTAGCAAACGTCTCGACTAAAACCCTTGGCCACGTTGTCACTACGACCCGTCTTTGGTATGATCTGAATACACTCCATGCTGCCATGTCGACATCGTCTAACAAGAACTTAGGGAGCACTGCGCGTGACAACGCCTCTATCTCCGATTTCCTTGCACCAGAAAGTGCAATGAGCACCATGACACGTAATCCAAGGTCGGACCGATTGATGAACTCGAGAAATTTCAACAGAGGCCAGAGGAGTAGCAATGTGGTGAATCTTATCAGACCGAAGTTTCGCTCGAAGGCTACTAGCATGAAATATGGAAATGGATCCGGGTCTTTGAGAAGTGTGCCCTCGAGCTCTGCTACGACCGTACCCGGGTTGGTGTTGTTACCCATCCGTTCCGACTCGGTAACATTTGGCAAGATCATGGTTGATGATACTGGATTGATATTTTTGTGTGTAGACATGTTTGTAAAATTGATATATAGCTAGGTTTAGGAGAGAAATAGTGGGCATGACTTGTTGGATTAGGAGTTTAATTCGTTTAACAATACACAACCACCAATGAGAAAAAAGAGAGAGAGAGAATGGTACAACGGTACGGTGAAGGGAGTGTTGAGTTGAGAGACCTAATTCACACCAACTGAAGCTACTTAATTGTTATTGATTTTGTTAATTTCTCTTTCTTTAGCAAACAAATAACATTCCCGCTTAGTCTGACGCCGATGGTTCCATTTTGTTTATATATAGAGAATAATAATGCAAAATTCTCTCCCTCTATTTTTTTTTTCTCTCTCTTTTTCTCATACCAGCTTTTAAGTTGGTGGGTTGGCCGGTCAAGTGGCATGGAGCTTTTAATTAATTAAAGCATCTCACCTTTATTTACTGTAACCAAGTTCACTCATGCTTTCACTTTCTCTCACTCATGCGACTCTCCTGTAATTTTTTTTTGAAAGAAAGACGAAGGACCTTCAAATTTTATATTCTTGTTATTACAACAAAAAAATTATCCCATTCGGGTTTTGAACTTATGACCTCTCACATAGAGACCATGTGCATTTGTCATTAGACCAAATGCTAGTTCTCGACTCTTTTATAATTTACTATATTTCAATTAGAGCATGTTCGTTTGTCACAGAATTTTTATATGAAAGCCCCTCAATTTTTTTATTTACAAAATTTTATCCAGAAATATGTATTTTAATTTTCAAGGGGGTTCAAATGAACTCCATTGTATTGTGTATAAAAATATAATATAGATTATATCTAACAATTTTATTTCGACATTTAAATTTTAAAGTTATTAGAGTTTTAGGGCCCTTCGGATGCAAGAGAATTGATGGGATTTAAGTAGATTGAGCTAAATTTCCTATACATCCTCCAAGCCTATTTAGATGTCCAATTTCTACTTCATTTTTTCCCATTCTTCTCTCTCCTCCACTCTCTTTCTCTTCCTCAACGCGGCAATCGCAATATTCTCTTTACACATATGAGAAATGCTATATATAAGGAGTTCTCTCCTCCACTCACATTTCATTGTGGGACTAAAGGATAATCCAATCCAGACATTTTTTTTGTATTCGTTATAAAATCCAGTATAGAAATACAATATGTTTTAATGAAAAATGAGATGATTAAAATTAAAGAAACGTTCAGTATACAAATTTATATACTGATTAATAGTTACACTTTGATAATTAATAGTATACAAATCAAAGTGTAAATTTATATACTGATTAAACATCCACTATAAATACAATATGTCCTATCTCATATTGTATTTATATACTGAACGTTTCTCTTTACAGTATATGTTATATAAATTTATATAACATACTGTATTTTGCACAAAAATAATACAAATTTATAAAGAATACAAAAAAATGTGATGATTTAAATTAAGACTTCCCACAATTAATTCTACGGTACAACCGAACACTCAATTCAACACGTTCCCATAATCAATCTGTACGTATCCGTACCCATGGGTTCCCACTTTTTAAAAAGTGGATTCCCATACCCGTCAAATCTCATCCCATGTAATCCCGTGACAAACAAACATGCCCTTAAAGTGGAGCGAGATGGGAATTGACGGGGATAGAAACCCGCTTTTGAAAAATGGAAACCCATAGGTACGAATACGTACGGGATTGATTATGGGAATGTGCTGAAATGAGTGTTCGCTTGTACCGTGAAATTAGTTGTGGAAAATCTTGATTTATTTTAAAAATATATATCTATTTAAAGTTGTCACCTATTTAATAAGAAGAAAATTGTACATAAAATAATTAGATTAATATGTTGTAAAATTAAAGAGTATTAAAAAATGTTGCAAAATATTTGAATAAAGAGTATTAATTAAAAAATGTTGTACGCGTTTGATTAAAAAGTAGTAATTAATTAAATGTATTAAAAAATGTTGCAAAATATTTGAATAAAGAGTATCAATTAATGTTGCAAAAATAAAAATTCAGTCCGGATCCGTTGGTTTTCTTAGTCCCACATTTGAGATGAATAAAATGCGAGATCGGAAAGAAAGAAAATGAGGTCTGGGTTTCTAAATTAAAAAAATTGCATTGAAATGGGAACTTGTGGATACAAGGGCTGTATTCACAGGAAAAGTTGAGAAAAAAAGAAGAGTGAGGCTATGGTGCTATGCATAGCACGGATGGGGTCCGTGCTACGGCTCAATATGGTACTTTTTAAAATCCTAACGGTCGATCCAACCGTTCATTGTGATAACCATGTGAATATGTACTTGCAAACTAAATTTTATATTTTTTCGAATTTTTTTACTATTTTTTTAGATAGGTAGAATTTTGATGGTCCAGAATTTTCAGAAAACACTGATTTTTCTACTTATCTAAAAAAATAGTAAAAAAATTTGAAAAAAATATAAAATTTAGTTTGCAAGTACATATTCATATGATTATCACATTGAACGGTTAGATCGACCGTTAAGATTTTAAAAAGTACCATATTGAGCCGTAGCACACTAGCCATCCGTGCTATGCATAGCACCATAGGCTCACTCAAAAAAGAATAAAATACTATTTGCCTCAAACTCATCAAATTTTCAATGCAGATTCATGCAGTACCGTAGGGAAATAGGGCATGTTCACTAGTGATTGACCGTCACTAGAAAATTATAATAGGAGTGGCTGAAATTTAAAATACAAAATATGTGGTAGATGAGATTTGAACTTATGTTCTCACATTTACAAAATAGAGCTTCAAACACTAGACTATAAGTACATACTTAATTTTTAATGAAGAGAGCTAACTATATAAAAAGCTATAAGAAAATAAAATTCAACTAAATTTCATTATACATAATTAAAATTTTGAAATTACAGGAGTGACTAAGCCAGTTCTAATTAATTTTTAGATCCGCTTATGGTAATTGGTAGGTCCTCTTAGAAAATGCATATGAAATTATGAACTAACAAGTAATAACACAAGTAGCAGAGATATTTGTAAATAACCCCCTAAAAATGAAAAAAAAAAAAGGCAGTAAGTGGTAGAGACTTTTTTACAAGTAGTCCATCAAAATTTGTTTCGCAAGCCGAGATTCAAAATCCGAATAAAAAATGACTAACGATATCAATAATTTTTCAGTAATAAATTAGTGTGTTAAAGTCTCAACTAATTAGCAATTTGCTACTAAAAATGTAACAAACAAATATTTGATTCATTTTGTCATTGAATCTTAAATCCAATAATTAATTTAAAATGTAAGTGAATTCACACATGACTTGTAAATTAATTTGTATTCATATTTAGCCATACTGGCTTTTTACAAAGAATATTTTATGAACTTGGATGTCAGAATTCGCCATCAAGTAACGAGTCCTATCTACCAGCGAATCTGCACTTGAGATATATATAGCAAAAATAAAGGGACTTTAATAGGATAAAATGATCAAAGGTGGTCAATGAACTGGAGAACCCGATGAAAAAGTTAAGGGTATAAAGGGAGGGATTCATGCAGTACCGTAGGGAAATAGAGAATGATCAAAGGTGGTCAATGAAATTAATGCTCTCCAAGGAAAATAGGGAAATACAGATTTATGCAGTACCGTAGGGAAATAGGGAGTGATCAAAGGTGGTCAATGAACTGGATCCTCTATCGCATTCTGGTTTGACTCGTGGAATGGTTCTCCGCTAAGAGGCTACGTACAGAGACAAGGCTCTCTTCTTATGTAACCTGCTGTAACAGCTGTTTCTATTTCTAGTTTTAATGAAAGTAAAGCCTACGGGCATTTTCCGCAAGAAAACAGCACATTGCCTTGAGAGAAGCTTTGCCAATTCTTCATTCTTTGGTACCAGAGTTTCAAGGCCCTATTCCTACTCTCGTACCAGATATACATATTACAATGGAGATGGAGCAGTGCAGGGATATACACCTATAAGAAATAGATTCACTATGTATTGAATTATGAATTGTAACTATGACAAAATGTTAATATCTCAATTACATCCAGTAGCCTATATATAGACATTCTATCTTAGTACAAAGCAGATAGCGGACTGACACAAGTCAGACCCGTTAAGATAAGACAATCCACTAAGGTTACAGAATAGTAAAGAAGCTAATATATCTAATACCCCCCCTCAAACGAAGGGTCAGTAGCAGCTAAACCGAGTTTGGAACACAGAAGCTTGAGTCTGGGAGAAGAAAGGCCCTTGGTAAGAAGATCGGCGAGTTGATCTTTGGAGCAAATAAACCGAACCACCAAATCATGAGAAGCAACCCGTTCACGCACGAAGTGGTAGTCAATCTCTATATGTTTTGTACGGGCATGAAAAACAGGGTTAGAAGCTAAGAATGTCGCGCCTAAGTTGTCGCACCATAGAGTTGGTTTTTGAGGTAAGTAGACATGGAGTTCGCGAAGTAGATGCTGAATCCAAATAAGCTCGGCACAAGCAATCGCCATGCTGCGATACTCCGCCTCGGTACTCGAACGGGACACCGTGTGTTGCTTCTTGGAACCCCAAGAAAGCAAGTTGGACCCGAGAAAAACACAAAAGCCCGTGGTAGAGCGCCTATCATCCGGACAACCCGCCCAATCGGCATCGGTATATGCATGAAGCTCAAAGGATGAGGAGGCATGGAGATGAATGCCATGAGAAATCGTACCTTTTAAGTACCGAAGTATGCGTTTGACCGCAACCCAATGAGCATCGGTGGGGGAATGCATGAATTGCGAGGCTTTGTTAACCGCATATGTGATATCCGGTCTTGTAATGGTAGCATATTGAAGCGCACCAACTACACTACGATACAAGTGAGGTTTGGCCATAGGAGAGCCATCAAATTTGGAGAGGGTATGGCCGGGTGTGCATGGTGTAGAACAAGGTTTCGAAGCATCCATCTTAGAGCGAACAAGAAGATCTCGAATATACTTTGGTTGAGAAAGGTGAATACCATGGGAAGTAGAAGATACATGAATGCCCAAGAAATAGTGAAGTGGTCCAAGGTCTTTGAGTGAAAAGCGAGAGGCAAGGTCACTAATAAGAGAGGTGATATGAGTTTGGTTGGAACCCGTCACAATAATGTCATCAACATAGACAAGAACCAAGGTGAGAGACGAGTGAGAAGCACGAATAAACAAGGAAGGATCGGATTGAGACGCCTTGAAATCAAGATCGGTAAGAGCGGAAGCGAGCTTATGGAACCAAGCACGAGGAGCTTGTTTGAGACCATAGAGAGCCTTCTTTAAGAGACAAACATGAGAAGGATGAAGCGGATCAATGAAGCCCGGGGGTTGAGTCATGAAGACATTTTCTTGAAGATCACCATGTAAGAACGCATTATTTACATCAAGTTGGCGCATTGTCCATTTGTGAGACACGGCTAGCGAAAGAACAACTCGAATGGTGGTTGGTTTGACAACGGGACTAAACGTCTCATTGTAATCTATGCCTTCCTCTTGACTAAACCCCTTGGCTACAAGTCGAGCTTTATGTCGCTCAATCGAACCATCGGCTTTGCGCTTGAGTTTAAAGATCCATTTGCAACCAATAATATGTTGGTTCGGTGGAGGAGGAACGAGAATCCATGTGTTGTTATGAGCAAGTGCATTTAGTTCGGTTGCCATCGCCTCACGCCATTCGGGAGATTTGTTAGCACAAGTAAAAGAGGTTGGCTCATCAATGTTAGAAGGAGGAAGAGGATGACGAGTAGAAAGAAAGGTAACATGATCGGGAAATCTTTTAGGTCGACTAGTGTGATCCTTTTGCCTTGTGACCATGTGATGCCGAGACACTGTAGCAGGTATAGAGGTAGAAGAAGGTATAGAAACAGGTGTAGCAGGAAGTGGAGTAATTTGAGTAGAAGGGACAGTAACTGAAGGGTGTACAGTGTCGGTCTGGGAGGAAAAAGGTTGACTCTCGGGTTGATGAGCAGAGACTTGGGGAGGCTCGGATTGGTGAGAAGGTGCTAAAGGTTCGGCCTGTGAAGTAGTGTGCTGAAGAAGACTGGGCCGAAGTGGAGAAGAGGTGGGATGGGAGGAAGTGGGCCGAGAGAAAGAAGTGTTGGGCCTGTGTTGAAGAATTGTCAAGGGACAAGGGCCTGTAGAGTGGATGCTGGAGGCCGAAATAGGCAAAGAAGTGGAGTCATGCGCCAGGGAAGAAAAACCATCCAGAGAGGCAGTGATTTGAGCTGAGGAAAATTGCTTAGAAAAAGGAAAAACCGTTTCGTCGAAGCGAACATTTCGGCTTACATAAATTTTGTTAGTAGGAATATGAAGACATTTATAACCCTTTTGATTTTGACAATAACCCAAGAAAACACAAGGTAAAGACCTAAATTGTAATTTATGAGAATTATATGGGCGAAGAAAAGGAAAACATAGGCAACCAATGACTCTAAGAAAAGTGTAATCGGGTACCTTTTTGAAAAGAATAGTAAAAGGAGAAATATGAGGAGAAGTAGTAGGAGGTAACCTATTAATTAAAAATACCACACTTTGAAAGATTTGATCCCAAAAGCGAGATGGTATGTGTGCATGAGACATGATAGCTAAGCTTAGTTCGATGATGTGACGGTGCTTGCGTTCCGCCAATCCATTTTGTTGGGGAGTATGGGGACAAGAAATACGATGAAAAATTTGTGGGAAGCGCTTGGTAATAGGCTTATACTCCGTGCCACCATCGGTTTGAAGGGTTTTAATTGAAGTGCCAAACAAATTCTCCACTTGTGCTTTAAATAAAGCAAAGACATGGACTACCTCATCTTTAGATCTAAGAAAATAAATCCACAAAAATCTAGAAAATTCATCAATAAAATGTATATAATAGCGAAAACCATTGCAAGAAATAATAGGAGAGGGTCCCCATAAATCGGAATGTACAATCTCTAATGGTGAAGAAACAATAGTAGAAGAAGATGTAAAAGGTAACAAACAAGCTTTAGCTTTACAACAATCAACACACAATGGCAATTTATTTGAAGAAATAGGAAGATTGTTAGAATTTATGATAAAACGAGTTGTGCTTGTAGAAGGGTGCCCCAATCGTGCATGCCACACATTGGCCGAGACACGCTCTCCTAAACAAGCTTGAGGGGAGCAATTAAGATTGTAAAGGCCATTATTGAGCTTGGCTTGAAGTAGAGGAGTCTTGGTACGACGATCCTTCACAACACAAAAAAATGGATGAAATTCAAGAAATACATCATTATCTAATGTGAATTGGGATATGCTAATCAAATTCTTAGTAATAGATGGCACATGTAAGACATTATTAAGACTTAAGTTGGTACCATTACTTAAAATAGAACAATGACCTAAATGTCTAATGGGTAAGTGAGTACCATTACCAACTTGGAGCTGATCACCACCAGTGTACGGCATAAAGGAATTCAGATTGTTGATATCTGAAGTGACATGATTCGTAGCTCCCGAATCGAGAAACCAACCCTCATGTGGCGGGGCAGTGGTTGTGTTGAAATAAGCTTGGAATTGAGGAGGAGCTGCTGAGGTGTAGGAGTGATTGAACCTGTGATGACAATCAAGTGCCACATGGCCACGTTTGAAGCAAATCTGACACGAGGGACGCTCAGTATCAGAGTGAGAGGAAGGAGGTCTGTTGGAATTGAAATTCTGAGTAGAGGCGCCTCTGGTAGTGTAGTGTGAATAACTTGGGCGATTTGGGCCTCCACGGCCCACAGAGAACTGAGGAGTGGGAAGAAGCGGTTCGGATCCCGATGAAGAGCCTCTGCCCGATCCATTACCACGACCTGATCCAGATCCATAGCTACGACCTGAGCCGCGAGATTTTCCTCTGCCGCGGTGGTTCTGAGAAGCATATAATGCGGTGGGATCAGTAGAGAAGTTAGAGTTCACCTGAGACTGAGTATTGAGAAGATTCTCATGCGCAAGAAGGAAGCCATGGAGTTCAGCTAGGGAAACAGGAATTGATCGTGTTGTCAGAGTAACAACTAGAGAGTTGAATTCTGGCCCTAATCCAGTGAGAATGTAGCTAACTAGGTCAGATTCAGAGATCGGAGCGCCAGCAGAAGCCAATTGATCGGAGATTTGAAGCATCTGCGCATAGTAGTCAGAGCAAGAACGAGTGCCGCGGGTTCTTGATTGAAGCGATCTGCGCAATTCCATCACACGAGCAGCTGATACTGCAGCATAGACACGATGCAAAGTCATCCAGAGGTGAAGCGCAGTTTTACTGGTAACATACTGAAAGAGGACAGTAGAGGTGATAGTGGATCGCATCCACCCAAGTAAGAGCATATCTTGCTAATTCCAAGATTGGAAAAGAGGATTCGGTGTGGATACCCCATTGATAGTCAGGTTCTTCTCTGGAGGAAGAAAATGCTCATCAATATGATCGGAAAGACCATAACCAATGATAATCGGCTCAACCTGTGATTTCCATGTAAGGAAATTGTCCCGATCGAGTTTTGTCGAAACCGGGATGGAGATCTGAACAAAGGCTGGAGAGTGGCGAGAAGAGAGAGAAGATAGAGAAGAGGGCTGATCAGGAAGCGGACCAGAAGAGTCAGACGTGTTCTCAGTCATGGCTGGAAATCAAGAGAAATCAAGAAAGAAGAGGAGAGGGGAAGAAGATCCTGGCTGATACCATATAAGAAATAGAATCACTATGTATTGAATTATGAATTGTAACTCTTACAAAATGTTGATCTCTCAATTACATCCAGTAGCCTATATATAGACATTCTGTCTTAATACAAAGCAGATAGCGGACTGACACAAGGCAGATCCGTTAAGATAAGACAATCCACTAAGTTACAGAATAGTAAAGAAGCTAATATATCTAATAACACCGCTAATTAGTCAACCTACGCAACCATCTTGGGAGGTGGTAGGATCACTTGGAGATACATAAAGGCATGGTCTGCTGAGTGTCCCCAATCGGTAAAGATTTTTGTTTGCTTGATGTTGCAGAAGAAAATTCTAACTCATGATGTCTTGCTCAAGAGGCACATACGTACGGCTCAGTCTGTTATGTGCAGTTCATGCCCCTTGGAGACTGCTCTCCACCTTCTTTTCCTTTGTCAGTATGCAAAGCACGTTCTCTTCAGCTGGGCTTTCGAATTATGCATGGTACCAGGTACAACACTTACTATGGATGTGTTGGTTTATGTGCACAGTTTTGGGGATCTGGAAACAGCGAAATGCTGTCATTTTCAGAAATGTAAGGGTACCACCGCATATTTTGGCCGACAAGATTGCTTCAGAGGTTAAACTTTGGTGGAAGTTTTGCTAAAATAGAATTCAAATTGCAACAGCCAGTTTATTTAATAGAACAGGAAATAGTGCCTTGTATGAAATAGTGCATTGTAACTAATATATAGCAATAGGGAATAGGAAATTCCAACGGCTAGTTTTTTTGTCTTGTAACTATAAATAGAAACACATGTAAAGCTGAAAAATAAGATTGCAAATACAATTTGTTTTCTTAATATCTTCTCTCTCTATCTTACAAAAATAACATAATATCAAAGCAAAAGACTCTGTGATTGAAAAACCACAAAACTGTAACAAATTTCAGCAAAAGAAAAATGACTCAAGAAGAAGCAATGAACTTCTCCAAGCTAACAAATACTTTGCTCAATGACAAAAATTATGTGTCATTGGCAATGACAGCATCCAGGACCCTGAGAGGTCGAGAGATGTTAGAATACATCACTGGTGAAAATAAAAAAAACCAGAAATCGCAGATCCAGACAAACTAACTACGGAAGAAAAGACGGCAGCAAAACAATGGAGAACAACAAACGACAGAATCATCACCTCACTTATAAACTCAATGGAGCCGGCTATATCCGATCTCTTTATGATGGCGGAAACGGCACATGAGCTGTGGAAAGCGGTAAAGGCTATGTATGACTAGCAAAATAATTTCTCACATATTTATCAACTGATGTAGGAAATTCAACAAGGGTCGAGAAGCAATACTGAGTACCTTGGTGCTCTTGAAAAGAAACTTAATGAGCTTCGATCCTACCGGCCAATAACATCAGATCTGGCCACACTCCAAAAACGGGATGAAGAGGATGATATTTGTCAATATCTTGCGGGACTAAACCCAAGTTATGAAGTAGTAAGATCTCAAATAATGACCACGATACCTCTTCCTCTTATTCTCAAATTAAAAATTTAATTCAATAAGAAGAGAGTAGGAGACTTGCCATGAATGGTGCACATAACACAAGCCATGAGGGACACGAGACCCAGGGCTTAGCTGTGAAAAATCCCCATTTTTATCAAAATCTTAGTTTCCATGAGAAGTGTAACCACTATAAAAAGGAGAGCTATACTCAGGATAGGTGTTGGCATCTCTATCCTCATCTCAGACCAAAATTCAAAGGAAACGATCAAAATCGAAATTGGGAGAAAAACAGCGAAAAAAACAGAAGTTATGTTGTTTCTAATGAAGGGGATAGACTTAATGGGCTAGTGGATTCACAATAGTTCGGATCTGGACCCAATACTCTCACCAGTGGCGAACCCATTACCAAACTGCCACTGGAAATTTCGGTGGACCCAATAACAGCCTTGGTGGATCCGTTAATGGATTTGGCAGACCCAATAGCCAAACCGTCACAGATTAAATTATCGAACCTCAGGGGTATGTTTGGTTGCAATATTAGAATAGCTAGAATATCAAAATTAGCGTTTGTCTTATTATAATAGCTTGTTCTAATATGACAAACAAATTGGATTCCCTATTCTAGCTATTATAACCTAACCAAACACCGAATAACTTGTTCTTAAGAATAACATATTCTTAATCCAACCAAACATACCCCAGGTATCTGGGGAATCCGAATTAATGTGATGACAATATGATTGATGAATCATGCCCATCTTTTTTTTTTTTTACAATTTCACTACCAATAGAACAACTTAACTAGCATTGCAACTAGACTAAGAGACATAAGTTAATTACTTAAGTGAGTGAGTGTATGGTTATACAATGTTACAGATTGTTCCGTGTTATGAATTTATATCTCTATTTTCAAATTTTAAACAGTCGGTCCGATTCTGAACAGTTAAACACGATCTCCATATAAAAATGTACTTAAAGCCAAATTATTATATATTTTAGAATTTTTGTACTATTTTTTAGACAGGTAGAAAATCATTACTTTAGATGGTCCAAAACTTTAAGATCAATTGATTTCTATCTATTTTGAAAAAATAGTAGAAAGATTCTAAATATTTATAAAAATTTGACTTTAAGTATATTTTTATATGGAAATCACGTTTAACTGTTTGAATTAACTATTTCAACTTTAAAAATAAAAATATAAATCCAAAATACAAGTAGATCTGTAATACATATCCTCTCTCTTACTTAATTATAAGAAAGAATTGCCTTCACAGATGCGTGAAGTGTCCATGATTGTTGAGTGCTGTACTAAACTTTTACTCTGGCAACTGGAAGGTATTTGTGTCAATTTGTTAATCAAATATTGGCAAGGAAGGGAAATGAAGAAATAGCAATAGTCTAATTGAAATGCAAAAGGACATCGAATCCATTTATTTGAATAAACACACCTAATTTTGGAGCCGAAAATTGGCGTGACAAAATTTTACTCTTCATCATTAATTAAGAGATGCCAGACGTCATAGGGTGATAAAAAAAGTTCCCTGCCGTGACTAAAATGTTGAGGGCTGGTCACGGCACGCGAATGACTACAACACGTGAGTCACGCTGTGCCCAAACGTACCGTGTTCAAACGTGATTGGCCACGTTTGGTCACATTTAACTATGTTTTTCATAATTTAGGTTAGTTTATTCAATATTCATCATTTGATCAAGATCTAACGGTCCTAATTACACGTGACTTGCGTGACCATGTGCCGTACCATGACCAAATCTTTCGCGTGACGTGATGTGCCGTGCCAAATTTTCAAAAGATAGCCACGACACACGACACGTGAATCACAGCACGTAACAATCACACGTGCCATGTCGTTCTGTACTGTAACCGTGCCGTTCCGTGACGGAGCCGGCTCCGCCGTGCTATTTTTCCCACTTTACCAGCCGACATAAAAATAACCATCATTGAACAACCAGGGAAATAATTTATTGCTATATTAGCTACTTGAAAATCTTTCCGAGAACTTGTACATAAAAATAAAATAAAATAAAAATGGTTCTCTAATAAGGCCATGTTTTTCCTAATGGGCCGTGCTATAAAGCCCTTAAATTTGTCCAAGTAGCCAGTTAGTAGACTTTTGCAGAGACCCCCCCTGCAAAACTAATTTTACATCTTAACATCTATCATTTTTTGGGATGAGACTGAAAGTACTGGCAACCTGCTCGAAGATTAAAATTAGAAAATAGTATTTTTTTTTTCTTTATGATAATTGATTAATCAGCATAATTTCCTAACAAGATAAAGTGGTACAACCCATAAAACTTGTCTTGTTTAGACAAAGTAATATTCAAAGTTGAGCCTAAATCGTCTTATTGGCGTCAAAAAATTCACATAGACGGTTTAGATTCAAAGAATTATTTAAATTTAATTAGTTATAAATTGTTCGCATGAATCTCGAAAGTAGATCAAACGGTTTGGACATGACTTTGGATAAAATTTGTTCAAAATTCTTTGGACAAAATCCAATTCATTCCATGTACTATACAGAATTGCCAATCCATTTGATTTTCTTCCAAGGAAGAGAAAAGTTCTTTTATGTAGAAATAGGAAATTTCTAATTGAAGTCCCTTCCACATCCAATATGCATCTAATTTGGCTATATATAATTCATCCTATTAAAGTATATTATATTTATCCCCAACATCTCAGTCTACATAACCTTAGTATAATATTTGGAAAAAAAAATATCTCTGTATATCTTAACAGTAACAAGAAAGGAAGTTTTTTTTTATTTGTGGTACGCTTTAGGGATGGAAAACATAAGTTGCTCTCCAGAGCCTTCGCCAATCACGTGTATCTCGCACGAGCGAATCCTGTGCTGCCTACGTGGCACGAGCCAGACAAAGACCCCCTCTAATTTCCTTTTGACTTCGCTTTACTTCCTTCAACCTCCTCCTCAAATATAATTCAGGCTGCTCCTGGTTCATACCCTACATGTAATTCTAGTTTTCACTGTAAGTGGGACCTACAGACAAAGACGAATAATAGCTTATGCTGCCGTTCTACTCCATGGGTTGACAGACGGTTTCAAAAATAGCATGGATAATAAAAAGAAAATATTAAGAGCTCGATGTAGTCACTAACACTGGATATAATTTTTAAAAATATAAAAAAACTAAAACAAAGAAACTCACAATAAATACGTGCAATAAACCCTAAGGTCTCCTCTCGCATAAGAGAAACCCCTTGTCTGAGTCAATCTTGTCCCTTGATTTCCCAACTCAACGGTCGAGATCTGACGAATCTTCGTGCTTATCACTCCGCCGGTCTGTTCCTGTACTGTTTTCCTTTCTCCCTTCTCTCTCTCTCTTTCTTTTTTCCTCTCCTCACTAGCAGCTACTGTCTCTTTCTCTCTCTCTCTGTCTGTCTCTCCGTCTATCTATCCATCTATCTATATCGAACTATCTGCTATGGATTTCACTGAAGTACACCGGAAATGGCGAAATCGATCGCCGATCGCCGCGTAAATGGCTTAGAACTTGCGAAGATCGTGACTATTTTCTTCGATCTCTCATAAAATTTGTCTTTTTTTCTTAATCGGAGTTTTGATGGCGAACTGATGGCCTTTGCATATGCTAATCACTTGTTCTTAACTTAAAGCTGCATACTTTTGGTGTAAGTTAACGTTCTTCTAAAAACTTTTCTTATAGTACTCTACTTCCTGAAGGCTCTCTTTATTTATCTTCAGTTTTTTCTTTTTCAGAAAAATGATCACTGAGAGCCCCCTTACAATGATGTCAGAGATGGGGATTGAAGGTTTTAATGAAGATGATCTGTTAGATGATGATCTAGACCTATATCTGCGGGAACAAAGGCTGAGAC
The DNA here is from genome assembly GCA_011114355.1 of Carex littledalei. NCBI lineage: Eukaryota > Viridiplantae > Streptophyta > Magnoliopsida > Poales > Cyperaceae > Carex > Carex littledalei. Next base: position 6,994,102 of record CM022104.1, read on the forward strand.
AAGAGGTTAGTGATCAAGAGAGGGAGAGAGAACTTAACATGTATCGAAGTGGTTCAGCCCCACCTACCATAGAGGGTTCTTTATCGGCTGTTGGCAACATATTGCCTGAGCTGTTGGCCTCGAACAATGGCAATAACGGGTTCTTGTCAGAAGAGGAGCTCCGCGCCGACCCGGCTTATCTCTCATATTACTACTCTCATGTAAACCTGAACCCTCGATTACCCCCTCCAGTGCTGTCTAAAGAGGACTGGAGGTCTACGCAGAGGTTGAAAACTGGAGGGGGTTCAGGTTATGGAGGGATTGGTGATAGGAGGAAGCAGAATAGAGAAGGAGATGAGTTTTTAGCTGGGGAATCACTTTTCTCTCAGCAACCGGGTTTTGGCTTGAGAGAGGAGAGCGAAGGGGATCTGAGACTGACGAGTGGAGCCAGTGAATGGGTTGATCAAGGCGGGGATGGATTGATCGGGCTCTCTCTTGGCCGTCAAAAGAGCTTTGCTGATGTGCTTCAGGTGACCTTCATTTTGTTTTCAATTGCATTGCTTTTTAGTTGTTATAATTGATACTTGGATCGAAGAAAGCTTCGAAATAGTGATCTGCTGTATATTTTTAGTTGTTGATTTTATCTTGTTGATGTAGTGTGCATTGTTTCGCTCAATAGCACTATAAATAACTTGTGTTCTTATAGGGCGAAAGATTTCAGTGATTTGAACAATGTGAATAAATAATGGGCAAATCGGTTTGTTAGAGGGTGAATCTAGTGTTGTATATCTAAAAATTTCATCCACATCAAATACCCACTTTAGATATGTTCAATTTAATCCGCTAAGAATATTGCATCTTGTATTACAGTAGCTTTCAGCAGTTCGCTGTTTTTGTTTATGGATTTTATTGGAAGTAATCATCTCTATTTTTTTTTTCAAGACCGACTTTTGGAAGTTCTTCATGTTTAGTATGAATTAGTCAAGTACATTTAATTATCCTGTATATAATAGAACATGACATGTTTTTTCATTACTTTATTCTTTTCAGGATAACATGGGCCGTCGAACTCCCTCCTCAGACCACCCATCTCGCACACCCAGCCGCAATGCACTTATTGATGGTCAGGAAGCCTTGATGCCCTCTGGCGGGGCCCACTTAGAAACCCTAACCGGGGCTAAACTTGGCCCGCCTTCTCAATCTCAAACTTTTGCCTCGGTTGTTGGTTCCTCTCTCTCTAGAAGCAGCACACCAGACCCCCAGCTTGTTGCACGTGCACCTAGTCCTGGTCTGCCACCTGTTGGTGTCAGAATGGGCCCCACTGACAAGAAAGTCAACAGTGTTCATTCCTCCTTTAACTCTTCCTCTAAAATGCTAGAGTCTGATGACATCCTGGCTGCTCTTTCTAACATGAACATCTCAACTGGCGCAGTAGACCAAGTCCAGGGAGAAATGAATAACCGCCAAGTTCTCAATAATTTGAATAGTTTGAATTTAAATCTCCATTTGGACATGCCCTCTAGTCAAGTTCATGCTAAGCCGCACTCTTTCTTACAAAAGAATGAATCTGATTACTTAGGTGTACCATCTGTACATGCAAAGCCGACAAAGTCTAATTCGTTCAGAAACTCTAATAAAAGTACCTCAAACTTTGCTGATTTGAGAAACTCATACCATAACTCACCTCCTGCATCTTCTAATGTCAGTCCTGGTGGATCCCCCAGTCAGTACCAGAGTGTTGATGCATTAAACACGGCTTTTCTTGGGTATGGCCTCGGTGGCTATTCTCTGAACCCGAGCGTGCCATCAAATATGATGAATCTCCTTGGGACTAATAACCTTGCAAACAATGTCAACAGTAATGTGTTTTCACCACAGAGCCCTACTCTTTCTGATATTCAAAATTTCAGCCGGGTTGGTAATGCAGCTGCACTTTCTGATCCGCTTTACCTTCAATATCTCAAAGCGGCACAGTATATGGGCCAGGGATCATATGCTGAATTAAACGGGGTCCAGAAAGCATATCTTGAGTCCTTGTTACAATCTCAGAAGCAGTATGGCATGCAATTAATGGGTAAAAATATAGGTCTAAATGCTGGTTATAATTATGGGAGCCCTAGTTATGGTACTGGGATTTCTTACCCAGTTAGCCCTTTAGCTAGCCCAATTGCATCCGCTGCTCCTGGAAGCCCGCTTAGGATTGGGGAGAGGAGCGTGAGGTTTCCTTTTGGGTTGAGGAACTTGTCTGGGAGTGTTTGGCCTTCTGATTTAACTGGGGGTGTGAATGGAAATTTCCCATCTTCGCTTCTGGAGGAGTTCAAGAGCAACAAAACAAGGTGCTTTGAACTTGCTGAGATTGCTGGCCATGTTGTTGAGTTTAGGTAAGGCATACTCTTCATTAACCCAATGAAGTGATGATATCTCTTGTATTTGCTAAAAAGATTATCTTATTTGACTGTTGTTGCAAAATTTATCTCCAGCGCTGATCAGTATGGGAGCCGCTTCATCCAACAGAAGCTGGAGACAGCAACAATTGAAGAAAAGGATATGGTTTATGAAGAAATAATGCCTCACGCCCTCTCTCTTATGACTGATGTTTTTGGCAACTATGTCGTTCAAAAGGTGCTTTCATCTATATTAGCTCTGAAATTAAATTGGTGCTCATATAAATTACTATTTGGATATATGATCCATTATTCACCATTTTTTCTTACCAATTTGTATAAATTGCAGTTTTTTGAGCATGGGAGTGCCGCTCAGAGGAGGGAATTAGGTGACCAATTGTTTGGGCATGTCTTAGCTCTTAGTCTTCAAATGTATGGCTGTCGTGTTATCCAGAAGGTATTTTGCATTTTTCAGAAGCTCATTTTGCAATGTGTTTTTGAACACCATGTTATTTTTTGCTTGCTGATTAATTTTGTTTTCCAGGCAATAGAAGTGGTGGATCTGGACCAAAAGATAAAGATGGTAGCAGAGCTAGATGGGAATGTGATGAGATGTGTCAGGGACCAGAATGGAAACCATGTTATACAGAAGTGCATAGAGTGTGTGCCACAGGAGAACATCGACTTCATTGTCTCCACTTTCTATGATCAAGTTGTTTCTTTGTCCATGCACCCCTATGGCTGTCGTGTCATTCAGGTCTCATACACAGATCTTTGTTTGAAATTTTGTTTTGAAAAAGATGAAATCATTATGTTACTGTGACCATTTCCTTTGTTGCTTAATATGTTTATCATGCTTAATAGTTGAAAATTGCTTTTGTTTGTCTCAGAGAGTGTTGGAGCACTGTGATGACCCCACAACACAGAAAATTGTGATGGATGAAATTTTACAGTCTGTCTGCCTCCTGGCACAGGACCAATACGGGAATTATGTGGTCCAGGTCTGTACATCTATTTAGTTCTTTCAATTAACTAATAATTAGTTGTTCTTCCTTAATTTATTTATGCAGATGTACTGAATTATTTCTTCCTTAATTTATTTATGTAGTTATTAATTGTTGGCGTGCTTGGTTTTTACAATTTATGTTGTTGTTTGAGCAGCATGTGTTGGAGCACGGAAAGCCAGATGAGAGATCGCTGATAATACAAAAGCTAGCGGGGCAGATTGTGCAGATGAGTCAGCAGAAGTTTGCATCTAATGTGGTTGAGAAGTGTCTCTCTTTCGGTGGGCCCGCTGAACGCCAGTACCTGATCAATGAGATGCTTGGGACCACTGATGAGAATGAGCCTCTCCAGGTCATTTTTTATTCTTGTTTCTATTCCTATTTTTTTTTTGTTTTTTGCTTCAGTGGCCTTTGGCTGAAATTAGATGTAAACAATTGTTAGGGATCTGTTGGCAGCAAGTATTTATTCATATTATATAAATGAAAAATGATGACATTTGATGCCCGTTTCAAATGACTTAAAAACTTGCAAGGGTCCATATTTCATGGTGTTTAATGGAAATACCAAATGTCACACAAACAGATGAAATTTGATATACAACCAATCTACAAGACTGTTAATGTGTACAATTTTTTATCCTTTTAAAAATTTTTTTTGGCTTGATTTGTGAGATGTTGTTGAGGTTGTCAAGTCAATCCATTTGCAACCCATATCTAAAAAAAATATTTGGGTCATAATTGTGATTACTATTAGATATCCCCTAACCTAACGAGAAAGATGACGTGCCAATTTCTCCAGAAAGTGATATTTAGTTATTATTTTCTCCTACCTTGTTTTGAAAAACAGAGTAGGAACAAACTCTCATTTCGCTGAGATGCACATTACCTTGGTTAACTTTTGTGGGATTGTTCATAGTTGTAGATTGTTATCCCAGATATCCTAACCTAACAATGAAATATGTTGATCTAATTGCTCCCCGGGCGTGGTATCTAGTTCCTGTTTTTGATTCCACTACTTGGGTTTGAAAATGCGAAGTAGGAACAAAGTCATGCCTTCAATAATAAAATGTTTCCCGAGTTGGAGTTTAATCATGAATAAGTAAAATGTTTTTAGGTAATTTGTAGTCCGTCTGATGCTAAGACAAACTTTGAGCAATTCTTGGGAGCGCTTGATCACAAGTTGCACAAGGACATTTGAAATCCGAAGTAGGTTCAACTATAAGTTTATCCAAAAACCTAATGTCTTTTGTTTTTTTGTTCTTTTTTTCTTTTTCAGGCGATGATGAAGGACCAGTTTGCTAATTATGTAGTACAGAAGGTACTGGAGACGTGCAATGATGAGCAGCGTGAGCTAATCCTGTCAAGAATTAAGGTCCATTTAAATGCACTGAAGAAATATACTTACGGGAAGCATATAGTTGCTCGTGTAGAGAAGCTTGTTGCAGCTGGGGGTACGTACTACGCCTTTCTTCTTTTGCTCTTTTTTTAATTACTGCCGTCTTCAATGATAATTTCTTTTAATTGTAGAGAGGAGGCTGGGGCAGCAGGCAGCTCCATATCCCTCTTAGGAGGCACAAGGGGATGACCATGTACAGCTAACCTCGGAGGCTAGTGTGAGAGACGAAGCTCTCTCCTTTTTATGTACTGTTTATTAGGTTGGTTCGCAGAAATAAAGTTGTAGTTTTTTGTACTAAAAAAAACTTTGTACATTTCTGTAGTCAGAATATAATAGATAATTATGTGAGAGAAAGAGGCCGAGGCTCAGAGAGTAATTTTTTAACTGGTGCCCCTGCAGAGGAGACTTAGGTTTTCTGTACAAGCTTTAGATATGTAAAGAGAGATCATAGTAGAGAGAAAGTTCAAGTTACGGGAGTATGGCGAGACTGTAAAAATTTGGTCATGCGGAGAGCTTGTCTGTTGTTGTGGTTGTTTGTTGTTGTTGCTGTTGTTTTAGGAGGGAATTAATATGCTGTTTTGATGTTATTTTGAAGAATTAGACATCCTAAAAGATGATTTCAAGCTTTATTCCTTTGTTTGTTATCTGTGTGTTCAACTTTTCATGAAAATCATCTTTTTATCCTAAACAAGTGTTCACTTGGTGCATTTTTTTAGCTTCTCTGTTGCTATTCAATTTTACTCCAGTTGCTGCCTCACCAAGGAGCCTGAAAGGCGGATAAAGATATTGTCAATACTATTTTTGCTTCATGTAGCGCATGAGCCATGCTTGTCAACTGCATATGAAAATTCAATGGTAATTAGATATGTTAAAAATACACAGAAAATTGTAATCTATAAATAGCTAAGTTTAATATTACCTGGATTGCTACCCAGCTAATGGGGGCCAAACTAAATCGGTTCCTCTCAATCAGGTCAACTAAATCGAAACAAACTGGATCTTTTATCTTTAGCCAGGTTGTAGCACCCGAAACCTTGCTTGACCGCAAAGAAGTTGACACCGTGAAAATGCAAGCGGTGGTTGTCGGCTCCGAGAATTCTTGTCTTGCGTAACCCACTCTACACTTGTCTTGAAAGGGCAGGTGTGGCGGAATACACAATTACAGTCGAGATAACGGGAATCCATATCCTCGACGGTACCGTAAAAGATTCCCTTTTACAATTAGCTATTTACGGTTTGAGATTCACTCTCAGCCGGTTTGGGATTCGGGCTGACTGAGGGGGGCAGTATCATTGGGCTTTGAGATACGTGCCAAGTTAAAAAGAACGGTCCAGATCAAGTAATTGTAAAAGATTCCCTTTTACGGTACCGTCGGTGATATGAATTCAGATAACGGATGTCGTACAGATCTGAAAATTTATTACGGGTGAAATACTTGCTAAATGACACAAAATATTTAGCTAACGTTGTTGCAACAATTAATGGTTCGTTTCAAGCTGGGCTAGAAGTTGTGTATTTAGGCGATTTATTTACCACAAACGTGTTTTTAAGTCTTTTTTGGCAGATTTTTGATAAAGTTGCGTATTTAAGCAAAAAAACAGAGCAACAGTGTCATATTTAGGCGATTTCTGAAAATAACACTAAAATAGAACATCACATGGAGCATGCAACACCTCACACGAAGTGAAATTACATATTTTCAATGAAGACATAAGCCAACTAATTGGATTGTAATTTTGAAGGACAATGATGTAATTTGGGCATTGTTTTTCATTTGTTGTTTGTCAGTATTATCGACTTCAGTTGTTCACAGATTGGAGTAATAATTTGAATTTAAAACAAATAGTATAATTATTTTTCTGTTAAAAGATTGTACATTAGTTATTGCTCATCCAAGAATAAATGAAGGCTAAAATATTTATTTATCAACACCCAGTCAGTAACTTCAACCACTTCAAAAAATCAGAAAACCAAAATGAACCTAAAGAGTTCCATCCATCAATTATTAATCTTCTGCCAAAATGAACCTAAATCATTGAGTGTTTTTCAATTAGCATTTGGGAAGATCCGACGGTGGCGGAGGCAGCTTTTGATTAGGAAGGTTTCCATCTAACACAAGCCATGCCATCCTGAGACCCCAACTGGTGTGCACTTCCAAGTGACAATGCATGAACCAGACACCTATATATATACACAAAGTTTCATAACAATTTAAAATGATGATGATTTTAGATTAAGAAAACAAAAGAGCATTTCCAATTAGTCGAAATCATGAATTTAACAATTCAAATACAAAAATTCAAATTAATACAAGTTAGATACCTGGATTATCGGCAAGGAAACGGACGGCTACCCAGCCGCTAGGTGGAACCCCAACTGTGTTTCTCTCAACCGGGTCTACCAGGTTGAATTTTGCCGGATCTTTAGCTAGATTGTAGGTGCCAAAACCCCGTCCAACCACAAAGAAATTGAAACCATGGATATGCAAGGGGTGGCTTTCGGTACCCAAAATGCTTGTGTCTTGCATAACCAATTCAACACTTGTATTGAAGGGAATCACCAATAATTTGGTACCATTGGTTACAAATGTGTTGTTTGGAGGAATGCCGGTGTAGTTGAATGGCATGAGGGGCATAATCGGGAAGTTCGATGCATACACACCATTTGATTTTCCTGAGAAGTGAGATTGAAGGAGTGCCGTTGTCGGAAGAATGAAGGATACATTATTTACTGATGCTGCAAACTTTGTTCCATTTGGGCCCTGATTTCACATAAAAACATGTGTAGCATTTGATCATTAACCAAATTTGATCGGAATTTCTCAGAACTGATCTTGATCTTTAAAGTCAATACTAGTTTTCCTATATGACTCTTTTTGTTAGCATTAAAAACCGATATAGTAATTGCATAAACATTTTAATTTACCATCAGATATGGTAGCTTAATTATGATATAAAAATACTAACCTGACATGTTCTGTTTTGATGACACGGGTTTGTTCCAAGACCGACTGTGAAGAAGAATTGTCGATCAACCATTTGCGGAACATTTGCTGGATATTGAGCATTCGCCAAACTCCTTAGCTTATTAGTGAAATTGGTTGCAAAAGAAGTGTCATTCAAAGCGGGCAATGCGGGCTTAAATAACGGTAAGTTTTTATTAAAGCTAGACGAAGAAAAACTATTTGGGTTCTCATATTCAAGAATTCCTGCCACAGTTGTGTTGTCGAAGGTTCCTTGGCCGGTGGCGTATGGCCTTGCCTCCATGAAGAAGTTTGCACCAGGATATTGTGCATGAGTAGTTAGTAGAACATTTGTGGTTTGGCCAGGGGTTATCAGCAGTGTTTTTGTGGTAAATGGTTTCACATAAACAGCATCGACTTCTACAATTGTGAGCGAATGGTTGGCTATGGAGAAAAAGAGCTCGTCATTGAGTGCGGCGTTGATAATGCGGAGGAGGTATGTCTTGCCAGGTTTCACTTTAAGCTTGAATGTGTCTGCAGTTGGTTTAAACTTTAACAATAAAGGCTAGTTGACATTTAAAAAAAAGGTAAAAAAAAATCGATATTTAGGCTAGACTGATCTGCATCACTTTTGTATATGACTAACTGGTAATTAAGATTGATTTTAATATAGAATCCAAATATCCCCTGGGTTCACTACAAGTAAATTTTTTTTTTTTTTTAGAATGTAGGGAAAATAAATATAATTCTTCTTTAAGATGAAGGGAGGTTGAAATTTGCTTGGCATTTGATTGTTCTTTAAAATATTTCCAAAACCTTTTGCTGAGCAATTGTATAGTGGACCAGGAAGACCATTGATAGTATATGCATCCGAAACATTCGGGCCTCCGCCGGTCTGTAGAGCCTGGCTGATGACTGCTTCTGTATCAGCTTTCCACCATTCACCTTCCAAATTTTAAACAATGTGCTGTGTGAAATCGTGAAACGTAAAAAAAAATTTAACAATATTTGAATAAAAGCATTGGATGTATATATATATTATGTATATATACCGAAAATGATAGGGACTTCCTTGTAAGGCTTTACGAACGGGTAAGGAACTCCAAGTTTGGGAAGAATGATGATAGGGCCATACACTGTTGCACGAAGCCATGAGATATGCGCGTGCCACCAAAGGGTACCTCTCTGGCCCACAATTGTGAAGTTGTAAACATAGGTGCTGCCTTTCTGGATTGGACATTGTGTAACGTAAGCTGGACCATCGGCCCATGCGCTTCGCAGCTGCCGCACACCGTGCCTACGTTTTCCAATCAAACATGAAAGATAATTAACCAAGCTGAGAATTCACCATGTTTGGTTAACTTGAATATGCTTTCAAAGTAAACACCTTTGATATTAACTGCTAGTTTTTGTTAAGAATGCAAGAATTAATATTAATGAAGAAATTAAGAATTACATGGCTTACCAATGCAAGGAGATATTGTAGTGAACATGATTAACCACTCTGACGACGACCCGATCACCTTCCCTTGCCACGATCTTAGGTCCTGGAAACTGGCCGTTCACTGTGACAATGCTCTTGGTTTCACAAAGACGCGTCACGTTTGTCATTTGAATCTGCAACGATATATGATTCACCAAATTTTCATATCAAAGTAAAGTAAACAAATTAATGGATCATTTTTGTTTTAAATGTTATAACTCACATCAAACTGATAATGTCTTGTAATGCCAGTTTGCTGTGATGACGTCTTGATCGGAAAGGAAAACAATACAATGCAAGCAAATGCAAGGGCTGTCATGAGAAGAGAGGAAGGCAATAGAGACACAGCCATTGCCTTTTACGAAGAGAGAGAAATGGAGATCAAGAGGAGAATGTTTACTTGATGCATGGCAAGGAAACTAGAGATGACTATATATAAGGATACATGTTAAATTTTTAAAGGGAGATATATCTGTTTGGTGAAATGAGAAGTGTCAACTTATGCATCAATCTGGCCTAGACTAAGAATAGCTTAGAGTGTAGCTGAAGTCAATCCCAGCTAATTTTGACTATTCTTTAATACAGAGGAATGCATTCTTTATCTTTATTATAATCACAGCTCATTAATTGTCACTCTTCCATAATTCCCTGCAATTGCTAGAAATAGTTCTTGGAAGAGGAAACTTCACATTTTCTTATTAATCAATTGAGATTAATTGGATTTGCTTCTGTTGGTTTGACTGTGATGAAGGTTAAATAAAAAATGTTCTTCTCAATAATCTACCATTTTACCCCAAATAGGAAATAGCTATGTCAGTAACTACATGTCTCCTTAATTTCTAGCATGAAGTCATTCTCTTGCATATTTTAAGTTTGCTAGACATGTTGGCGTCAACTAATTTTTTATTTTATTTTACGAAAATAGAGCTTTATATTATAACTTAAGAAATGGATGATCATCTGCTTTGAGATGACACCTTGTACAGTGCCAAAAGAGGTAAGGGATGGCAAAATTAAACCCCAAGTTGTCTTTTGTCCCCTGCAACATATTACAAGATCTATAGTTGCTTTTTTCGGGGTGAATTAGTTAATTTTAAATTTTTTTTTGAAGTACATGTGTGCACTTATTATTTCTACTGTTTAATTTTGGACAGGAAAAAAAAGGAAAAACATTTACAAACACAGCTGCAGTTGGTGCTTTCCTCTCCTGTAGATGATCTGCTTGCTGATATACTGAGCCACCGATACAAGGATATTGACTAAGAATAATTAACAGCTTCAACTCTCTTTGAACATAGCATTTTAATGTATATTGTGGGATCCTGAAGCACTGAAAATAGGAATTAGCTGAAAAGTTGGCGCAATAGATTTTTTTTTATCTTTGTTCTTTTGGTCATTCTAAATAATTGAATTGTGGGAGTAAATAGATTAAATGCTATAAAGGGATATTATGTGGAATATTGAGTGCATTTGTGAGATAAATGTAATGTAGTGACTAGTGAGGACTTAAGTCTGTAAATATATAGGAAGTAAACTTTCATTTTAGTAATGACTTATTTAAAAAAAAAAAAAAGTACGTAGTTGTTTCAACCTTCATTGACTTCAGCTGGTAACCAACCTACTAACATTTTTAGAGGTGGTTGAGATGCAATTCTCTATTCTCTTTCCTATGTATATATCATCATTTTAAAATATTTTTGTGCCTTCTCAGGCCAACCCTCCAATCAAGAGAAGGATGCCTGACCCAACTCTTTTTCTTAAGCCAGATTGTAGTACTCAAAACCTTGCTCGACAGCAAAGAAGTTGATACCGTGAAGATGCAATCTAGGTGTGGTTGTCGGCTCCGAGAATGTTTGTGTCATGCATAACCCACTCTACACTTGTATTGAAGGGCAGATGTGGCCAAGCACACAATTACAATCGAGATAATGGATATACGAATCTGAAATTTTACTGCGGATGAAATACTTAGCTAATGTTGTTGCAACCATATTAAACTTATATCAAACTGATAATGTGTTGTAATGCCAGTTTGCTGCGATTCAGTCATGGTACAGAAGGTGAATGATATTAGGCTTGAAACAGAAAGGCAGTAATCATGAGAAGAGAGGAAGGTAACAGAGAGACGGCCATTGTGCTTTTGTTAAAATTCTAAATAGTGACAATCTCCTCTGTTCTTAGATATGCATTGCCTAGCTAGGGGCTAGCTTAATATATATGACAAATTTCTATTTCACAGTTCGGAGTGGTTGTTTGGTACAATGAAATAAATAATAAACTAAACTTGACCCTAATATCCCAACTGTTAATTTTGACGGTTTCTTATTTTGGGGGAATCTCATGTATACCCCTCAAAATTTTCAAAATTATATATTATCCCCTCTAAAATTCATAATATCATATTTACCCTTCTAATTTCAAAAACTCACCAATTTACCCATTTTATTGTCTTTCCTACTAAAACACATTTTAAATTTATAAAGTACCCATTTTACCCTTTATTAAAAAAAAATATTTAGCATGTTTTAGAAAAATGTCAGTCTATTAATTGGTCAGTTTTCGAGGGCAAATGGATAATTTTTCTACTTTTAACACATACATAGTGATACTTGGGTATATGCTTATGTAAGAGCCAGAAGTAGTGAAATGACCCATTTGTCCTTGGAAACCCACTAATTAAGAGACTAACATTTTTCTAAAACGTGATACATATTTTTTATTCTTCTTAATGAAGGATAAAATGAGTATTTTTAAATATAAAATTAATTTTAATAAAAAAATAAATGTATAAATTTGTGAGTTTTTTAAATTTAGAAGGGTAAATATGATATAATGAACTTTAGAGGAGAAAATACGTAATTTTTGAGAAGTATACATGAAATTTGCCTTCCCATTTTATTTTATTTTTTTAAGTAAGACGGTTAATTAATTTAAGCATGCATTCTTTGTCACAACATACGTTCAAATATACACAGTACTTTCTAGGGGCCAAACTAAAAATCTTAATTGAAATTGGGGGAGCTGAAAAATTTAGTATAGTGTAATTTAATTTTATAAAGATGCTGAAATGTATTGATGCATAAAAAAATTACAAAATTTAATAGATAAAAATTGATAATTTTCAATTCATAGGGGAACTTAGTCCTTTTCCCTCCATTAAATTTCGTCCCTGATACTTTTTGCTGCGTAAGATGAAGTATTACTATTTTTTTTTATTAAATGCAGGGTATCAGTGTCTGAGATAGACCCTGCTTTAAGAGCATGTACTTCGAGTCAGGGGCGGAGGCAGAATTTTGAATAATGGGGGTCAAAAATGCTATAAGTCCCCCAGTTGTACACATTTTAATAGTCTGTTTTTCTTGAAAAATGAATGGGAGTCAACTATATAAAATTTTCAAAAAATCTATGGGCGTCATTTTTTAGGTACTCTTAACATTTAACTATAAAATATACAAAAGTAACATATATAATAATTAGTTTTTGAAAATGAATGGGGGTCAATTGACCCCCATTTGATGTATGTGAATTCGCACCTGCTTCGAGTTTGTTAGACTCCTACACTGAATCTTGGATAACAAGAAAACTTTTATTCTTGTTTATTATTTTTTTTTGAAACATAACCTTATTCATCTAATGAATGCTTCAAAACAAAAAAATGAAAAAAAAACAGCTACTACTTGTGCAGGTCAAGTTTCTTCTAAGTTCTAATTGGATTCAAATTTTGAAGTAAAATTACATATTTTTAATGAAGACATAGGCCAACTAATTGGATTGTAATTTTGAAGGACAAGGATGTAATTTGGGCATTGTTTTTCATTTGTTGTTTGTCAGTATTATCGACTTCAGTTGTTCGATCACAGATTGGAGTAATAATTTGAATTTAAAACAAATAGTATAATTATTTTTCTGTTAAAAGATTTAAAGATTTTACATTAGTTATTGCGCATCCAAGAAAACATGAAGGCTAAAATATTTCTTTATCAACACCCAGTCAGTAACTTCAACCACTTCTAAAAATCAGAAAACCAAAATGAACCTAAAGAGTTCGATCCATCAATTATTAATCTTCTACCAAAATGAACATAAATCATTGAGTGTTTTTCAATTAGCATTTGGGAAGATCCGACGGTGGCGGAGGCAGCTTTTGATTAGGAAGGTTTCCATCTAACACAAGCCATGCCATCCTGAGACCCCAACTGGTGTGCACTTCCAAGTGACAATGCATGAACCAGACACCTATATATATACACAAAGTTTCATAACAATTTAAAATGATGATTTTAGATTAAGAAAACAAAAGAGCATTTCCAATTAGTCGAAATCATGAATTTAACAATTCAAATACAAAAATTCAAATTAATACAAGTTAGATACCTGGATTATCGGCAAGGAAACGGACGGCTACCCAGCCGCCAGGTGGAACCCCAACTGTGTTTCTCTCAACCGGGTCTACTAGGTTGAATTTTGCCGGATCTTTAGCTGGATTGTAGGTGCCGAAACCCCGTCCGACCACAAAGAAATTGAAACCATGGATATGCAAGGGGTGGCTTTCGGCACCCAAAATGCTTGTGTCTTGCATAACCAATTCAACACTTGTATTGAAGGGAATCACCAATAATTTGGTACCATTGGTTACAAATGTGTTGTTTGGAGGAATGCCGGTGTAGTTGAATGGCATGAGGGGCATAATCGGGAAGTTCGATGCATACACACCATTTGATTTTCCTGAGAAGTGAGATTGAAGGAGTGCCGTTGTCGGAAGAATGAAGGATACATTATTTACTGATGCTGCAAACTTTGTTCCATTTGGGCCCTGATTTCACATAAAAACATGTGTAGCATTTGATCATTAACCAAATTTGATCGGAATTTCTCGGAACTGATCTTGATCTTTAAAGTCAATACTAGTTTTCCTATATGACTCTTTTTGTTAGCATTAAAAACCGATATAGTAATTGCATAAACATTTTAATTTACCATCATATATGGTAGCTTAATTATGATATAAAAATACTAACCTGACATGTTCTGTTTTGATGACACGGGTTTGTTCCAAGACCGACTGTGAAGAAGAATTGTCGATCAACCATTTGCGGAACATTTGCTGGATATTGAGCATTCGCCAAACTCCTTAGCTTATTAGTGAAATTGGTTGCAAAAGAAGTGTCATTCAAAGCGGGCAATGCGGGCTTAAATAACGGTAAGTTTTTATTAAAGCTAGATGAAGAAAAACTATTTGGGTTCTCATATTCAAGAATTCCTGCCACAGTTGTGTTGTCGAAGGTTCCTTGGCCGGTGGCGTATGGCCTTGCCTCCATGAAGAAGTTTGCACCAGGATATTGTGCATGAGTAGTTAGTAGAACATTTGTGGTTTGGCCAGGAGTTATCAGCAGTGTTTTTGTGGTAAATGGTTTCACATAAACAGCATCGACTTCTACAATTGTGAGCGAATGGTTGGCTATGGAGAAAAAGAGCTCGTCATTGAGTGCGGCGTTGATAATGCGGAGGAGGTATGTCTTGCCAGGTTTCACTTTAAGCTTGAATGTGTCTGCAGTTGGTTTGGACTTTAAACTCTTTCAATGTCAATTAGGATATAAAGAAGGCACATTATAGATTAAATATTTACAACTATTAATTTAAATTTTATACTGCAATGTATGACTATTCTTTAGCAATAATAGCTAGTTTGCATTTAAAAAAGTAAAAAAAAAAAAATATCGAAATCCCGGTTAGACCGGCCTGCACTGAATTTTATACAGAATCTAAATATCCCCTGGCCCCTGGGTTTACTATAAATTTCATTTGTTTCTGATTTTTGCGAATGTAGGAAAATAAATACAATTCTTCTTTAAGATGAAGGAAGTTTGAAATTTGTATGGCATTTGATTTATCTTTAAAATATTTCCAAAACCTTTTGCTGAGCAATTGTATAGTGGGCCAGGAAGACCATTGATAGTATATGCATCCGAAACATTCGGGCCTCCGCCAGTCTGTAGAGCCTGGCTGATGACTGCTTCTGTATCGGCTTTCCACCATTCACCTTCCAAATTTTAAGCAATGCATTTTGTTAAATCGTGAAATGTAAAAAAAAAAAAAAAAAAAAATTAACAATTTTTGAATAAAAATCATTGGATGTATATATACCGAAAATGATGGGGACTTCCTTGTAAGGCTTTACGAACGGGTAAGGAACTCCAAGTTTGGGAAGAATGACGATAGGGCCATACAGAGTTGCACGAAGCCATGAGATATGCGCGTGCCACCAAAGGGTACCTCTCTGGCCCACAATTGTGAAGTTGTAAACATAGGTGCTGCCTTTCTGGATTGGACATTGTGTAACGTAAGCTGGACCATCGGCCCATGCGCTTCGCAGCTGCCGCACACCGTGCCTACGTTTTCGAATCAAACATAAAGATAATTAACCAAGCTGAGAATTCACCATGTTTGGTTAACTTGAATATGCTTTCAATGTAAACAAATTTGATATTAACTGCTAGTTTTTGTTAAGAATGCAATAATTAATGTTAATGAATAAAGAACATGACTTACCAATGTAAGGAGATATTGTAGTGAACGTGATTAACCACTCTGACGACGACCTGATCACCTTCCCTTGCCACAATCTTAGGTCCTGGAAACTGGCCGTTCACTGTCACAATGCTCTTGGTTTCACAAAGACGCGTCACCTTTGTCATTTGAATCTGTAACGATGATCAACCAATTAATTTTCATATCAAAGTAAAGTGGCAAAATGGAACATTTTTGTTTTAAATGTTAGGAATTCAAATATTAACTCACATTAAACTGATAGTGTCTTGTAATGCCAGTTTGCTGCGACTCTGTCTTGACAGGAAAGGTAAACAATACAATGCATGAAAATGCAAGCGCTGTCATGAGAAGAGAGGAAGGCAAAAGAGACACAGCCATTGCGTTTTAGAACGAGAAATGGAGAACAATAGGAGAATGTTTACCGGATGCATGGCAAGGAAACTAGAGATGGCTATATATAAGGATACATGTTAAATTATTTTAAAAGGATATCTGTTTGGTGAAATGAGAAGTGTCAACTTTGCATGATGCTGGCTAGACTTAGAATAGCTTAGAGTGTTGCTAAAGTCAATCCCAGCTAATTTTGATTATTCTTTTATACAGGGGAATGCATGCATTCTTTATCTTTATTATAATCACATTGTCTTATTAATCATTAAATATTAATTGGATTTGCTTTGTTGGTTTGAGACAACTTCATGTTGCCAAACGGTTCAACTGTGACAAAGATTAAATAATAAATGTTCTTCTCAATAATCTACCATTTTTTTAACCCCAAATTGCTATGTCATGAACTACGTTTCTCCATCGTTTCTAGCATGAAGTCATTCTCTCTTTCATATTTTAAGTTTGTTAGACATGTTAGCGTCAATTTTTTTTTTTTATTTCAAGAAAATAGTGCTATAGTAACTTAAGAATGGGATGATCATCTGCTTTAAGGTGACACCTTGTCCAGTGCCAAAAGAGGCAAGGCATGGCAAAATTAAACCAAAGTAGATTTGGTGCTTCTCTCTTCTGGCACTGTCCAGCTGTAGAATTGGTGCTTCTCTCTTCTATAGATATTCTGCTTGCTGATATACTCCTTCTGAGTTTGCTTTGATACCATTCATTACATAGGTGGATAAATACCACTTATTATTTTAAAAATAAATATAGTTGCTTGTTTGAGCTTTCATTGACTTGAGCTTGTAACCAACTTACTAACATTTTTAGGGGTGGTTGAGATGCAATTCTCTCTTCTCTTTTCTATGTATATATCATTTTAACATATTTTAGTGCCTTCTCAGGCCAACCCTCCAATCAAGAGAAGGATGCCTGACCCAACTCCTTTTCTTAAGCGACCTTTTGGTTGTTGTACAACACAAAACATGTTCATATATATATGCAATTATTTATGTTTACCTAATTTCTGTTTTATATTCTGGTTAATTAAATTGATGCAAACGACAAAAGAAATTAAAGGCATGCCAAGACAGTTTATAGTACTAATATAAAAGGCAGACCAATTCAAAAGAAATTAAACAACATGAAACCATGCAAATATTGAAGGTTGATTTCAAATGTTTTCAATTATTTTAAATTACAGGTCAATCTCAATTATGAAATGTACGTTTCTCATATAAAACTAAAACCCTTAATTTCAGGGAACACATGGCCGATTTTTTTCTAAGATAAAAATTAAATTAATACATAATTTAAAATAGTGCTATTTACAAAAATAACACAGCTGCCTTGAGCATGAAGGGAATGAAAAGCGATACTGCAAATGGGGTCCACCTCGTCATCTTCTGCTTTGACCAAGAAGTTAAGTGTTGACTGTGAAGTGGGACCCTTGTACAGCCGAAACAGGAATTCTTATTATTATTAGTGATAATAAGGAGTTAAGATATATATTAACAGTGCTAGTTTGGCTCTACGCAGTGTACGAACAATAGAGTCAAAAGTGAAAAATATATATATATATAACTATTGTGCTGAAGTCAAATTAGCTATGTTAAAATCAGACTTGTGCCGTTTTTATTTTTGGGATATAGATACGGATCAGATATCTATTTTTCAATACTATTATTCGGATGAGAAAATATTTTTATACCCAGTCTTTTTACTCAGTTTTTACCTACACCTTCTCGAATGTACTTCTCGAGTGTACTTTCTATACCCAAGCTTAAACTTTTGTTCGTCCTCGAACAAAATAAGCAAAGCTTCTTGGATAGGTTGACTAAAAATTGGCTATTGCCTCTTTCAAAAAAAATTGGCTATTGAATAAGATTTTTGGAAATATTGATAAATTTTCTAAGAATCAACCTAATACAAAAATGTTTGCTCAATTCTTAATATTTGTACTTGGTGAAATTTTTAGAAAATGAAAACATTTGTATTCACAACACTTTGATTTTATTTAGAAACATTTTGAAGACAACCCGTCCTAACATCATTATGGTAAAAGAAATCTTAAAATCAATAAATACTCATTTTTCATCCTTTTAAATCTCCGATATCTTCTTTGAGCTAAAATTTTATAGATTAAGTGTGTTAGTAGAATGCAACTTTATGATAAAAGTAAATTGCAAGAAAGTAAATATACCTTACTCAATTTGGTTTTACCCTTCTAGCGCATAGATACAAACGAGAGGTTATGCGTTCCGAATGCACCTAAGGATTTAATCGAATCCCAAATTGAAACATGGTGGTGTGACCGATTTTGCGTCATCTTCTAATAATTATTATTTTTGGATTTTTGGTGGGACTCATTTTATGTCCTCTTTTAATAACTGATGTTTTTGGATTTTCGGTGGGACTCATTTTATGTCATCTTTTAGTACTAGTTGCATCTACTATGAATACACACAATTTCTAGATACATATTGCTTAAACATAGGCAATTAAAACTAGGCGGTCCGTGGACTGTCCTAAAAATAGGCGATTAAAACTAGGCCCATCTGATACCGCACGATCCGTGGACTGTCCTAAAAATAGGCGATTTCTCTGACGGGCCTTTCAGAAGAACGCAAATTTTTGATGGGCCTTCTAGAAGGACATTTTCTTAAGAGCCAAGTTATTATAGCTATTTTTGGCTTCATCTATCCAATCATAGGTGGACCCCACGTCCCCCACTACTCTACCTCTCATTTAGGAAGGCTATAAATAACCCTCTTGTAATAGGATTTGGTGTGCGTGTTTAATTGTGTCAAGTCCAGAATAGTAGACTAGCAATCCTCATTGTTAGGTTAGGTTAGAGAGTTACTTAGAGAGAGAATGGTAGCCATCAGAAGTCAAGCAAGAGAAGAATGCGTCATCTAAGGAGGCAGAGGTTCTTCCATCTTCAATTGGGTTGTAATTTATATTCTCCTTATTTTATTTCTTTTATTTTGTCATGGCCATGGGAAGCTAAACTTCTCATCTCTAGGGTGAGGGTTGTACTTGAATTCTTAATTATGTTTTAGTATATGTTTATGTTTTGTTTATGTTTATGTTCTCATCTCCAGTGGGCTCCCTTGGCAAGATAACGTAAATTGTACATTTATATTATATTAGGAATCACTTAGATTATGTAGGGTCTTTGGGATATTCCAACTACGGGGTAGTATAGGAAAATAATATAATTGCGTACCTAAAATACTTTAGTCTTTGTAGCCTAAAAACCGATCGTAAGATCGGAAAACCTTTCGAATCGCATAAACAAACACCTAGCACGCTCTGCGGGTACTACAGTGCCGCATGCGGGGTAGCTGTAGGACAATCTAGGCCACATGCGACGGTGACAGTACCGCATGTGACGTAGAGAGACGTCGAAACTTGTACTAACATGATTAAGAAGGACAGAAACCTGAACTCTAGAGGCTCTCTATCTACTGTTTAACCTTAACCTTGATTGCAATTAGCACACCGCCTCAAACTTTTATAAAACCCAATAACCTAGACTAGTGAAAATTGTTTAAAATTTAATACACTATCCCTGTGGATCGGCACCCCAATCATACTACACGGTAGAATCATGCGCTTGTGATATGAACATAAGTAGAAATTAATGTTTGTAAATCTTTTAAAGTAGTAGTACCATTTGGTCCATCACTCCTAATGTGAACTATTTGCATGATGCCAAGAGTTTTAAGCAAAAAAAACTAGCAAAATAATTTGATTGAGATGAAAATACTTATACATAACACATTTATTCAGAGCAAAATAGTTCTTGCAACTAAGCACCGTCTCGTATTGCAATGCAAATATATTGTAATGACTCAATATAATAAAAGAAATAATATTTAGACCTCCATCCAGCTTGCACAATACAATCAAGTTTAATTTGTTTTTGATGATTTTAAGCAATGCAATTAAAGGTAGTTAGACATGTAATTTATTTTAAAAAAGTATGCAAAGTTACACAATAAAATCAAGAGAGAATTTCAAGTATACCTCAAAACTTTGAAATTATCGTAATGCTCTCCTCTAAATAAAAAAATTCTAAAACATCTGAAATTGATCTCCAAGTACATTTCTATATGGAGATCATATTGAATGATTCGGATTGATTATTTGAATTTTATAAACTAAGATATTGATCCATAGCAAATACCGTTTCGTACTTTGCAAAGTATTGTTGCCTCACTATATCATTTACCTTTCTAAATTTTAAAAACTCACAAATTTATCAATTTTATTGACTTTTCTATTAAACTCATTAAATTGATAAAATACTCAATTTATCCTTTATTAATATATATATATATATAGAGAGAGAGTGGCTAATATCAAAACGTTTGTTCCTAGCATCCGGTGCAACTAAGTTGTTTTCGGGTTTTCAAAGTCCAAAAAATCGATTCGAACTGCTCAACATGATCTCCATATTGAAATATGCTTGGAAACTAAATTTTACATTTTTTGAAAATTTTTTGCTATTTTTTAAGCCACTTTGAAAATTGCTGATCCGGATGAACAGTAAAAACAGTGCAACTAATTTCTGGACCATGTGATCAGTAATTTTCAAAGTGGCTTAATAAATAGTAAAAAAATTCCAAAAAATGTAAAATTTAGTCTCCAAGCATATTTCAATATAGAGAACATGTTGAACGGTTCGGATCGACAGTTTGGACTTTGAAAACCCGAAAACAACTTGGTTGCACCGGAGGCTAGGAACAAACGTTTTGATATTAGCCACTCTCTATATATGTATATATATATGAGGAGGGATCCACTTACAACAAATTTGAGTTACAACAAAGTTACAACATTCATTTTTTTCATTTTCAAAGTCCAAATCATCGATCCAAACCGTTCAACATGATTATCTAAATAAAATGTACTTGCAGATCAAATTTTACATTTTTTTGAATTTTTTTACTATTTATTAAGTATTTTACAAAAAATAGCCATACTTAGACCATTGAATTTTGTACCCATCTTAATAAATAGTAAAAAAATTCAAAAAAATATAAAATTTGATCTGCAAGTACATTTTATTTAGATAATCATGTTGAACGGTTTGGATCGACGATTTGGACTTTGAAAATGAAAAAAATGAATGTTGTAACTTTGTTGTAACTCAAATTTGTTGTAAGTGGATCCCTCCTCTATATATATATAGTTTGTGTAAGAAAAATATTCTGTCTTCTAATGGATCATTTTTTTCGAACAAATAATTCATTTCTCTACTTGTGACGTATACACAGTGTCATTTCGACATATATTTGTGTGTGCATCACCCGTGGACCTGCCCCGGACCGGACCGTCCAAACGGGTGGGCCAGGTTAACCAAGGTGCGGAACCGGGTTTTTGGACCCAACCCGCAATGACCCGACCCGTTTGAACCCCGGGACCGTCTCGGACCGGACCGGAGCAAACCCAGATCAGACCGGACCCAACCCGTGCCGAACCGTGCCAACCAAGAATCGAACCGGGGACCTATTGGATAAGCAACATATCACTTACCACTACACCATCTCACATTTGTTGTTAAACTACTAACTTTTATATTTAAGTTATACGTGAGTTGATTTTTAATATTTAATTTATATATCACACACGATTAGCATGGTTACTTAAACATTTCAAAAATTGAAAAACCCGGATGTCCTGATTCATTAGTATATTCTTTTTGGTTCAAATTCCTTTCTTCCATAATTATGAACAGCGCGTCTAAATACATGCATATTCATTACTTTTATATTAGTGTATCTTTTCTCACTAACAGTTTTATAAAAAGTAGATTCATGAATCTACACTTCCAAAAACCTATAGGAACTAATAATCCCCAAAAGAATCTACAAAAAATTCAAACAATGAAATTAACGAGTTTGTGACTTTCGAATATTCAATGTTAAATTAATAAAATAATTAAAATAAAATATATATAGTAGCCGTATCGTATCCAGAATTTTTGAAAATTGACGTATCACCGTATCCGTATCGATACAATACCCGTACCCGTGTCCATACAACATAGGTAAAGAATGATTTTATGCTAAATATGAATTAACATATATACATATTATTTGACATCTTAATTAAAATTAACATATTCATATGTTAATTCTATAAACTTTAATTTGAATTAACATATGTATCTTCTTAATTAAAAATATTTTATACTATTATATGCAATATATGAGTATTGGAGAGAAGTGTTATTAGTTTGCATTAAGGAAATTTTATACTCAATATATAAGACTACAGATCGGTAAATAGTTGTCTATTATAATATTTTTAATTAAGAAGATTCATATGTTATTTTTTTAATTAAAAATATTTTACAAAATATAAGATTTTAAAATCTTTTTAATTAAGAAGATTCATATGTTAATTCAAAAAATTTACAATTTTTTTTACAGAATTAACATCTTAAAGATTTTAAAAATATTTAATGCAAACTACTTTACTTTCGAATTAACATAATTAAAAAGATTCATATGTTAATTCAAAAGATTTTACATAATAAATTAATACCATGCATTACAGCGATTGTTATAAGGATTAAGATGTTAAAAATATTTTACAAAATAAACTAATACCATACCTGTATCAGTATGTGTTTATCTAATAAAATTCTTCATTAAATTTTTTTTATACTTAATATGTTATATGCAGTATATGAGTATTGCTGAGAAGTATAAGTAGTTCGCATTATATAAATTTTATACTAATAAGACTTCAGATCTGTAAATCGTTTGAGACATTATAAATATTTTATACTAATATATGCCTAATAAAATTGAGACACTCATTTGATGTTATAAAAAATGAATGATGCGGAGGAAATTAAATTAATGTGATATGATAAAGTTAACAATATCAAAGTAAATGGTGGAGCCTTTCTTATTTGGTATTTTTCAAATTTAAAATTACATGAGAGTAATGTGGATTGTGGAGAGAGAGTAGGGAAAGGAAGGAAGAAAAATTTGAGATATTTTGTCAAAAAAATTCAAAAGGAGATATTTTATTTGATCTTTTCTTTTCTGGAGACAGAGCAGTTTGTAAAATATTTCAATATTGGATTTGGCTCCATTGTAACAAGATTTTCGGATCTCTTTACTTTGATTTTGATTTCTCTAGAATTTTGTATAAATTTGTATCAAAATTATGGGAAATGCATTTCATCGTCCAGAATTTTATCACCCCATTCTCATCTGCCATTCTTGTGCTGACACGTGCTTTTTAATTATTTTTTATTTTGAATTATGTTTCATGGTATACATATAAAATATATAGGGATGACACATGTCAGAAAAAAAAAATTATACAAGGTTTATATTTAAAGATCTTGTATAATCATGTATTAATTAGTGTGAATAATGTACTAATAAGTGTGAATAAATTGCAAACCATGATAATTAGTGCAAATAAAAAAAAAACATGTATTCTAACAATATATTAATTGTTACCATGTATCAATTAGTGTATATCTTGTATTAATTAGTTTATTCAAACAATATATTAACAAGTGAAAAAGAGTGTACCGTGTATTAAATAGTGCGAATAAAGGACAATTATGTATGTATTATAAATTTGATTTATAGTTTGAGGTTGCTTTAAAAGAACAAAAAAAACAAAAAAAAAAAACAGCAAAAAAAAAAAAAAAAGACCGAACCGTGGACCCATGGAACCGGGGATTGACCACGGGTTTGGGTTGGCCGAACCAAACCCAACCCGCCGGACCAGGACCGTGCCAACCCGTGGACCGGGCGGGTTTGGACCGGACCGTTTTCAATACCCTAATCACAAGTAAGAAAATGAACCATTTCCTCTTGAAACAAATCAATTAGAAGACTAATTGTTTCTCTTAAACATGCTACATATTTTTGTATATTTTTAATAAACAATAAAATGAGTACTTTATTAATTTAAAATGAGTTCTAATAGAAAATAAATAAATTTAGTAAATTTTTGAATTTTTTAAATTCAGAAGTGTAAATATTCTATTATGAACTTCAGAAAGAGAAATACGTAAGAGCATCTACATCCCAGCAACTCAAATAAGTTTTTAAATAACTGTTAATCACTTTTTAGAAATTAAGATCTCTAAAGTTTATAAACTCTCACAAATTAAATAGAAGAAATAATTTAAGCCAATTATTTGGTCAGCGTGGAATTTACAAACAGTTTCTTAATAAGAAACTTTCCTGAATAGTTTTTAAATAAGAAACTCTTCCACATTCATAAAATTGAATTAGAAACTATCATATTAAATTAAAAACTCTAGTGTTATAATACTAGAGATATAGATGTTTTAAATTAAAAAAAAATTGAGTGGTATGAAATTTCCCAGGAGGGGAATCAAGTTTTATTGGACCTCTCGTGCTTTTACATAGGCCCATTCTCTTTTCTTATACTTAGAACAATATAGAAGAGCCCACAATATTGTCATTCCTAGAAGCCAGTAGAAACCTAAATCAGACACGTGTAAGCAGTGGAACAACCTTGCTAGTTTCGTTTGTTTAAGCTCTCCTCGTTCGTTCGTTCGTTCGTTCTTGCAAGAACGACAGTATGCTCCGCTCAGTTCTCGGAAGTGCGCTAGCGCAAAGTCAAAGGCTCCAAAACCCGAAACCCGTTATCTGGCCAGCTTTACCACTGCGTCTCTATGGGACCAGTCCAGCTGCTAAGAGCCATCCGGAGCGGATCGCCGCGGAAATGATCCGCTATGCCCTTGTCGACGCCCGAACCCGTCCATCAGGTTACTCTCTCTTCTCTTTCCGACTTATTTTCACTGAATCAGGTGTCTCATTTGGTCAGGTTGCATGTTCTCAATTTTACTTTTAAAAAAAAAAAAAAAAAAGTAGCAACAGCTACCTGTTTCATTAAAGAAACAATGCAATATTCTGGGAAGAAGCAGAACCACTACCTCCTCACTGGCACCTATTCCTAGGTACCAGTATCAACTCCCCACTACTGGACACACATAAGCCCTACTGGTACCAATTACTAGTTTGAAAATACAGAACATGTGCATAAAACAACCATTTTTGTCACACACAAAACGTAACAGAACTTCAATGTACTGGTATCAGTTCCCTATCATCATCAGCTGTTTGCAGCAGGGCATGAGCCATCTTCAGCGGAACAAAATCCATGTCAGACGGCAGCCAAAATTGCACTGCTTCTGTAATCGCTTGAGTCCAATTACCTGCCCAAATCTCAATTTTAATTTAATCTGTCCTTTTTGTTCAAAGCTGATTGGCGCGAGGAAGCAATGAGGATATTGGAGCAAGGTGTTTCCAATTTGGACGAGGGAGGAAAGGGCAGCGTCGAAGCTGTTGCGATGCTTAATTTGGCTATTTCTACTTTACTATATGAGAGGTTTGGTTTTATTTTTTATTTCTGTTTAAAATCAATTTTGCTAAGTTTCCACAGAATTTTGCTTAATTTGCTAAGTTTCCGTGTGAACTGGATATGTCAAGGCATGGCACGTGTGCCGTGACTCGCATGTCCCGTGCCGTGACCATCTTTCGGAAAATTGACACGGCACAGCATGTGAACTGGTCTGGTCACAACACAACCACGTGGTCACACAAGTCTCGCGTGATCAGGACCATTAGATCTTGATCGAAATGTGAATCTTGAATAAATTAACTTAAATTGCGAAAGAAATTGTTAAATGTGACCAAAAGTGATCAGTCACGTGAGGTGACGGCGTGACTAACATGCCGTGACTGTCCCTCCGAATTTGGTCACGTGCACAGCAGGGCACAAATTTACATCCCCAGAATTTTTTTTAGTTGCAAAGTTGATGTGAAGAATAAAACTTTGGCATTGTTCAGGGGCAGGTTTCAAGATTCTATGGAGAAGCTTGAGGCAGTTCACCATCATGCTCCTTCTCTATCTTTTAGAGGTATTTTTCTTGTATGTGCATTCTGTATCCCAAGAGTATTTCGTGTTTTATACTGCTATGAGCCTATGACTATTGATTTACATAAATATTTAATACCATTATATGAATGATATTTACCACCAGACATCTATTTCAGTTGCTTCCTGGGAAGGCTTGATGGGTGTGCGAATGGAGATAGGACAGGTGCTTTCAATTGTTTTTGAGTTTAATTGTTTGTATCATATGAAAGTACTGAACTTAGCTAATTTGTTTAATGTTCTCCATATATAGTACTAAGAGAAAAGTCATTTATTTTGACTTGAGATGTAGGAGATTAGCTCAGCAGAACTAGATGATTCATTGGAGCCATCAACAAATGGAAACCAAAAGAATCGCAGTAATATATATTTACGTGCTAATGGTGTAAGAGGACTCGCTGCTCTCATAAATGGGGAGATTGAATCAGGTTGGAATTTCTCTTTTACTTTGATAGAACATCTTAGGGGATAGGAAATTATGAATGATGTGACTGAAAGTATCTGTATCTCAGCCAAATCCTTCTTTGATGGTTGTCAGGATTGCAATGCTGAAACTGCTGAAGAACATATAGGTATGTGTTTTTTTTTTTTATTAAAGGCGGGTACACCCCCATCATTCCTTTAGATGCTTTTCACGAGAATTGAACCTGTCTCTTCGTAGAGAGACAGGGCTCGCGCCACTGCGCTAAGCCTGCGGTTCTAACATATGGGTATTCTAGGGGTGTAAACGGATCGGATATTATCTGATTTCGTCTGGATCCGAATCCGGAAAATTACTTAAATTATCCGATCCGTATCCGTATCTGGGACTATCTGTATCCGTATCCGAAAAATTATAACGGATAAGGATACGGTAAGATTTTTAACTATCCGTATCCGACCGTTTACACCCCTAAACTATAATAAATGTACTCTATGTTCTTAAATTGATTTATTAAATTGCATATACATACCAATGATTTATTAAACTGCATATACATATATATTCTGATTAACAATATAACACTATGACATGATTAGTAACTAATGTTTTGATAATATGATATATGTTTTGTAACCAACAAATTTATTATAAAAAATATTATATCTAATTTATGAATGAAAAATTATATTTAAATGTTATTTTTTTACTAGAATGTACATTAGTAATTTATTTTTAATTACCTGAATTATATTCATATCTGTATTTGTATCTGTCCGATATCCGATCCGTATCCGTTTAATATCCGATCCGTATCCGTATCCGAGACTATCCGTATTCGTATCCGTATCCGAAAAATTATAACGGATAAGGATACGGTTTGACCACTATCCGATCTGTATCCGACCGTTTACACCCCTAGTTATAACACATAACAATGACTTAGTGTTATTACGGTCCAATTTTTTCTTTATCTACAAAATAATCCTTGAGCTAGTTGTCTGAACAATTGGCATGAAATAGATTACTTTGTTGAATTTTACAAAAAAAATCCCTTGAAACTAGGTCCGCTCAGCTGTCTTTTCTTTTTTTTCTTTTTCTTGCTCCTTTGAATATGTAATTAGCATTTCAGAATTAGTGGTGCCGTTGTGGAATCCAGATCCTCCCAGGTACCTGACGGGTACTGTTCAGTAGAATTAGTGGATCCGGATCGTTATTTTAACCTGGCACGAATCTTAAAGGGGACCCCGACATTTAAATAGGCACCGGATTGAGTTTGGCCTGGCTAGGAGTAAATCTGGGCCGTAAGCTGTGGGTCCACTTTACGGTAACTGAGAGGATACTCGTTCGCCATTGTGTGCATGATTCTTATGCATAAGATAATTTGTCTAAATAATTGATTTGTTTTGATCTAGTTCTTTGAGAAATGCATAAGAGATTAACCAATAATTATGTGCAGGAAATGTACTGTTGTCTTATGGTGAATATTTACACTGCAATGGGAATTTTACTTTAGCAAAAGACGTGTATGAATTGGCTGTCAAAGCATCTAGTGGAAAAGATATTTCAAGGGAGTACTATTTAGCATCAGCAAACATGGTACCTGAAGAGGTCTCACTTGCTGGAACTTGTGCTCTGGGCCAGCTTCTGTCTCGTACCGGGTACACAGACCTTAAGTTTCTCAAGTCTTTCAAATATTCAATCTTATAAATATGTGAAATGAATCTTTGTCATATACTGAATATTTTTATCAGAAAAACTGATGAAGCAGAAGAGCTGCTGACGAAGGCACTTACAAAAGCTGAAGCCCATTTTGGTTTGTTTATCTTCCTTCTTATTTTGTTTTCCAATTTTCTGACATCTGTAAAGCAGATATTATGTGATTATGGAATTATGGTTTACTCTTTCAGGTTCAAGTCATCTAAAAGTTGGGGTTGTGCTGACATGTATAGCTAAGATGTTTAAAGAAAGAGCTAGGTTGGAAGGTTCTAGCTCTATTTTAGTCCAAGAGGTTAGATACCTAATATCCGATTTTCATATTAAAAATATGTACAGTCAGTAACAAAAATAATAAACTTATGTCTGACAGGGGTTGTACAGGAGGGCCCTGGACCTTCTAAAAGCTCCGGACCTAAATTCTGAAGGTATTGCTTTATAGAAATGTGTGAATGAATCTTTCAAAAGAAGATCTATGAAAAACAACTCTCTCTAGCATCTTTTATTTAGTTGAGTTAACTTTTAAGATCCTGTTTTTTCTAGCTAATGATATGCCGGGGGATAAGAGGGACATAGTCGCTCTTGCTAGAGGTTCTACTCCATTAAACTACTATTTTTCTTCTTAATTTATAGTTTTGTACCAGTACCATCTCATTCCTTGACTAATATATTATTGGTAAAGAAGCAGATTTGACCAGGACATGATTTATTGACGATGCATGTATACAGGGGGATACGCAGAGTTACTACTGATACAACAAAACAGGAAAGAAGAAGGGGAGAAAATGAAGAGATGGGCTGAGTCTGTGTGGAGAAACCGCAGGTTAACTTTAGCCGAAGCACTAGATTTCTCTGAATCTTCAAAACTGGCCGTTGTTGATACGCGCATCTGTCGAATTATATAGCTTTCTTCTATGAGGTATTAAGATGTACAGTTCTATTGGACCTTGGAGTTTCTTTTGAATTCTGCAATATTAATTGTTCAATCCCTTAATTACAGTAATACAGGATTTCACTGGTGAGAATTTCGCAAGTCTACCCTCCGAGAGTATATTTGCTGATGTATATTTTGGTTAGTTCAGAATCTTTGTTTTCTGCCACGAATGTCATTGGAGAATTTTTTTTTTTCATAAAGATAGTAGGATATGAGCATAATTTGATTCTGCAGTTTCTTAAGTCCTGCAAAGTTTTATGAAAAAGAAGCTGAAGATAATTTCATCTTTACACCAAATACTTCAGCATTTTATGTTTTAATTAAGCTTTACTGATCCTTGAAATTTTCATAGATGGCCATTTGGATCAGATCATATTTTTTGGTCACAGGTGGTTGGCTCAATGCATGTCGGGTTAAGGTCATTTTGTACTTGGATCAATTTTGAATCTCGGGTTCTTAGGTTCATGTCTAACCTAGGTTTTGTTTCATCTGGCACTTAGGATTCAGTTATGTTGTGTTGCAACCTGGCAGTTTTGCTTTTTAGTTGCTGTATCGACAGGTCAGAACAGCTTGTTATGGAAAGTGGATCCTAGTCATGGTATGGATCAATCACGCTTGACATAATTGGATTTCGGAATTGGTGCTTTGGTCAGATGTAATTTGCTTAAAGACATCACTGTTAGTTGGTCGTGTCTTGGTTTGCATTTGGGTGGTTGGCTTTGCTGGGAAAAAAATAAAGAAGTCTGATTGTATTTCGGTAAATTCTCCGGTGTTCTCTAAACTGTCCCAATTAAAAGATTAGGTCGAAATTTGTTGGCTTCTTTCTTTGGTTTCTGAGCATTTCTACATGGGATTGGCCAAGTGGAGAATTGGGAAAATAAAAAATAAAGGGACATGCAAATCGGGATAACATGTGATGGCCATGGCCCCAACCCCAAGGAATAGACTAATTTGTTGACCTCGGTCTAATAAGGTCTATAGTTTGGTGACCTCGGAATCTATCCAAGATTGGCAAAGCATGTGGTAATGATGCAAAACTGTCGGCAACCTTAATTCTTATCTTAAAAAAATAAAAGAAAAAGAAAAAAAGGGTAATTAATGTTCTGTCCTGTTAAACCTAACATATACGGTACAGTACCAGAACATTCATTCAATATTATTTCTCCGCGTACAATGTCTCATTACTTGGCAGTGGCACAAGGGCTTTGAATGATTTAATCATTCAATGCGACCAGTAACGGATTTAGAAGTTTATGTTACAAAGACGAGAGATTAATATAAATATGACAATGCATTAAGATTAATATTTTTTATGTAATACCCCTTGCAAGGACTTGGGTATCCACTTTCAGATGCGTGCCTTCTGCTTTAAATTAATTATCACAATAGATAGATATTAGATAATAATACTATTGAATTCACAATAGATCTTCCCTATGTAGTTTAATTACCATCTCACAACACCAAAATTATCACCTACTTAATTCTATTTTACATGCTTCGACGTAAAAACTGTGGCACCGGATTGTAGCCATTGGGTCCCACATCCACCTCCGATCTCTCTCCCTTGCTGCCAGTGGTGGTGGTGGCGGTGGACCAATTAGAATCCTTGTCAAAAGACGAAGAAGGGTAGGCTTGCACAAAGGCGTCGAACCCGACATTGCTCTTTTTCTCATAATCTCTCAATTGCTCCGGTGTTGCCACTTTTGGCACTGCTGATGCATCGCCGCTTTCTAGATACCTCACCACCTCCCTCATGCTGGGCCGTGCCGCTTGGTCTGGATGCGAGCACATTAGACCTACCTTTAGTACCACTGCAACCTCATTCCTGTTTGTTAACAAATAGAGTTAACCAACTTAACAAAAATCATAAACTTGTTAATTGCATTTACCCAAGTCAAGGATTTATATCACAGATGGTTGGAAAATTGAAGATCAATACCACTACATCTGTACTTAAATAAAAACACTATTTGTGTTGCTTCAGAGGTCTAAGGTTAGTTTTAGTAGTATACTAAATCCAAATAAACTTATTTAAATGTGTATAAATATATTTCTGGAACCTGTTATAATCCCCTTCTAGTTTGGGGTCCACCACGTCAGCCCAGCTACCAGCTGCCCACCGGTCCCGTACCCAATCGACCAACACAGCCTCTTCCTGTGCTACTTTTGGCTCTATTGGCCGGCGGCCACACACAATCTCAAGCACCATTGCTCCAAAGGCAAATACATCCGACCCAGTAGTGGCACGACCAGTTCGAATCATCTCTGGTGCGAGATAACCGACAGTTCCAACGACACGTGTAGTGCTAGGATTGGCCCCGTGTTCATGTAACTTGGCTAGGCCAAAATCACCGAGCCGGCCGTTGAAATCGGCATCTACCAGCACATTACTCGCCTTAACGTCACGGTGCAAAACCACATGCTCCCACTCTTCGTGCAAATACAAAAGAGCCGAGGCTATACCTTGTAAGATATGAAACCTCTGACACCAACTCAGGTGTTGATTTGTTTTCTCGGGTGAAGCCGCATCATCGCGAAAAAGAAACCGATCAAGGCTTCCATTAGGCATGTAGTCGTACACGAGTAAAAGATCGTTGCGGCGACGGCACCACCCCTGGAGCTGTACCAAATTACGGTGGCGTAACCGGCCAATACTCGCAATCTCTGCAAGAAATTCAGGCAACCCTTGGTGTGATCCATGTGAGATGCGCTTAACTGCGACTTCCATCTTGGATCCAGGAAGCACCCCTTTGTAAACCTTTCCAAAACCGCCAACCCCCAACAAATTACTGTCCCGAAAGCCTCTTGTAGCACGTTTCAGATCGTCATACAAGAAGCGGCGGGGACCGTATTTGAGCTCCCAAGGCTCTATAATATCAGCATTTTTTATCTTGTAAATGACATAACCACCAATTGAGGCTACAACTACTAGAGTTGCAAAAATTGCTAATGCAACCGCTAGTGCAAGAGTGGTCTTTTTGGTCTTTGGTTTGGGAAGAGAAGGCAGAGAGGATAGATCCAACGATTTTGCAGTTCCATTCATTTTGAAACTCCATCCAAAGATGTAATGTGAGCTTGCGAGAAGGCCAGTTGAGGCAGAGAAGCCAATGTACATTTTGTCCATAAAAATTGGGGATAAATCAACCGAGTAAGAAAGAGTCGGTTTCTTAGGTTTTGAGGAATGAGGCGAAAGACTTACTGTTATTAGCTTTAGAACTCCGTCATATTCGATCCATGCTTGAATTGTATTGCCGGATTTTAGCATTATATCAATCTTTGTGCCATCATCCCCATAGTAGGAGGCATTGGTAGAACTATTCGAAATCATGCTGTTCAAATTAATCCCAACATGGTTATCATTTATATCACTGAACTCAAAATCTTGTACTGTGTCGAACTCTACGGCAAATAAATGGTTGGTTTTATTTCCTACATCAGTAGCATTGAGTAATCCAAGATACTGACTGGGTTGAGCTCCTGTGAACTCCATGGAAGGAGCAATGGTGAAGGCAAGGCCATGGCCACCTAGTTTTGCATACTCCGGTACAATGGCAAATGCAAAGGCAGTCGAAAAGGAGAAAGCGGTACCAGTATCAGTGCTGCGGAATTGCAGAGGTGTTGGATAAAATGCGCGACCGATTAGTCGGCTAGTATCATTTGTCAATTTTAGAATACCAGTATTTGATATTTCAGAGACGCCATTTAGCTTCAAAGGGATTTGATTGGGGTTATTAGAAGTCAAACCATTGTAGAAGAACTCCTCTTGTTGGGATGTTGCAAAGAGAAAGGAATTGAAGAGGAGGAGGAGGAGGAAGGTGAGAGTGAGAGTGAGAGTGAGGTGAGATCTAAGCATTGTGGAGGTGAGGTTCTCTCTTCTGTGTTTGAAGGTTTGAAGGTTTTAAGGTTAGGTTGGTTGGTTGGTTCCTTTTACTTCTTTGATGAGGGGAGATTAGATTAGGTGGTTGTGACTTGTGAGACTGAGACAAGTGTGGGACCTACAGGGTTAAGCAAGACCTGTATGGCAAGATGTGTGATTGAGGAGAGACTTTGAGTGAGCCTATGGTGCTATGCATAGCAAGGATGGCTAGTGTACTACGGCTCAATATGGTACTTTTTAAATCTAACGGTCGATCCAACCGTTCAATGTGATAATCATATGAATATGTACTTGCAAACTAAATTTTATATTTTTTCGAATTTTTTTACTATTTTTTTAGATAGGTAGAAAAATCAGTGTTTTCTGAAAATTCTGGACCATTAAAATTCTACCTATCTAAAAAAATAGTAAAAAAATTCGAAAAAATATAAAATTTAGTTTGCAAGTACATATTCATATGATTATCACATTGAACGGTTGGATCGACCGTTAGAATTTTAAAAAGTACCATATTGAGCCGTAGTACACTAGCCATCCTTGCTATGCATAGCACCATAGGCTCACTCAGAGACTTTTCCATGTTTGATTGTGGTGGGATAAATATCCTACATTTGAGGTTTGAAGAATAAAATACAAGTAGGATTGATTAAGAGGTGAGTTAATACTTAATAATATAGAATTAAGTTATTTTATTTTTTAGGTTACCACTTACTTCGTTTGTAGAGTTTACTGTTATAGGTAGATATATATTTTCAATATCTTTTTTTCAGATAGGTTAATTTAAATTATTATTTAAGCGGTCAAAGAAGATGTAAAATATGATGAGTAAATGAAGTGACCAACTTAATTCTTCTTAAATATAATAATATTTAATACTAACCAAATATGACTTAGGGAGAGAACAATTTAGTTTGAAGGGAATAATATGAAAATAATTTTGATAATATCTTTCAATTTAATCGAAATAAGCTGCAAATTAAAAAAATAAAATCTGCAGATTGGTTGTTTTTAAAATGTCGGCATCGAGACCGTATGAACAAAACAAAGAAAATTGATATATGCATATTTATTTCATTTGTTTTTTGTAATTGTACAAAGGTGTAATCTCATCTATTTATAGCCAACGGCTTGCTCTCTAAACAAACTGTCTTGCTAACTAATTCAGTTACAATAATTCTCATGCTATCTTATCCTCTAATAGACCGTTAGAAAATTTAATAAATGAAAAAGTATGCATCAAATATTTTAATTATTATATGCATATAAATAATGTTTACAAAGTTGATATTTAAATTTAGTTTTTTTTTTACTTTTTTTAGTATGATTTTCAAGATGACTAAACGATCTCTTGTCATATGTAAAGTTTTAAATCTAGCTTTTATTTTCATCCGTGGAATGTCAGCTTGGAATAGAATACCTCAATACCATTGACAAATAAGTAACTTAATTTATAAAATGTTTAAAACTGTTCTTGATTATAGATGTTCTTCATTTATGGATAGTTATACATCTACTAATTTACATTTATTATAGAGGAATTTATATATATGCCCATCAAAACTTCACCAATTAAATATTTACCCATCAAAATTCACAAATTAGTTATTTTCTCATCTAATTTATTTTCTTATTTAATCAAATCAATCTCCTATATTATTTCAATCAGTTCAAATAATTAAAAGTCTGAGGATCTTAAATTAAAAACATGAGTAGAACTAGGGTGTTCTTAAGCTCACCAAGCCGTTTTGTGAGCTTAACTCAAAAACTCATCGGATTGGTTTCAAATGACGCATCCAAACCGTTGAAACCGATCTACTTAACGAGTGATGAGTTTACATGTCAAATTTATAAATTTTCAAACTAATTTAATATAAAATCAAGCTGTAAAAAAATGATGAAAAATGAACACATTAAAATTAACTTATAAACCATCTTTTTTTGACCGCTTGACTTTATACTTAATTAGTTCAAAATTGAAAATTTTGACATGTAAACGCATCACTCGTGAAGTAGATCGGTTTTAACGGTTTGAATGTGTCGTTTGAAGCCAATTCAATAGATTTTTGAATTAACCTCACAAAAGAACTTGGTGAGCTTAAGAACACCCTAGTTCTACTCAAAATACATTATTTAATTAACTGAACTAGCTTACTCAAAAAGGGGAAAAAAAAAAAAAGTTAACTGAACTAGTAACGAGGGTTACTATTTTTTTCTTTTCTTCATAACAGTTAAAGATATTCACCAACTGGACCTGACGACAGCATTAATTGCATGCCCGATCATTAGTTTATCTTAGTCTCAAATATTATGGCACTTGCCTACTTTTATTAATGAGAAAGTAGCAGTCAGTTTTTGTACAGAATTTGACAGTAAAATTTGACCATTTGTTAAGGGAATTAGAGTAGTAGGATACTTTTGGATCTTCTTATTGGGATTGGGTTTTGTCCAAAGCGCTTTGGACGAAGGGCTTTGGACAAAGTCTCATTCAAAATCAAGCTTAAACGTCTTATTTGTATTGAGATTCGTGCAAATATATTTACAACTTAATAAATTTAATTGACTCCTTGAATCTAAATGTTTGTACAAATATATTTGGATGAGACTTTGTTCAAAGCCATTTGGACAAAACCCCATCCCTTCTGATTTGGTTGGGAAGGTCTAGATAATATTTTACAAAAAAGTGAATTATTTTTTTCAGCATATTCTCAAATTATCTTCTAATTTATTAAATTGTACTGATAACGCACTATTTATTTAACATTTTAAATGAAACTTATGAATTTTTTATTATTTTATAAATGAGTTGGGATACGGTTATGAAGTAAAGCGAGTCTTCACGTCTATATCTTCGATTTTAAATTTCAAACGTTGATTCGAACCGTTCAAGTTGATCTCCATATTAAATTGTGCTTGGAGACCAAATTTTACAATTTTTAGAAATTTTTTACTATTTTTTTAGAATTTTATAAAAACCACTGTTTTTCAGCAAATTATGGAACATAAAAAATCAGTGATTTTCAAAAATTCGAAAAAATTAGTAACAAATTTTCAAAAAATGAAAAATTTGGTCTCCAAGCACAGTTTAATATGGAGATCAACTTTAGCGGTTCGAATCGATGTTTTGAACTTTAAAATCGCAAAATATGAATGTGAAGTAAAACACTCGCTTTACTTCACGAAGCACCGTAGCTCAACTCTTTATAAATAATTAATTATTTTCGAACTTTATGTATTATACTCATATCTCACAAATATATTACTAGAAAAGATCAGTTTTATAGGACTTGGTAACAAATTATGAGCTATCGGGGACTATTCGGCAACAAGAGATTAAGCTTCTTTAAAACTTAATCCGTTTCTTTTAGTTTCCTTAAGATTACCTCATTTAGCCTCATTTTATCACCTCTACTTCTTCATTTAGCGTCCTTAGTTTTCACCCACGGATTAAGACATCCGAACATCGATTCCTTAGCACTCATTAAATTCTCAATCATTTACTTTTAATCTCTTGTTGTCGAACAACTCCCTCGTGATAACAAAAGAGCAAACACGGGAGTGAGCGAGCACGAGTGGCCTAGTGCCATAAGGATGGAATCGGAAGCGATCCAACGAGCATCGATTCAAATTTGATCAGAATCGTTTGATTTGTGAGAATATTTTTAAAATTTTGCACATATCAAGTGAGCATGAATTTTGATACAGATGAATTGCTTTGACAGGTAATAAATTGGGTCATTTATTTTAATGTTGCAGAACGGACCCATAGTGATACGGGCAGCAGTAAGGCAGTGGCAAGATAGACCGGATGACTTTAGTTGAATAATATCAAGAGCTGCCGAGATTGGAGCTGGAATTGCAGCAGATTTGGACTCAAGAGCTGCCACCTGCCAAGGTGGACTCCAAATTCTTTCATTGGATAGGAAAGATAGGAAAGATAGGAATATAGGACGAATAGGATGGCTCATGTTGTTAATGAAAAAGACAAAAAGAGTACAAATTTATTTCTTATAAAATGGACGGTTCACCTTACCCAGAGACCAAATGAATGTTCTTGCTTTCGGTCTTCACGAGCAAAACCGGACAACAGGACAACAGGGACAATTGTTTTATAAATTAAAAATTAAATTATTAGAAACAAGATGGATTAATTTCTTTTACAAGTATAATTAAGTATATGGAACAAAATTATTGAAATGGTTCGGTCATACTGAACACATACTATTAGAATTGAACTAATAATTCAATCTCACTCATTTCTACATCAATAGTCACACACTATGGAAAATTAATGGAATCAAATTATTAGTACAAGGGAGGAAGAGACGGCCTTGCACTTGCTTTTTAAGTGTAATTGGGCGAGACAGGTATGGAATGAGATTAGCATCAGCCATCAGACTGGGATACAAAGTATTAACTCTGAGATTTCAAGTCATTAGCATTGCTTACAAGACCTACAATGTGGAAGAAAATAGGTCCGATAATAATGATGTGTACTATATGGATGATCTAGAGAAGTAGAAATGAGAAAGTATTTACAGACAAAGATCAAAGGGTGTAGTCAGTGGTGTACAGGAGGGTGTGTCATTAGGCAGAAATGTGGATTACGTGCAGCGCCAGTCAAATAGTGAACTGGTCTATGCAGTTGTTGAATGATGGGCCAGTTTAACAGAGGGACCAAGAGATATTGTATATAGTTGTTTCGTTTAATTTTTTATTTTATTGTACTGATTGATAGCTGCTATCAATCTTTCAAAAAAAAAAAAAGTTTAGTTTCATTGACCGGTCCTCACTTGTACCGAATCATTAGTTCAGTTCTATTAATTTCTAAATTAAATGTAAATTAATTTATACACTAAATGTACAGCTTCTACTATTACTAAATTAATGATTCGGTCTTAATTTTGTTCAGATTTTTGTGACCAAAACAAGTAATACTCCAATGAGATTGATTCGGTTTTATCTATAAATCGAAAAAATATTTGTAAAAATTGATTTCTTGTAATCTCTAAAATATAAAAGAAATTGCAACATGGACAAGTGGAAGTGGGGATCGCGTGGGAGCATGGTATTCGGTACGGATGCACTCAGGAGTCTGGAAAGAAGAAAAGCACGTGACATGTAATGTAATGTAATGTAAGGCGCCTCTTTCCGATAGCAAACTTTTGGCTTTTTCCTTCTTCAATAATTTCACATTGGACTTGACCGTATTCGGCTTCGGCATGGTGTATTTTAATGGATATGAATTATAGTAATGACATGACACACACATTTATCATGAAATTGTAGAATCTAATCACACGGTCCAGAACGAATAGCAGCGGATAATGAATCCGTGATAAAATCCAATAGTTTGTACCTCAACTTGAAAAGGGCCAGGAATTGGCCCATATTAACAGCCTCTTAAGCTCTTTTTTATTATGAGTACGAATATTGACTTATGAAACATTATACTATTCACGGCCCACATACAAATTGTGTTTTGTAGTTTTTCTTTTCTTCCAAAAGATAAAAATTAAAAAACAATCAGTTCCATGATTTTTTTTTTTTTTGAATAAAAGACCTAAATCCGTTTCATTACTGAAACTTTAAGTTACAGAATATCGTTAGTCAGGTATATCTCACATCCAAAATGATACCCTGAGTAATACAGTTCCAAAAACCATATAAGGCACCAACAACAAAATATAGCCAGCAATTATAAGTTTAAGCCACATCAGGACTGAGACTAAGCCACACACAAGGGCTAAGGAAAGTACTACTAATGTTATGCAAAATAAGAACATAATTATCAAGTTGTTAAACATTTGTCAAAGTACTATCCCTGTCGTAGAGCACCAGCTGACCATCATCAGCCATCATCGAGTTTTCATCAGCCGGGTGCCAAATGTTGATGGGGATCGCATCCGTATCCACAGGGAGCCATAAAGCTGTCTCAGCTTGAATCCTTGGCTTCACATGACATGTCCAATATTGAATCAAAGAAAGAATGAGAAATATGATTTGTCTTGGAGATTTAACCGTACTAGTGTTAAAGCAGAGATCATTTCTGTGCTTCCATAAAATCCAACAGACTGCGCTAACAATTAATAAAAAACCAATTTTAATTTGAGCTAGTAATTGATTTTGCAAAGTGAAAAATATCAGAAAGCTAATTCCAAGAAGAACTGAGACTCTGCATGCGCCCATCCAAAACCAAATATCCTTGAATTGGCATCTAACAAATAAATCGACGCGGTGGGATCCATATTTTGCATTGAAAAACATCTGGTGGAAAATATGAACCGGAAAATCTTTTTGCTTTATTTTTTTGTTTTGGGTAAAAGAATTGTCGTTTCATTAGAGAAACTTGGTAATTGAGTACATGAAAAAAAAAGTTTGTGTTATTAATTATCACAATCTTCCAGAGTTCACAAAATACATCCACAACTCGTACTACCTAAAATCCTAAATCATATGATTCACCCTCCTCAGTTGGTCAAATGTTTTGGTTTATTTTTTATTAAAATCAATGTATCTAGACAGAGATATTCAATTGGTAGAGTAAAATAAATTAAAAAAAGATGTGCCTTCTCTTTTACACTAGGCCGTAGTAGATTCAACAAAATATATATTATATTGTTTTTGAACAAAAAAAGATTGATTTGGAACGGCGGCAGTTTGACCATGGTCTTTAGAGAAATTAATGAACAAAATCTTTCTTTTTGGACTAATGGCGGTTGTAATTATTTTATGACTATTTTTTAATGATAATTGTTATGTAACAAACTTCCATAAATCAGGGTCCGGATCCCCTAAAGTAACCCAATCTTTAGGTTTTGGATCGAGACCGTCCGATTCGAATTCATCGTTCGGGATCGTCTCAGGATTTGAATTCGTCGTCGGAATGTGTGCGCTCACTTCAGGAATGAATTTTTGCGGATTCGAATCGGACGGTCTCGATCAAAATACCAAAGATTGGGTTACTTCGCTGGATCCGAATCCATAAATCAGGCGCAAGAAAAAGATCACATGTTCAGTCTTGACTATTGACGAAAATTAAAAAAATACAGTGTTATTTGACCGGACTTCCCGCCTCTGTTTTTTCCTTTCTTCAACCTTACTAATTAATGCGTCCATATTAGGCTTTAGACATTGTCAAGCAGAGTATATACGAATATACGATGAAATCATGTAAACCTCAAAGCAAAACCAAAAGCAAAGTCAATTCTTTGATTTTATATTTCAGATTCCATTGAAGGTTTGGCAGGGAAAGGAACGAGAAATATGATATAAAAATAACTATTCCATAATTTAATATATTTTCAATAATATGATATAAAAACTTTTTGTCTTGAATATTAGGGAAATTAAAGATTTAAAGGTACAGAGATCTTCTTATATTTGTTAAATGGGTTCAAATAGTCAAGTAACTTGTTACATTTTTAAACTTATCTAAGCAAGCAATACATTATGGAAATGTATATTTCCTTTTCGGTACCAATATATTCAATAATTCAAATTAAGCTCATTGTTGAATCATCTCCATATCACCAAAACCATAGGTGCAACCAATGATTACTTTGAAGTGGCTAATTGGCCACCAAACCTACTACCCAAAATAATGGCCATATGGCATCTAAACCTACAAAGAATTGCATTTTCTTTATCCCCCCTACTCTCCAAGTTCAAATTAAAATTCATACAAACAATTAATCCTCAATTAAATCCAAAGAAAGGAATCCTCAGAAGACACGAAACGAACCCTGCCGGCGCTCTTCGTACCAGCACAGGCAACTAAGCCCGACGAGCACCTCGGCGATCGCCGCCTCGACTTTTGCTTTATTTGACACGTGCAATGTGTGCAACCTTAATGCCCTTGGCCCGGTCTCGTAACGCGACTTCCTGTCCATAGTCCTCTCATTGTGCCACCTCTCAGTGTCTCTTGCCACCGGACCCAGCCATGCAAAAATACGGTCCGCTGCTTCTTTCCAGCCCTCTGCCAGGCTCTGATCCAATGGCCCAGGATCCCTCCACCAATCTCTTAGTTTCGATCGTACAATTGATCTTAGCGCTACGGGAAGCATCTCGTACATCTCCTCTCTATGGGCTGCCATCTCATCTTCCCTCCCTTCGGCTTCCATTCGTAGCAACCTCTCTGCTGTTAGTATTACATTTGCGTATCGTAAAGAGAGACCGGCAGCTCCTACCGTATCAGGAGCAGCTTCTAGAATTTTCTTCCAATTCATTTCTGATTTTAGGTCCGTCGAACCAAATATTGGACAGGAGCTACTCGTCGGTATGTTCATCGGGATATCTCGCTGCTCCATAATTGGGCCCGAGGAAAATTTAGCCCGAAATCGGGACAGCGGACGGCCACGGTCCATGGAATGAAACACCGGAGGTAGACCCGACACATATGGACCAAACACAGTGCATATCCGTATGAAAATAGCGCAAGCTGACTTGGCCATCAGTGTAACTGCCTTGTCGAAGCTCTCATTCCATAAGGATTCCTCCTTGAGTCGTCGTACAATCTGACGTTGTGACTTGAGCTCGAGTCGGTACTCGTCATGTGCAACTGGCATTTGCGGTTGCTTTGGTATCGGGCCGCTGAGCCGGCCCCACCACTTCTCCATTTTTCTCTCAGATGCTTCCAATTCTTCAAGTGCCTCCATCTCTGCACTTAATTTTGCGGTGATGGCGATTAGCTTCTCCATCTTTTTAACTTTTGGGTGCTCCAATTTCCCTAAGTCGGCTGAACCCGACTTCAAATTTGCATACACGCGAGTAAATCCACGAGATAGAGAAGTAGTAGGCCCATTGCACCGGAGCGAGAAGCGGGAAATGGTATCTGCAGCGCGCTCCAATTCCTCCATCAACTCGGCACAAGCTAGCCTGATGAGAAACGCCTGGTCTTTGGAGTTCAAGTAAGACACGCCTTGGGACCGCATGGTGTCAGATCGCAACTTGGATATCTGAGCTTCAGATAGGGATTGATGCAGAGACACGAGTCGGGACATGGTAGCGGCCGCCTCAAAAGAGAGAATACCGAGTTTATCCCTCGGCTGGAGGTCCCGGTTTATTGCACCCGGCTTATGACTCGCCGGGGAGGAGGCATGCCCATGCCATGATTTAGGGAACACAACCATTGTTAGTTAATTTGTGTGTACTGTACTACTGTACCAGTTTTGAAGGGAATTAATTAAGGATTTAGAGGAATTTGTAGTTAGTTTGTCTTGTCGATCATAAAGAGAGTGTCAAGTGAGAGGTGGGATGAGGCATGAGGCCAAGGGTGAGGTATAAGAGGGGCA
This sequence comes from Carex littledalei, assembly GCA_011114355.1. NCBI lineage: Eukaryota > Viridiplantae > Streptophyta > Magnoliopsida > Poales > Cyperaceae > Carex > Carex littledalei. The sequence goes on from CM022104.1 coordinate 7,036,435, forward strand.
CGATTCATTTGCTCATGCCACATTTTCTAAGTGGCTTCGGCCAAGCGCGTTCGTTACTGTTAGGTCTAAAGAATGACTAACTGGATCCGCTGTTGGGGATGTTATGTGGCCAATTGTGTCTCCGTCAACTGCTCACTATTCTTTTAAAATTAATCTTTATTTTTCTTTTCATTCGAACCATAATTTGGAGGATGGATTTCTTGTCGTCTGCTAATTCCGTTATAAAATCAAATTAAAATGGGTTTCAATAATAGAAAACATGCTTATTTTCTCGTAATACCGTCATTATTTTATTTTTTTTCTCTTTTTTAATCCATTTTATATAAAAAAAATACATGTCCAATAATATAGAACATTTTGTGGTGGTCTCCATATCGAATAATATATTCGTGTACAGACCTGATCACATAAAATTTGTTAAAATATAAATTTTTTGATCAAGAGGGGTGTCGTTTATGAATAAAATTTGTTATAGATTGAACATATCAGATATAAAAATAAGAATTTACTTTTTCATGATGCAAATAACAGGAAAAACAAATCCGGTTGTTGTTCAAAGTAGAAAAATTGGATAATATTGACAATATTTTCTTGACGCTGCAACAAGCATTGCATTAAAGCAGTGGCCACATAAAATCATGGCAGGAGAAGTAAGCAGTAGTAGGCGCTTACCGTGACATCGGCAATAATTTTTTAATAATATACGTATCAAACTACCGAAGAAATTGATATAAACACGACAGTTGAGTCGACAGGGCTGAGCTCAGGTCCAATTCATTACCAGTATTAATTGTTATGGGTCGTATATTTATTTATTAATCAATTTTCAACGGTCTAAGTCTAACTAAAGATCGATCAAAAGGATTTTAGTGTACAATAAGACCTGCAGTACTGGCAAACCGTACCGGATCGTAATACGCAAATCTCATATATGGGGAATCTTCAAATCTCTCTTTTCTTCCCCATTATATTTTCAATTATTTTATAACAAAAAATTCTAAAACTTATAAGAAGTTATGAGTGTCAGAATTAATAACATGAGTTTGAAAAAGATGTAGGGTGCCTTGACTCTCAATTCTCTCATTCAAAAAATTCATATCAACCGTCTGATATGAACAGATCTGAGATCATTCAAATGTAAATGATCCAAATATTCAATATAATTATGAGCTCTGAATTAAAAACGACAACTGAAGTATGAATGATTTGTTATTTTTAATTTTAAAGAAAAATAATTTTTTAAATCTTCTAAATTTCAAATTTCATAAAAAAAAAAAATCATTTGAATTTCGAATATTCATATTCGATCTCTCATAAGAATGATATTATCTTTTGCTATTCAGATGAAAGACTGATTTTCCTGAATAATTTGATATATGAAACAATATGTGCACAAAACAATTCAAATTCAAACCAATATAATGTATTTATTTTATAAAAAAAAAAAACAAATACTGAACATCGAAAATGACGCGATCCAACCGATACTGTGCTACTGGACTGAGGGTTGCTGGAATTCTGAGCTTCCATATACCACAAAAAGCTGGAAAAAGAAGCACAAATCCTCTTAACCAAAAAGGAAGGATTCAACTGTACTTGGCCCTTTTACTATCGACTATCGTTAACATAGACTGAGATATAAGAAAGATTAATGTATTAGCCTCTTATATGATAATACAATAAATTTAAAGAGCTTCTGTATAAAAATAACATGTCTTTGAATTTCCAACTTATCAGACTTGCCCACGTAAAAAAAAAAAAAACCCATCCTTGACTTGGAATGGAAAGTTGTTGAAATATAGAAATGTAAAAAGTATAATACGAAAAGAATTAATTCATAACAAAATATTTCTGTTTGGATCACGACTGTCCGATCAGAATCCGGATCAATCCAGTTTGAATTGTAGAGCTCATGGGGTCACTTTTATAGTCGTGTAGATTCTAATTGAACGATTCAGATTTAAACATAAATATTTTGTTACCTTAAGTAATATGAATTCAACAAGAATAGCGGTGGACCATCACGGTTAATAGAAGTTACTAGAAAGCAAAATAAAAAAGCGATTAAAAAGCAGTAAATTTTTTTCTAAAATTAGAAAAAAAAAAAAAATTAGCGCTCCCGTTGACAGTTTTTTCATATATTTCGACGCGTCTATCTCTGCTTTTTCATCAGAACTTAATTAATTTATCTTTTTTCAGAGCCAAAAGAGTCAATTTCAAATTTTTGTCCAACTAATAAAGAACAAAACGCGGCTTCATTACTATTTCTTATAACTAACATATCAAATTTATTCAGTGTTCTAAATAGCGCGCTATAGCGCCGCTATAGCGTTTTTGGACCATAAACGCTAAGCTATGGCATGAAAATACGCTAATTGCGCTACGGCCGCTATAGCGGTAATAGCGGTCCGCTATAGCGCATAGCGTGTAGCGCGCTATTTGCGCGCTATGCATATTGGGCTTTTTTAGACAATTTATATGGGCTTAAATAAAGATTCCTAAAATTTATTTTGTATAGAAAAAAAAATAGAATGAATCATGATACTTAAGATATTTTGTATAGAAAAAGATCGATAGTTTATGATATTATTATGGATATTTTGAACCATGGACTTTTGTACTAGTTCAATATGAATATTATAATTTCTTAATTAATTTGGTATTATTTATTGTTCTATGAAACTTTAGATAATGTTAATATATAGTACAAATATATATTGTAAAAAAAAAAAACGCTATTTGAAATAACTTCCGCTATAACTACACTATTCGCTATAGCTTTTTTTGTAGCCTTCCCGCTGTGACGCTATAAACGCTATTTAAAACATTGAATATATTTATTCTTTAATTACTTAATTTCTCACCTCTTTTTCCTTCTTTTGCAGAATATAGGATATGATTAGGGCACGAAAGTAATGATGCATTTGAACCCTTCTTCATTAATTCTAATAGCATGTACTTTTATTCAACGGTGGTAATTAAAATTGTAGAAGAGAAAGAGAGAATTCCCAATAAAATTTGCAAGGAATTAGCGAAGAAAAGACAAAACAAAACTTGTATGTATATGTTAAGAGTAGAACTAGGGTGCTCTCGAGTTCACCATGCCCTTGGTGAACTCAAGTCCAAAACTCATCGGATCGGCTTCAAACGACGAATCCGACCGTTCAAACCCGTCTACCTTACGAGTGATGCGTCTACATGCAAAAATTTTAAATTTTGAAATTAATTTTGCATAGAGTCAAGTGGTCAAAATTAGAAGGTTAATAAATTAATTTTAATACATTCATTTTTTGACGTTTTTTGACCACTTGACTCTATGCAAAATTAATTTCAAAATTTAAAATTTTTGCATGTGCATCACACGTAAGGTAGACAGATTTGAACGGTCGGATTCGTCGTTTGAAGCCGATCCGATGAGTTTTGGACTTGAGTTCACCAAGGACTTGGTGAACTCGAGAGCACCCTGGTTCTACTCATATGTTAATATTGGATGATGATGCATGTCAACATCTAGCCGCATAGAACTTCGAAGAGTACACACGGTGGACTTGACACTTGGGATATAAAAATTAACTAAAATAAAAGCGATGATTTGACTTTGCATGTCACCGTGTGGACATAGATATGTACCGCTAATGGAAGCTGACACAAACGAATATTGGATGGTATTATCGCCTACACCAACTTGGTTTCTACGTGTGGGCACCACCACTCATGATGGCATTAGCATAGCCATAGCCATAGCCTACTCAGTTTGATAATTTTAATTAATTTCATGAGCTTTTCAAAAACATGAATATCAATATATGATGCGTATCTTATTAAATAGAGGGATCCACTTATTTTTTTTTTTGACACTGAATTATATTTTATATTTTCAAAGTTCAAACAGTTGATTCAAACCGTTCAACATGATGGATATATTAAAATATGCTTGCAAATCAAATTTTATATTTTTTTTTACTATTTATTAAGATGGTCCAAAAATTTAATGATCTAAAAACAGTGATTTTATAAAAATACTTAATAAATAGTAAAAAAATTCAAAAAAAATGTAAAATTTGATTTGTAAGCACATTTTAATATATCCATCATGTTGAATGGTTTGGATCGACTGTTTGGACTTTGAAAACTTTGAAAATATAGGGTGTAATCCGATGTCACTAAAAAAAGATGTAAGTGGATCCCTTCTCCTTATTAAAATTCTCGTATAATAATATAATTGGTTCCGTTTCTTTCTAAATTACAAGAATACAAACAGTGAGACTATGGATTTATATTTTTATTTTAAAGTTCAAACAATCGACAAGAATCGTTAAATACGACCTTGACATGAAAATATACATGAACACCAAATATATATATATTTTTTAGATATTTTAAATAGATAGAAAAAAGTATATTTTCATATCAAGAGTAGGAAGTTTATTTAATTTTACATCGTTATTAATGGTCATAGTGCATGATCGAATATTATGCTTTCTCTTTGGAGAGATATATATTCTCTTCAACGGTACTTTCAGATTAATTTCATATCGCTTTATCAGTTCTGTACAATTTCTCAGCAAGCGAAAAAGAATGGTTGAGACACAACCGTACCAGGTGCGACAAATTAAAAGAAAATAAAAAAGATTTGATAAGATTTGGCCCCGAAGAACAATATTAACAGAGCATGTTTGTCTTCATGCAGAACACTAATCATATGCAGCTTTGTTTTGATTCTATTATCTTTAGGCTGTATGAAGTCAAATCTTCGCTGTAAATAAATCCCTCCGTTTTGTTCCCGGTCATAGAGTCAACTTGAATCTTATCTCGTAGTCAAGACGACAAATTGAACCACACAGAATTTACCAGAGAATCTTTCCGCTCCAAATGCGCGTTGTTTTTGCTTCTTGTTTAGTCTATTGATTGTCACCTTTTTTTTTTTATAATGCTTGTTGCCTTGTTAGAGATCAGATCACCATGCAATTAATCATCCTTGACACGGCATTGCCAAAGCTATAATATAATCTAAAGAGTTTGCTTCCTCATATGGCAAAGCATGTTGGAAATTTTGCGTTCAAATTAATGAAAGAAGGCTTTCGAATTTTTCAAGTTTTTCAATGTGAAAGAATACAATAAGTAATTTACAAAATAATCAAATGATGTGAGTTTCAATCTAATTTATTTTCAGAGTTTGCTATTCTAATAAATATCTTGTTTCCTCTACGATAAAATGATCGTAAAACAAATGATAATTAGTTCGAATATTGACAAAACCTTTGATTACTCATTTATCAAATATATACAAATGGTAAACAACAACAAAGACTTTAGTCCGAAACAAGTTTAGATAGTCTAGAAATGAAACTCAACCGTAGTGAGGGTTTCATTTTATAAAAGACTATATTTTATGTTGGCTCGTCATGCCTATCACAACCAGTGACGGATCCAATGCACTGTAGGATAGGACGTTCAAAATCAATTTTCATGTACTGGATTTTTGGCTCTTGCTCTACCCTAGAAACCATTTGCCCTACCCTTGGCTCAACCCAATCTCAAATGTAGCTCTGAAAAAAAAATTGTGCAAACGCAACTCATTCGCACAACTAAAAAAGAAAATTGCGATTTCCTTTCTCCTGGCTTTGCTGGAAAATTCATCTTGGCAATTAAAATAATTTGAGGGTTACTTTCAATCTAATGGGTTTAAACCCGTTTCGATTAGCTATTTAAACTCAATTCGGTAAATTCTTGCCCTACTCCGGTGAAAATCCTACATCCACCTTGATCACAACCCTTCTTTTTCTGACTTAGAACAGACTGTGTAGAAACTACACAGGCGATGTATACAAATTGTAAGGGCTTTAATAAAAACAATAGTAGAAGCGAATTACTAATAATATTAAAAAAATATTGAAGTTTTTTTAATTAAAGAGCTCCGGTATACTCAACATCTAATAGATGATATTCTCGAGAACTGAACATTCGTCTCTTTGAAGAAAGACGAAAACTCGTGCCACTATACTAGATCCGAGGTTCTTCAAATCTTTGAAGCGCTTAGCTTCTAAAATCTTTGTAGTACGTTATAGTAATAATTTCAAAAGCTAAGCAGAAGAGTTAAATTAAGCTCCATATCCATAATTTTTATCTTAATATTCTTCATTAGAAAATAAAATAACATAAAATATAAATATAATTTAGATATTTAATCATTATAGTGAACACAATAAACTTTCTCACGTAAAATTTGTCATGTCACTATAAAATATATGTCTCAATAACAGAAATTAATCATCAATATAAGTATATTTTTAATCAACAAACACAAAAAAAAAAAAATCTTCTCCGAATAAATATGATTCTAAACAAATGGATAAAAAAATATGGATACAGATAATTGTCCATGTTTGTATCCGTATCCACACAAACAGTTATTCGAAAAATATAAAAATTATGAATACGGATAATTATCCGTATCTGTATCTGTATCAGTATCCTCACAAACAAAAATTCAAAAAAAATTCAAAAATCTGCATTCATATCTGTATTAACTTTTGAAATTGAAGTCATGCCCGTATATGTATCCGCATAAATCATATCCATATCAATGTCATTACCCGCAAACTATATCCGATTATTCGAATTTACAAAATTTCGAATAAAGATCCGGATACAAACATATAATATCTGATTTGTTTTGACCTCGATATAAAGGGTTCATATTTTCAAAGTAACTCGATTAATTTATGGGCATGGATCTAGATTGTCCGATCAGAATCTTGACCAATTCGATCAAGGTTAGGATTTACGAGACCTTTTAAATATTCGTGCCGATTTTGATCAAAATCCGATCAATTCGATCTGAATCTGTAATGCATGCGAATATACGATCTTTTTAAAATACGTGTTAATATATAACGAACGGACCGGATTGAAACTCAAAAGGTGAGATATCTTTGAGGTGATATGAATTTCGTCAAATCTTTGGATTGAAAGTCTGGCCTTACGATGTCAGTTGCTTCTGTTGGGCTTAAAACCTATTAAAATATCTTCCTCCTGTACCGTTTGATTTGGGCTTCCATTTAGTTTGGACTGGGAAATTTTGATTTGGGCTTCCTAAGATGGATAAAAAAATATGGATACAAATAATTGTCCATATTTGTATCCGTATCCACACAAACAGTTATTCGAAAAATACAAAAATTATGAATACGGATAATTATCCGTATCTGTATCTATATCAGTATCCTCACAAACAAAAATTCAAAAATTTGCATTCATATCTGTATTAACTTTTGAAATTGAAGTCATGCCCGTATATGTATCCGCATAAATCATATCCATATCAATGTCATTACCCGCAAATTATATCGGATTATCCGAATTTACAAAATTTCGAATAAAGATCCGGATACAAACATATAATATCTGATTTGTTTTGACCTCGAAATAAAGGGTTCATATTTTCAAAGTAACTCGATTAATTTATGGGCATGTATCTAGATTGTCCGATCAGAATCTTGACCAATTCGATTAAGGTTAGAATTTACGAGACCTTTTAAATATTCGTGCCGATTTTGATCAAAATCCGATCAATTCAATTCGATCTGAATCTGTAATGCATGCGAATATGCGATCTTTTTAAAATACGTGTTAATATATAACGAACGGACCGGATTCAAACTCAAAAGGTGAGATATCTTTGGATTGAAAGTCTGGCCTTACGATGTCAGTTGCTTCTGTTGGGCTTAGAACCTATTAAAATATCTTCCTCCTGTACCGTTTGATTTGGGCTTCCTAAGATGGACCATAGCATTTTGTATCAGAAATATTTATATTGGTCATGATTTTAGTATTTCAAACAGATATAGGCCCAATGACAATAGTCCGCATGGGTGCAAACGGATCGGATATTATCTGACCGTATTCAAATCCGTATTAAAAAATTAGATATCGGATATCCGAATATCCGTACGGATACGGATGCAGATATAATTTTAAATTTTAATTATCCGTATCTGAATAGTAGATATATACCATATAGTTTAATATATAATATGAAAGAAATTATGTATATATCTACAAATATCCGAACAGTATCCGTATCATATATATATGGTTTTACCACTATCTGGCCCGTTTGCACCCGTACCCGTACCCGGCCCGTCCTGCCCGCCACATATCTAATAGGGACTTGTGATACTCCTCAAGCATCAAACCGATTTTTCCTTTATCAGCAAAAAAATGCTGTCGTTTATAGTATTTTTCTGCTAAGGTAAAACGTTGTCAATGATATTGTTTCTGTATAGAGATAAAATATTATTATGGACGGTGTTTCACTGTGCTGCTTCATTTTTTTAATTAATACATTTTATAAGGATGAAAAGTTGTCACTGATAATGTATATCTATAGATGAATGCTGTCAATAACAATACTTTTTTATTAGGTAAAATGCTGTCATTTATTATATTTTGAAATTTTGTTAATTTTATATCATAAGTTTAAAATTATTTCTTTTAAATTTATCATTCCTTTACGCGCTAAACTAAGATAAGGAATTTACTTCATATATTTCTCTTTGATTAATCGGAAACCTCAGTAATTAATTAACAGACTAACTATCTGATCAGATGAATATAAACCATTCAACAAAAGCGTGGTGTATTGAAGCAGCTTTTTTAAAATAATTATTGTTATTTGGCACCCAATCTAGTAAAATATTTACTGAAGTTGTTATGCATATATGTACTGTTTATTAAATTAATTTAGATTTTGTATTTGGTTAGAAAAAGAATATATTTACTTGGGGCATAGTAATTATAGAGGGTTGAGGCAATCCACATTACCAGAGGTGGGCCCAAAAGAAAACTAGAAACAAGAAGGCTGTTATATATCAAATGTTTCTTCAAATTACCCATATATATATATTTCAATATCATTGAAACTAATTAATTTTGTACTAACAAAAACAATGCTAAAAAAAGATCAAGGAAAACAAGACAATCATATATATGTGCTTTTGCAAACTAATAAACAATACTCTTGTGCGAAACAACAACAAATTTAATTATATACTTAAAATGATCAACTTGTAGATTATAACAACCTCGTTAACATACATCATCGAATAAAAATGTCAAGAGGAATTAATGGATTAAAGATCTATATATAAGACATACTCCAAGAACATAAAATTAAATTAGGTAAATTGCAAATTATTTAGTGCACAGGTTTTCAGCAAATTATTAGCTTATATATATATTCCTAGCCTAAATCAGTAGATCTATAACCGAAGCTCGAGGTCAACATCTTGATCATCTTGTGTCTCGATCAGATCAGTATTATTGGCACGCCTTCTCTTCGCCGGATCATCTTTCGTAATTCGATCTTTCATGCGAAGCCCATTAACACGATTTTCAATAATGGAAGAATTAGGATTAGACAAAGAAAGAGTGCAAACCCTAGAAGAGACAGATGCATATGCATATGCTCTCTTAGTTAGACCACCCATAGCATCATGGCTCGAGTTGCACGCGCTTCTTTTGAATGTTGATGCATGAAGGGTACTAGTACTAGTACTAGTAATATGAGCTTCATTTGCATTCAGATGGAGATGTAATCCTTGTCGAAGCCTTGCACGGTCTCTTCGGTGTACATTCATGTGTCCACCAAGCGCTTGTGCTGAACGGAATTTGCGGTCACAGAAGTTGCATGAATAAAATCTCGGTGGCCAAACAAAGAGACACTCATAGTTATTGGCCAAGGGTTGTTCGACACCGTTTTTCCACGGTTGGGTTTGCAATTTGGATGTCAAGATTAGATCATAAGGGAAGGCAAAATAATCTTTGGTGTACAGAAGCAGCTGCTTATCTGGATCCATGATACCGGAAACTGGATGATAGCTAGTGTTGTACCGCGCGCAGAGATGGTTTTAAACTTTGAATTATAATCTGAGATGAGAGAGTATGTAATATATGTAACTAATTAGTTAGAGACTGAGACGCTACCTCCTCTCCTTACATTGGCTTACAAGTCCCACCAAGCAGGGTACAGTTACTACAGTACGTACATGGAGAGGTGAGGTCCCAGCAAAGAATTCTGGATTCTCTCTCTCTCTCTTTTCTTTTTTAAAAACTGTAGCCTGTAGGGTATCCCTTTCCCTCGCGCGTATGGTAGAATTCACATCACCCCCGGTACCGTAATAGGGAATCTTTTACAATTACTTGATCTAGACCGTTCTCTTTAACTTGGCACGAATCTCAAAGCCCAATAATACTGCCCCTCTCTGTCAGTCCGAATCCCAAACCGGCTGGGAGTTAATCTCAAACCGTAAAGTGAAGGGAATCTTTCACGGTACCGGGGAGGATATGGATCCCGTATGGTATTGGTAACTACTAACTAGTGATTCTGAATTCTGATCTCATCAACCAATCAGACATAAAATCCAAAAGGTCTCTTTGGAAATTAGTTGGAAACTGCATGCGTGTATTTCAAAGAGTAAGAGTAAGACAGCTGCATGTGGGACCCGCCCCTAACTACCACTCTCCATCTCTGCCATGATCACTGTTTGACTCTTTCCATCTCTGCTTCCATTTCTTATTTCACATTATTTCCTGACAAGATTGATAATAAATTAAGAATATTAACATGTAGCTAGGTTTCAATTTTGTTTTTACATTTTGTCTGGAAATAAATTGATCTTTTTTTCTCCAAAAATATCAAGGACCAAATCATTAATTCGATCGAGAGGTGGATGATCGAATCAATTGTTCAGTTCACCTTTTGTCATACTTGCAGATACCTGATAATACAAATTATGAAAAAAGAGGGCGACCGATCGAATTGGCATTGATTCAGTCACCATCATGAATCAAATTTTGAAATGAAAAAAAAATAACAAATTATTGATTTGATTCTTACTATTTTTGAAAAAAAAAAAAATCAATATATATTTTTGACAAACTTCTAGAAAAAAATTGTGTAGGTTTGGAGTTTAGTCCAGTTTTAACTATTGATTTTTCCTTGTATCTTCGTACAGAATTTGCTATTCATTGTCTAAACATTCAATTAATAATTGCTAGTAAAAAAACTATTATTTTTGCTTGTCAAGTTGTCAATTCCATGATATAAAGGACGACTATGAATTAATGACCCGTGACTCCTCTCTGTATAAAAAACTGTACAAGTGTTTGGTTTTATATATATATCATATATATGCTCTATTATTTCATAAGAATAATTATCGTTAAAAAGTACATTGTACACTTTCTCTCATAATTCTACAGTCCCTGAGATGTACAAAATTACCTAATTCTTGTACTGTTGGATTTTTTCAATTACAAGTATTCTTTTTTTCCATATGCTCTGTCGCGCGCGTTATGCAACGCTTTTATAATAAATAAGTGAAACATTATAATTTATCTTTTTTTAATTTACGTACCCGTAGTATATCTTCATTCTAAAAAAAAATCATCAAATCTCGCACACTACTGGATTTTGTCATAATCACAATCAAGATTTTTTGGCTTATTTGTCGCAAATTCTTCCCATCAAAAATTAATTAGGCAAAGAGAAAGAACGTATTTAGGGGGTGAAAACGGAGCGAATACGGAATACATAGTGGTAAAATCATATCCATATCTCTTTTTAATTTTACGGATATGGATACGGATCAGATATCAGCCGGATACAGATACAAAAACGGATCAGATCGGATAGTTATTAAAATAATATTAAAAAATACTAAAGTTCATAATATTTATCTAATTTTAATAACATCAAAATTAGAGCCTAATCGATCTTTTCTATGTCTAATTGCATTAAAATCTCCACACAGTATACACATCTCATTCCTACCTATTCTACAATTATTAAATTTTGTCCTGAATTCCTTTTTTCAATTTATAGACACACGTGAGTGGGAGCCTGAGCCGTAAGCAGGGTGGGCTGACAACAGCGAGGTTCATAATATATACCTACTATTCGGATACGGATAATTGAAACGTAAAACCATATCAGTATCCCTATCCACACGGATATTCGGATATCGAATATCCACATCTAATTTTTCAAATACGGATGAAATATAGATCGGATATTATCCATACCATTTTCACCCCTAAACGTATTGGATTAAACTATTTTTACTATTAAATTGGACAGATAAAATATATGGAGCATGTATGAATTCATTCTGTATTTCTGACTTTAAATACCTAGTTTAATTATAAGTGATTCATCGTTATATCTGCCAGATCCTTAAACATATTAATTTCATACGGCATCACTCTCATTGAGTCCACTATCAATTGTCTCAAAATTAAATAAATAATAATAACTTAAATATGAGTTTAGCGCCTAAAATAATTCATAGCTCGTGCCTCGCTCGAGATCGGCTTGAAAAAGTTGTTAATTAACTTATCATTATATAGCAAGTTCAAGTTTAACCCAGCTTGACTTATTTCTCAACTCATTATAAGAAAAGATAAAGTTATTTTTTCGAATCTTTCACTATTCCTTTTTGTGTTCGTCATGAGAACAAGAAATTCGTTACAAGAAAAAGTTTTTTTTTTCGATTTGTAATCTATGCGTGACTCACAACACCAAATCGACAAAAATATTTAATTTATATGTTGTTCAACTCGGCTCGTTTCCGGTCCTAAATTAGGCTAGGTAAATGCAGAGTAAAAGTAACGCATATTGAATATTGAGTCGGATCAAACAGGAGCATTTAACCAATTTTAGTTTAGTGCCGGTAGCAATTTTGCTTAATAGTTTGGTTTCTAATTTCAAAAGAATTTGCTAAAGTAAATTTACATGAAGACCAAACTGCACGTGTAAGACTTATTGGACCATCAAACAATTTGTTTTACTTAATTTGTTATCATCCCTAGCCTTGTAGTCAATAAGAAGAGAGAATTCTAAATACCTTACAGCAAATATAATAATTTGGTCATATCTAAGTAATTATCGACAAATAATAACCCTAATTAATTTACTGGACAAAAAAATATTTTTCAAAATGCTCTCACCTATAGAAAATATATGCACACGCATCTATGTTCTGAATAAATACCGCCTAATTAAAATGGAATAGTCTTTGTTTTAAAATTTTCAAAGAAGCTGCGAAGTTGTGAGTGGGACTTGAGCTCTTGACTTTTGAGTAGCCACAGTCCTTGAGACTTTTTTTCCTAGCCACCTGTGCTCCACTCCATCTATAAAATGGAATAGTCATTACCCTTAATACGTACAGCAGAGAAAAGGGAACACAAGAATGATTTTTTTTTTTAATTCTTTGAATGGAATTCACACTTAACTATACAATTTTTACTTAATAAAGGCAAAATCTCATTCAAGATTGAGTGTCAATTATAAATTTTCATGTTTAATATTCATATTAGAAGGTCATGTATAAATAAGACCAATGCAAGGCTTAATTTATAGTAACTGCGATATAAATTATGAAAGAGTGTGAAATAACAATTGCAAAAAACAATTTCCAACAAGTATTAATTCGTCAACAGATTTACAATTTGTAAAATTTGCAACAACAGACCGTGGCTTGATATGGTAGAAAGGGACACAGCTACTTGTGATATATTTTTTGAATAAAACAGTTATGTTATGTACTCTACTTCAAAGAATTAAAAGGAAAAAAAATTAATGAGTTCAATTCTCAAAGTTGGCTCTTACATCTCAGATTCTCTTGCATAAATATTTTGCACTACTCAATATCAGACAGATCCACAAATTAAAAAATTAAAACAAGATACAAGGTCCATCAAAAGCCTGTTCACTTCATCTCAAAAAATTCGTACCAGCAAAATCAGACTAACTATCTTCTTTAGTTTACCAAACAATTCCCAGGTCAAACCTATTTTCATTTCCAGTGCGTGGAACTAACTGGTGCCAATGGCTCGAACAAGGATCTGTTACTCCATTGCAGAACTAGTTCAGACTGGCAATATGCAAAATATATTTGAACTAGTTAAATTTGTAATTAAAAGACATGCACAGATTTCAAATATATTAGTTGCTACCAATCAAATTATGGAATGGAGTAAAATTGAAATTGTATGGCTCCTCTTTTTTCAGACTAAAATGTATTTTAATCAAACTGGAATATGTCCCTATTAGCATAAATCAAATTAAATTCACATGATCCGTAGCAAAATCTATATTACTAGTCCCCCACTGCCCTAATTTCACAAGTAAAGGATTAGTACAAAGAAGATAAAGAGATGAAACATACTTGAAATATTTATAAGGAAAGTATCCATGGGAACAAGACCATCATCGCCCCATTGTATCATATCTTCAACGTCTACATACCATTTCATCATAGACATTTTTCCATTCATCATTGGCAAATACGTTACTTGTTGGTGCAGAGAGGTACTTTCTTGGTGCAGCTATGGATGCTAATTAAAAGCATGGCATAAAGAGCCACTTTTGAATGGAATCTAAATAACATTCATGAGTTACGTCAGAATGGAATTTTTGAATAGGAATAAATAAAAAAAGACTTTAACCCTAACCCTAACCCTAATCCAAATACCATGTCCCATCTCTCCTAGCCGTAATCCCTATTTCTAATTATACTGGAATGAAATTCCAAGATCAATCGGAGGAGTTTCCATCTCCAAAACCGGAACTCCTTAAAATGCATATGATCATATGATTTCACTCCATGTATAGCAGATCAAGGTTAAGTTTCATAGAACTGTATTCCTTGCTGGGGCCAGTAGGAACTCTCGTATGATACCTGTGTATCATACAAAGTTTACACTTGTGGACCTTCATGTTTGATTCGAGAAAAACACAGTGACTCCTTTACTTTATTTTCTTTATTTCTCTTCACTAACGACTTGATTGAAATAATCCTCTTATCATCATATATAAATCACATCCTCCAGACCTTCGTGATTAGTACCAACATATTGCTAATTCTAGAATGATTCATACTAACAACTTTTGTATCGATTATTCTATTAGTATCAGATGTTGCAATGTGTCGTGGTTCTTGTTGATGGATATTAGCAGTTATTCATTCTAAAGAATTCATAATGGAATAATTGGGAATTTGAGTCTCTGATTTTAACACAATTAAATCTAAGTTAAGGAGAAAGGAAATACAGAGGGGTATAATTGGAAATATGAAATTTAAAGTGTGTGAATTAACTATAAGGATAAATATTGGAAGAATTGGAAGAGTTGAGAGGTAATTATAATATATTGAAGTCTTGAGGGATAAATAAGAAATTTAGCGAGAGTTAGAGGGTACACAAGAAAATAACCCTATTTTTTAAACCAGCACTTCTCACTGTTGAACAATATATACTTCTTTGTTGACAAATATTATGATTTCTTTCATAATGGGATTTAATAATTCCTAACATATATAAGTTCCTAACCAAAATATTGAAACCTACCAGCGAATGGCGACATATGAATTGTTTCAAACCAGACAAACATGGTGCCAACAATAAAAACTTTAATACCTTCCTCTCTCTCACTTTACTTGAGAGTTGCAAGATGTTTCTGCTTTTCTCATCAACATTCTGTAAATTACATACAAAACCATTAATGATAATCAATATTCTACCATTAAAAACTATTGCTAGAATTTAGGGTGAGCTATATGTAAGAAATATTGCACACTCTTTCACAGAAGATTAAGAAACTATTGTCCGGCCAAAAAGTGTTTGAGGTGTTGTTATATTATAGGTCTAAACAACTCTTTAAAATAGTTGATGCAAGCACCAGAATATGCACAAAAATACGAACAAAAGGGATAGCAAACTAAGACACCATTATCCAACAATAGTAATGAATGCTTCCTGATATATGAAGTACCACATGTCAAAGGAAAATGAAAGCAATAAAGAAAATGACAAGATACTTTACCTCCACGTCCTGGTCAGTTACCATCAAATGCGAACTTGGAGTGACATTTTGACTAAAAAATTATAAAATATAACACAAATAAGACCAACAATAATAAAACCTTTGCTCATTCTAATCCTAACCAAATAATGATTCTACTGGCCACGTATATATGATATGTTTAAGTGTTGACGGAGAGCACGTGTGGGAAAATACAGAGAAATACATCAAGTTTTATTCATGTGTTGCTGTGGGGAAAAGAGAGAGGACTGGGGTAAGTGTTAATTGTACCAAAGTGTATCCGGTGTCCCTCCTAATAGAGGTTACTGAAAGCATGTGATCAAAACAAACTCAGGATGAATAAGGGTTGCACGTGCATGATTCGCTTCAGTTCAAAATCGCGCAGTCTGGGTCTCCTAGTTAAGGCCGAATGGCACCTGAGAACAAACATGTTGCAGTCAGATGGAGAAGCTACACAGAAGCCATGAACGAGCACCTTGCAATTCTGGAGCTCCTATGATAATATGAACTGGTTCTTCTAGTTAAGGAAGAATGACACTTAAGAACAAACATGTCTCTGGTGGTTAGAGCTACACAAAAAGCCATGAACGAAGACCTTGCATGTGTGGAGCACCATGTGTGCCTAGTCGAAGAAATAAAAAGAGAATTGCCCAAGCATTTGGTCGAACACATTGCAAACAAAACAGCGCTGAGCGTGCACATTGCAGTCCAACTCCATGTAGCACAGTCTGGGATGCCTGGTCAAAGATAGCATGGAACTGATGGCCAGGATCATTGATGGAGACGGTGATGCATTGGTCAGATCCATCTAGATTCATTTGGGAATTTGAGAAAACACCTTGCATGCGTGAAGGGGCACATGATGGTTGTTTGTCTTGTAAAACAATCTAGTTCACCCCCCCCCCCCCCCCCCAAACCCCAACAAACATTGATCTCCTTTCAAGCTGTCGAGATAGTAAAAGAGGAGGTCACTGAAGAGGAAGGTAGCGTTGGTCAATGGAGAAAGGAGTAGGGACATGAATGATGAAGGAGAAGAGAGGTCAAAATAGGAGGGAGGGAGAGAGAGCCGGGATGAGAGGGCAGGCTTTCTAATTAGTGGGTTTGAGTCCAAACTCGGCCCGGGTCAATTTATGAAGCCTGAAAAGTCTAGCTCGAATTCGGCCCGGATTTAAAAAAGAGTTGACTTGGACTCGGCTAGAGTGGGAAAAATGGCACGCCGGAGCCGGCTCCCGTCACGGAACGGCACGGCACGCATGTCAGTTAAGTGCCGTGATTCGCGTGTCCCGTGCCGTGACTACTCGCCTCATTTGTTTCTTGCAAGAAATACTGGTGGCTTTCAAGGTGCCATGTCACTGTCAGCAGGGGACCAGACTTCATCTCCCTCTATTTTTATTCTTCACGATTCTCTTGTCCCACCGAACCATCGTGGGACCCACCATTGATCAAATCAAAAATGAATTTTAAGAGACCCCGGTTTACACTTACAATTAAAAAGTAAAATACATATAACTTTTAATTTATCTTTTACTGTTAACTCAGTTCATTTGGATTAAAGATGTTATAAAATTTAATAAGAAAATAATTGTTAAAATTTCTGATGTAAAAAAAAAATATATCATCTTTTGCAATTGATGAGAAGTTGAGTCATACACTAGGTCTTCCTAAAAGCAAGGCAAGTCATACACTAGATCTTCCTAAAGTGGTTAGAGATTTTAACAGAGCATTTTTGGCTTCATGCAGCTGGACTATAGAATCAAAACAACACTGCATGAAGCTAAAATTGCTCTGTTAAAATTTTTACCCAGAAAAGTCATGACCGGTTGATGAGTCAGGTAGGTCACAAACATTTGGCTTAAAGGGGAGATAGGGAGATATTTGGATTTCTAGTGGCTATTTGAATTTGACTCTGATACTACTTTGTTGGATATAATCTTAAATTTACGGAGAAAGAAAAAGAGAATACAAACTCAAAATATATTTCTTATATTAAAACAAGAGTACAAGAAGCTTCTATTACATGGCTTTCATACTTCACACATCCAATACTTTCTACAAAATTCCTATCTCTACTCATACTAATACAAAAGTAGATTAAACTCTAGACTTTCGATGAAACTATAAAGTACAACAAGAGAATTTGAGTTTGACAACTCGTATTAAAATATAACAAGAGAAGTTCAATTTGAATTTTGATTGAGTTAGGTAGGTCACAAACATTTGGCTTAAAGGGGGAGATATAAATGCAACATATATAGCTTCTATATCTAACACACCCATTTAGGCGAAATAGAATTCTCATATCTTTATAAAACAGATAAAAGTAGCACAAGAACATTTGCAAATCATGGAAAACGGAGAGAGGTCCAACAAATGGTCACTTGCCAATGAAACTGCTCTGGTCACTGGTGGTACCAAAGGAATTGGGTATGATATGCTGCTATTCCTTCACTATTTATAGTCAATATATATAAACATTGCAAAAGGGATATATCCAAACTATTCTGTTGTAGTAACTGGGTTTGTTTCCTATATACTTGTTGCATTTTCAAAAATTACAAATGTATGTATATATATCAACATGATCGGTATTTTTTTTTTTTTTTTTGAATAACCGCAAATTAAATCAGGTATTGTGCAGGTACGCAATAGTAGAAGAACTGGCAGCATTAGGAGCAACTGTGCACACTTGCTCTAGGAATGAAATAGAACTAAACAAGTGTTTGCAAGAGTGGAAGGACAAGAAACTAAATATCACTGGTTCAGTCTGTGATGTGTCGTCTCGAGCTGAAAGAGAAAAGCTAATGGACACCGTGAAATTGATTTTCCAGGGAAGGCTTACAATCCTTGTAAGTCGATCAGTAAAATGTTTTGCTCCCTTTTCAAATGAGTGATTTTGAATTAAGTTTCAGTTTTGCTGGTAAAAATGCTACTGAAGCTGAAAATTTCATACTTTTTTGTTACAATTTGATAACTTTATCCAACCACAAGAACAACAACAACAAAGCCTATAGTCCCGAACAGGTTGGGTAGGCTAGAAATGAAATCCAACCGGAGGTGAGGGTTTCATTTTCATAAAAAGATTGTATTTTACGTTGGCTTGCCATGCCTATCACAATCCTCCTCCTTTATCTAACAACTAATATATCAAGTATTAAGTATAGCGTTGTACTAAAATTTTATATTAATGAATTTTGCATCCTATCCTCTATTCATATCAATGCTTGTATCTATTATGTATAGGTAAATAATGCAGGGACCGCTTCCGTAAAAGCTGCAGAGCAAATAACAGAAAAGGAATATTCATTTCTGATGGCAACAAATCTTGAATCTGCATTCCACTTAACCCAACTCGCGCATCCTCTTCTCAAGGCCTCCGGTGGTGGCAGTGTTATTTTCATCTCTGCTATAGCTAGTTTACTCGGCATCGACTACCTCTCTCTTTATTGTGCTACTAAAGGTAGTGTATTCCTGGTCCTAATTCCTAAATACCAGTTCGATGGAGTGTACACGCAACATTTTGCGAATTATAATTGATAATTCAGTATACAATAATTTTGGTACTCCGGCGCTATCAGAAATCGAATACTGTAAAATGATTTTCACTAAAATTTCGTTGCTGGTTTTGATCGCAAATTAAAATAGGAAAGCAAATTGATCAAGGGAAAGAAATAGAATAAACGAAAATTATCGATATCTTAGCATGACAAGAAGAAATAAAAAATAACAGCAAAATCAAGAAAAAAAGATTAGAAGCTCAATTCAAAATTCGAGTTCGTCTAAGAATATATAATTAAGCTTAATTTTGTGTCAGGAGCGATAAACCAACTGACAAAGAGCTTGGCCTGTGAATGGGCAAAGGATGACATCCGATGCAATGCCGTTGCACCCGGCTATATCGACACCCCTCTGATGAAACCAGTATGCAAATAAATATTCAAGTCATTAATTCTATATATATATATATATTATGCACAAACTTTAATTAATTATTCCTTTGAACTGAAATAATCACATTATATTATGTGCAGGTGCTTGATGACGAGAACCAAAAGGCAAAGCAACTCGCCGCTATTCCTCAAGGTCGTGCCGGCCAGCCTGAGGAGGTCGCAAATCTCGTGGCGTTCCTTTGCATGCCGGCTGCTTCTTACATCACCGGGCAAGTCGTTGCCATTGATGGTGGCCGCTCCATTAACGGCAATGTGAAGTAACTAACACAATTACCTAATTCTTTTATATAAGTCGAAACCTATTAGCAATTACACTTTGTGCTTAATTTATTATGTGTTCTTGTTGAGTATATGCACTATTGAAATAACTGTACGAGAACTGTTTGGTATTTGAAATAATTAAAATTTTGGATAAATTTGTGGGTCTCCCAGGATGTAAATTTGTATAGTGTCATAACTAGTCACGTCGTAATTTGAAATACGTAGTGTGTCGTATTGTGTCGTGTCGTGATTAAAATATCTTGAAAAATAATCATGGCACATTAATCACGTCATTATCAAAAGTGACGTTGTTAGTTACGTTAGTCACATTTAATCATGTTTAACCTTTTTTATAACTTTTAAGTTAGTTAAAGTAAGAAAAACTTAGAGAAAAAAAAACAAAATAAGGAAAAGTCGTAAATAAATGTAAAATAATTAAAGAAACAATGTTGTGAAAAAAAAATGTACAAAAAAAATGTATTGTCTGGAATTTAAATAATAGCATAAATTGTGTTATTTTTGTCATGTATAGTTGTTTGGTCTTGTATTGTGTCGTGCTTTGCTGTGATCATATCGATTCGTATACCGTACCATACTGTGCTATTTTTTCTGGAAGGTGGTCACACCACAGTGTGTGTCGTACCATGATGAAACTGTACAATGTGAAGACATGTTTGATCACGACGTGACTACATTCTATTCTCAAGTTTCCGTTCTTTCCGTACTCAAATAACTATCCAATTACTTCTCGTCTTCCCTTCGATGGATTTAATTCGATCCTAATCAGAGCTTACAGGAGCTATTCTTGTAGCACACAAAGAGGGGTGTGGGCAAATATAATCATTGGATTGGATTGTCACATTAGACAGTTGACACGGTTACCTGACTAGTGAGTGTTATGGGACATGGTCACAACCTACAATCATAATGCTCAATGTTCTCAAGCTCATTGAACACAAGGAAATTAAAACCAATGCACAATTTTATAACACAGGTAAATTTGAGAATTAGAGTAATAAACAAGCAAATTTTGTAGCATATCCAAATCAAATCAAAGGAACAAAATAATCAAATCCAGTATGAATAAGATGGAATATGGGTGGAAATGAGAAGCACAATACACAAATTCTGAAAGGTTGATTTTATTCTTTTCTTAACGTGTGTGTGTGTGTGTGTGTATTTCTTCTTCCCTTCGACAAATAGAGTAGTGCACAGTGAGCAGTCTGAGCCTTCATATTATCGCACAAGAAAAATATTCGGAGCATCAAACAACCAAAGTGCGTGTGGAGATGGTGAGGAGAAGAGAGAGAGATTCCATGGAGAAAGAGAGGAAAAGAGCATTCAAAAATAATGAACATGTTCATTTAAAATGTGAGGGTATATTGGTCAATTAAAATTTTAAAATAATTAAATACAGTGTTAAATAGTTTAAAATGAGATAGAAGAAAAAAATATTAGATTTGTATGAGTATTTAGATATTGTGGTGTTTTAATGGAAAAATTGACTATTTCAAAAATCCATGCTTCAATCATTTTAATAACAATTAATAAAATAGAGTTGTTAAAAGAATTATATCCAGATTTAATTATAGAATCTACAATATTCACCAAAATTATGGGATGCTTGAGTAATTCATCTAGCCGAAATTTTTAAAAATACTTCTGCCTAAAAAATAATAAATTAAAAAACCACTAAATTCTGAAAATTCCAACTTTAGCATGTCCGCAATCTCAAATGGCGGACACCAAAAGTGATCTGCCATTTGAAATGGCGGACAGTCAATTCGTTAAAATTTTGGAATTTCAAAGTTTTCTGCTGTTTAAATAGATTTTTTTTGTTAATTTTCAAAAATAGATGGAGAAACATATAATTTGAATATATTAGAAGGAACATCAAACAAAATAGATAAAGTATCTTATAATTTAGATGAACTGGAAGTACTACAAAATATTTTTCAGGCAGGATTTTTTGCGGTTGTGAAAAAAATATTTCTTAGTGTGTTACTCGAAAAAAAAGTAAAAATATTTTGAATCTCAGTTATTATTTCCGGTTCAAAAATCACTTATGGGTATATAAAAAAAATAAAGTGGTCATTCTAGTATATTCAAATTCTAAGGTACTCTGTCTATTTATCTAAAAGCAATTTTAGAAATATATTAAAATAGATGGGGTATCTTAGAATTTAAATGTACTAGAAGGACCACTATAATTTTTTTATATACCAGAAGTACTTTTTGAACCGGGATCAATAACTCAGATCCAAAATATTTTTATTTTTTTTGGTAACACACTAAGAAATAGTTTAATTTTTTTTACAACCGGAAAAAATCTTGCTTGAAAAATGTTTCGTAGTGCTTCTAATATATCTACAATTAATGTATTAAGCTCAATCTTGGTCTTTTGAGATATATTGCTTAATCAAAATTTTAATTTAATTTATAGTTTGCAGTCACTTATAAGCGGCAATATAATTAACTGTACAATTATCTAACAATTTAAAATCACACATGCATGTGCCTACATATTTTGTGAAAAGCATACATAGAAAATTATATACAAAAGATATTTATAAATCAGCCATTATGCTCCAACATCATTATTTATATTTTTAAAGTTTAAATAATCGATCCAAACAATTCAACATGATGTTCATATTAAAATGTGTTCGGATAACAAATTTTATAATTTTTAGAATTGTTTTACTAATTGTTTAGAGAGGTACAAAATCACTATTTTTGAATGATCCAAAATATTCTAATAACAGTGATTTTGTACCTATCTTAAAAAATAGGAAAAAAAAATTCAAAAAATATTAAATTTTGTATCCAAGCGCATTTTAATATGGAGATCATATTGAGCAGTTCGGATAGACTGTTTAAACTTTTAAAATAGAAATAACGATATTAGAGCATGATGGGACACAAAACTAATAAGACATTTTAATCCTACTCATATATGAATAAGCAGTACACATTTTAAAATACTGATGGCAACCACCACTTCATCACAAATCATTGAGCTGAGAAATTATCACATTACCGCAACAAATTAGACATGATGACCATTAAAAGATAGAAATGGAAGTACTTTCCCATTTCGCTTTCAATATTTCTTTTCCTCCAAGAAATGAATGGCTTGTGAATAATTTTCAACTTGCGCCTCCGTTACACTATTTTGTGCCTTTGAAAGTACAACGATTATTGTAACGAACTTTCGGCTGATAACGATTATTGCAACGTGGCTTCATTCATTCCATCTTATCCCTTTTAGCAAGACACACTTGTCACTAATTTTTAATAAAAAGAAGCTCGATCATTAATTGACAAACAGACTATTATAAATTAATTTGTCATGACTTCAGATTATATACATGGAGTAGAACTAGGGTGCTCTCGAGTTCACCAAGCCCTTGGTGAACTCAAGTCCAAAATTCATCGGATCGGCTTTAAACGACGAATCCGACCGTTGAAATTAGGGGTGTAAACGGATCGGATATTATCCGCATTCATCCGGATCCGAATCCGAAAAATTCCGGATTCGGATATTCGGATACGGATATTTTCGGATACGGATCCGGATTCGGATAATTTTTTTTCGGATACGGATGCGGATACGGTTCTGGATATTGAATCGGATACGGATCCGGATACGGATAATTATCCGTATCCGACAACTTATTTAATTCGGATATCCGAATTTCACTCCGAGTTAACTTTGGATTGGGGTTTTGAACCCGATGTGAATCGAATACGCAACCTTCTGATCTGGAGTCAGAGTGTCAGACGCGCTACCATTGCGCCACGGATCTCATGTGAACAAGTTTCTTTAATTTATGCTTTTACTAAATACAAAAAGCTCTTTATTGTTATAATAATGCCAAGTGTCGTCGAACGTGCAGTGCGTTTGATACTCTAAAAAATATAACGTTTGATACTCTTTGTTTTTTTGTTTATCTTATATGCTTTAAAAAAATGTTATTAAGTATAGGTTAGTATATTTTGATGAACGACATGATATAATTAGTGTCTATTATTTTGTTAACATTATATATATTTTGTAACCAACGAACTTCTTATAAAAAATATTAAATCTAATTTATGAATGAAAGAAGTTATATTTAGATGTTATTCTTTATTAAAAATGTATATTAGTAATTTATTTTTAATTATCCGAATTATATTCATATTCGTATCCGTTTCCGTCCGATATCCGATCCGTATCCGTATCCGTTTAATATCCGATCCGTATCCGTATCCGAGACTATCCGTATTCGTATCCGTATCCGAAAAATTATAACGGATACGGATACGGTAAGGCCACTATCCGATCCGTATCCGACCGTTTACACCCCTAGTTGAAATCCGTCTACCTCACGAGTGATGCGTCTACATACGAAAATTTTAAATTTTGAAATTAATTTTGCATAGAGTCAAGTAGTCAAAATTAGAAGGTTAATAAATTAATTTTAATGCATTCATTTTTTGACGTTTTTTGACCACTTGATTCTATGCAAAATTAATTTCAAAATTTAAAATTTTCGCATGTAGACGCATCACTCGTAAGGTAGACGGGTTTCAACGGTCGGATTCGTTGTTTGAAGCCGATCCGATGAGTTTTGGACTTGAGTTCACCAAGGGCTTGGTGAACTCGAGAGCACCCTAGTTTTACTCTATATACATGAACGAAAACATAGTCTATTGATTCAAGCTAACATAGGAACCCTTTTTAGGGTGTGCTCCAAGTGGGGGACGCGGAGGGAAGGAAAAGGTAAATTCACTGTGCCAAGGTGAGAGCTCGCAATTGGGACTGATTGGGCGAGTTCATCTGCTTCAAAAGGGGTAATCAGAGAGGGAGAGAGAATGGAGGGGAGCGAGTATTGTGCAGAAAGGAGCGTCACGTAGATTTTTATGAAATTTGTCACCCCAAATTGAGGTGTAGATTTTACAATTCGAAGGAGATCGTCGCCGCTCGTCACCTTCCTCCTCTTCCTTTCTCCTTTCTCCTTTCTCCTTTCTCTATAGCACATATGAAATATTTTTAATTGAGTTTTTTTGTTTACATGTAGGATCATGGATGATTCACTTGACCATTTCAAAAATTTGTTAGAAAATAACATTTCATTAGATGATACGGTATCGTTTGGATGATCTAGTGATTCAAGCCTTGAAGAGGAAGAGTGCTTTGATTCTGATGATAATGTTGATGAGGAGATAGAAGTTGAACATGATGGTGGTCTAGAAGTTGAAAATACTTGTGTTTGTGTTGAAAGTAATTGTTGTTGGAGGTTGCACACACACATACCGAAAGGAGCTACGTATTTTTGGTTAGTCAATACAACAAGTCTCATAATTGTGTTATTCCAATTGGTAACAACATGCACCGAAATTGCACATTTGCTTTAATTTGTGAGAAGATACTTCCATCAATGAGAGCATCGTTATCAATGAGTGTAAAAGAAATTTGAATCAATATCAAGGATGATTGGAAAACAAATATCAGTTATGATTTAGCATGGAAGGCACGTAGTAGAGCATTGAAAATTACATACGGCAGTTGGGAAAAGTCTTTTTCTGATCTACCAAGATACTTAAATATGGTGCAAGTTTCAAATCCAGGTACTGTTTGGACCATGAACCCTCCCTGGATAGGATAAAACATACAACAATTTAGGCAAGTCTTTTGGGCCTTTGGGCCTTCGATTGAGGGCTGGAAATATTGTCGACCGGTTGTCAGTGTTGATGGCACTCATTTGTATGGCAAATATGAGGAATGTGCATTAATTGCTACAAGTATTGATGCTAATGGTGGGCTTTATCCGATAGCTTTTGCTATTTGTGATAAAGAAAATGGAGATAATTGAGAGTGGTTTCTTCACTCCTTGAGAGAGTTTGTTACATGCGAAAGGAAGGTTTGCATCATATTTGATCGTTTTTCTGGTAATAAAGAGGTGGTTCGTAGAGTATTTTCTCCTGATGATGATCATGCTCATCGTTGGTGTTTGCGCCACATAAAGGCCAACCTTAAGAAGGCAGGTCTTTACTCGGTACTTAGAGGTGCACGATCACTACCTGTCACTACATTTGTTGTTACTACTTTTTATAGAGTAAACCAAGCTTGTCGAGCGTAGCGAAATAGGAAGAAAAATGACAACCCAGTTGTGCCTTAAAATTATTGACAAAATACGCTCTCGACAATTTGCATCTCACGGGTACCAGGCATGTCAGTTTGGTCCATGTGAATTTAAGGTTAATATTGGAAGCTTAACATATCCGGTGACAATAAACGAGAGGTCATCACATTGTGTATGTCAAGCATTTGGACTTACAGGCCTCCCTTGTAGTCATATGTTGGCTTGTTGCGGTGAACAATGGCATAGAACCGATTTTCATACAGTTTGTCATGATTGGTATTTCACTCAAATGTATCAAAATGCATACTCCGTCCGGTTTCATCCTGTACCCAGCCAGCACGGAGGCTCTGGAGTTTTTTTATGTGTTGGAGCAGAATTTGCAAAATTCAAATTTATTTCTTTTTGGAGGATTTCCCAGACATGCGGCCGTACACAATTCTCTCCGACTGTACCATACTAACCTTTATTAATTGTAGGGCTTATAGGCAATATCTACAGCAGAGTGGACGCGCGAAGGGGAAAAAAACTTGTGATTGGTCAATGTTTCAGGTATTAAAAAATTTAATGGAGTATTTCATTTTAACTTATTTCAAGTTCCAACATAATTGTACTAATAATTTTATTTTGTTTTCAAAATCTATTTTCAGGGCCTACAGTAAATATCAAACTGGGAGTGCAGATACTACGTGATGAAAATTATGGATTTTATCATCCGGCATCTCACAAAGTTTTCCAGATATATGTCAATTTGTTTCTATCATGCACAAATTTTAAGTTCTCAATTGATTATACATGTTATTAATATGTTTTCATTTATTCATGCAGACTTTCCTACTGACCAATTCATATAATTTGGAAGCTCTGAACGAGGTTCGTCAGCGATGGTGCAGGTTCTTCTTGGAATGGGTATTACCTCCTCCAAGCATGAACAGGAAAATTAAATACTTTTGGTACATATGATGTACATTTTTGTGGGTACCAGAACAATTAATGGTTGTGTTTTGTGTGTTCACCTGATATAAGTACAGCTGGTTTTTTGGTTTCATATATACAATCAATGGGGGGTGTGATTTTTGAAAGCTCCATTGCTGGTTTTAGTTTAGTCATACGGGTGGAGGGGGCCGGGGTGTAATTCTGGTATGTCTTAGGGGTTGTCTTTGTTGCAACAGAACAGATATGTTAATTAATAATGGTACTTGGGTTAATTTAGTGCTACAGATTAATTATGTTAGTTAATTTAATATTGCATTGTTTCATATGTTTGTTGGTCTTCTATATTATCTTGCTTAATTTGCTGCATGTTATTTGTATTCGATTTGGTGCTATATATATAGAGAGAGAGATTATGTTGTTTATCTTGCTATATATGGAGACTAGCCTCTAATACATGCATATATAATTAAAAAATATATATAACTAAATCACCAATGGTCCAAAATAATAACATATGGCAAACTAGAACCTGCCAACGCCAACTCAAGCACAACAGATGGTGTAAGACACTTTTGCAATCGGCTGATAACACCCAACAGACGATGACGTTTCTATATTAAACGACTAATTTAACAACTGAAAAATTATTATTCCCATATGTCCCTTATTTCCAACTGATAGCATTGGAGCTGAACGCCATCGATTCTAGCCGATGGCATATGTGTATACCTTTCCTATCGAGGCGATAGCCATCGGTGCGGAATCCTATTGCGGATAGCGATTTCGCCCGACGGCGAAGTGTTTTTTTGTAGTAGTGTATATTGTTTGTGATATTCTCATGTTTTGAAGGGTTGTAACGAAAAGCACATAATATGTTTCTCATAGCTTCCAATTTCCAACCATTGGCAATATATATGATTTTTGCTACACACGGATTGTATTAAAAAGATTCCACAAATGAGATAAAAAAAGGATTCTATAAATATTAATTTATTCTCTTCTAAGTTCAGCGTTAAAACTAACAGAGCTCAAAAGCATCCCTTCAACGATAAAGCAAAATAATTGATAAATAAACAAAGACAAGATGGAGTCATATGCAAACCATTGACAGGTTTTTAAAAAAAAATAACATTGGCTGGAATGAATAAGCACATGTGGATTTTGAGATACATGAAAAAAAAGCTCCGCTGAAAATGAGATATATAATACTGAAAATATATGATATGAAATATGATATATATGGTAATATTAAACTATCTGAGTAAGGAATATTTTATTTTTGAAACTATCTTTTCAGAAATGAGATTTATGGTATTGAAAATATGAGATATATGGTAATATTGAAATATCATATGTATGGAATTAAATAAAAGCCAGAGTAAATTGGAGAGAATAAGAGGGATGGAGAAGAAAGGGAAATATGGGGCCCACAAGGTTATTTTGTCAAAGTTTTCAGAGAGGAGGTATTTTGATCGTTGAATCCGACATTGAAGACACGCAAGCAGCGCCACGCGTCAGAATTTCAATTGACCGACCTCTGTCTCTCTCCTAGTCTCCTTGGTCTAAGTTCCCTGTCCCGACAACATTACCAATAAAGAAATTAAATGTCAATTAAGCTACTATTATGATAATCAATCCCTTGTTAAGCAGGTCTTTTTCTTGCTTAGGTTTTCTGTGACAATTTCGACGGGGCATCCGTGTAGTCTCTTTAATTCGGGTTGTGGTTCCCACTTCTCAAATGACTTCCCACATGACCTGCGATGTGTATGATTGATTATATAGTTAGTTATCTGAAGCTGGACGATATTATCAAAATCAACTTTTTATATTCTTCAAAGATCTTTATGTATTGTATGGCTAGAGATAAAGGTCTATACAAACACGACACGTCGACACATGTTTGGGTTTACACTTTACATTCATGAATGAAATCTATGCAAAGATGCCCCTGCAAACATAAATTTTTACATTTCACATTTTTATGAAACCTTTGGAGGATTCACACAAAATGTCTAATATGAATACTCTCTCTGATAAGAGATGATGATGATTTAAAACCATACAAAACTAGAAGATAAAATTATATTTATATTTCCGAATAGCACAAATGAGAATAAATATATAATATTAGATCCGGAAAAATATATCCCCAACAACTGTATTCAATGCTCTCAAATATTAGATCATTTAAATTATTGATATTTAGAACTTTGAAGGGTTGTGTAGAAGAAAGGATAACTAACTATTTGTATATATTTTATTCTATGATAAGTGTGAAACTACACAAAACTATGCTGCATATTGATATTGAAGAAAAATATACATGTGCTGCATGAGATGCCACGCGTCACGCGGAAAGTTCTATAGTTGAAAAGATCAAAGATATTATCCCAAGTTCCCAACCAAACAAAGCTTATCAATTTAATTAATCAGAAACAAAATCGAAGTTTCTTCCTAACTACTAGAAAGAAAGAAAGAAAAAAGAAAGGGCATGACAGATGGCACTTATTTTAAGGAGCCGAACATTTCACATGCCTCCAATTCGGTGGGGGCACGTGGCAAGGCGCCTAAGCTGGGCTCCACGTGTCGCGATCAAAGAGAGGAACAAAAAAGTGCGGGCTGCCCGTGACGGTGCGGGCAGCTTATTGATGCTCACAGTTCGTGCTTCATAGACCGGTGCCATGACTTGTTCTTACTCGCGGAACTCTAGATTGCATCTAGACGTCCACTTTTTGTTACTATAAATTAATTAAGAGGACAGGAGTTCAAATACCTCATTATATCTAATATTTTTATTTTTATTTTCAAAATACAAACTGTCGATTTAAATCGTTTAACATAATATTCATACTAAAATATGCTAGTTGCTAAAAGTTCACTAACACTGAAATTATAGATATTAGTGATATTTTCAGAATATTCAGTTTATATTATTCATAATGATATTATTTTATTTTGATTGATTTGATTTTGAGTGCACGGCTTACATATATGCCACGTCTAGTCTACTTATTCTCCCGACTCAAAGCAAATTACAGCTGGACCACAAGACGATATTATCTTCTTCCCGGGTCTTTCTCTCCCCCTCTCTGCGCGCGCCAGCTGCTCTCTTCCCTTCACTGGTCTTCTACAGTTATACCCCGCTAGGCTGAGATAATACTAATATACTACTACAACTCTGAGGAAAAGAGAACCAACAAAGCCTTCTTTCATTTTGAATTCCTTTTCTCGTTGGTACTACCTGTTAAAATTAAATTTTCATGGCCGAAGTTCTTTGCGAAGGGTCTGACGTGTCAGCTGTCACCACCTCTTCCATATGTGAAGCGAGCTCTATTCCGGCGACGTCCTGCGAGATCGATATCCGACGGCTCAAGTTCGTGGAGAGCACCGGATCCAATGGCTCCGAGACTGAACCAACTCCAAAGAGGAGAAAGACTAAAAGCTCTCAAATGATCCGACGAGAGCGGGGCCCTTGTGTTTTGGTTGGATCGGATCAGAACTCCGTTAACCCGAAAGAGAAGTTGGTTAGGTTGGAGAGTGCGCTCCAGTGTCCGAGGCATGGAACCATGTCAGTTTGTGGGCGGAGGCGAGATATGGAGGATGCTGTTTCAATCCGACCCGATTTTATCCAAAATCGCCATTTCTTTGGAGTCTTTGATGGCCATGGTTGTTCACATGTATGTCAAAATTGCCTTCTCTTTAATTATTTTCTTCCAGTAAGGTTTTGAAGTGGCCTTTTCATGTATTAGTGAAGTTACTAGGAGTTTGCAATTGATCAGTTTATCTCCAAATTTCCATTCCGAGTTTCTCTGGGGATTGAACCAATTATGGAAAGGAAGAGTTGTAGCAAGGCGTTTAAAAGACGCATGAATTGTTTCAATTACAATTTTAGGTTATAACAAGGCCTATTGGACCAGTAATTTTAGGTTTAGTGTCCAGCTTTACCCTTTTGTTTGTTAATTCTTTTAATTTTATGATTTTTATGGGGTGGGGAGTAAACTGTAAAAGGGTATCTGCTATTACATTCAATTTCCCTCAAATCTTAAGCCAATTACTTTCTGGCAATGTCGTGACATTCCGCTTGGATTACTTTTAGGTGGCCACGACATGCCAGGAGCGCATGCATGAGTTTGTTGCAGAGGAGTGGGAGAAGATCGAATCGAAAGATGCACTGATGACTGACAGGTGGACGGAGGCGATGAAGAAGAGTTTTCGCAGGATGGATGGAGAGGCTGTGAATTGGAGTGGTCAAGGCCGCATCCCAGGATGCCGGTGCCAGCAAGGCCGACCAATGAGGTCTGAGCATGTGGGGTCCACGGCAGTTGTTGCTGTTGTTGGTCCTATGCGCATCGTTGTTGCCAATTGTGGCGACTCACGTGCTGTCTTGTCCAGGAACGGTGTCCCAGTTCCTCTCTCATCCGATCACAAGGTACTTTTGGATTTTATTTTTTTATTCATTTAGAGTAATTTGGTCATGCTGTTGGATCAATGTTCATCTATTGGATTGAAGTTGGAATGCAATTAATGTTTTGTGCTTGTTTTGAATCAGCCTGACCGGCCTGATGAGTTAGAGAGGATCCAATCAGCTGGTGGTCGGGTGATTTACTGGGACGGTCCAAGAGTTTTAGGCGTTCTTGCAATGTCCAGAGCTATCGGTAAAATTTTCTTCTTTTCAACAAATATGCAGACAGTCTCTCTTTTACAAATCTGTATTGTTAGTTAATAAACCTTTTGTTTGATATAATATTAACCAGGGGACAGTCACTTGAAACCATTTGTGACGGCAGAACCGGAGGTGACGGTGACTGAGAGGGAAGAGGGGGATGAATGCCTGATTCTGGCGAGCGATGGTCTCTGGGATGTGGTGACAAATGAGATGGCATGTGAAATTGTCAGGACATGCCTTCGAAGCAATGAGCCGGTTAGAGGGGGAGAAGGGGAGGTGGCCAGAGCATCAGATAAGGCTTGCGCAGATGCGGCAATGCTGCTGACAAAGCTCGCACTTGCAAGACGAAGCGCTGATAATGTCACTGTAGTAGTTGTTGATCTACGCACAAATGTTTAGCTTTTTTTCTCTTCTTTTTACTTCTGGTTGGTGGGAAAATAAGTGTTGGTGGGAAAATAAGTTTTTCTCCCCATTATTTATATATATATATAATGCATCACGAATTAATTTATAAAATGTGCTAATGAGAAAGTATACCACTGAGTTCAGAACTTGAGATTAGATTTAGATATCTCATTTGTTTCCTTCCCTTCTTCATACGAACACTTAATTTCGTGCATGTAAGTTCTCTGTCCGTCTCGCAAACATGCAATAACTAATATATTTTAACCTTGTTTAACTTCATTCTGAGCATTTTAAGCAATCTAATTTCGTTGATATTCGATTATTTTCGTGCGTGCCGGATATTGTTCTAGTGCATTTTAAGCAATCTAATTGAGACTATGAGTCTATGACCATTTTGTGTTTGAATACGAGTCTAGCAATTACAGAAGCTAATAGCTAGATATGCTCGAAACGATATTAATTGTATCCACAAAATTATAAACATATTAGTTCCACAGTCTGCGTAGAATATATATTTCGTAAAGACATTCAAATTATACGGTATAGTTGACATTCAACATTTTTTGTCATGTCACGACTCACCACACACTTGCTATTGATAACTAATATATTCTTGCGTTCTTTTTATTTAAAAATATGTTCGTTATGTCTAAGATGCTTGACAAATTTTAAAGCTTCTTTTATTTTACTTGCAGAGTATGAGAAGAGATTATCATACTGCTAATTCTAGTTCTTTATTATCCATAGTTATAATGCTAAAAAAATATTTATTTTAAATAAGGAGAGTCCTTGGATTCTAAAAAACATATTTGGTTGCACTCAGGGGCGGATCCAGAATTTTCGTCAAGAGGGGACAAAAAATTATCGAATCGGGTTTAAATAGCTAATCGGATTTAAATTCATTAACTAATTGGGTACTCGATAAAACACAATGTTTAAACTTATACTTTTCAATGCTTTGACTTGTAATTTCTGATGCTCTAACTTATAATTCTAATTATCAATCAAAATTCAACAAATTTATTTCAATTTTAACTCTAAATTTAATCCGAATTACAAATCAAACATCAAGAGAGGGGCAAAAAAAATTTCAGGGGGGACAGCTGCCCCCCTTGGACCATGTGGGTCCACCCCTGATTGTAATGTATATAGCTGATTGTAGTTTAAAGCTCGTTAAACATAAGATAATAGAAAAACTAATTTTCATATAATAGCAAAGGATAACGTTTTTTGTGTGAAAGATCACGAATTCAAAATTGAGATTGAAATTTTTTGTAGAATTCAAAATTCAGATTGAAATTTTTTGTAGACATTAAAATTTAAAGGACTAGATCTCTGTATTTCTAAAAAAAAGTTTATCATCTTTTTGGGGTCATATACGTGTACGATAGATAACTACAAAAAATCACACACACATGTATGCTTGTAATACTGTTGAATATATGCACATAATTTAACTCTATGCTAATTTATCATCCGTGAATCATTTAACCATTAGATCGAAATGAACGGTGCAGATTTCATGCGTGTTTCATCATCTATGAATCATGATAATTCTAATCTAACCAATAGATTGAAACGAACGGTGTACATGTACTGGAAAGCAGAGTAACAATATACGCGAGAAATTTACGAATAATTCGCGTTTTATTAGTTTTTTTTTTTACATTTCCGAACCGAACTCCGAATAAAACGCAAATCACAAATTATTCGAGAGAAAAACGCGAACTTTTTTTAGTTTTATTTTTTGCTTCCTTGTTGTATCAAATTATTTCTGAATTATACCTTAATTATACTCGAATCACGAATTTTTATATAGTCCAGCCATCCTTAATAAATAACAAATATTTAGTTGTAGCTTAGTGGTTAAAACTCTATTTTGTAGGTGAAAGATCTTGAGTTCAAATCTTACTCGTCACAACTGTATATATAAATTTTCAGCCATCTTTATTAAAATTTTCTAGATCCGTCACGCTGGAAAAAACCTGAATCTTTGTAAAGGCATCGATGATTTTGGTTTCAAACGGGCGGTTGATTTCAAATATTTGATCAAATATTATATATGACTACCCAGGTAACTGACGGAGTCAAGTAACTCAAAATTTTGATTTTCAATACAGACCGCCCGATCGAAAGCCGGACCAATTCGGTCCAAGTTGAAATTTAAGGAGCTTCTTCAATATTCGTGCATATTTTGATCGAACGGTCCGAATCTAACAGACGAGTGATGCCCATTGTAACCGGTTTTCCACCTTGAGCACTAGTGGGCCGAAATGGTGTAGAGAGACATGATTTTTACTGAGAAAAAAATTAGGTCCCCAGGCGAAAAAGGCGATCCCCAGGCGATTTCCATCATGGCCGGCGATGGTGAATGGCAGGAAGTTAAGAGGCATCGACGCTTCCCCGACCACTAGAAGACTCCCTCCGACGAGCGCATTGACAATGTCCGACCCTACAAACCGTATCAGGTAGTCAGGTCATACTCCCAAGTGGTGCAAGGTGCTCCCAACTCGAGCAGAGGTTCGGCTAGCTCGACCAAAAGTTCACCCACGTCCTCCCCGGTTAACTCAAGGCCCAGCTCCCCTATCTCACCTACATCCCCAAAGTTCTTCTACTCCCCGCATAGCCCCACCAAACTGCGTTTCCCCCCTCTTCCCACTTATCCGGAGTGGTGGGGGCGTTGTTTCAATTGCTGCCGGCTTGGCCACACTGCCTCCAAGTGCCGCAATCCCAAGGTATGCGGGAAATGCTGGACCACAGGACACACGGCCCGCCACTGTGTCAATACTGACCTTAACCCTGCAGCACCTCCTTTTCATCCAAATTCTCATCAACCCCAGCCACAGCACACTGAACCGTTATTTGATGACTTACTGGTGGGAGCTTTCCCTCTAACACCGGCAATGCCGGAGGGTAGGCCTCAGAAGGTGCAATGCTTCATTGAAAGAGAAAGATTTTTATGCTGAAGTTGAATGACTACAAAGAGCCGTTGTGCTAAATGGTGAACATGGCCGGTTTGCCTTGGAAGTGCACCAAGTGGTCGGTTATGCAGTCGATACCGGTTTGGTACGAGAAGAAGAAATTCGGGTCGCTCAACTATCACAAGACAAGTTTCTTATTCACCTACCTCGAGGCTTGGCCGTGAGCACCTTCGTTAAGGCTACCTCTAGTGATCTATGGGACGAGGGATTTACGTTCGAACATTGGTCGCAAACCCACAAGGCCAACATCATAGTCCCTCGCTTCAAAGTGCTTCTGGACCTGGTTGGTGTTCCCATGCATATTTGGGATGAGAGGAAAATAAGCAAAGCATTATCCCACTTTAGCACATTTCTTGGCACAGTGGCTCCTCAGCATGCCACTAACTTCATGGCATGGCGAGTGGCCATAGCTACTGACGACTTGCAGCGCATTCCTCTCACCATGGGTTTGATGATCGGCGGTATTGAACACCCAGTGCATATCCGGCCGGTTCACTGGAAAAGAGGTGCTGTCTATGAAGCCTCTGAATTTCCCAAGGTGCCGCCTAAGCTCACACGGCCACCTCCTCCTCCGCTGTCCAACCCCGAGTCCCCGGATACTTATCTGGAATCCTTGCCGGCCCGCCATGATGATTCTGAATTAGTGGCATGTTCCCGGAGAGTTCTCAGGGAACTCTGCCTCGGTGTCAACCCTAACAAAATACCACCGGCGGTGCGGGCTGTGCTTAACGGAGACCGCAACATGGCGGAGTTGTCTCTGCCCACCCTTCGGGAACTCATGCAGGCCACAGATGATCAGGCCACAGACGATCGTGATGCAATACAACCTCCGATACCGAGTTACCCAACACCCTTAATGTTAGCTGCCACACCAAAGGATACACCATCACCACACAGGGAATTGGATGCGTCAGGGAGTACTATCATTCGGGCTACTACTGATCTACCTAGTATAGCTCACAGGTCACGAGAGGACAAGGCCAAGGGATTAGAAGTAAGCCCTCAGGATGTGTCAGTACAAGGTACTGTGCGCCGAATACCAAATACAGAAACTGAGGCTTTTGCTCCTCAAGTTGAGATTGCATGTGGCGACTCAGTTAGGTCTCATCAACAAATTACTTCCCCGGCCCTCCCTATAACACAGAATACCCTTACAGAAGGGTCTCAGCCCATCCTGCGGAGAACCAAGCCAATTCAAACGGTCACAAGGCATGTCAGTACCACGTTAAAGCAAGTGAGAATGAGGGGCATGCTGGGCCGTGGGAGAGCTAAACCGCTTTGCGGCCTTTCATGCAGCGGGTACTTCTAGGAGAGGAGCACGGGTCAACAAATGGATCCGTTCAAACAAACAGTCACAGGAGATCGTTCTCACTCCAAACCCAGAGTCAAACATATCTGTAGCAGATATCACGCCTTCTCCCATACCCGCACCTGTCAGCGCAAACCCAGATATAACAGCTACTGTGACAGGTGTCACGCCTCCCCTCAATATGGGCCATCTAAATAATGAAGCCCAGCAAGGAGAAAAGAGGAGAGTTAGGAATCGGGCTTCCTCAAGATCTAACGGCCCAATCAAGAAATCAAACCAACATGCGCCCCCTATGGCCGAGATTAATCTCAGCCCATCGGCTCACTATGAGGTCCAAATCCAGCAGCCTTTTGGGGAACAAATAGTGGCCCTATGTGGGGTTTCAACTAATGATGTTTTTCAAGCATTGGCAGACGACAATACAGAGCGACACAATATTGCAGATAATTTGGGTATCCCAAATGAGGAGCCGGTATCAGCCAGCGCTGCACCTACAGAGGAGGAAATTCGGCAGAGTGAATCTCGCTTTCAACTTGACTCAGAAGAGGATGACTCTGACACAGAACATGTCTGCTAGTGGTTGTGCAAGATCTGTTAAGATTATGGGGTTGTTAGTTGCTTTTAATTTTAATGAATGGAAAAAAATTTAAAATGATGTCTCGGAATGTTAGAGGGTTGGGAAATATAGAAAAATGCAATGTAGTGCGAGATGTAATAAGATCGGCCCGATGTGATGTATGCTTATTGCAAGAGACAAAACTTAATGCAGTAGATTTTCACTATGCCTCGAGATTTTTACCGTCTTTTTTTAATCCAAATGTGGCTTATAACCAGGCTTTCAATACTAGAGGGGGCATTATCATTGCATGGAAACGATCGTTTCAACTGGAAGCGTGTTGGTCAACAGAACATACCTTGTCGGTACTCCTAAAGCACATTGCTACGGGTGTCAACTATCTTGTCACGAATGTGTACGGCCCTAGTGTGGAGGAGGAGAAAGCCAGATTTATTGAAGAACTCGGGTTGTGGCAGGATTGGCCAAAGACCCGTGGATATTAGCAGGAGACTTTAACTTGGTACGATGGCTAGTCGACCGATCGGGTGACTTACGGGGAATGCAACTCATGGATCTCTTCAACGATTTTGTTAGAGACACGGGTCTGGTTGATATTCAATTGAAAAACAGAATGTTCACTTGGTCCAACAAAAGACCGCATCCGTCTTTCTCAAAAATTGATAGAGTCTTCACATCCCCGGATTGGCAACTTCTCTATCCAGTGGTTCAGTTAGAAGCATTAGAAATGGTTGTCTCTGATCATGCTCCGCTAATACTCACATGCAAAAATCAGGCAACCCGGCCTAACACTCACAAAATGGAAATATTTTGGTTCAAATACGATACACCAGGACAGATGGTCCAACAGTTGTGGAATGACAATCAGGTGCCTCCTCGGGTCAGTTTACGAAATTTTTTACACAGAACAACTACATTGCAAAGGAGCTTGGCATATTGGCACCGAAATGTTTTTTCTTTGATGGAAAAAAATCTAATAAATTGCAAGAAGGTTACCCTTTTCTTTAACAGGATTGAAGAAAGAAGATCTCTGGCCATGCATGAGTTCAAGCTTCGCCAAAAAATCAAGGAAAGAGCCTTCGAGCTTGCCAATAATATTGAAGAAAAATGGAGACAACGGGCTAGATGTAAATGGCTTGCTCAGGGAGACCGCAATACTCGCTTTTTTCACGCGTTTGCTTCTTCAAGGATGCGAAGGAACACGGTGCTGGCCATTTCTCATGAGGGGCAGCAGGTTACGGATCAAACCCATATCCGATCTCTCTTTTTAAGGCAAATGCAAGACACACTAGGAAGGTCGTTTCAGGTAATGCCCTTCACCCCCGCGGCTTTATACCAAACAAACCCGAGCCTGCACCATTTGGTAGCACCCATCCTTCAATCGGAAATTGAAATGGCAGTCAGAAGTTTGGCAAACAATAAGGCTTCGGGTCCGGATGGAATACCGAATGAGTTCTTAAAAATTTATTGGCCGAACCTTAAAACTGAGATATGTAGTATTGTGTGGGGTTTCTTCAATAACCAAGTTGATCTCTCGCCGGCAAATCTGGCAAATATCGTCATGATCCCCAAATCAGAGGAACCACGGACGGTGAGTGATTATCGACCGATTAGTGTCATCAATATAATACCAAAACTCATCTCTAAGATAATGGCGAATAGATTGGGAAATTCACTGAAGGATTTAATATCGCCTTTCCAAACGGCTTTTATAAAAGGGAGGCAAATCACAGACAACTTTGTTGCCACTAGAGAAATTTTGCAGCACATTTCGGTTTCCAAAAGAGATGCAGTATTTGTCAAGTTAGACTTTGCCAAAGCTTTCAATTCGGTGGAGTGGGATTTTCTTTTTATGGTGATGGAGGCTAGAGGCTTCCCGGCAATATGGATTGCATGGGTCAAGGCACTACTACACACGGCTCAATCTCGAGTCCTAGTTAATGGGGAATCAACTGAATTCTTCTTGCATAAGAGGGGGTTGAGGCAGGGCGATCCCCTCTCGCCAATGCTATTTAATATAGCAGTTGATGTCTTCCAACAGATGAATCAAATTTTATCCCGCAAGATGACCCGGAAAATAGATGAGGCAATCATTGCACTACAATATGCGGATGACACCGCTCTCATTGCCTCGGCGGATGTCACTTCGCTAATCTCTCTAAAGCTGGTAATGAGGCTTTTCACTTCGGTTTCCGGTCTAAAAATCAATTATGGCAAGAGCACATTTATACCTATCAACATACCTGAGGGAGACATTTCATGGGTGCAGCAAGTGCTGGGGTGCGATAGAACACAATTCCCCGTTCCTTACTTAGGTATGCCACTGACGGTTAAGAAACCGACAAAAGAAATGTATATGCCGTTGATTGAAAAAATGGAAAGAAGATTGGGTGGTTGGCAAAGTAAGTTACTGTCACGAGGAGGCCGACTAGAGCTTGTTAGGTCGGTATTGTCGGCTCTGCCGATATATTACATGACCTGCTTTCAGCTACCACAGTGGGTGGTCGATCGAATAGACAGAATTCGGCGTGGTTTTTTGTGGGGTAAGAGTGGTGGCCATGAGAGAGGCATCTCATTAACAAATTGGAATACGGTATGTCTACCAAAGAGTTATGGTGGTCTAGGAGTTTCTAATCTGAAATTGTGTAACATGGCACTGCTTATGCGTTGGTGGTGGAAAGCATACCACCAACCGGAAAGCCTTTGGACGGTCACAATCGCTAAAATTCACAAAAATGGGCCGGCGGATCTGCAACCAAACATCTGGAATGTAACAGGCTCGTTTTTTTTGTCACTTCTGATGAGAATCAAAGGTATTTTTTCTTGGAGTACTACCTGGATTGTGGGGGATGGTACTTCCATCTCTTATTGGTTTGATAGATGGCATGATAGGCCGAGGGCCAGATTCACAGTCCCTGGTGCGCTTCGGCCTTTGACATCTCTCAGGGAAGCATGGTCGATGATTGCGCGCATCAACCCTCATGAAACCGTCAGTGCAGATTCGTTGTTATTCACGGCTAGTGGGGATCAAATAAGGTGGAGATGGGGCAGCACAGGTATTTACTCGGCTAAATCCATGTATAAAGTTCTCACAGAGGGTGGCCGGGTAAAAACTCGCTACAGACAGACTTGGCAGTGCAAGATACCACCAACGGTTAAAATCTTTGCATACTCGGTCTTGTGTAACAAGTTGTTAACTAGGGCAACGCTGAGAAGAAGAGGGTTCAACCTAGAGGCATGGTGTGTTCTGTGTCGTAACTGCCCGGTGGAATCACTGCTGCACCTATTATTTCTCTGCCCCTATTCGGTTCAGGTTTGGTTCCAAGTATCCGGGTTCATTGGAGTGCCCCTCATGATTCCAGCAATGACGGTACATCAAATTTGGGACAAGTCTTGGGAACAGATACTACTGAAGGATGCGTTTCCCTACAAAGAATGGTTAGTTCGGTTCATATGCGTACAGTGGTCGATATGGAAGCAGAGGAATAAGGTTATCTTTGAGGGGCAGAGGCTGCCGGCTACGATACTAGCAACAAGAATCATTCAGGAGATGAACCTCTGGCTGCGCTACTGCTGAATTTCCATGCTTCTGCTTACGTTACGTTGTAGTTTTTTTTACTGTGTTACTGTTACTGTTTTTGTTTTTGTTTTGTTTTTGTTCTCAATTTTATCTTTAGCTGGATGTTGGCTTAGGCGCTGAGTGGCTACCTTGTGGTGCTGATTAATGTAATACTTTACTCTTATTAATATAAATACTTGTCAACCGCTGACAAGATTTAAAAAAAAAAAAGCACTAGTGGTGCCCCCGTACTATGCGAGGAGAGTCTGACTCGAGACGCACTAGCAAAAAGATTTATTTTACTTAGGCGCGAACTAAAAGATTCTTCGCATTGATTGATGCTAAAGCTTTTGCTTCCCAATTTCTCTCTCCGTATACTTTCCCTTTGCTTCTCTCACTATAAATTAGGGTTTATGCCTTGGCCGTAAGTATACTTGTTCCTTCTTTGGTCTTTACTCTCTCTCTCTCCCGCTCTCTCTTCCGAGGATAAAAGCTTGAGCAAGGTACTAATATCGTTTAATACCGTTTTGTCGGAAGGTTTTAATCAAACTATAGGTTACAGTAGAGATCATATGTGCTGGGATTATTTGGGTGAAATTAATGTTAGACGGGATTTGATCAAGTATTTGTATGCAGTATTTCACATTTTACCTTTTCCTCCCCTGTGTTACTGGTACAGCAACAGTGTTTTGACCTAGTCCTGAGATTACTTTCTGGTTCTGTTCTGAAATTTAATAATTAGACTTCTTTTGGATGTTTTTCTTGAATGTAGTTAAAATTTTGGGAAAATGGATCACTATGACTCAAGATCCACTACTGGGGTGTTATACACTGTATTGGAGCGGTGTATTGAAGATATACTCTCTTCGATTAAACCCTTGGAAAGTGACCGAAATGAACGATTAAGCACCATTGATGAGATTGCAAGTTCCATTCAGTCCATTGAAACCTTGAAAGGTTGGTAGGCAGCAGTCTTTTTTTTTTTACTACATTAAAACCACCATTTTAATACGAAATCACTTAACAGGATAATATTACAGTGGTATAAATTGGCAATTTTGCTGATATTTCTCAAATCAAGTAAAGAGCTGCTCCAGAACAAAAGAATGGAACTCTTCTGGTGTATAAATAGACATGTATGTGACTTGGCAATCAAATTTTATGTTATTTGACCATTGTTTGATGATCCATCAAATTGCCTTTAAGTTTCAATTGTTGGAACTTTCAAATCCTAGATGAATGTATGTCCATTGTTGCTTTCTATATGCATTCAAAAATGTTGGATTTTCAAATTTAAGCTTCTTTTATGTTTTGTTCTCGAGATTACCAATGTACGTCCATTGTTAATCCATACTTATGTACACTCAATTGCTAGGTATAGCTATCTATATAGGATGAATATCTTGTATATAAACTAGAACCAAAGCTGGGTAGGTTTTTTTATTTCACCTTATTGTTTTGTTAGGCACCACTGTCAAGCCATTTGGATCATTTGTTGCAAACCTCTATTCGAAGTGGGGTGATTTGGACATTTCGGTCACTCTCGACCAAATCTTCAACTCGTCCGTCAGTCGTAGGAAGAAGCAAAATGTTTTGCGGGAGATTATGAGAACTCTGCGAAAGAAAGGTGCGTTTATTCCATATGATTTGAGCTTTGTGTGTGTGCATGCGTGCGTGTGTGTTTAAGCGCGAGCACATGGGTAATGATACCTAAGAAATTTACATATTTTGAGATTCTGAACATATTAGTAGAAAAGTCTAATTCACTATAAAACTAGGTTCCTCTTGTTTTTCATTCGTTTCTTCCGAATTTTTCAGGCATTGGTCGAAAAATTCAATTTATACCTCAGGCAAGAGTGCCACTGCTTGTTTATGAGAGTAGCTTGTATGGTATTTCGTGTGATTTGTCAGTTGATAACCATCAGGGTCGAGTCAAGTCTAAAATCTTACAACTCATCACCAGCTTTGATGAACGTTTTACTGACATGGTTTTACTGGTAAATTCTTTTTCTGTGTCACTGCTTCTACTTTGCACTAATAATAACAGCACGATTAGTAGTGAATTGCATTGTGCAGTCTCATTTCATGAATTGAAGGCAGTATGTCAGTTGTATATATTTTATAATCCTTAATATACACTTGAAACTATACCAATTACTTGCTTTACTTGAAAACATTTCTTCTTCTTCTTTTTTGTTTTCTGCAATTGTTCATACAGATCAAGGAGTGGGCCAAGGCACAAAATATAAATGACCCGAAAACAGGAACTATGAACTCGTACTCACTCTGCATGCTTGTTATCTTCCATTTTCAGGTTTTCTTTCAATTAAAACTGACAAATTTATGGCTGAAATTTTAATAGAGAAACCTTACAGAAGCAATGTATTTTGTGCCCATATGGATAATGTATAAATACGTATTGGTATCTTACTGTAGCAGTACGTGGTAGTTATTCAGTAGATTGTGATTTATGGGGATACAAAAAGTTCCTATCGTGGAAGCTTCTAATGAATTTTGAATATCTCATAGTTGCGAGACTTTAAAATGTTCCTCCAATTTGAGATCTATGAAATCATTAACCCTTTGGTAAATTTGAGTTTAGTTTCTGCACTTTCTTGGAACTTAATTTCTTGATCCTTGCAACTGCCTGAGATGATTTTTTTTTTTTTTTTTTTGCATATTGCAGACATGCAAGCCTCCCATTTTACCCCCTCTAAAGGAGATATACAGTGGCAATATTTCTGATGATGTGAAAGGTGCCTTGTTACAACCATTAGAATCACTTAAGACTTCCAAATTTTAGTTCTCACAAGCCACCAAAACCATTAAATCCTGTGCTCATCCGCACCATTAGTGAATGAATCAACTTCTTCTCAGGCTCATGCCAAAATAAATACAGAGACCTGTTGATACCATGTGGGACAAGTTTTTAGATAAATTCTAACAAATTAAGGATGTAATATCTTTGTTGTCATTTATTTACTAGTGCAAATTGTGGCTTCTGTAGGGGTGGATATTGAAAGAGAGAGAGAAATAGAGGATATTTGTGCTCTGAATGTACAAAAGATTATATCACATATTTCCAGCCATAGAAACCAGAGCTCTCTCACTAACCTTTTGGTGTCTTTCTTTGACAAGGTACTCAATAGTAATATCTCATTCTCAGCCGACTTGACCATACTTCTCTACCTAGACCAAAATGATTTTAGTTGGGTTATAATGATTTAAAGCTTCATTTTTTTCCTTCTACATGTAGTTCTCAGATATTGAGGCACTCTCTTCAGAATACATAATCTGCCCTTTCACAGGTCGTTGGGAAAGAATGGTGAGCAACCCAAGATGGACTGAGAAATCTTACAGTTTATATGTGAGGCTTGATCTTAACTCTTCAATGCATGTGCGCATCTATGCACATTTTTAAAGCAAAATCACAGAAA
The DNA here is from genome assembly GCA_011114355.1 of Carex littledalei. Classification (NCBI taxonomy): domain Eukaryota; kingdom Viridiplantae; phylum Streptophyta; class Magnoliopsida; order Poales; family Cyperaceae; genus Carex; species Carex littledalei. The sequence continues at coordinate 7,080,524 of CM022104.1, forward strand.
TTAACAACTAATAATCCTAAATGCAGATTGAAGACCCGTTTGAGCAACCTGACAACACAGCACGTGCTGTAGGCCCACATGATTTAAAAACTATAGCAGGGGTTTTTCATGTGACTCGTCAGCTTCTCTCTTCATCGTCAGTTCTCTCTGATCGCAGCTCTCTACTCCGTCTCTTGTCTCGGCCTCTCGTCTCCTCACGACTCATTGCACCAAAGAAAACTACGTATACCCCCCAACAAGCAAATAAGCACCAGTACACCAACATGTATGGGATCCAACAAGGTGTTGAGCGTGTCGGATATTGTGTATCAGGATCTGCTGAATCGAGTCTTAACCGGGATAGAACTACAAGGATTAGAACTACTGCAATAGTCGACACTTATCCAAATCACTCGACTGATCTAATTAATGGCAGTAATTTAAGGCAAAAAGGCAACCAGAGTGAGAAACCAGCGTATTACTCGTCATATGGAGTGCCTGAGGACCAGATTCATGATCCAAACCTGAACCGTAATTATGGGATCGGGCTTTCTGATATGAATCGTTTTTCTCAACAGGCCAATGGCAGTAATCCAAGTCAAAGCAACCATAGAAACCACGAGGTTAGTTATTCGGCACAATATTTGGATAGACCTGGGCAGGATTATGTTGCGAATCTGAATGAATCACACGGGACAAGGTCAACATTTGCTGTGCCAAATCGTGATAACTTGGCAAGAAATCATAGGAACAATGGGATCAGATTTACTGGTCAAACTCCTGAAAGATCTGACCGGCATTACGATTCAAGTTCAAGTGGAATGCACAGAACAGGAATGGCAAGTGTGGAACAAAGGAAGGATCCTGGCCTGATAAAAAATCGTCAGAGTCAGAGCCATCAACGGATCGGGTACAGCACCACACCACCTGGAAATTTTGATTTGAATTATGATGCTGGTATGAATGGAATGAATGGGATGCATAGGTCAGGGTTAGCAATTGTTGAATCTGTTACAGAACAATTGAATCACAGTTTGAAATTGAATGGACAACACTCTGGATCTACGTCTAAGAAGGGTAAACAGATTTGGCAGCCAAAAGGTGCAAGCAACCAAGGTTTCCTATAGTGAACCATGGTTCCTAACTAGCATGAAGAGCATTTTGATCTTGGCTATATTTCTAGACTTTGCCTATGTTATTACGTTCATACTTGCTCGGTGACGTTGAGAATTTAGAGGTACAGTAGCTCTTTCGTATTTGATTAATATTATGGTATCCAGGCAGATCAAATATGTAAAAGAGTTGTGTTTTTTTGCACCATTAATGGTGCTAAAATTGTGAATGTCAAGTCAATTTATCTTGTTTGATTCCTCTATAATTCTAAACTCATCAGAGATAATTTTGGTGTCATATATCTAAGTACACGACAGATTGAGACAGCTGGAAATTAAGAGCAAAGAAATTTTAGAAAACAAAAAATGATTTTAACTCAATTCAACAATTGTTAGTACATTCTCACTAATATTGCTATGCTAAATCATTCGGTATCTTAACGAATCTTAACGAACGATACAGTAAGCTTGCTAGAAAGGACATATATCCTCTTTTGACAGCTCGTGTATGATCATGATATCATCTAAGAAAAAAAAAATTTCTGAATCATCCAATAAGAATATTTTAAAAGTTGATTCCTGCATTTAGGATAAGGAGAAAATCATTGATTTTAAAAGTTGTAACCCATTCTATAAGAATGTTTTTCCATAAAAATAATAAATATTAAAAATATATATAAATTTATTTCTTACAAGATTTCATTATGTATTAGCGGTTAGGGTCATACGTTTAAATCTCAAAAATCGAATTTGTCCAACAGGCTTTTATAAATTTTTAAAATATATACCCACACCAAAATGAAGAATACAAAGTACTCGATGTTCAACTACAAATTATTTTTCTCTATATATTGAAAAAAAAAAATCAATAAATGAAGAACAGGCATTACAGTTGCTCGAATTAACATAGTTTATCGGATCTAGAACTACAGTTGCCATCTTAATGTAGCATTACAGTTGCTCGAATTAACAAAGCTTATCGGATCTAGAACTACAGTTGTCATCTTAACGTAGCATTACAGTTGTCAATTAACATTACACTGACCTGTGATTTTTTAATGTTACCTCAAAAAACAAGAAAAGTGGGCTAGCAGAGTGATATTTACTATTTATTCAATGAGCAAAAGAATGACAAAATTTGACATGCAATGTATTGAAGTAAATAGAAACCTAAAACTGTACAAGGCACTATATGAGTTGTAAATACCCTTTCACAGGCAACTAAGAGCGAGGCATTGGTTTTTCACACATCAAAATCCTCCTGCTTGCGTATGGACCTTCTGGAGTATCACGCACATTGACCTTCCATCCCATGGCCTTAGTAACCTCTCTTATATCATATATTATGTTTTTCATATCACGAATATAGGCCTTGCCACCAGGTCTTAGGATCCGGTCCATCTCCAGCAAAATGCTTGTGATGTTACACCTGAAGCAAGAAGAATCATATATTTACCACCAAGAGTAAAAAAGAACAATATATAAAACAAAATGATAAAGAGATTCTTTCTCTACCTCTTTTGCTCTGCAGAGAATAGGCCGGATGCATGCAACAGATCATAAGTTCTTGGATAAGTATCAAACGGTTCACACCTATCATTACAAAGATCAGGTAATTGGATAATGTTAATGCTCTCTGTAGGAGCAAGCTTTAAAACAATGACTAAAGAATATAATGTTAAGTTAAGAGATCTTGTGATAAAGAAATTGCACATCACCAATTACAGTTGGACTGTGCATAAGTAGCATTTCAAGTACAAAAGGATGACAAATCTCTTACCAGTCATGAGCAACTCCGATAAGACCTCGATCATAAATCACAGGCAACGTGTTGGGTCCACTGATGGGGACCACATTCATCACCCAGCAATCAAGTTTTTGATTGATTAATGCAGCAGCAAAGCTGTAAAAGAAAAAAGGAAAAAAAAAAAAAAACAGCACAAGGCAAGTTAAGCAATGTTAATTTAAATTGCCACGATGACAAATCAAGTGTAATTTGTGATTGCAAAACAAATGCTACAACATCCCGCATGAAAATAAAATATTCGTTTTTTCCTTGTTAAAGGGAAACACTTAATTGGAACAAGTTACTTTTGAATATGACTCCGATAACCTTGAGTAACGATTCCTGACATTTGTGGACCCATGATCATCTTTAGATGCAGCAGAAGTGATGGATATAATACAGATATTGCAAATAACATGATTGATGGGATAAGAAGAAGGGCATAATTTTAAATTAATTTGTCAAATTATCTGACAAACTTACCCTCCAAAACCAGCCCGCATATCCATCACATTACGCAATCGCATCTTTCTCCATCGGTAAACACGGATAAAGCCTGAGATGATATCATCCCAGAACCGCGTCTCGGCCTTAAAAAGCTCATTTTTTGCCATGAATGCATCCATCTCTACGCTTTGCAGCCTCTTTGTTGGTTCATTTAAGCGAGCAGGCCATGCTACTAGGTTGGATGCCTCTCCATTATCTGGCAGTCGACTTATGCATGCTTTCAAGTTGACATACCTGCAACAAAGAAGAAGAAAGAAGAAACATTCAGTAACATGAAACAATGACCAAAGCAAGATTAGGCAAAATATAGGAGAGGATAAACTTACCATACACTGTTAGGATCATCTTCTTCTTCACATATTGGTGGTTGGGTCCCAGTGGAACGGCTTAAATAACATGTATTATTCATAGGCTTCCTCCATATAGCAATGTATCCTTCTTTCTTTACAAGCTCCCAGCATAGCCGAGCAGTAAGGTCATCCATCTCTATTTATATTTCACATTCTGTCAGATCAGCTCAGCATCTCGGACAAAATAGTCGAGAAAGTTTTTTCGAGAAAAAATCTGAGAAAATACCTTTCCAAACCTTCTGTTGGGCCTCTTCATGCTTATAAACAGGCTGTGCAGCCCAAGCAAAGTAGCCTCCTGCTCTCAACATTCTATTCACCTCCAAAAGCAGGATTCCGTCTTCAAAACAGTTCGAGAAATTATTTCTCAGTCACAACAATATATTAAGAAAAGTTAATGACAAAAATTAAAGCATGAATACCATCACGTGTCCAATTTATGCGGCAACGCGAGCAATGGATTAAGTCAAAAGCTTGGCTTGGGTACATCAGCCGGTGAGTTGCAAAGGCTGATACCATGGCAGGCACACCACGCTCAAGTGCAAATTGAATCTGATTCTCGTGCACATCTTTAGGTGCAATTGACATGGTTAAAACATTTCGAGAGAGTAGATAAGCCCCAAAACTTGCAACACCACATCCAACATCAAGTACAACTCTTGTGTGGTAGCCAAATGCAATGTCTGGAACCATCTACAAACAGAGAAAAGGATAAATCCAGAGTTCAAAGAACTAAATGAGGACTAATAAAACAGTGCAAGTAAAGGCACTGCCCTAATATACTGGTGCTATTGTAATTCCACACTGCTAGAGAGGTAGGATAAGAATTGTTCAGTACTAATCTGAAATATAGAGAAGCTAGAAATGTTTTAAGGGTGAAACCTGAGATATCTGGTCCAGGTACTCATTTGCACCATGTATAAACTGGGTCCCACCACCTGGAAATGTAAATTTATCCTTTACTTGTGTTATCCAATTCTGGCCTCCTTTGTCTTCAACCAATCTTGTGTGAGGTACATTGTTGAACCATACCTACGGTAAAAAGAGTTAAAACCAATAAGATATAGAATACAAAAGCTAAATAAACAAGAAAAAATCATGCAACATTTTTGCTAGTATGAGATCAAGTTGAGCTCTTCATCATTGGAGTGGTTAATTGACCCTCAATTTTCAGTATCTATATATTTGTGTTTACTTATTTTTTTTGTTCAATAAAATATGATTATTGCCTTATTGGAGTGTGACTGATGACATTATTCTTTATAAAACTATGCTGCACTATACTAAACATCAATGAACTAGAATGCTATCATTATCCTAAGAGTTCAAAATTTAAGGGTTGATGGAGCACAACTTTCTAGCTTCAATCAGAAACCACATACTCAAACACAATTGAAACTTATAGCAAGTTTCTGCTTCAATTGAGGTGTCACAATGTGAAATTAACAGTCGGATATATAAAAGTAACCAACATGGATTATGGATAATTTATTTTCCATGATACAGTGTGCTGGATCAGATCAATGCAAGCTTGTACTTGCACGTACAGCTAATTAGCTTGCAAAATTAAACGTGAACAAACCTCGTCTCTGCTCTTAGGCCAAGGAATTGGAGACTTATACCCCTTTGGTGCAGGTACCAAACAGTTCAACCCCTCCCCTTCCTTAGGACAATGCCTCTCAAACTTCTCTCCCCGTTCAGTAGATGCCAGCCTCTTGATCTCCTCTTCATTATCCAAGCAAGGAATGTATTCCCTAAATCTCTCTTCACAGACCTTAAACCTCTTTACACTAGTCCTAGTACTAGTACTCCCTCCACTCTCTTCGCCAACACTAACGCTAGGCTCAGACTCCGTACTGTTATCTCTCTCCTGATCCAAATCCGACAAGCCGATTTCAAAATCATCACGCATTGCGCCATTTTGGTCCACGATCCCAAATCTAAATGGCGGAGGCGGCGGTGAAGGAGGCGGCGGAGGTGGCGGAGGTAGCTGAGGGGCTGCTGGGGGAGGTGGCAGGGGTTGGGAGGGAGTCCGAGAAGACAATGGAGGGGAAGAGGCGTCTGCGGCTTGGTTTATGAGAGAAGAGATATGAAAAGAGAGGTTAAAATTTGGGGAAATGGCGACGGAGGGGGAAGCGCGAGGAGCAAGGGAATAGAAAGAGATTGGAAGAGAGGGGTACGAGTAAGACCAGTGCTTGGCTATAAAGAAAGCGGCGATGCAAGCTGATGCGACGAAGGTTAAACGGACAAGGAGAGGGCTGGAAAATGGTTTCATGCTTTTTTTGGGAAGCGGAGAGCCGGAGACCGGAGACCGGAGACCGGAGAGAGATTCCCGCGGCGGTGCGTCCCGGCCGAGTATGATCGCTTCACAGCTGAGACTTGAGAGTGGAAACTCCACAGTTAAGGAGATTTGTCGCATAGACCGGCATTGGATTATGGTGATGTATAGAATAACTCTCAGGTCTCAGCCCAGCATTGGATTATGGTGTTGGCTTTGAGATGCGTTCCAGGTAAGTAAAGACGGACGATAGCAATCTCATTCTACAGGGTAAGGTACCGCACTAGATCTGAATCAGAATCTCACTGGAGATCAGATGAGTGAGACGCACGTGCTGCCACCCCAGTCTCTCACGTGACGACAGTCAAATTTTATCATATGGTCTTGTCGGCCCATTTATACGGCCCAAATCCAAAACTAAACATAGACCGATTCGATTATATGTTCTAGTCGCTGCTATTCTATTCCTGCGCTTTGCCTCGGTTTTTTTTATAGTTTGTCGCGTTTTTAGAAGAAGAAAACTGGTATTTTGAATTTTAAGCTTTGATTTTAATTGCATATAAATTTCCATCAGGTTTGATGGAATGGGAATGCTCATCATGTCATGTTGATAGAATTGCATATTTCAAATGAATGAGCAGATTCATGTGTTTTAGAATTGTGCGAACGCATAACGCACAACGCATGTTTAGAATTGGTGCCTTCGTTCACAAATGTTTTAGTTTTATTAAATTTTTTAGAACCCAAAATAAAATATTAGTTTTTTCCCATAAAAATGCGGAATAGTCGTTAAAAAAGAAACCCTTAGCCTTTCTTTTACATCCGAAAAGGTCTTACTCTTAGGGTCTGCTCCAAAAGATGATACACAAAGAAAGGGGAAGGAAGGAAGCGGAGGTTAGAGCTGTATTGATTTTTAGCAAAATCGTTCACCTTCAAATCGGAGTGTGCGGAAGGGAGCCTCACCCTTGTCTCCTTCCTTTTCCCTTTCGATAATGTCATTTCACCTTCTTCTTGTGAAACACAGCCTTATAAACAATGGAGCCACGCTCAAGTGGTATCGTATTAACAACATTCAGATTCTCTTAATTTGCACGAATTTTGAAGCATATCAAACAGCTCTGATTAAACATCAGATTGAATTTAGTTCGACATCTCTGATTCCCTGTAGACAACTACTTTTATTACCTTTCAACAAACTGTACAAAAAGGTCAGTATTTTATTTTATTTTTGAAAATCTTTGCAGAGACTGCGAAGTCAAAAGGTCTGCCTGTCATAGGTTGCTGTTATAGCTCCTTCCAGTTGATAATGGATCTGTGGTAGGGATTAAAACGGATTAAATAGTCGTCAAACTGTATTGTATAAATTTGAATACGGATATTAATCGAATATGGATATAAATAAGAGTAAGAATATAATTTGAATATTGAAGTTAAAATTTTGATTATATTTTGTAATACATATCAAATTTATTATAATATAAATTATTCAATATTGATATATAAATTACAAAGTATATATCTTGCTAATTTTTAGATGCATCAGATTTTTATAATAAATTTTAAATTACAAAATATATATATTTTACTAATTCGATATTCGTATTTTTTTTTTTATATATACGGATACATGCAATTATTTGTAGCAGTATTGGTATCCGATTTGCAAATTCAAAATCAAATTTGCATCTATATTTATTTAATTATTCGGATATCTGATATATTTGCGGATGTGAATCTGATACGAATCGAGCTCCTTTAAAATTGTCCATTTTGATTACAACTGGTTATATTAATTGGAGATTCCTTTGCCACGGTGAACAAAAATAAAAAAGGGTACATAGTAAAATTGCAAATCGGATGGTCTAGCTGCCATCTTACAAGACTTGGTCTAGCTTCCGTATGAAAATTATTAAGTGACAAATAATATTTCATTTATCATGTTTACTTGTATGAAAATTATTGAACGACAAATAATATTTCTTAAATGATATATAAAAATGAAAAAAAATTAAGACATGATCAATCAATCTAAAAATTTCTAAAATAATATTTAAAAAATAAAAAAAAATTATAAACAATTAGAAAATCATGTATCTGACAATCAAATAAGGGGGTTAGGAAATATTTTCGAAAAAATGGGAAAAAAGGAGAAAACGTAGATTATGTGAGATAGAGAGCGTTGGAGAGACGTCATCGAGTATGTGTAGTGAGCACGTGTCTAAATAAATTTAGACCTCTACACGTAAAAAAACATCAAAACGATACATATGATAAAAAAAAAGTAGACTATTTGATCAGAGAACTGATATTCAATCCGAAATTTCATTTTTTAATCACAATCGTTGGCAGATCATGATATCTGCATGATTAATAAGAAAAAAAAAAGAGTTATTTTGTCATAGGATCATCGGCATAAAAAGATATTTATTCTCAATTTCTCTCTTATTCAAATAGATTAATTTGAACCATGACTTAAATTATTAAAGAATATATAAAACAAAAATAATAAAATAGAGTAACTACTGTAATCCTTCTTTATTTATTAAATTTAAATAGCAATTAAATATGTCCAAAAATGTACAACCAATTAGCAACAGATTTTCACTTGACGAAATTTATCCCTTGAAATCTTGAATTAAGCAAAGAAAAAGAAACCTCTTTCATAAATTTCCAGCCAAATGCTGGGGTAAAGATTTTAACAGAGCAGCTTTAGCTTCATGCAGCGATGTTTAAATTCTGTACTCCGTGCGCTGCATGAAGCCAAAACTGATCTGTTAAAATAATTACCCAAATGCTGCCTTTCAACTTTTAACCATAAAAGGAAAAATAGAGGCAAACCTAAAAATAGATACAACGAGGAAACCCCAACTTTTGTGGAGTGTTTCACACGTGTTTATTATTCGTTCCGTTAAAGAAGGTAGAAAAGCGATAGTCAAAATTTTCGTACGTATCCCCATCAGATGCTGCTGCCACGTATAATACTATAATGCTCCGCTTCCGAATAATTAAACAAGTTCTCATTTTTAAAGTCGCATTCTATAAAAAATCACAAGATCAACAATGTGCCACAAGCTGCCAAAGTTATTAAACGGTTTTCAAAATGCACTTTAGATATTTTTGCATTGCGTGCTATCAACCGTGTTGTGTTGTGGACTTGTGGGTAGGATGGATTCATGAATTTTTTCAAGAGGGTAAGAAAATAACGAATTGAATTTGAATAGTTAATCGGGTTCAAATACATTAGATGATTAGATATTAGATAAAAAATAATGCTTTAATTTTTAATTTTCAATACTCTGATTTTTAATTTTCAATACTTTGATATCTAATTCTAATTACTAATTAGAATTCAAATAATTTATCACAATTTTAACCCAGTTAGATGTTCGGTGTATCAAGATATGTGTGCATTTGATCTGTATGAAAAAATTATTTGTGTAAATATTAATACGGATCAAACGATTTTAACATAACATGAAACATAATTTGATTAGATACTCATCAAACAGCCCCTGATCTCCTCAATGAACTCCCTTAAATGTTCCATGTTGAGTTAAATAATTGTTCTCTTGATCTTTTGAAGTTATATCAATCGAACACGCGCGAAAGGTTTACTTAATTTCACACAGACAGGCGCATATTAATTGCATATTTTTCACTTCATGTCATTTTGTTTGCTTGATCGATACTTAGAATTTGATTTATGCTAACACTGGAGTCTAAATGGAATTAGACAGGTACATGTAAATTTATGAATATTGAGTATTTAGTATTATCTGTTATGAATATATTGTATGTTACAATTTCTTACCAAAAGAGATATTTATATCATCTAAATTTATTGTACTGTTGATATCTAGAATAGTATCAACGGTAACTTCCTACTAATAAAAAAGCACTCCCTAAATTACAATTTTACCCTTCTCTTTATTTTACAATTTAATTCTCTAGCTTTATTCTTCAACACTCTCCCTCAAGCTAGGATTATAAATATCGGTTAATCCTAGCTTGTTTGTTATTTCTTCAAATATTTTTGGAATGAGACCCTTAGTGAAGATGTCGGCTAGTTGATCTTGACTCTTCACATAAGGAGTTTCAATTTCTTATGCTTGCACCTTTTCTCTTATGAAGTGATAATCGGCTTCGATATGTTTTGTTCTTTCATGAAACACCGCATTCGAAGCGATATGTCTTGCCGCATTGTAATGGCAAAATATCTTCATTGGTTTATCAATTTTAAAGTTCTTCTTTTCAAGTAATTGTTTGATCCACATAAGTTCACTTGCGGTTGATGACATGGCATGATATTCCGCTTCCGCATTCGATCGTGCTACAATATTTTGCTTCTTACTTTTTCATGTGACTAAGTTTCCGCCTATAAACGTGCAATAGCCGGTTGTTGATTTTCTATCAAAGCTTCCTGCCCAGTCTGCATCGAAATAGCCACACATTTCATTAGATTTATTATTTTTCATCCATATACCATTTCCTGGTGATTTCTTTAAATATCTCAAAATTCTATCAATTGCATCCAAATGCGGTTTTCTTGGTGAATGCATAAATTTACTAATTTGGCTTACCGCAAATGATATATCCGGCCTAGTTACCGTTAAGTAAATTAATTTACCTACAAGCTGTTGGAATTGGTTGATATTTTCCAACGGTTCTCCATCTTCGGAATTTAATTTACAATTATTATTTCTGGGTGTTGAGGCCGGTTTAGACTCAAATTTCCCGTTTCTTTTAAAAGATCAATGGTATATTTTCTTTGTGAAATAAATAATCCCTTGGTTGAATGGGCTATTTCAATTCCTATAAAATATATAAGTTTACCAAGGTCTTTTATTTTAAATTTTTATTTTAAGTGTCTTTTAACAATGTCAATTTTTTCATAATTGTTTCTGGTTATGATTATGTCAACAACATAGACAAGAACAATTGTTGTATCATTATTTTCATGTTTTGAAAATAGTGATGTATCGGATTGGCTTACGTTAAAACCATGAGAAATTAAATATTGAGAGAGTTTACCATACCATGTCCTTAGAGATTGTTTAAGTCCATAAATTGACTTTTTTTAACCTACAAATAAGGTTAGTATTTTTTTTCTTTTACATGACCCGGTGGTAGAGTCATATAAACTTTTTTCTCAAGTGTTCCTTGAAGGAATGCATATTTAACGTCAATTTGAAATAAATTACACCTTTTATTTACCGCTATTGAAAGCAAAATTCTTATGGTATTCATCTTTGCTACCGGAGCAAAGGTCTCTTGGTAATAAATACCGTATGTTTGGGTATATACCCTTTGGCAACGAGCCGGGCTTTATACCTTTCTATGGATCCATTGCTTTGTTATTTTATTTTATACACCCATTTGCATCCTACGGGTTTTTTATTTTTTGCATCCATTGCTTTGGCAACTTCCCATGTCTTGCATTTGTGTTGAAATTGAATTTTTAGCTATTAAAAAAATATAGTCTTTTTCGAAAAACACATTCACCAATCATCCTCTTAGATGTCATATTCTGAAAAAATATATTTTTTTATGAAAAAATAATCTCACAATTTATTTCTTTTGAAATTTTTCCTATGGATGATAAATTAGAGGTGCAATTTTTTTCATGTTAAATATTTTTAATTTCTTTAAAAATATTGATTGAGCCATAACCACAAACTTCCATCTTTTCACCATTTGCAACATAAACAAATTATTGACCTTTGCTTTTTTTATAATTGTAAATAAATTTTGTTTCCGGTCATGTGGTCAGTTGCACCGGAATCTAAAATCCAATCTAAATTATTTTTGGAGTATTCCTGATTTAAATTTCCTAAAAGTGTACATTTTTCTGATTTTATTTCACCATTTTCGGTTTCAGATCTATTTGAACTTTTTGTGTTCTATACAATTCTCTAATTACCGTGTTTGACTAATTTACAAAACATACAATGATTGAATTTAACGATTTCATTGTATGAGTGAGTTTGCAGGTTCAAGAACATTATAATTGCAAGATTAAAGTTGAATAACCATTGGAATCAACAAGACTTTACGAAGATCAAGAATATAGATTGTAATATCAAATAGATTAGTAAAGTAAATTTGAGATTGTTGATTTCAGGAACTATTCGTTCTGTACGGAAGCAAACCATTCAGTACGGAATGTATTGAAACGGTACCGGACGAATATGGTATAAGGCGTTACAGTACGGAAGAATTATTCCGTCTGACTATCGTTTGGAACGTTCCGTTCCGTTTCAAGACAAAGGACTCCCCCTTGTGTTCCGTTCTGAACGGATATAGTCCGTACTGTATGCTACTCGAGAAACACAGATTTGGGGAAAATACTCTATCCGTTGTGTACGAACATAAATGTATTGAACGGATAGTGTAATGTTTAAAGGCGAAATTCAAATTGAAATACATTTGAATTATCCGTTTCATATAGAAGATTACCGTTGATAGGCCCATATGCCAATGGCCCTTAAAAGGCCCAGGCCTGGCCTAACTAAACATCTCTAGATTAAAATCCACAGCAAACAGGCCCGAAACAGACCACGGCCCAAATACTACTCGGGATTCGGACCCCCTCCCGGGGCCAACCCGAGGTCAAAATTACTCGGGATTCGGACCCCCTCCCGGGGCCAACCTGAAGTCAAAAATTACTCGGGATTCGGACCCCCTCCCGAGGCCAACCCGAGGTCAGAAATTACTCAGGATCCGGACCCTCTCCTGGGGCCAGCCTGAGGCGAAGCACAAACTGAGACTCGGAGCCCTCTTAAGGGCCCGCTCGAAACCAAACAAAACAAGGCTCAAGGCCTAACATGCCGAACAGCCCAGAAAGGTCGACACACGACCTCGCCGTTCGGCTTAAGACATACTACGTGAACTTTACAGCCTAATATGCGGACACCCTCAACAGTATGCGGGTCTTTGTCATTAATGCTGACAAGACCCCGCTACAGTGGGGCACCCCCTATATAAGGCAAAGAATCCCCCAGAAAAGGGGATTGCATTTATCACATCCTGGAGTTTGGAGAGGTATCAAAAAGGGTTAGAGCGTTAATACCCCTCTGACTCCCCGCGTGCCCACCATTCCGACCCGTTTCGCTCGAGGCGAGACGGGCCACGCAATCGGCAACCAATCTCCGTACGGCCTGCTTCCCAGGAACAGGGCGTGCCTGCACCTTACTGGACCGAGTCCAAGTACGGCCCGGCCCCTCCGGGAAGGGACGTATCAACCGTACTGAATGGAAGAGTTAAAATACCTAATTATGGAGCTCTATTTATAAATAGAATAACTACCCCCACTCAGAATTAAACAAACCGCCTCTAATTTCTAAAAGCACAAATTATGTGTTCTTGAGAGCTTCATTCTTTAAGAGAGCTTAAACTTCAAAACTCCCAAATCTTTTAGAATGTTGGTTCTTGTTCGATAGTGTGGATCTTGTCATAGTCGAGTGACTTTCCCGCTTGTAGGGCATTAAGGGACTCACCGGCTCGAGCGTTTTCGCACACAATGAAACATAGTTGTGTGACAATCCTCTGTGTAGGACTCTCCAACTCGAGCTTCTAGGCTCAACTTTGTACACGAGTTAGGCCGTGACTTCCCACCATTATTGGGCTCACGTGTCACGAGTTGTATCATTTCTTTTTGGGTAATAGGAAAGGGACGCCGACGAGGTTGCTCTACTCCGGAGACGTAGACATTTTACGCTGAACTCCGTTATCATCCCGCGTGTCAAATTTCTCTAACTCTACTATATTTACTTTATTTGTACACACTTGCTTGTTTAATTAATTGACTTGTTAATTTAGAGAGTTAAACTGAAAAACAACTAGAAGTCGTTAAGACTACATATTCACTCTCCTCTAGATGCCGTTAGGAACAACACCTTTTTCCACCCTTCTACTTGGTATTACATATTTTATTTTATTTGGACTTAAACTAAATTCGTTACTTTGATCTTCTAATAAATTGTCAAATTTAAAGGAACCTGAATTGGGCCTTAGAAGCCCGCTAAGAGAAGATATTAATTTGGATATCTCAGATTTGCTCAAGGAAGAGGACGCGGATGCATTGAAATTGGCGGATTCATTTGGAGCAACCAATTAGGAGTGCGGACCCAACAAAATTCTTCCGTCAACTGTGATCGGAATAACAATTATAAAAAATAGAATTCAATTCAATAGAAAAGAAACGATTAGAATGGATTCAGGATTGAATTTTATTGATCGGAAGAAATAAAGTAGCTAGAAGAATTCAATATTTGATGGTAAAAGAAAACCCCCAAAATTCATTTAATTTACAATACATGCCATTATCAAGTAAAATGGACTGCTTCAGTCCGAAGAGGAGAAACAAACAAAAAGCTTAAAACCAAGCCAAGACGAAGATGAATGTCAAGTTGAAAATCACAGTGCCTCAGCCTCCACCTCTGCTTCCGCCTCCGTCTCGGGCTCTTACCTTCAGCTGCAACTTCTTTCGTCATTGAAAGGGCAACATCGTAATTTTATTGCGACAAAATCAATTCTCGCCAAATACCTTCAAGTTTGCCATGATTTCACTGGAGGAAATACCCCCTCTCAATTCATGTCAAATCAAATCATCTCTCTTCAAGGCTTCCGTTCCGATTAGGCGATAAGTGTGAATTCTCATTCCATTTCTCGTTTGAGTGAGAAAAGGCTCGTTCCGATCAGAGGGTTAGAGTTTCTCCCCCGATCACCTTTGCCACCGTCTTTCTACCATTTCGGTCTTAGTTCGGAGTGGAGAAACCAACACTAATTCTTCTCATGGCCTTCTTTTTTGTAATGTTCGCATTTTTCGATGGTTCCCCCTCTTTTTTCTGAACTAGAGTTTGTTCGAAGTGCGGCAATGGCAAGGTTTTCGAATCTTTCTTGCACGGCTGAGGTACCAGCAATGACGAGACACCTCGATTCCTCACCTTGAAGGAGAGACATTGTGTCGTCGAGGCTCGGAAGCTTGACTGATAACAGAATTTGAGCTCGAACTTGTTTCTGCTCTTTGATGATTTTTGGATCTGAGGTTTTAACGAGGTAGAGGTTTAGTTCCTCCCATCTCCTTTTTATGTATTTGATGAGGGTTCTGTTCTTTTGTGAAGATTGATGAATTTCTTTTTTAAGATGGTATATGTGGGCATGGTTACTTTTTTTTGCTAAAGTGTTTGTTGATGGCATCCCACGTCTCTTTTGCGGTATCTGTGTAGAGAAATAGATCAATTATGTTAGGTTCTATGGATTGGATTAGTGAATTCATGGTTTTGAGATCTGATTTTTTCCATTTCTTGTAATCGGTTTTTTCTTTGTCGGGCATTTTTGCAGCTCCCGTGATATTTTCGTATAAATCTCTTTCATTTAGCGAGAGGATCGTAGCTCTGACCCATGATTGAAAGTTGTGATCGTTGAGCAGCGTGGCGGTTAGATGTGATGACGGTACCTCAACGGTGCTGTTTGTCGCCTCTGCCATGTTTGTATCACGATCTCAATCGCAATAATTCGTTGATTGGATTTTTTTTGAGGCCTTACGAGCAATGCCATATAAATACCATGTAAATTTATGAATATTGAGATTTATATAAATATTGAGTATTTTGTATTATCTGTTATGAATATATTGTATGTTACAATCTCTCACCTAAAGAGATATTTATATCATCTAAATTTTTTGTACCATTGGTATCTAGGATAGCACCAACAACAGTAACTTTCTATTAATAAAAAAACACACTCTCTAAATTAAAATTTTACCCTTCTCTTTATTTTACAATTTAACCCTCTAATTAGCTTTATTCTTCAACAACAATACAATGTATTATTAGTTATCAATTATTGTTTGTAAGAATTAGTTTTTTGTCTAGTAGTAAAGATAATATTTTATTTGTAGGAGACTACATGTTTGAAACTCAGATAGATTTTTTTTTTAATATTAAATAGTTAGGTGACTTAAACTCTAACATTTATTATATATATATATATAGGGGCTGGCTACTATGCTTATATAAGCAAAAGCCTACATATGCTTATAACTCATTTTTGCGTTTCCAATGTTCAAATGGTCGATCCGACCATTCATCTTGTTCTCCATATTAATATGTGCTTGGAGACTAAATTTTACATTTTTCTGAATTTTTTTACTATTTATTAAGCCACTTTGAAAATTGCTGATCTGGGTGAACAGTAAAAACAGTGTTTCCAAAATTCTGGACCATATGATCAGCAATTTTCAAAGTGGCTTAATAAATAGTAAAAAAATTCAGAAAAATGTAAAATTTAGTCTCCAAGCACATATTAATATGGAGAACAAGATGAATGGTCGGATCGACCATTTGAACATTGGAAACACAAAAATGCTTATTTAAGCATATGTGGGCTTTTGCTTATATAAGCATAATGGCCAAGCACTATATATATATATATATATATATAGAGTAGAACTAGGGTGCTCCTAAGCTCACCAAGCCCTTCCGTGAGCGCGGCTCTAAAACCTATCAAATTGACTTCAAACGACATTTCCAAACCGTTAGATGTTCAATCTATATCAAAATCTACTTGGAGACCAAATTTTACATTTTTTGGAATTTTTTTACTATTTATTAAGCCACTTTGAAAATTCCAGATCACATGGTCCAGAATTTTGTTGCACTGTTTTTACTGTTCACCCGGATCAGCAATTTTCAAAGTGGCTTAATAAATAGTAAAAAAATTCCACAAAATGTAAAATTTGGTCTCCAAGTAGATTTTAATATAGATTGAACATCTATATAAAAAAATTTGTTGTTTGAACACCGGAAATGGCCGAAATTCCCCCGGCAGCAAATTAGCCGGACCCTATATATATATATATATATAGTTTGTTACTATCATTATTATATTATTATAACTCACAGTTGAATTATGATACATCGTAAAGTATTGCTTGTGATTCACAAGTTGAATTATTATATTTAATAATTTTGATAATTTTCAAAAATAGAATTTAAATTAAATCCAACATCATAGACATGATTTATATGATGCATATATCATGTTTATAAAATAATTAGATTTGTTATATATTTCACCGTACATCAAGTGACGTTAAAATTTTAAAATTTTAACGGTCTGAAATTAGATGTCTCATCAAATAATATTTAAATCACAAAATTTAGTTGTTAGATTATCTATACATCCAAAAAGTCAATAACACATCTAAATAACTTACTTTTTACTTTTTATTTTTATATAATTTTTTGAATCATTGTTAGAATTATAAAAACAATCATCGTTAAATAACCCCTTCTTATTTATTTATTTATTAGAAGATGATTATGGACTTGCTTCGCTCCCAACTTTTTAATTTTTTTATACACAACATATCATAACTCTGTTTTTTTTTTTCTCTTTTCTACTGTGGCTTGGATGTTCATCGGATCAGTTTAATTGATTTTACACTGAATCGATAATGTTTGAATTAAACAGTTCGGTTTTCGATTTAAATGAATCGGTTCAATTCATTTTTAATTTGATTCAGTTTATCTTGTATGGTTCGATTTAGAAAATTTTAAACTGGTTGGACTGAACCCCAATACTTTAATGAACTTACTGATAGGTAAAGGTGAAATAAACTGATTTCGGCTTAGAAAAGAAAAGAAAAACATGAATTTTGAACCGGCTGTGAAATAAAAAAAAAAGTGAAAATAAAAAAGAATAACATTGTCTTAGATCAAGAACACTCAAACAATTAATCCAATTTGAATAAGATCACTTTTAAAATATCTTTTTTTCTATAATTGATCTCTTATTTTGATTCAATCGAACAAACCTAAATTTACTTTGATCATGTCGGTTTAGTTGTTATTTGATTGATAAATTTAATATAGTTAGTTCGATTTTATTTTTAAAAGTCAAATAAAACTTTGATTTGACTTTTTTTTTGTTCTAACCGAACCGTAACCGATAAATACCTCTAACTGTGAGAATTTTATCGGCAATATAACGTGTTAGAAAACAATTTTAATAATAATTATTATTTATTTAATAAAGAACTAGTTCTTGAATTAGTGCTAAAGACAATACTTGATGAGTAGAAGGTTGCTGGTTCGAAATTTAAATATAATATTCTTGTAAATATCAATACAGTCGGATGACTTGATCCCAACTTTACTCGAAAAAAATTATTCATTTAATAGGTGTTTTATATTTTATTAAAGGAATCTAGCAATATAAAAAAAAAAAAAAACAGGGAATAACAAAATCTTCAACTTCAACGATCATCATTTGTTTCAGATAAAGAACTAACAACATAAAATTTTCATTGTCGGGGGTTATTCAATTTTAAGATATAAACACAGATACTTCAATAACAATATTTTCGTAAATAAAATTAAGATAATGTTCAAACAAAGGCCAACTTTGACAATTGTCTCAAATCATGCCAATTTTTTTTTATAAACTAGTTGGGTTTTTTTATAGATTGATTGTGTGTAAAATGTTAAGCTATTTAAATATCATTTGATGTTTTACTGAATGCCGTTAAATACTGATAGGGTCATGTTCCCAAGGCCCTTAAACTACTCTTTCACGGGCCATGAAAGAACCGGAATTCGGACCTTCTTAAGAGGCCAACTTGGAATCAATATGAAAAGCCCGGGATCCATCCGAACAAGGCCCAACAAAAAACCTCATAAAGCCTCGCGAATACATGCTCTAGCCCAAAGTCGGCTTACATCGCCTTTGTGCAGGATAACCGTTGGTGCGATTAACATAACCGCCAGTCTCCCATAACCGCACAGGATAGTAGTTATGAGACGGCCTATATAAGGCTAGAAGACCTATTGAACATGGGTCGAAACTTTTGCTAAAAGAGTTATCGTATTGGTCAGAGTCCGAATATCTCCAAACCAATCCGAGTTCCAAACTCAATTCATATCTCGGCCTGTCATCCCGCAACAGGACGAGCCCAACCCATTTCCCATACGGCCTACTCTCTCCGAGATATGATGTATCAAATACACACCGTTGTAATTTTTATGTCAATTCATGAATAATAATTTACATAAAATTTCATCTTTTATGTTAATAATATGTATGAAAAATATATGTTATATTTTTTTATTGGATTTTCAAAAATACAAATTAATTTTACAGATGTTAAGATTTTCCAACTAATTTATTATTAATAAATGTCTACTATTTTTATATATGATTCCGTATCTGTATCCGTATTTGTATTCAATATGTATCGTATTGCCATATTAATATCCGTATTATATCGTCCGATACCCGTATCGTGTTGAAAATTATCATATTAATGTATCCCGTATCGTATCTAATATGTTACCTGTACTCATATCCATACAACATAGCTCTAAATTTAGGATGGGTTTTTTGTCCAAACGGTTTTGAACAAAGTCTCATTCAAAATCCGACCTAAACCGTCCGATCTGCATCAAAATTCGTATAAATATTTAGATTCAAAGAACTATTTAAATTTATTAAATTTTAAATATAATTGCACGAATCTTAATGCAAATCAATCGTTTAACCTGAACGAAACTTTTTCCAAAACCCGGACAAAACCCAATCCCCTAAATTTATTCTCCAAACGCGATCCCCAATTCACCGTTCGAAATATGATTCTAAATTTTGAAGATAAGAAAAGTGTAAATTGGAGAAAAGCCAAAAGGTAAGATTTATATCGGCACAGGAACGAACATATCCTGTTAATGTTAAACTGGAGAAGAGATGTGTTGAAGCCAACGTCAAGACGTGGCCAACTTTATTGGCCGACACGCAAAGCAGAGGCGCCCAAGAGTGGATCTCTGACCCACCAATGACCAAACACACTTCCAGAAGCTTCCGGTGAGCTCCGAATCCGAATCTGCTGTAATTCCGACAGGAATTACATTATCCTCAAATTCCCGAGATCAACCGTTCAAACTTTTCTGTGCGCGGATCTCGAAAACGTTCTAAGTTTTCATGCACGCATCTCAAGAAAAACCAACAGTTGGGATCGGAATTACAAGGTCAGATTTATTTTCGTGAACTCCTGGCCAGGAATTGCTGAGCGGATGGACCGGTCACCATCACGCCACGTGTGGCCTCTGTACCACGTGGGCGTCCAACGTGGCTCCCTTATACACCAACAATTGATACGCCTCATTTTCTCTCTCTGTACCTTTGCTCTTTGTGCTTTTCTTGTCCATATATCCCTGTAAAATGATTATTTTGTAGAGAGCCCCAAGGACATTATTTACAATGGAACCCTCAGATTTATTTCTAAAATGCATACATGGTATATTGATGATATAAGGCTATAAGCTAGTATTTTCCTCATGCATGCTAAGTTCAAGTTGAGAGGGTTAAGTTAAGCAGGAAAGTAAGGGGTATAAATGCAAATATCCCTTTTTTCTCTCTTGCTTGCTGTCTCTCCCTCTTCTTCCACTCCAAGTCCCAACGCAAACGCAGTCCTCTCGTTTCTTTCTTCGTTTGGACGGCTGCTGCAACTTCTACAAAAGAGGACTTCAAAATTGTCTCAAAAATCGACAAATTGATAGATAAGTTTATGGCGCTCTTCATAGGAAGCCACAAGTAAAGAATCGAGATCATAGAAAGAAAGAACTCGAGCTGTACTTCCGAGCTAAGTAAGTGATGAACGGTGGAGGCGGAGAAGGAGGTGAAGAAATGGAGGAGGACGGAAAAGAGCGGACTGGAGAGGAGCAAAAGGAGAAGGTTGTCATGATGTGGGGCTATTTGCCAGGAGTGTCGCCTCAGAGATCCCCTTTGCTTCACCCGGCTCCTGTAAGGCTACCTGACTCCTCTGCTGGTGACACGTGGCGAGATGTGTGTGGTGGAGGTTGTGGCTTCGCCATGGCTCTTTCTGGTAGATTTCTCTCTACTATTGAAGTCCTTATCTGCTCGTACCCTTTCAAAATGTGCTTTTTAAGCTTGAACGCTTTCTCTAACAGATCCTTTAGCGCTGTTTATAATGTGTGAAAATTAGCTGGCCTCGGTTTAATTGTTAACAAGTGATTTTGCATCAGGCGATTTTCTGATTTTGAAATTGTGTTTGTTTTTACATTATTTTTGTTTCTGGAATTTATACGATTTCTGAAGCATTTTGTTTGTGTATAAATCAACCTTTTTTGTGAAACATTATGTTTGTATATAAAACATTATGTTTTTGGGTAATTATATGTTCCCCCATTTATCCATCCCCCATTTCATCCCCTAACTAACTAACTACCTTTTCTAACTAACTTTCAAAATTCTAACTACCTTTTCTCTATTTATTTCTTTCCTCTTTCAAAATTCTAACTACCTTTTAGAGATGAATACTTCAACGTTTATGGATGAATACTTAATATCTTAGGCATAAATACTTTAACTTATATGTATGAATAATTGATATCTTATGGATAAATACTTTTTATTTGTTTGGTATGCACATTAACTATTTACACTTACACGATGAGGATGAATACTTGCTTAATGCGGGATGAATACTTGCATGACGAGGTGTGAATACTTGTGCAACGGACAACTCAAAAGTATGTCATCATTATTTGAAAGAGAAAATTATTTAGAAGACATTCGTGGTTTTAGATTTGCAAAATTCCTCACAGATCGTCAGAAATATTGGTTAGATTGAACGGAGAAAAAAAAACCCACCTCTAAAAACGTGTAAAAGATGGGTGATTGATGTGTCAAAATATGCTTCTATTGCAAAAATGAATACATTTATATAGATGGATGAATGCTAGTTGTGTTACAGATGAATACTTTTTTTGCAAATTTTTAAAACGAGCTGAAGGTAGTTAGAAATTAATACTCTGACAGTTGTGCGGTCCCCCACATAATTAATGCTCTGACAGTTGTGCGGTTTCCCACACGTGTTGTTTGTCCCCTACTTTATTGTTGTAATATATCCAAATATGTTTCTATTGCAAATGTGAATACCTTCATATAGATGGATGAATACTAGTTGTGCTACATATGAATACTTCTGCAAATTCCTAAAATACACGTGTGGTTATAAATTCTAACTAACTAACTACTTTTGACGGGGGATGAAACGGGGGATTGTTCACGGGGGAGAGCTAGGCAGTCTCTATGTTTTTTTCTGGGAAGTTCGTGATAAGCCAGTTTTAATTAAGTACCAAGATTGGAGGAATGTAATATAATTAGAAGTTCAACTAAAAGCAAGGGATTTTCAACAGTTATATTCTAATATGTTGCAAATCCCGAAGGAGAAAAAAGAACTTATTTTAAGTTTCCTTTTAGAGGAATGAAGACTTCAGTTGGTGTAGCTCATATTTAGAAACAAAAATTGGGAATGGAGTTTACCTCTGTGTTTTATTAAAGTGCGGAATCCATTTATTATACTTATATCTTGGAGACAAATATGATTGTCATAATTATATTGTTCATTTTTCTGTAATTGCTTAAAATTTACTTCATCACTATTCTTACTAAGGATCCTTTTCTTTTAATTGTTAGAAATGTAGTTAAATTCTAAGCTTTTTGTAGTAAAGAAATGTTTTCCATCATTAATTAAAAGGAGGGCCTCATTTCTGTATTCTTTTTGTATCAGAAACTGGAAAGATCCTTACATGGGGCTCTATGGATGAAATGGGCCAAAGTTACGTTACTTCAGGGAAGCATGAGGTACATTCATTTTTATCTTAGCCTATTCTCTTTTCTTCAGTGTGTATGTAATCATATTACCATTGGCTTGGTTGATTGTTCAGTTAATGCAATATGATTATTCATGAAAATCTAAAAATTATAATCCCTAGAGGTTGCAAAGTCCTGATGAAGTTCTGGCATGTCTGAGTTTTTTCTTTCTATTCATCGGATTGGCAGTTTAGCATTCCCATTTTTTGTGCAAAGGTACAAATAGAAATATCATGAACAGACTGGGGATGTAAAAATTTAATTGGCTCGAGGACTCTTTGTGTAATCCACTTGTTTGTTTTACTATTTTATTTATTTCAATGCTCATACAGGAAACACCAGAGGCTTTTCCTCTCCCGAGCGACATTCGGGTAGTAGAGGCAGATGCGGGCTGGGCCCACTGTGCTGCTGTGACAGGTTATTTGCCGACCTTGTCTAGAAATATACTCAAATATTATTTTTTTTGAAAATATTTAGAAGTATCTATTATTTTGCCAGATAAAGGAGAGGTATATACATGGGGGTGGAAAGAGTGCGTTCCAACTGGCAGAGTTGTATCAGATCAATCTTCAGCCGGGACATCTGAAAGAGACATTGACCAAGGTTTGTGCAGTTACCGTTAATTATTTAAATGAACAAGTTTTAGTCTAAAAAAATGCTTATATCTATATAATATAACCTCTTTTCTATAGTGAGCCCTAGGTCTCAGGTGTCAAGGTCTAGTGAAAACCGAGTCGCAGTTGAAGAGGGAACAAAACGAAGAAAAGTGGCTTCATCTTCTTCATCTAAACATGGATCAGAGAGCTCTACATCAAGTGATGAAATTCTATCGGCACCTCCTTGCTTGGTGACATTTAATACTGGGGTTAAGATTGTAAAAGTAGCTGCTGGTGGCCGCCACACCCTTGCCTTATCAGGTACATTTTGTTGCCCCAATAATTCAATATGCACATTTGCGAAATTATAGTTTTTCAAAATCCAAAGAAACCCAACAAGAAGAAGCGTACTAAGAAATCAGTGTGGTACAAAACACGATCTTAATAAATCTGTTAATTCTGATTTATATCTGTTGTATCTTCCCCAAAGCATCAGATTTGGGACAAGTGTGGGGTTGGGGCTATGGAGGCGAAGGGCAGCTAGGCCTTGGTTCTAGAATTCGTACTGTCTCATCTCCTCACCCAATACCTTGTATTGATACGGCATTTTATGGCAAGGACCGAGCATCAAGTATGATAGCTAATAATAGAAGTTCAGAGGGGGCTTTAAGTAAAGTTACCGGAACTTGTGTGAAGGCAATTGCATGTGGCGGCCGGCACAGTGCTGTAGTCACAGGTATATGTTTGTCCTTATTTTCCTCCTTTTGTAGTAATCAGTAGTACTATTTGTAATCGTCAAAAAAAAAAAGGAATACTGATAATTTTTCTTGTGTTCAGATTCAGGAGCACTGCTTACCTTTGGATGGGGTCTATATGGGCAAGTAAGTTGTGATATTTGTTCCTTAATGTTATGGAGATTTTTAATTATCCACGGTTTATATCCAACTTCCCTTGTGTTGTGCTTAACTGGGTTCGTTATTCAGCCAAAATGAACAATAAACATGTACTTCCTTCTTGCACCGTTATGAATGTACGACTCTTTTCTGCTCTTTTTGTGAATATTTGCAATAATTCTATATTGTTCCTATGCTGCAGTGCGGGCTAGGAAGCACAGATGACCTGTTAAGTCCGACATGTGTGCAATCAATTCTAGGGGTAAAAATGAGAGACATTGCTGCTGGTCTATGGCATACTGTATGCACATCTGTTGATGGAGATGTCTATTCTTTCGGTGGTAATCAATTTGGCCAGCTCGGCACTGGTTCTGACCAGGCTGAGGTACATGTCCTAATGGATGACTGAGTTTTGGTTTCTTACGGTTCGATTTCATAATTTGCAATTCTAAATAAATCCCAACAGATTATTTGTTATTATTGATGTTCCTATGTTGTGCAGACTGTTCCAAAGCTGGTTGAGGCATCGTGCTTGGAGAATAAGCATGCAAGGGCTGTTTCTTGTGGAGCCCGGCATAGTGCGATGATTACTGGTACTTAATTATCCTTGAGATTTGTCATCTCGATTAATCACCATTCTTCACCTGTTTAATATGCAGGAATGATTGCATGTCCCTATCAAATATGGAATACTTATAACAAGAAAGAATTCCATATGCTTCTCTAGAGCGTGAAAAATATAAATTTGGTTCTTTTTTCCTATTTGTTTCAAAATTAAGGTTAGCCTTCTTTTGCTCACTACTTGTGTAGAGTAATGGGGAGGAATATATAGTAGTAGTTTGGATTGGGGTATACATTTTGCTTTGCAAGAGTATGCTTAATTTCTCAGGCGCTAGGCATGCATGAAATTATCGAATGTACTTGTAATTTAACAGCATTTGCTTATATAGAATTTTGGTGCCACAAGTGGTACTCATCTTCTGCATTAATATTCTAAAATCTTACCCAGAACACATGTGATTTGTTGATTGGTCTACATCATGAGCATTGTGCACACAAGTACAAGACGTATATACTTTGAATTCCTTTTGTACAAAATATGAAAAAGTAGCATTGCATTCATTAAAATTTGACTATTCTGATTAGTTTGTGGGTTCAATTGGCTATGGTAAGGATTTTCTAGTGGGAGACGCATATTTGAACTGACTGTGTTGTAGAACAACCTAGAAGATCCACACATTGAGGATAAGCACACTTCCTTCATGATGTAATAAAAAATAATGGCCTTGTTGTTTGAATTTGGATCCCCTAAAGTAACTCAAATTTTTAGTGTGGATCTGGACCGTTCGATCTGCTCTGGCACAAATATTAAAAGGGCCCCGTGCATTCCACCCTCGGACCGCATTGGCCGGATTTTGATCGGACGGTCCGGATCTAAACTCAAAATTTGGGTTACTTTTAGGTGATCCGAACTTGAACTATTATTGTAAAATTGACAACTTGTTGCATCAGCAATTGGTGGCAGCAGCACGTGTGTATGATTTATGTTTTAGGCCATGCTACTAAACCTTTTGTTCTTTGTCATGTAGAGGATGGTGTGGTGTTTTGCTGGGGATGGAATAAGTATGGCCAGGTATGATCATCTTTCTTTTGAGAGATAAAGAACTTTCAGAGTGAGGCCGTATTATGGACCGATATCTCAATTTTCAAAGTCCAAACAATTGATCTGAACCGTTCAATATGATCTCCATATGAAAAAGTACTTGTAGATTAAATTTTACATTTTTTCGAAATTTTTTACTATTTTTTTAGATAGGTAGAAAATCACTTGATTTAAAGATTCTAGACCATTCAAAAGTAGTGATTTTCAATCCAAAAAGGGATCCCCTAAATGTAAAATTAGTCCGCAAGTACATTTTGAAAATTCATGTTGAACGGCTGAGATCTACTATTTGGACTCCAAAAACGAAAATATTGATCTGATACAGTGATACATGACCAATAAATAGCTATGCATAATACCATAGCCTCACTCATTTTTCAGATGAATCTCTTTGTTACGACTTTCTCAAATTTTGAATGTGCAGCTTGGCTTGGGCGATGCAATTGATCGGAACATTCCCTCTCAAGTCCAAATCGAGTCATACAAGCCATTAAATGTGTCGTGTGGTTGGTGGCATACATTGGTGCTTGCTGAATCTCCTAGTTAATTTTGGGACTCTTCTAGGAAAGCAATGGACATTTTCTAGTCGGCGATTTTGTTAGGGTTTCTTAGGTTTTGGACATCAGAATGCAGAGATAATTATCATATGTATATACATGTTGATGCATACAAATGCACTTGTATGGATTAGCATTCAATTCTTTTCCTCAGGTTTTATTAACCATGAATTGTGTACTCGCATTTGGAGTGCTTTTCCTCCGCAGTGCATGTTATTATTATTAGCTTTAGATTGTACCGTTGTGTAACTAATTTATTTTACATATGTATTTTATTTATGTTACTGTCGTGCCTTGAAAATCCGAGAAAGCTAACAAATAATAAATTTAAGTGCCCTTGCTCCAGAACCGGCACTTTATCTTCTCTACACTTCAATTTTCATTTCGATTTTATAATTCAGAAACTAGTAACCGATTATATATGGTCAGATCCGGTTACGTCTCAACTCACCTCCGCTCCCTCACTTCCCTCCACGTACGGCGTACCCCTTGTGAAGCTAGCTAGTCGTTAGCCAATCTAGTGTCTATAGCAATACTGGTGATGCGAGAATTCGAGATCATTTTGGCATGCTTCTAGCGCCTAATTGGTTCATTTTGGCATGCACAGCCCAAAGACCAGGCAGTTCAATTTCAATTCCACGGTTTGAATCGGTTTTTAAAAAACAATATTGAGGCTGCGGGGTATTATGCATAGTGCAGAGCCCTAGACCGATCAGAGTCCATAGTAAGCATCGGTCTGTGCTATGCAAAGTATAGTTGTTTCACTCTAAAAGATAGTTTAAATAAATATTTTCTACAACAAAGTACTGATACGGATGCTCTAGTCAATTTACCATCCGACCCGAGAATGAGATTTAGACTGTTTTTCGTACATAAGGAGGTCAGATTCGTATAGTAACTCTTGTAGATCTAATGGATGCCTTCACATCATCCTAAAATAATCGAAAGCCAACTTTTTCAGGTGTCGTACACTTCATCCGACTGTTATATTCAATTAATTTAACAGGAAAGAAGTCCATATTTCTCACTTTCAACCAATAAAGTCTTTTTGAATATTAAAGCCCTAAGCATCTTAATTAAAACCAGCACAGGTGAGTAATGGCGATATACGAGAAGAAATAAAGAGAATAAGATGAACATCTTGTTCGTCTACTACTTAGAAATAAAAATTTACTTTCTGATTTATGATGTAAAAACAATTAATGACCTCTGACATACTTCACCCAAGGCGTCAAATAAACCATGTCTTCTGTAACTTCATACATTGGTATGAAATTACAAATTAATTACACCCAACAGCCACAATTAGGTTCTATAAATAACTGAGGGAAAAATAAAAGGGGAGAGAGATGGTAAACTCTGACTGTTACAACAAATTAATTACATCAAATCCAACAACTATCTGCAGCACAACTGTTATAAGCTCTCTTAAATCATGTGTTGGGCTTTGATATTCGACGATTATGTACAGCTTACATACTTTATTCTCTACTTCCAAGTCTAAATAGGGGCAGCCAATAAGTTGTCCGAGCTTTTGTACATTGGCAATAACCTAGCTTCATCTAATCTGCACAAAAGCAAGACAAAACAGTACAAGATAAAGTAAAGACACAAGGACTATAATAAAATCCATTGCTCCAAGTTGGTTGGTGTGGCACCACACGACAAAAAAATCAATTTTGTAAATAGGAGTGTTTTTCATAGACAATAAAGAGAATCAATTAAAATTGTTAGCAAAATGGTCACATAAGGAGACTTCAAAATGCCTCATTTTTGCGTCCCTATGGTGCTCACTAAAGAGTAAAGGCTCAGTGGATTACAATCTGGAACTCAAATGGAAAATTGTAACATATGATCTACATTTGCTATATAAGCATAGATGATTGCCACATTTCAGGAAACATTTTGGTGCACATCAAGAGCACGTGTAGTGTACAGAAAGGGTCCACAACAGTAGATTTTCACAAAATTCCTGATGCCCATCAGAATGAAGTCCGAAATATAATACTTTTATTTGTACATAGAGGAAGTGGGATAAGATTATAGATTTTTTTTTTTTTTTAGTTTTATCATTAGGCTCTCAAACAGTGGAGGCAGGGAGGTACAAAATATGGAGGCATTTGAATTTTGTTCATTTACAAGTGTACCCCCAGTGTAGATATACCTAATATCTGGCATCTGCCCGGTACTAAAATACAATTATAGAAAGGTATGAGGAACTTACTGGTCTAAACAAAGAGCATCTAGAAGGGGGTAACTTTTTGCATGACACCAACAGTAGGCATCGAATACTGTGCCTCAGCACTGGCTGAAGTCCTTATTATACTGTGCTCACTTGGCATATCATCAACCACTGCAATTGGCTTATTCATCAAAGGCATGGGTCTTGTGCCCCCTTGATCCATTAATGCTCTTACCTGTTCATTATTTGTTCATCAGTGTATTTATGTACCCAAACTTCATTTAGGTTTTAATCCTAGATTTAAACAGCAGAAGAAAATTAACACATGAGAAAGGGGAACTAAACAAAATAGAAGTTAGTTTTACCATTTCCATCCGTTTTTTGTGGGTATCATTAGGTACCTGCAAGAGTAAAATTTTTAATTGTATATGGAAATTTACCAATCAAGACCTTTCATAAATTAAATGAAGTTAGTGATTACAGCATCTATATTAAATTAGGAAGAACCATGGTTTCTGGAGGAAACAACCAGAGAACAAAAATTGGAGAAGAGAAGCCAGTTGAGAGGAAGTTGGGTTGTATCAATTATTTTATGCAAATGTGCAATCCACCACTACAACCTATCAAGGTTGATCAAGCACCAAATCCTACCCAATTATATTAGGCCTATGAGAAAGTGTTGGAACCCAAGCCTGAAAGGTATCAGGCAAAATTTTTCTTTTTATTACACTAGTGGTGCGCTAAAATCGCTACAAGATGGAGTTGAATGAATTGACTGCACAAGTTCATAAGATATTTATCTTACCAAACCAAGCTAGTTAACACATAAATAATTCTCAAAGAGGATACTCACTGAAGTCTTCGGCTTCTTTTCCTCCCTTGAATAACCAGGAATAGTTAATTGCCAAGTTCTCTCTGGAAATTAAAACAGAATATTTTTATTAGGTTAAGAAGCAAAATTGGTGCAAGCTGGCACAAGTAACGGGTGCTGAGATCATGCAACCAGCAGGTTAACAACTCCATGGGGGTGGCGTATCCTCTGAGTTAACTCAAATTTTGAGTTTAGATCCGGACCGTCCGATTTAAATTCGCACAAATATTAAAGGGCCCCGTGCATTACAGGTGTGGGCTGGATTGGCCCGAATTCTGATCGGACGGTCTGGAGCTAAACTCAAACGGCATGTTAATGCAGAGGATGCGGACTCATGGGGGTGGCCAGTATGTCCAGCATTATATTAATAGAGACGTCCAACAAAAACAAAAAACAAAAAAATACCTAGAGGAAGCAAAAGGTCCTTTGGTTCTAGAGCTGACGATTTCCTGTGCTTTGCAAGATTACAGGCAAATGATACAACCTGAAAGTGGTAAAAAGGTTGTGTATATTCAAGTTGCCAGATCTTGCTTAATATAGAAAGTAATCATATCATATCGTATCAAGAACTTAAGACAAGGACATGTGTTATAAAAAAGAACAATCACCGATTCAAGGAAGCTTTCGCCAATGTCCAAGACGGCGTCTTCACTGTAAGGATCAAACTTAACTAATGGATCCACCTGCACTCACACATTCCATATCTTCTTAATGTATGGAAGTAACTGAGAATAGCTTAGACGTACATTTACACAGAATGCATTATGTTTAGGTAAAGGTAATGGTCTTGAAAACTAATAAATTAAATTACCTGAGATACAACATCACTGATCTTTCTCTTTCCCAGGAAAGGATTTGTGGATTCCTGGCCTTGGTTTGCTAATCCAGTAGCATTATTCCCGGAAGTAGCAGGATTATTCTCCTGTTGGGAACCTGTAAGACTTGCACTCCTCTGCAAAGGGGACCCCACCACCCTGGGGGACTGTTGCTGTTGCTGTTGGAGTTGCTGGAATTGCTGTTGCTGCAGGAGAAATGCCTGCTGCTGCTGCTGCTGCTGCATCTGTTTCATCAATTGCTGCTGTGGCAACTGCATTTGCTGGGACTGGAGTTGCTGGGACTGTAGTTGCTGTTGCTGTTGGGAAAGAGTCATTTGAATAGGCTGTCCGCTCTGAGATAAACCGGTTATCTGCTGGTTCATTCCACCGAGCGAAGATGCTCGTGTCAAGCTTTGCCCAGTCAACTTCTGTGTCAGACAGATGACAATTTTATAAGTTATATCTTATTCTTTACAACAACAACAACCAAGCCTTTAGTCCCAAAATAGTTGGGGTAGGCTAGAAAAGAAACTCCAAAGCATAGTGTGTGGGGTGATGGTGTAATGAGTCACTTGCATTATGATTTCCTGCTTAACCATTCTCAATGTTTCCTTGTTATTTTTGTTTGCAAAAAACAGAAAGGAAAATATTTTTTTCTTAAGTGCACCATAGATATATCATATTGTAAGAATGCAAGATCTACTGTTGCGGGAGGCTCGCTGATGCTTCATGGCCCTACAGACGTGGGTGTCCATCAGCCTCTTCTCCGTTTTTGTTTTCTTATGTTTTTACAACACCCTCCTAATGTCAATAAATATTCCTTTCACTCTTTACTAGATCAAGCACTCTCTATTTTAATTGTAATTAATATTCCTCTCGCACTCTTAACTAATTAATATTCCAGAGGATATTTACACCAGATAACCGCTGTTTTTCTTTATTTTCTTAGAATAAGACAACCGCTGTTAAACAGACAATTAAAAAAAAAAAAAACAGAGACGTGTCATTGGCGGGCAAGGTAGCACTAAAAAGAAGTGACATTAGTTCTGTTCATGTCCAGCTGACGTGGTCTTTCTTCGGCGTCCAATAAACGTTAATTTTGTTTCTATCCTTCCCAGTTTTGTGATTTTTGGATTCAAATTCATAGCTTGGTATTTTGTATTTTTAAATTATCAATAAAATTTTGGTCCGGATTCATATGTCTAATTACTAAATATCAAAAAGTACTATTAACATGTACTGGGTGAATACCTGAGGAGAAGTAAGTACAGTCTGATTTGAGATTTGCTGTTGCGGCCGCATTTGTGCGAACCTTTGGTTTTGGGTGTAAGAGAGAGGCCCGTTAGCTCTAATTTGATTAATGCCAAGAGTGCCCATTTGACCCATCATGCCCATTGTTTGCATGCCAGCCAATGGTTGACCGACGCTTGCTGGGTTGAATTGCGTGCCTTGGACCATGCCCTTCTGTCTTTGCTGTAATAAAGGACAACAAATCATGAGATTCTTCAACTTCATCTGATATTAAATAGGACGAGTAAATACATAATAAATGACAACAGATCATGATTTTTCAACTTCACATGATATTTAATACGAGCAAAAACAAAAGGATAGTCAATGGAAACATGAGGGGGTATGATTGCAAAAATCATGACTTTTGCATGTTTGAAAGCTCCTCAACAAAAAAAAAATTGTGAAATTTAAGCAAAGAATTAAAAGTGCATGATACAAGTACAATTCTCTTATGTCAGAACAGGACCAAAGGCATTTTGCAGTTAGACATCAGAACTGCATGCTCTGCATGAAGTGAACCAACTGAGGTGTGAATGCATTTACAATTTCTCATTCTCAGGTTTCCTAAAATTTGATGTGGAAATTGGGTAAAATACAAATTAGTCCTAATACAGCATATTTTAATTTTGAAGATGTGATTCTTCACTTTCCCGACGGAGAAACGGCTCAGTATAGTAAAATTTTACTCTGCAATATTAGTTCATGGGTGGTGCATCCTTAGAAATACCATAAATAACAAAATCGAGTGTAGAAATAGAAGTGAATATTATAAACTCCAAATTCCTAGCTCTAAGAACAAAAATAATTTTTTTCACTCGGTTGCTATTTCACATGAACCTGAAACTGCAAATTTCAAGTCAAAGAGATCCTGGAACAGCTAACCAACTATACAAGTTCAATAACCCTATTCCAATTGGGGATCAGCTTCAATACCCAAAACAAAGCATAGAGATGGATTTTTGATATTTCTTACCTGGCTCATCATCTGAGATTGTATCCCGAAATGCGCAGAAGTCTGTCCTGGTAGCATGGGTAACTGCCCCACCTGACCCATCATACCTGCCCGACTCATCAGCTGCTGCTGTTGGGCCCCACCACCAAAACTCATCTGCCCGGAACCGCTGTACATCCTGAGGGCAGCAGCTGACATCCCGGTCCCACCAAACTGCTGATTCTGCTGCAATTGTTGCATCTGGCTCAATCTTTGTACTGAATTAGATCTTTGCAGCTGTTGGCCCATCTGAAATCCTGAATTTGGCGCCATGAGATTAGGTTGCTTCTGACCGTAATCTAGGGTTACGGAGCTGTGTGGCGCGTCGACCTGGCCTTGCTGAGAGAGATCACTGATGGAAGGTGACGCCATGGCAGGAGAGGCTATGTTATGATTCGAGTTGGGGTTCGAAATTGGAGTCGGGAGTTGGTCGGGGTTGGGCTGCGCTGGCGTTTGCATTGGTTTCTGAGGAGACGCCATGGCAGGAGAGGCTATGTTATCTGCCATTATATAGAGAGGATCTCTTCCAATTTTAGTCGAATTAGAGCTAGATTTAGCTAGGGTTTACAGTTGATCGATGCAGAGTAGCTCCATCGAGAGTTTGGGATTTGGGGCGGACAGGATTGAGACGAAACCGGGAAAAGAGAGAGCCTACGCGTTTTTACCGAAATATCTCACTGGTATGTGGGTCCCAAATGTAAGAATCATATCACCTAAAGCAACTCAAATTTTGATTTTAGATCTAAACCGTCCGATCTTCTTTTGCACGAATATTAGAATAACCAGTGCATTCTACCTCGGACGGTGCGGATCTGAATTCAAAATTTGAGTTACTTTAGAGGTTCAGGGAATGTTTATGAGCCAGGTGTCATGTAAAAGGTCCAAATTATGAGATTAAACAATTAATTGCAAGCCGATGCGATCGCAGCAGCATATAATAAAATGTCTCTCATAGTCTCATAGAATCGGGAGATGTTCATAAAAACCAATGGGTGGGTCGGCGGTCGCTTCTTGAAAGAAAGCCATTTTAGTGTAGTGTTCTTACTTAGAGCATCTCCAACCCAGCAATCCGTAAAAAATTAAAAACAGTTGTAAAGTACTATTTAAAAATTAAGTTCATTTTAATTTCTTAACCCCTCCATCTCAGAAATTGAGTCAGAGCCAATAGAAAAGAGAATGAAGAAGTTAGAGCCAATAGGAAAGAGAGAGAGTACTACATGTCCAAAAGAAATCGTTTGCTTTATAAGCAAATTTGTTTTTTTAGAAATTGGCCTACAACCCAACAATTATATTAGCAATTGACACATCACATTAGCAATTTAAAAGAAATCACCATTGTAGATGCTCTTAGGCGTCGACTCCCAACTGTCCGAAGCAGTGAAGCCCACTTTCTGTACACGGCCCATTAAATTTTGGAAATGACAAGTCCATAATGATTATCCCCTCGTAGATCGGACTAATTTTTACTTATATCCAAACATTAAATACAAAAATACAAAAATTTCCAGAATTTTTTGAAAATTTCAAAAATGTCCAAACCGCCGGAATCCTGGCAGTTATGAAACGAATTGGATCGCCAGGGTTTGATACAAAAAATATCTAGTGTTTTCTGAAAATTTTAAAAATACTCAAATCGCCAGAATTCTTGGCGGTTCTGAAAAGAAATGGACCGTCAAGAATTCTGACGGTCCAATTTTTTTTTTTTTGGAAAATTCTCAAATTGAAAACACTAAATTAAATTTTTAATAAAACACTTAACTAAATTCTCAAAATGATCTATTCTTTTATAGCATACTCAACATATGGATATAAAAAACGCGAAACTAAATTTCAAAATGAAAACATTTGAACTAAATAATAAAAATATAACAAAAAACTCTATATCTTCGACTTCATACGTTTACACGAACAATGTATAAGAAAGAATATGGTAAAGGACAAGAAAATAAAAAATTAGACCAAAAAAATATTAATCAGAAAATTCTACTCAAGTTTTGAGCCTCTTCTTCTCGCAAGCTTTTCGAAAAGTGGTCATATGCTGAAATTGGACACTCGAGCTCCAAGATACGCCTGTTTGAAGTTTCTTCGTCATTTTCTGCCTTCTCGGTGAAGATATTGTCTCTCTTTCCTTATCCCTTGCCCTAGCCTCATCTGTTTACGAGAGATGTCTGAGATAAATACATGTACAACCTACAACTGCTTTAGAAGTGAAAGAAATGACTTATAACAGGAAGACACAGATCAAGGATGTGGAAAAATTTATATTTTTTTTGTCACGCACGAGTCATATAGTAAAACCGTGTACAATTGTTGGAGCATTCATATACACCTGTCTGAAAGAAGAATACTCCTCATTTTTTAATTGAACTAGTACAATGTTTCTATTTTGTTATGTTAATTAATCAGGGTTTCATATTATCCATTTGATATCAATTCAGTGCCTATTTAGAATATGGGGGATTTGTTTTGAGATTCGTGCTAGATTATAACCGACGACTCAGATCTCATTCTACCTAGTCAATTTATTGCATGAATTCATATCACCTAAGGTAACATAATAGTTCTATTTAGATTCCGACCATCCGATAATAATCCGCATGAATATTACAAGATCCCATGCACTCTACCTCGGGCTAAATTAGCCCAGATTGTGATCACACCGAGGATATGGATTCGTTATTGCACTGGATCTGAATTCGTGCATAATTAGAACATGCTATTATTCTTAGGGGTGAAAACAGATCAGATACAAGTCGGATAGTGATAAAATCATATCCGTATATGTTTTTATTTTTCAGATACACATACAGATCAAATATTAGATGGATACAAATGCATATTAGATATTAAACGAATGCAAATACTTATCAAATATTATATGGATACAAATACATAATTAGAACATACTATTATTCTTAGGGGTGAAAACAGATCAGATACAGGTCGGATAGTGATAAAACCATATCTGTATCTGTTTTGAATTTTTGAATTTTTCATAATTTTTTGTGCATGTTTAAAATTTTTTTCTCGCATTTTATGATAAATTTGTGTGATTGTTTGAAATTAAGGATCTTGTAGAATAAATTTGGGAATATTTTTGGTAGCTTTGAAAATTTGGAAATAACCTCATATTTGAACAAAAGGATTTCATAGGATAAAATCATTTTGAGAATTTTGGAAACAAAAATTTGAATTTAGGAATGTTCTACTTTTGGAAATTAGGGTATGTTTTTGGAAAAATTGCAAAAAGTGAAAATAAAAGGAAATATCACGGTATTTTTAGGTATGATTTAATACCTCTAAATTTGTGTAATCATGGTAGTTGCCAAAATAAAAAAAATAGTGAATAAAGGAGGACGTAAAAAGAGTACGGGCTCATACGCAAGAATGGAAGTCAATAGGCTCATGAGTCATCCAAGTTTTATTTTTCAATAAAAATTGTGCACCTTACCAACACGAGTAGCCGGTGAATTTCTAGCCCAAGCTTGTTCCAAGTTTGGAGTGGTCAAAAAGAAAGCCACTAAAATTCAAATATGCCCTTGGTTGAAAAATGAGAACTTTATTAAATTCAATTGATTAGTTTTTGGAAACTCAAAGTATTTTAAAGTATGAAATTTGATTAGTGCATTTGTGAGGTGAATCAAGATTGATCAAAGCTTAGTTAGGATATTTCCCAAAAATGTCACAAGGTTTTTAGGGTTGAACAAGATCATGCAAATTTTTCATTTTAGGATTAAATAGGGTTTGGTAAATTTTTAGTTTTTGCTTGAGGACAAGCAAAGGTTAAGTTTAGGAGATTTTGATAGCGTTAAATCATATACACTTTTGAGCATGTTTTATCCCAATAATTAGACCAAATTCCTCCTTTTATTGTCTATTTTTATCTATTTATTATATTAAAATTGTCAAGTTCCAAGTTACTGCCGAAATTTGATCTTAAATGCAGAATTGGAGCAAAAACAGAGAATCTGTGTGGTGGCACGGCAGAGGAACAAAATACAGCAAATTTCGGACTTAGAAAATAAATGAAGAAAAAGGATTTGTGCTGCCGAAGAGAATTTACTGCGGCCGCATGTCTGGGAAATTCTTCAAAAAGAATTAAATTCGGATTTTTTGCAAGTTCTGCTCCAATACAGCGAAAAACTCCCGAGCCTCCGTGCGGCCCAAGTCTGGTTTGTGCGGCTGCACGGGTTGAAATGCTGCTAAGTGCGAAAACCTCTCCAAAAACGCAGAGATTCTGTGCGGTCCAAGTCTGAGTTTGTGCGGCCGCACGGGCTGAAAATTCTCTAAGTTCGCAGCAGCTCAACAGCTTCACAGATTTCGTGCGGCCCAGTTTGGCTGCAGAACTGGCCGCACCAGCCTCCAGAAACTTGACAAATTGAAAGATTTAGGCTCCGATTCACTTTCTGATTTTGTTTTCTTGCTCCCAAAGTCTCTAAAATTGCTATAAATCAACACAGGAGAGGCAGAAGAAGGATATCAAAGCTTTCACCGTTGAATTCTACATTTCAAGCGCCTCAGTTAGACGCATAATTTCTATCCACGGCACCAGTCGCATAATGTAAAAGCCCAGGGCTTGAAGCGCGTTGCATATCCAATTCAATGGTGACTATAAAGCCCATATTGGGGCTAAGTTCTGGGTTAGGCCGAATCTTTGAAGAAATAGTAATTAATTTGGGCTGGACTATTTTAGTGAGCTTTTATTACTTGGGCCTCCCAGCTTACTAAAGTTCTCATCTCGCAGCTACAAATATTTGAAGACTATATACTATTATAGGAGATCTTTTGTTAATATTTTTTTAGGAGATCTTTTGTTAATATTCAAGAAACAGAAAAGCATCAGATTCAAAAAATGTAAAAAATTTTATATATAAAAAGAAAAGTTTCAAAGTTTATTTTTTCTGATGGAATGACATATAAAATTCAATGCATTGGAACTATCTTAAATTTTGGGAAACAGAAATGTAATCAATGTGCTGAGAAATATTGAAATATATAAAGGACAATTGATTTGAGTACACCACCAGCATTTGAGTCCAAGTCCACATTGGCAATTCCAATGCAGCAATGCTAATTCCCCGTTGACACTTGACATCCCCTTCGCATCTTAACATAAGAGGACACTTCACTGTACCAGGTCCAGGTAAAAAAAAAAGCAGTTCATAGAATTTATTCCTTCACCAAACCTACCTCCATGTGCAATTGTGCATGCAACACCTTCCAAAAGCAATGGGTTGAAGCACTTAACCCATGATTAATAGTCATGTCTTAATTTAATGAGGTATCATTTGCGCCGCATAGAGATAACAAACACATACACTGGCCCTGGCCCTGGCCCCATTAATGATTTCTGGGTTTGCACGCTGTCATCTCATGTAGAATATTGTCTGTTATTTTCTGTGTAGTGAGTGAGTCTCTGCCATTTAAGATGAATTCATATCACCTAAGCTAAAACAATATTTATATTCAGATGAAATGACATATATTAATTATGACTCGCGATATTAATTTGTTCACACAGGTACATTAATTAATTAATACGCGTTTACGAGGGCAGAAATAGAATCTGTGGTTTGCTTTTGATGCACTGACAAAGAACTATGGCGAGTTGTGCTTGTCGGCTTGTGCTTGTTTAAAAAGGGCAAAACGATGCACAAACAAAATTTAATGCATGGATGCATGGTAATTTGGTAAGAAAGACCTCATTAGGTCCGTGAGAAAATGCTTCTCATCTCCCAATTTATACGCCGAGTTGCATAACAAAAGACTCCTCCATGTAAATCCGAAATTTTTATTTATACCATTTAAAAAAAATCAATTAATAAAATAACCACCGTTTTGCTGACAATTCTAAATCTAACACGGCCGCAGAACACCGGAGCGGACCCATTTGGGGGCCGCCGCAGAATGCCGGAGCGGACCCGGGTCCGCACTATGCCGGAGCGGACCCTGTTCTTTATATCCCGAAAATGACAGGGAAATTTCATTCCACACTCTCACACCTTCTCTCTCCTGAGTTAGCTCTCTGATCTGTAAGTTTTTTCTCTCTTCTTTTAAATTTTTTATTTTTATTTCAGTAGATTAATAATTTAATTAGAATAATTAATTTAGCAATAATTAAATTAGAATAATTTAATTAGAATAATTAATTAGAATAATTAATTTAGTTAATTTTTAATTGTAGGTTTCTTCTGTATTGAATTGAAAAAATGGCTCTTATGGTATCCATCTACACTGGTGGGGATGTTTTAACAGGTCCTAATGGGGTTTACTATAGTATTGGACCTGTTACTGTGATCCCGGTATTGCCGGGTACTGATTATTTGGGACTTAAATCAAGTATATGTTAGAATTTGGGGTTGGATCAGGGTCAGTATGACCTTAAAATTGATGCCAAAATTAGCATGCCGACTAGTTCGGCACAAACTTGGTTCCAACTATTTCCAATTCAGAATGAGGGAGTCTGGCAGGTATTGTATAACCAAACCATGAGTTTTTCTGGCGGTGCATACAAGATAATTGACCTCTATGTGGAGGTTACCAGAGCCCGACGTTCCAACCCAGTTATGAGGTTAATCCAGGGTCGTAGTCGGGGTAACTCATCCGGCTCTAGTCCATCCCCTATCCAAATTGACCAACCGTCCAGTAGTCGGGCCCCAGTTCAGAGGGACCGACCCTCCCGTCGGGCCCCATCCCAGACTGACCAGCCTTCATCTAGTCGGACCGCTCATTGGGGTCAAACTTGTAATCCGGATGAATCCGATGAAGAAGTGGATCCGGAAATACTAGAGGCAGAGGAAAATTGGGGTCCTGTTGATCCTGAGGGTATGAGCGATTATTCTGACCAAGAAGATACCGGGCCTGTGCTCGGCAAACCAAGGACTTTCAAGATGGATCGCGGGTTTCAGATAATGGATCGCGGGTTTCAGCACCCGATTCATGCTTTCAACGACACATCAGGATTTATGGAAGCCAATTCGGATTTGTTTGGAAGTAGGGCAGAGTATGAGAATAAATTGTCCGAGGGACAAACATATGACTCAAAAGAGGCAATGAAGAGCGCAATTGTCAGGTTTCACATCCTTTGCAACAAAGAGGTAAAACCTACGCACAGTGACCGCACAAGAATGAGGTTCAAGTGCAAGGACAGTTACTGTGGGTGGTACATACTAGCAAAGGCCACCGGTTATGGAACACAATGGCGTGTCTCCAAGTGCCCAACACAACATTCATGCCACGCGGATGCGACAAGAACAGATCACGCCCATTTGTCAGCTACTATGGTTGCCGAGTGTATATCCGCTCACATGAGGAACGATGTCGACTTGAGTATTCAGGCTGTCCGAATTGCTGTTGCTGAAAGGTACAACGGTCAGATACCGGCATACAACAAACTATGGCGTGGCCGTGAGTTGGCAATAGCTCGTCAATTTGGCAGTTGGGAGGGGTTATACGCTCTTGTAGTTCCATTGTTGGAGGCAATCAAAAGAAGCAACCCAGGTACTACATTGTTCCTTCAATTTTTACGTCATTTCATTATCAATCAAAAATTGAACTTATTTTTTTAAATTTATTGACAGAAACATTGTTTGAGGTGACCTCATATCCCACTGGTGAACCTGGACCATGGAGGTATTTTCATAGGGCGGCTTGGGCATTTGGACCGTGCATAGCTGCTTTTCAACATATCAGACCGGTCATCACAGTTGATGCATGTTTCCTGCCAGGCCGGTATAAAGGTAACTAATTTGATTGTTTTCACTTTATTTATTTTAGTTGATTTCGGCTCTTACAAATTTATTTTACCACAGGCAAGCTGTTGATTGCAACCGGGTACGATGCTGAAAACCAGCTCCTCCCGTTGGCTTTTTCACTGGTAGAATCAGAGAGTTATGACGATTGTGCGTGGTTCATGAAATTGTTGCGCCGTAATGTAATCCGCTCCAGATTCATGTGTGTCATCACTGATAGGGGAAAGGGTATCAAGAAGGTGTTCAGACAAGATGATATGGGGTGGAACGAGGAGGATGAGAATCAATGTGTTCACCGTCTTTGTGCTACTCACATAGCCGAGAACATGAAGAAGAACGGTTGCAGTGATAAGGCAATCCGTTTTTTTAGAATATGTGTGGCTAAGAGGAAGATGAGGAGGTACGAGCAAGGAATGCAAGCAATGGGGCAGGCATGTGACATTGCCCTCAATTGGCTGGACGGTGTGGGTAAATATTTGGATCAAGATGAGAACGAGTGCCCCAAACCATGGAAGATATTCCAAGCACTGGACGGTGGTTACCGTTGGGGCATCATGACTACAAACGGGTCCGAGTCGCTTAATAAGGTCTTCAAGTCCTCTCGTAGGCTACCGGTTGCAGCAATAATTGAAGACACATTTTACAAATGTATGACATGGTTTGCGCAAAGGAGGGCCAAAGCAGAATGGGAAGTCAGTCAAGGTCAACAATTCTCGTGTCGTGTGCATCATGTACTTTTATTTGTAGTTCTTTCTTCATAATTTTTAATGAACTTTGTTAAAAAAATCTGACTTCTTCATTATTTTTTAATTTTTCGTAGCTGATCAACAAACGGTTCGAGAGGTCCGATAAAATGAAGACGCTGGGGGGCTTTGGAAACAACAACGAGTTCGAGGTAACCTCCACACAGGAGAGAGTTCACGCTTTCATACCTGACGATTCTGGTCGGTTTACCAAGGCCAATTACAAATACACGGTGATAATCGGGGATGATCACACAGTAACTTGCACGTGCCAGAAGCCTCAATTGGAGAGAATACCGTGCTCTCATGTTCTGTCCGTGTGTCGTCTCCGAGACATCGACCCTGGCGTCTTTGTAAGTCACTACTATCACATACATACACTGATCAACACATGGAGCGCACAATGGCATGTCTATGGAAATCAGTCGGAATGGCCTCAACACGATGGCCCGGTCCTTGTTCCAGAGAAAAAAAATATTGTTGTGGGCAGAAGACAGCACAATAGAATTCCGATGTGGATGGACGTTCTACATAATAGGAGAAGAAGACACCAAGCCGGCCGAGATACACAAGAAAGACAAAACAGAGCTGCTCGAGCTGCACGAGATTGAGAGTTAATGTTGATTTTTTAATTGTACTCGTAAAAATATTGTTTATTTTCGGTTAATTAGACGTATTTGTAATTTCCGATAACATTAGCATTGTTCTATTGTATGCTTCTTTATATGGCTCCTTGTTTTATTGTAATGTTTCTTTTGCTCAAACAAACGACGAACAACAATTTCAGATTAAACGACATTTCAAACATAAGTAATTACACACAACTTCCAGTACAAACTTTATAAAAATTTCCAAAACAAAATCATAATCAACTTCAGAATCAGATTAAAAAAAAAAAAACAGGGGCAGCTCCGGCATAGTGCGGCCCTATATGGGGGTCCGCTCCGGCATTCTGCGGCGGCCCCCAAATGGGTCCGCTCCGGTGTTCTGCGGCCGTGTTAGATTTAGAATTGACCAGAAACGATGGTTATTTGGTTAATTTTTTTTTTAAAATGTTATAAATAAAAATTTCGGCATGTAAATGTCTAAATATTTACAATTGATTCATGAAATATCATATTGCACTTACTATTAATATGTTACATAATTATTATATACCTCTCTCCATACATTTTAAATGGGTATTGCAATTTCCATTAATCTCAAATGTGATGCTCAATTGCTTATTGGTTCTCATATGTATATATATATATATATATATATATAGAGATGAGCTATGCTACTACGTGAAGTAAAACGCGTTTGTACTTCACGCCGTATTTTTATTTTGAAAGTCCAAACGACCGATCCGAACCGCTCAACATGATCTCCATATTGAAATGTGATTGGAGACCAAATTTTACATTTTTTAGAATTTTTTTACTATTTATTAAGCCACTTTGAAAATCTGAAAATCTGGGTGAACAGTGAAAAACAGTAAAAAATTCTGGACTGCCGGATCAGTGATTTTCAAAGTGGCTTAATAAATAGTAAAAAAATTCTAAAAAATGTAAAATTTGGTCTCCAAGCACATTTCAATATGGAGATCATGTTGAACGGTTCGGATCGGTCGTTTGGACTTTCAAAATAAAAATATAGCGGCGTGGAGCACCAACGCGTTTTACTCCATGTAGTAGCATAGCTCAATTATATATATATATATATATATATATATATATATATATATATATAGAATCTGGCTAATATGCTACGCATATATAAGGGCCCCTCCGTGCTACGGCTCACTTTTTGAGTTTTCAAAATCCTAACGGTCGATCCGAACCGTTCAACATGATCTCCATATGAATATGTACTTGCAAACCAAATTTTACATTTTTTAGAATTTTTTTACTATTTATTAAGCCACTTTGAAAATCGCTGATCCAATGGTCCAGCAGATTTTACTGTTGTGTACAAATTAGTGTTTTTTCAAAGTGGCTTAATAAATAGTAAAAAAATTCTAAAAAATGTAAAATTTGGTTTGCAAGTACATATTCATATGGAGATCATGTTGAACGGTTCGGATCGACCGTTAGGATTTTGAAAACTCAAAAAGTGAGCCGTAGCACGGAGGGCCCTTATATACGCGTAGCACCGTAGCACTGTCCTATATATATATATATATATATAGAGATTGGCTAATGTAATAACGTTAGAACTTCGGCCGAAGTTCTAACGAGTCGTTTTTGCAATTTCAAAATCCAAACAACCGATCCGAACCGTTCAACATGTTCTAAATATTGAAATGTGCTTGGAGACCAAATTTTACATTTTTTGGAATTTTTTTACTATTTATTAAGCCACTTTGAAAATTCTGATCCGGTGGTCCAGAAAATTTTGCTGTTTTTTACTATTCACAGCAGATCTGCGATTTTCAAAGTGGCTTAATAAATAGTAAAAAAATTCCAAAAAATGTAAAATTTGGTCTCCAAGCACATTTCAATATTTAGAAAAAGTTGAACGGTTCGGATCGGTTGTTTGGATTTTGAAATTGCAAAAACGACTCGTTAGAACTTCGGCCGAAGTTCTAACGTTATTACATTAGCCAATCTCTCTCTCTTTCTCTCTCTCTATATAGATATAGATATATATGAGGAGGGTTCAAATGCCTCCATTTTTTGTGCCTCCACCATGCCTCCATTTTTAAAAACTTTAATAACTCAAAATTTAAAACTTAAAAGTCAAAATAAAACCGTTGGATATGATCTACATCATTTTATCTATGTGCTCACAAAAAATTATCACATTTTGATTTTGTTTTTATGTGAATCAATAAGTTGAAAAATCAACGTCTAGAAATTATCCACATTAGTACGTATTTAACAAGCTCTTGATGACAACCAAAACAAAATTGAAATGTCATAATTTTTTACACGCACATAGATAAAATGATGTAGATCATATCCAACGGTTTTATTTTGACTTTTAAGTTTTAAATTTTGAGTTATTAAAGTTTTTAAAAATGGAGGCATGATGGAGGCATGAAAAATGGAGGCATTTGAACCCTCCTCTATATATATATAGAGGAGGGATCAAGTTACAACAAATTTGAGTTACAACAACCATTTTGTTCATTTTCAAAGTCCAA
The DNA here is from genome assembly GCA_011114355.1 of Carex littledalei. Lineage (NCBI taxonomy): Eukaryota > Viridiplantae > Streptophyta > Magnoliopsida > Poales > Cyperaceae > Carex > Carex littledalei. Next base: position 7,124,689 of record CM022104.1, read on the forward strand.
ATCGTCGATCCAAACCGTTCAACATGATTATCTAAATAAAATGTGCTTACAGATCAAATTTTACATTTTTTTGAATTTTTTTACTATTTATTAAGATGGGTACAAAATTCAATGGTCTGAATATGACTATTTTTTGTAAAATACTTAATAAATAGTAAAAAATTCAGAAAAATGTAAAATTTGATCTGCAAGCATAATTTATTGTGGAGATCATGTTGAACGGTTTGGATCGACGATTTGGACTTTGAAAATGAAAAAAATGATTGTTGTAACTTGATCCCTCCTCATATATATATATAGAGTATTAGATGATCTGACTTTTTTAGAAATCGATTTTATAACCGTCTGATTAAGCTTACAAGCATTTTTTCTTTCTTTTTATATGTAATATATAGTCAAACAGGCCATCTAGTTAGTTGTCTTGCACAATCATAATAACATTGCAATAAACATTTTAGTTGAGATATTTGAGCTAAAATTTAATTGGACTAACATGCAATTATAGGTGCCTAACAAGGCAGCTCCAATTTCTTTGAGTGTGAAATTGAAGATGAATATAGGTTTGACTATGAATAAATTGGGTGTGTATTGAGGTAAGCAAGTAAGGGATTAATTTAAAAACAAAATAAATGAAAACAAAAATTCACAAGGTGCATACAATTAAGATATTTTTAATTTTTATTTTAGAGATAATGTATGGAGTATTTAGAGGGTAAATAGTTTACTGAAAGGTAGAAATACAAAAAAAGAAGTTATAAAAGAATGATTCTTGAATTAAATTGATATATGAGACAATTTACAAAATGAAAGCAAATAAAAGAAATGTCTTCATTTGTCCCAATGGGAGATGTTTAATTGGAGTCATTTATGTGCCCTCCATGAAAATTAAGTAGTTCAAGGACGGAGCTAATTTAATGCAATACCAAATCCAAGATTCCCATATAATTAATTAATAAATCTCCGGATTAAATAACGTCGTTAGCACAACAAGACAACAAGCACGTTGGACAACAAAATTAAAAATTTCTTTATGCCAATCTCATACAAGTAAGTCTACACGCGCCTAGGTTCCTAACCTTGCGCTTTAATTTGCTTTCCTACATTAAATGTAACCTTGAACAAAATTATGTGGCTGCAACTTGGTCATAAATAATTTTTTTTGAAGAAAATGAGGATCAAAGTCCTCATTTGTTATATTGATGGGTGAAATGGTTCAGGTATTAAGAGAAAACATGTGTTTCAGAAAGCAAATAGCAAATAGAAACCTAAAATAGAGCAAAAAGGAAAATTGCTCAAGTCCTAATATTAATGTATTATAAAAATGAAATGAATATGAAAAAAAATCATAAATAAGTTAGGAACATGAACACAACGAAAATGAATAAATAAACCTAAAAGATATTGCAAAATAATAATAAGTTAATTACTCCATGAGCAAGAAATTCAAGCAACAATAAAAATAAATATTAATTAACTTTACATAATTTCAAGAATAAGGTGGACCAATATAGAAATCACAGAAAGAAAAATTGATAACATATATATTTTCAACGAGTAATATCCGAAAGAAATGTTGAAAGGCTTGGAATTATTATTTTTTTTCTTTGTTCAGGCTGGCCGCTGCAACGCGGCGATTTTCGGTTACATAAATAATTGAATGTTTGACTAACAGCAATTTGGTTGAATCCATGTTCGTTTTTATTTATTTTATGCATTAACATTTAAGAAATCAATTTAGACCCTGTTTTACTGGTAAATAATCAACTAGGCCTACTTCTCCATTAGCGCTATATATAATTTTCTTTTGTAATACTTCCAAATGTATTAGTAATATTGTACTATCATGTTTTATTTGCAAAAGGAACTAATTATATTTTATAAAACAAGCAAAGGTAGAGAGGAAAAATAATGTAAATTATTTTATTTCATTTTCTTTACAAACAAAATTAGTCTATCCAACAATTTCTAATTTCTTCTACTGACAACAACTGAGAAACATAAGCAGAGAACAAACAGAGATTAACACAGCAACAAGTTTCAATATAACTACCTATAATTACACATAACAGAAAAATTGAAAAAAAAAAAAATTAAAAACAAGAAACAAAAATTATATCATGATTTTGGAAAAATAGCATCCCAAACATTGGCGAAAGCCGAGACGATCGTCGGGTGATGCTCCGGCGAATTCAACTCGAGATACGATTCTAACAGCCTTCTCATGTCATCTGCACCCTTGATCCTTCTCTCCAAAATCATCTCCACCATTGAATTCCTGAAATCCTTATAAGGATCAATCGATCGCATCACCACCGCAAAGTCGCTCTCCTCCTCCTCCACTGCCACCTCCTCATCAATCCCTTTTTTATAACATCTGTTCTCCCTCGTTAAACTGCGTTTATGCCGGTAAAACTCTGATGATTCTGAAGAGAATGAAAAGCTCCTTGATGAAATCAATTCTTGTTTCTCTCTATCACTGCTGAAGAACTCCGGCTCATTGTCATTTTCGCTCCCGACCGAAGACGAACTGCTAATGGTGTAACCTTTGTAAAACAAATTCTTTGTGATTCCCTTGTCTTTCCTTTCAGATTTAGAGAGATACTGATGCTTTTGCACACAGTTTGATGGAGAATAAGGCGAAGCGGGCGGGCATTTTCTACCTTCAAAATCACCCGTCTCGTATAAAAACCCGGTTTCGGTCAACCGCCTTTCTTTTTTCTTATTGCATTTTGCACTTGGCAGAGCTGCATCGACAGAGCGGCGGCCGGCGCAATCGGTTGAGATTTGTATGACGGGTCGATCGGAATGGGCAGGGAAGGATAGGTGTCGCTCAAGCTTGCCGGGTTTAATGTCAGGTTGCGGGTTTCTTTGGAGGCGTTTGAATGGTGTGGTGGAGGTGGTGGTGTTGGAGCAAGCTGAGCGAAGGAGGAATTTGGATAGGCGATCTTTGAAGCTTTTTCTTGGTTTCTCCATGTAGAATGAAGAAAGGGAGAGAAAGAGAGAGATTTGTTGGAGAGGAGGTTTTGTTATCTGACTCTAATAGACTAATTCCTTGCTGATTGGTGTTTTGTATTATTATTATTGTTATTATTTTCCTTTTTGTATTATTGTATAGATAATAGATTAGCTTGTGTTTGTAAGAAAATGTAATTGGAGGAGAAGTACTCCAGCAGGACTGCAGGAGACACTTTTTATGTTCGGATAAAATGTCACATTGGTACTTTATTTTTTATGTAATTGAAAGTTTAGCCCTGAGGGTAGGGTTTTTACTTTTCTTAAATTCTCTGAAAAATAACCAAGGATGATATTATTTATGGAGGAAAAATTGTTAATTATATCGTAATGATGCGCACAACTTCAGTTTTTAGCAATTACTCTAATGAATAAATAGACGTCTAACTCAATTATATATCAGTGAACTGTTAATTTTTTGACAATCTTTACGTAGTGTATTCAGGGGCGGATTGAAAAACAAAGAATGAGGGTTAATTGACCTCTATTTTTTTTATTTATATGTGATGTTCTATATAATTTAGAGTAAAGTGTCATGTATATTGCAAATTTACTCCATTTTCAGTATGAAAATTTTATATGATTCACTTTTCAATATGTATTTGAACTTCATAGTTTGAAATTCTGACTCTGTCCAAATCACAAATTTTATACCTTTCGAATTATATATCACATTTTTTGTGTGGCTTCAAATATCCGTGGGCTTTCATTCAATAAAAGAGTACATCCATTGTTCCGACATTTTTATTAATATCCAAAGTTAATTACAAATTAATTATTATACCCACGATTCCTGACTTTCGCCAAAAATATCTAAACTGGTCATAAAATGGCCTGTTTTCTCTTTTTTTTTTTTTTTTAGAGACACTCTGAAGAGCAAAATAATGAAATCTAACACTGAAAATTTGAATTTTTTGTTTAAATTTTTTGTTAGATTACTTCTTTTGATTTATAATTAGCATATTTGTACTAAAATACACTAGATTACTTGGAATTATGTTGAATTGCACTATATTACAATAAATTATGTTGAATTATACTAAATTACGTTAAATTACGCTAAATTACAATAACTTCGCTAATTATGCTGAAATACGGTAAATTACGCTAAACTACACAAAATTAAGCTAAAGTAGACCAATTTTGTGTCATCTTTCATGAATCATAAAAATTAGTAAATTTTTTTGGAAAATAGTAAAAATTGGTATTCTACAAGTTCATTATGTAACTAATTTACTGAGCTACTTAGATTGAATAATAGAAATAAAAATCTTAATCAGAAACTTCAACTCAAGTTTTGAGGCTCTTCCCTTAGTTTTTTAGCAATTCTGAAGTTTGAAATTTGACATAGCTAGCACAGACGCGTGTGTCTTTTCGTAAGCTTTCCGAAAAGTGGTCATTTGCTGAAATTGGACACTCGAGCGCCGTTTTATGACCGTTTGAAGTTTCATCGTTGTTTTTCGTCTTTTCAGTGAAGATATCATCTTTATTCATATGTAATTTAGCGTAATGTAATGTAATTTAGTGTAATTTAACTTAATATAGTGTAATTCAACATAATTTCAAGTAATTTAGTGTATTTTAGTATAAATATGCTAATTATATATCAAAAGAAGTAATCTAACAAATAATTTAAACAAAAAATTCAAATTTTCAGTGTTAGATTTCATTATCTTGCTCTTCATAGTGAGTCTAAAATAAAAAATATAAAAAAAAAAGAGGAAACCGGCTATTTTATGGCCGATTTGGACATTTTTTGCGAAAGTCGGAAATCGTAGGTATAATAATTAATTTCTAATTAACTTTGGATATTAATAAAAATGTCAGTCCATTGTTACATTCCATTAAATAAGGAAAAAGTGCATTCTCTTCCCTATTGATGTAAGATGTGCTGGTTGAATTTGCTCGACGGTAACAACTCAAATTAAAAAAACTATAATGATGATAATGATATATTTCACCTTCACCAAGTCTTCTTAACAAAGCACGAAAAATAGTCTCTTTTGTACCTAACCACAATATAGCAAAATTAATTGGAGGTACCTTTGATATGGTACGCGTACTCGCAAAGCATTTCTGTTTTATATTCTACCAAACCATTGCCCGTCTGTCTATTCCTGAAAACTAGCTGGTCCAACTGCATAGGACTAAAACAGCAATTTTTTTATTTTTAGAAATTAAAATTAATTTGTCTAAACAAGATGAATTATATTTTTTTTCTTAATACATAATTTATCAACAAAACTGAATCAATATTTTTTTACAATTTACCGCATCAATGACCACACATTATGAAAAATGAGAAATTCTATTGATTCGGTCATATTGGTATTGGCCTCTCTCCTCTCCAGTAGTGGCCAAGTAAAATAAATAAAAGGTCGGAGAGGAGGTTCACAGATTCAAAGTCTCTATTAGAATCGAATCTATGATTTGAATCATGTAATATTTAGATTTTTTGTGGCGAAAACATTCTGCAACTAATAAAAACTATTGAGACTGAACCATTTGTCGATTCATGTATATACCCAACGATCGAATCATTGGTTCTATTCCCGATATTTTTATTAATATCCAAAGTTTAATAGAAATTAATTAATATATTCAGATGGGCATTTATATAAATATCTATACCGGCTATTTTCTGGCTGGTACCCTATTATCTAATTACCGGCTATTAAATGGCCGGAACCCTTAATATTTTTTTTTTGTGCTGTTTTACACCCTATAAAATATCCATCTTTCTCTCTCGCCTCCTCACAACTCACTCAACTCACAAAAAAGAAAGGGAGGAAGGGACAGAGAGAAAGAGAAGGCGATTTTTGAGGCGAAAAGGCTGATATTTGAAGGGGCCAAAAGGATGAACAATAGCAACCGAGGTAAGTCGTCCTATCGTGGTATAGCGAGAGGAGAGTCAATTAGTGATCGAGGTAAAAATGAGAGAAAAAAGTACAAGTGTCCAGTATGGCTTGATAAAAAGACATGTCAATCATTCATACAGCCAGAATTTCTTAGTTATGAAATTTCAGACGATAACTTTGTGGAAAACCCCTACGGCTATGGTTTGAAAAAAGAAGAAGGTTGATCCAGATCCTCCAACATCGGATGATGAGTTTGTTCCGTATACTTATACTGGTAAGGCTACCACTTCGTCTGCTGTGACTGATCCAGATCCGGCAAAATCAGCTCGTTCTAAGAAGTAGTATTAGTAGGGTTTAAAATTTGAATGCATTTGAGCTAGGTTCTAAGAAGTAGTATTATTGTAGTTGAATGAATTAGATTGTAAAATTTTTGAGTTTCTTTAGGGTCTATTTTGTAGACTTTATTTCATCAATTCAGAGTTTGTTTAAACTTAATGTGTTTGTGCTTTATTAATTAAATTAGAATTACTTTTTATTTAGTAGTCACGTGTTGTTTCCTTTAAAGATGAAGGCGTGAGAAAGAATTCAGAGTCACAATTAAATTCGCAGCCAAGTCAGACTTGTATCACAAATTGCAAATAAAAAAGAGTCTCGTAGCCAATTCAGAGTCATAATTAAATTCGCAGCCAATTCAGAGTCTCGTACAAAACAGTAAAGTAAACACAAATTGCAAATAAAAAGGACCACACAATTTGCAAATAAAGTCCACACAAATTGCAAATAAAAAAGTTCTAAAAGCAACATCTAAATAAACAAGTTCACAACATGCATATAAATCACCTATTACTACCACGCCTAAAATTAAATCCGCAAAACAAACCAGTTCCAGAAGATGGCCTACCAGATGGACTACCAGATGGCTCTGCTTGGGTTCCAGATGGCCTTGCTTGGCTCCCAGATGGCCCTGCTGGGCTTCCAGATGCCCTTGTTGTACGCATACTAGTTGACCTCCTCGGTTGGCTTCCAGATAGCTCTCCTTGCACCCCAAATACCTCTCCTCCTATGACAACTGCCTCTCCCATTGCTTCTGCAAACATAGCAGATGCATCTAAATGGCTTGTAGCTGTGCTACGCCGTGACCCTCCAGACCCACTTGCCTCTGCCATAACTCGCTCATTTTTTGCCGCATTTGCTGCGTTTCTTGCCTCTGCATTTGCATTTGTTACTTAGTAAGTTGGTATAATTGGAAAAAATATAATTTTTTATGAATGTTACATACCTATTCGTTGCCTATCGGTAGTAGAACGGCGAGGCTGATGCCCTCTTCGTCTACCTTCCATTTCATCCATCATCATTACATGATGGATATGTTTTCGCCTCCCAACCCTAATCCAACCCTTGCTCGGAAGAATTCTTGCTTCAGTATTAGCAGGCCATTCTAGCATATTGCCAATGAGAACAAACACCCCACTCCAAGTACTTTCAAGATAGTTCACAGTATACCAGTCTGCAACAAATTAGTTCTCGCACCAGTTTCGGTCACGACAAACAGCTAAGACATGAGTGCACAATAGAAGTTAATTGGATCCCTATGCAAGTACATTCCATTTGGTTGTCGGGACCGCGTGTCACAATATACACGAACTCCCTGTGAGTCAGTTCCATATTGCCTATGTCGTGCGGGTGCAAGGAACGTACTCATTTGGAGATGAAACTTGATATTGACCTTGGCCGTGCGTATAACGCACCAAATGCATTCTTGCAGCTTTCTCCCAATATTTTCTGATCTTTTGCAAAACCCGGTCGGAAAAAACCTACCTCTTGTCTTTTAATTCCATTGCTCGCTGTCGCCACTAAACAAACAATTTGTTGCACTTATAGAACGTATCATCCACTATGGCAGCCACGGGCATTCTACGGCTCTTTTGGAAGACATTGTTGAGCGACTTGGAGCCGTTTGTTGTCATGATACCAAACCGGTATCCTCCAACACAGGTTTGGAAAATCTTCTTATAATTAGACGGCTTCATTGCATCATTAGAACGTACTTTGCCCACATTATTTAAAAATGCATTATATCTTGGATTTAGCTGCACAAAACAAAGAGATGTTATTTCATTTTCAGAATAGTCTTATAAAATAATTAAACGAAATGTTATAAATTAGACATACATAATCAAACTCTTCAAATATCTCTTTCAACCTTCTTGGCTTCTTCTTCTTCGCTCCTTTTTTGAACCTCCATCCGTACCACTTTTCCTTTCCACAGTTCTGGACCAGGTTGTCAAGAACATGCTGCATACAAAACCTGTGCACAAAAAGCTCTGGAGACCATCCATATTCTGTTGTCAGTGCAGCTTTGATCCCCTTGTGCTAGTCCGATATAACACAGACGAATTTATCATATCCGAGCACTTCATTCCTCAACCACCGCAAGAAAAAATCTCAATTCTCGGTATCCTCCTTATGCAATATTTTTATAAATATCCAGGAGATCTGGGTATATTAATTAATTTCTATTAAACTTTGGATATTAATAAAAATGTCGGGTTCTATTCCATCTATAGGACTAAAATGAAAAATAATTCATCTTATTTTTGATAATTTAATTTTTTTTGGAATTTCTAAAAATAAAAAATGGTGTTAGAACCGGATCGAATCATCAATCAGACAGATTGCGGCTCGGAGGTCCCGTGACTAAGTGGTTGGAGCGAGCCGAGACGTGAGATAACAACAGTGGGACTGCTACTTGGTGTCAGATTGCACCAGACAAGTGCACTTTGTCTTCTGGTCACTTTTTTTGTGTGTGTGGTCACTTGACAGTTAGGGTTCAGGCTGTATATTTGGAATATATGTTATTAATTCAGATAAAATTGTAAACATATTCGTAGTTTATGTCCATAAACTAAAAAATAATTATGTGAAGGATAACATTAAAGCAATCCCAAATTGTGATACAATTTGAACAGAATATACCTAATTATACACACATGGTGGTTACATACACAACTTGTTATCAATAGTACAGTAATAACAGATGAATTTAAATTACTAAAAACAATATATTTCACAAATGGTGTGGTTACATACATAATTTACAAATTTTGAATTTATTTAGTACAAAATTAAGCAGTAAAAAAATAAGATTTACAAGTTAATTTTAATATAATTATTTCTCATCTTATTTTTGACAAATTAACTTTGTACTAGATAAATTTAAAAAATTTATATATTTAGCATGTAAAGATGTAAAAACATCATTCGTGAAATAAATCGGTTTCAACGATTTATATTTTTTATTTGAAACTTAAGCACGCCACGCCAGTCAAACTTGATGTCCATAAACTAAAAAATAATTATGTGAAGGATAAGATTAAAGCAATCCAAAATTGTGATACAATTTGAACAGAATATACCTAATCAGTAATCATACACACAATCACAATCAAGTCAAGTGGGTGTTGTTTGAGATAAATTTATTGGTCCAAGAAATGGGGTAGTGGTTTAGAAGTAATTACCAGACGTGTGCTTCAATAATCCAGAGATTATACTTTCAAGAAAGAAGCAAATCCCATGTTAAGAAATGGTAAGCACAAAATGTCACCTAGCCACGTGGCCATCTCAATTCTCAATTACCCACCTTTCACGGCCAACAACTGTCCTTCTCAATTAATAAATTTATTATGTCATATATTAATGCAACTAGTATACAAATTTCTCTGCCTTTCCTTGAACAAGAGACAACAAACACTCATCATTTTGAAACTTTTTGTCCAATGATTAAATTAGTTAATTTGACAACCATATCTAATATTTTAATTTAAGTACAAAAACAAACAAATTAAATGCAATATAATTAATTAACCTTGCATTCAGAATGAATTGCGTAATATATAGTCCATCCTGTTTTCTAAAATTGTTAACAATAATATCATTGATTAAATTAGTTTGACAACAACAAGCGTATTAAATGCAAGATAATGAACCTTTTCAATCAGAATGAATTGCGCGTTCAATATTCAATCTAAACTCATTCGGTTAAGTTAACTTGTGAACGCATGCATTTAGCAACTCATTTTACCCTACAACCATTCTGCTTATTTTGTAATTAAAAAAAATTAGCATATTTCAGCTATATGAATATATGAGTTCTATGACTTGAAAAAATGCATTCAAAAAAATACAATAGGGATGATATTGTCAAACTTTCTAAACCAAAAATATTATTGTGAAATATTTTAAATTTTCGTAAAGACCAATACCAATGCTCCAAATTTGCGTAAACTCCTTGGCTGATGAAACAGAGAATAGCATGTTGTTAGTACATATCATATCAGCACCAAGAACAGAATTCGACACACAATCGACAAAATTGATTAAAGAACTGATCTGTTCTATTTACGAAACATAAATTAAGTCTCTGCAAAATCTTTATAATGTGATTTGGCATTTTGTGTTTGATAACTTATAATCCAAGTTAAAGCATATTAAAATGAGGTTAGCTAGGTTGTATATGTAATCATGGTCTCTTCTCTTGGACCCTCCACTGGTACATGGTCATCCACTCATCCTTAATGTCAAATATAAACAATTCATGCATGCCAGTATAAAAATGCCACTGAGTTGTTACTTAAATTGATCAAGGATCTGAGAATAGAAAGCCTATGAAGCATGAAATCAACACAATTAAGTCACTCTGCAGCCACATTGATACTTATCTTATCTCCAATATTTGTCAGAAAAACAAGTGCGTGCTGTGCTGTGCTCTCTTCCCAAATCCGCCTTTGCTCCACTCTCCTGAATCATAAATCATAACCCGCTAGCTTTTCAGTTCAAACCTTTGTATTTTGTAACTGTGCAGAGGCAAGGTAAACTTCATAGGCATGCATACAACCAGATGAAGAAGATGAAGCGTCTCGTTTCTTTTCTTTTCTTTCCTATTCAATTCAAGCGTCGCGTTGTCTATTCCTATTTTAGAGAATATGAAAGGTCTGCTTTGGATCGGAGGCCCATTTAAAAAGGGTTGATCCATGACAAATCCTTTTTAAATGGGCCTCATGCAATAATTCTTGATCCATGACCCATGCAATATTCTTCTTTCCCCGCAATGGTTAAATATATTGACAGAGCTCGTTTGGCTTCATCATCACACGAGTTATGCGTTACTTGAAATGAAAAGTATATGACTGGTGCGCTGCACGAAGAAAATACAGCTTTGTCAATATCATAGCTTTTCTATATCATTAGGAATTGGGTATTGCTAACGCAGCATCCGATTCTTAAATTTCTAAGCCATGAAATCCCACATTTGAACCGTCTTTCTCATACTGCCAAACAAACCTAACTTCCTCTGCTAAATTGTAACCCTTTAAAACGGCACATCCACTCCAGATATATTACTGATAGTAAAAAGCTAAGACTAAACTAACATAGCTGTGTCACAGCAGTAAAACTGCTAGTTTTTATGCTGGTAATTTCTAAGATTGCACAACAGTCAACAGCACAATTGAATGAAAATCTCATTACAGCCCATGTTTAACGAAGCAGAGATCTCTAGGTTATCTAGCAAAAATCTAAATCTCCATATATATGAACAAATTGTCTGATCATTGGATATCTAACAAGTTGTATTATTAAATTCTCAGGTCAAAAATTTGAACAGTCTTTAACTTGCCAGAAATCTAACCCTACTATCATCACTTCAAACTGTACCCATCCGGTGTCGTTTTCTATACAATGGTACAATTTTGCTCTACTAACTAATGCTTTAGCCAGTAATTTCTGAGCTGGGACATGTGAAGAAGAATCTCATCACGGCCCATGTTTGTGAGACTACTGGTCATGATCCATGGTGGTGTCGTCTCGAAAAACTTGCCGATCAAGCTTAGGAAAATCTCGATGTTTTCTTCTGGTCTCCTGCCGCCATTCTTTTTCTTCTTTCTCTTGTCACACTTGGTGAATATGAGTGTCATCGGAACCTGTATTAGCAATATAGCACGTGACATGGTGAAGAGAGATCTCTTTTTCAAGCAATCTTTCTAAACTTTTCTTATGATAAGCCAATTGCCCAATTCAGAATAAATTCATCATGCCAATTTATGTTTTTGAATTTTTTTTTCTCTTAGTAGTAAGGGAATCAGGGTTGTGGATACCAATTTGTTATCTGTCAAGAGCTCAGCTCTAGGTATATTCTCTAGTGGTGTTCTCCCTCAAATCAAAATAAGTGCATAACCATACAAAATTATTAAATCCATGAGATTTCTTTATATTTCTTTTTTCTTGTTCCTTCTTACTAGTATGCTTTCGCAAGAAAATACATGCTGGATTTCGATACCAAAATTTTGGTTGCACAGACAGCACAGTTGATCCTGAAATATTGGGTCCCTTGTCTGAATTAATTTATTTTATGACACTTAAGGGCTCTTCAAGGCTCAACTCATGTTTATAAAATTAACAGTGCCAAGGGTACATACCCGGTTCCGACCAAGCCAGCTTGCGTATTCTAGATCAATTTGCTTTGCAGGGATGCTTGCATCTATAAGTAGGAAAACAGACACTAATGTCTCTCTTTTAAGGAAGTAATCTTTTGTAAATTCTTCCCAAATTAACCTTGAGTCTTTCGGTGCAGATGCATACCTGTCATGATCAGCTTTATTTAGGCAGGATTAAAACGGTGCTTTGTATTAGTTCTTTAATCCTATGTTGAGTATATCATGTTCAGTGCAAACAAGGTGTTCAATGCATAGTTTGCTACAACAGCACGTTTTGGTGAAAAATTTGCTATAGCCCAAAATAATGTAATATTAAACCCTAGAATCTACAACTTTTTAAGATCTAGGATATGCCTTGTGCTTACTGAGACCAAGACTAACAACCAACCGTTGAGACTATACTTGCCTGTTTGACAGCTTAAACCCATTCACAAAAATGTAACTGAACTTGTATGCACATTGCAGATATGAGAAATAGTGTATGTTATTTGCAAGTACTGAAAAAGTTGGGATTTCCGAAGTTAATCATGCTCTGAAAAGCCTCAAACAATCATGCCTACCCATTAAATTGAAAAATATCAGACACTCCTACAAAGCAAGTTAAAACAAAAACAAAAAAAAAAAACAGAGAGAAAGTGTCTCTGTGTGTGTGTGTGTGTGAGAGAGAGAGAAGAATATACACATTTGGTAGGACAAGGCACTAAAACTTCCTTGAAATTATATAAAAAAATAAAGATATAAAGAGTGGCACATACCCGTAGCCAGGTAAATCCACAAGGTACCAGCTATCATTTATCCTAAAATGATTGATCAATTGTGTTTTCCCTACAAGAAAGATGTGAATTGAAATGAACTTAACAATGCACAAAAAAACTGAATCAAAAGAAACCAGAAGTACTAAATTTGGTCAGACGAGTTCGCTGATCCTCATCCCGTTTTTCTTTAATTATTTCAATCCATCCATTACTAATATTTACCCAAGTTGGGACCCAAACCCCAGTTTTGGAGAACTAAATTTATTTATTTTTCTCTCCTAAAACAACTATTCTAATAAACACAACAGGTGCAAAAATAACCGGCCTTTCCTAAAATCCTATACCTTGGCCTTAACAACAATACAACAGTAAACACACGAGTCCAAAACTCTTTAATAAAGTAAGACTAAGGACTAACAAATTAGAAGATAAAAAGCTGATAAACCATGCTTCTTAGTTGTTACCGTGGTTTTGTCTTTCTGAGAAGCAACTTAGTACAGATTAAACCAGTTTACAAATATAAAAACTAAATGCATTTACAATTAAACTAACAGTATCTCACTTCAACCGCAAAGTTGAAAGCTTTCCAACTCAAGTTCTAATCAAACTATCAAATCTGCTGTTATAAATGTATATAACTTTCAATGTTTCAACAAAAAATACTCTTCATTATTAACAAACCTGGTTTTTTGGATGTAAGCGCAAGGTTCTTCCTTCTGACGAGTGAATTAAGGAGCGACGATTTGCCGACATTGGACCTGCCGACAAGTGCGAACTCAGGCAACCCGTCAGAGGGGCAATCAGCTGTGCGTACACTGCTCTTAACGTATTCGGCGCTCGCCACTTGCGAGTCGCGCGCGTACGGACCCAAAACGATGTTAGATCCTGTCAGGACACGACTGTGGGCTGACTTGGCGTCGCTGGAGAGGTCGGTCTCGGGAGGAACAAAGAGCTTTTGGAGAGGAAGCGCTATCGGGTTTTGAATTGACAGGTCCAGATCCGATTCGGGTATGATAGGGGAAAGGATTGGCGGGGAGGGGAGAGGGAGAGGGATGGTTGTTAAATGAGCTGCTCGCGGAGAGAATGGAGAGAAGCGGGGTTTGATTGAAATGGAGAAGAAGCGAGGGAGGAGGCGCGGTTGAAGGAGCATCGTTAGTAGCTTGAAGATAGAAACGAAACGAGAGAGCACCTTGGCAATGGCGGGTGGCGACTGGGAATCCGAGAGGGAGTGGATAAACTAGTCCAAAGAATACCTGAGATCTCACTCCTCCGTTTTAATTTTACACGAATCTCAAAACGACAGCTACATTCCGGATTTTCTTATTCAGAGCATTAAAAATTAAAACATAAATCTGTACCAATGATTTTTTTTTTGTAAATTTCGATTTGAATTATTCAGCTGTTTGTTTTTATGTTTATGAATACTCTGATTGTTGAAACTTTGAAATTAGAGAGATATATTTAAAGAAACATGTGTATGATGTTTTCATAAATATTGTGGCATGCAGCTGGGGTGTTCAAATGGTTTAGTTTGTTTGGTTTTCAATTGAATTGAAAAATTCTGATTTAAATTGATTAGTTTAGTTTAGACTTTTTAAAACTGACTAAATCGAACTGATTCAATTATAATGGTTCGAGTATGATTTATATTTTGTTTGGTACAATTATCACTTTCTTTCTTTTATTTTGGTTTGAATATTTTAGAATATCTACATATTTTGTATGAAATTGAACAATTTATATAATGTCATCTTAATATTGAATTCAGCTATTATGATATCAGTGTAGTGTCATATGGCACCAACTTTGAAAACATTTTCTTCTTCTCTGTTAAAAGTTTCATACATTTCAAATAGGTTCCGATCGAGTTCATTTTTTTGGACTAAACGTACGCGCGCGCTGGAAAGTTTAAAGATATTAATTATGAAGATGGGCTAATCTTTCTAAGCCGACATTTTTATTAATATCCAAAATTTAATAGAAATTATTAATTATGTCCACACTTCCAAACTTTTGCTAAAAAATATCCAAGCCGGCCAGAAAATGGCCGGCTTACTTTTTTTTTTTTAGAGACACTATGAAGATCAAAATATTAAAACCTAACTCTGAAAATTTGAAATTTTTGTTTAAATTATTTATTATATTACTTCTTTTAATGTATAATATTTATACTAAAATACGCTAGATTACTTGAAATTATGTTGAATTACACTATATTACAATAAATTATGTTCAATTATACTAAATTACGTTAAATTACAATAACTTCGCTAATTATGCTGAAATACGATAAATTACGCTAAACTACACAAAATTACGCTATAGTAGACTGATTTTGCTCATCTTTCATGCATCATAAAAAATAGTAAAAAAATTCCAAAAATAGTAAAAATTGGTATTCTACAATTTCATTATGTAATTAATTTACTGAGCTACTTGGATTGAATAATAGAAATGAAAATCTTAATTGAAAACTTCAACTCAAGTTTTGAAGCTCTTCCTTTATTTTTTGGCGATTCTGAATTTTGGAATCCGGCATCGCAGGCACGGACGCATGCGCATTTTTGCAAGCTTTCCGAAAAGTGGTCATTTGCTGAAATCGGACACTCGAGCGCCGTTTTATGACCGTTTGAAGTTTCATCGTCGTTTTTCGCCTTTTCAGTGAAGATACCGTCCCTATTCATTTGTAATTTAGTGTAATTCACTGTATTTTAGCGTAATGTAATGTAATTTAGCGTAATTTAACATAATATAGTGTTATTCAACATAATTTCAATTAATCTAGCGTACTTTAGTATAAATATGCTAATTATATATCAAAAGAAGTAATATAACAAATAATTTAAACAAAAAATTCAAACTTTCAGTGTTAGATTTCAATATTTTGATCTTCATAGTGTCTCTTTAAAAAAAATAAAAAAAAATAAACCGGCCAGAAAATGGCCGGCTTAGGGGGAGTAAGCCGGCCATTTTCTGGCCGGCTTGGGCATTTTTCAATATTGGGCTGGATTATGGGCATAAATAATAATTTGTATTAAACTTTGGATATTAGTAAAAATTTCGGCTTTCTAAGGGCTACAATTAATGTAGCTTGTGAGTTATGTTATTGTGTATATATATACTACCGAAATTTTTATTTATAACATAGTAATAAAAATAAATCAAATAACCATCGTTTCTAGGAATTTTGATTTTCACCACGGCCGCACCAGCATTCTGCTGACCCATTTCATCTGCGGATCCATTTTTTTTTTTTTCAAACTTTGAGATATCTCACATTTATGTGTTGGCACGCATTCCTAGAAAATATTAAAAAACCAAAAATTTGAGATATCTCGCTGGTGCCTCGGTAAAACAAAAAAAAAATGGATCCGCAGAATACCAGGGCTGTGGTGAAAATCGAAATTCCCAGAAACGATGGTTATTTGGTTTATTTTTTTTTTGAACTATGTTATAAATAAAAATTTCGGTATATACTATACGGTATGCATCTATGGATTTCTCCGATTCAATATTTATCTTAATTAGAAAACTATATCGATCAGATATCCAGAAGGTAACAATTTACCACACTATTTTTTGTATACGTTTAGATGAACTTATTATTAATGAAAATAGTTTTATACAGTGACAGAATTAGGAATTAAGATAGAGACGGAATGAATTAGTATGATGTAATTTCATTTCATTTTATGAGAGAAGCTAGCTAGCTAATAGTAATATTTTTAGAATTTTGCTCTATAACATTTGTAAAGTGGCAAAGCCAGATCCTTTATTGCAACATGGTGGTATTGATTTTTGAGCAAAATCTTCGTTACATGCATCTGTAGGACTGTTTTACTTGAGCATTAATTCATAGTGCTAATATCATCGTCTTAAGTTTTGTTGTATCACCTTTTGCAACTTAAATCTTAGATAGCTTGTCTGAAGCTCTTCTCCTTCCTCTTCGTCACACTTTATTTTAGTAATTAATTCAGACAACAAATTAGAAAATCACCCAATGAAGCTCTTTCTAGCTCCTTCCTGTTCGTCACACTTCTTATTTTACTAATTCGGACAAAGAATTACAGAATCCTCTAATAACTACGAACCAGGCAACAAACCATGTTAATTAGCACTCTTTGATTGTGTCCCAGGTGAAGATAGAGTGATTTCCATCTATTTTCTCCATCAATATTTTGCCTCAATTAATTATTTTTAACTAAATTGGTGACTAGCTTCACTATATATATATATATAGAGAGAGAGAGAGGAGGGATCAAGTTACAACAAAGTTACAACAACTATTTTTTTCATTTTCAAAGTCCAAATCGTCGATCCAAACCATTCAACATGATCTCCACAATAAAATGTGCTTGCAGATCAAATTTTACATTTTTTTGAATTTTTTTACTATTTATTAAGTATTTTACAAAAAATAGTCATATTCAGACCATTGAATTTTGTACCCATCTTAATAAATAGTAAAAAAATTCAAAAAAAATGTAAAATTTGATCTGCAAGCACATTTTATTTAGATAATCATGTTGAACGGTTTGGATCGACGATTTGGACTTTGAAAATGAAAAAAATGGTTGTTGTAACTTGATCCCTCCTCATATTAATATGGAGAACAAGATGAACGGTCGGATCGACCATTTGAACATTGGAAACGCAAAAATGCTTATTTAAGCATATGTGGGCATATGCTTATATAAGCATAATAGCCAAGCACTATATATATATATATATGAGTAAGGCTACGGTGCTTTGCAAATTAAAGAGGGTATTTTACTTTGGGCCACTTTTTCAATTTGCAAAACTCAAACAATCGATCCGAACCGTTCAACATGTTCTAAATATTGAAATGTGCTTGGAGACCAAATTTTACATATTTTGGAATTTTTTTACTATTTATTAAGCCACTTTGAAAATCGCTGATCCGACGGTAAACAGTGAAAAACAGTAAAATTTTCTGGACCACCGGATCAGCGATTGAAAAAGTGGCTTAATAAATAGTAAAAAAATTCCAAAAAATGTAAAATTTGGTCTCCAAGCACATTTCAACATTTAGAACATGTTGAACGGTTCCGATCAGTTATTTGGGTTTTGCAAATTGAAAAAGTGGCCCGAAGTAAAACACCTTCTTTAATTTGCAAAGCACCGTAGCCTTACTCTATATATATATATATATAGTAGAACTAGGGTGCTCCTAAGCTCACCAACCCCTTCGTGAGCGCGGCTCTAAAACCTATCAAATTGACTTCAAACGACATTTTCAAACCGTTAGATGTTCAATCTATATCAAAATCTACTTGGAGACCAAATTTTACATTTTTTTGAATTTTTTTACTATTTATTAAGATGGTTTGAAAATCGCTGTTTTTATTAAAATTCTGCACCATTGGAAAACAGCATTGTACAGTTTTTATTTTGATGTACATGCATGACACCATCGACCCAAAGCATTGTAATTAAAAATCTATGGAAGTCTATCTCCGACGACGATGATTGGATTGACTTGGAAGAAATGGGTGTCATCTTGTACTATAATCATTGCCACCGGATGGGTGGCTTCAATTTTCATTGATTTCCTATTTTTTCCTTTTTTTTTAACAGTTTAGTTTAATTAAAATGTTTGTTATTATTATTAACACCACAACCTACTACTTTATTGCTAATAAATATCTAGTATTGTTTTTTTTTTCTTGTGAAAATGCATGAATTTCTGCACTAAGGTTCCATCTGCCTTTTGGTACGAATGTATGTCTGTTTAGTGCATGTACATTACTTCGATTTAGTTCAAGTGTTGGATCAAAAATTCGAATGAGGAATTAAGTTTAATTAAAGACTTCGACAATTAAATTCAATTGAAAAAAATGAAATTTATCTTTAGTTCAAACGAAAAAGAGAATTTACATTTAATTATAACAAATACCGAAATTTAGTTTTGAAAAAGCATTTAAGTTAAAGTAATAAAAAAGAACTTCAGTAGGAAAATTTGAATTGACGTAGCAGCTTTTTCCCTATTTGATTAAATTTTTTTTCTAAAATGACGTTCCGAAATAATATAATAGATTGCCTGATATAACCTTTTCAGAGAGGAAACACAATAAAAAACTGAAAAAATCGGGGGTTTTTTCTACTCTAGCAGCATAATTATTATTCCTTAGCTGAAACTGTAATAGTTCTTTTTGAGGAAAAACAGGGGTCAAGCCCCTATTGTATTAATAATAACCCGGTACAGGGGTCTGTACCAGTAAGGTGTAAAAACAATGTTGGCTACATAGTGTGAAGCCAAAAGTACAAAATAGGAATTACAAGGTGAAAAAAACCCAAAATAAAAAGACTACAAAAGATGAAATACGGAAATTAAAAAAGAGTAGTAAAGGTCAGAATGCTGGAGCTAGGTGTACTGTGCCTGAGAAGCGTAACTCCACTGTTCAAGGACCTGTTGCATTAGTGCTGGCAGCATTTTCTCCTCCTCCCTGAAACTCTGAAAGTTCTAGCGCACCTTTCTCTCCCAACCACAAAATAGATTATCAAGAAGATCGATCTTTCTTGACTGGTGTATGCCTTGTTGACCAGGGGTGATAATGTGAAGTTGAGAAGAGGTCTCCTAATCCCCGTTTCAGAAGTCACCATGGCTGTTAACTGTGATGTCACCGGGCAAGAATAGAAGAGGTGGTGCACAGTTTCAGAATCCGATTTACACATAACACACCAATTTACCAGTGGCCATCCCCTCTTGTTGAGATTATCGATCGTGAGGATTTGGTTGAGAAGCATCAGCCATGCGAAGACTCGGAACCTAGGTGGTGCCTTAAGCTTCCAGATTCTTTTTATGTTGGATCTTATGGTTGGCCCGTTCTGAAGCGCTCGGTATGCTGAATTCACCTTGTACATTCCACCCGCAGTCCATTTCCAAAACGCGTTATCTGGTCCATCTACCAGTATCGTGTTATGCAGTACCTCTTGCAGGGATACCATTTGGCGCGAGGCCAAGTCTGACAAGGTAGTTCTAAAGAAGCTTTCATCACTCTTGGCCTCCCTTAGCGTAATTGCAGTGTCAGTGGTGAACGAGTATAGTTCGGGTAATCTGTGTCTCAGTATGCCCCCGCCCCAGTCATGGTGCCAGAATGTGATCGTTGTGCCAACCCCCACCATTCTTTGTATCGACATGCTCCAGAGTGGCTGAATTATCTTATTGGATCTGCAGAATACCAGTGCATCTGGCTCAACGGCAGGACATATCCAGTCAAGTCAGACTGTCAGAGGGACCCACCTCACAGTCTCGGGCAACACCTAATGCAATTTGAGCTGCACATCATCACTTTCCTTTCCTGTCCAGTACTTTTACCACTGACCCCTCCTGAAAATAGTTCCTATTATGTTCATCCCAAGTTGTCTACAATACGACAACCCCCTTACTGGGCCACATACGTGTGTGAGCCTCATTTTTCCTAAAAAAGACGTGTGAAGTGTGATATGTGTTAATTTTCACATATTTGGAAAAATATTGTTGATTATTTAGTTTTTAATCCCAAATTATTATGCATATATCCACAACCAATCCATGGTTGTTGCCTACCTTATCTTCACTTAGAAGTCATATTGTCTGCATTAACTCAGATTTTGAGTTAATGCCAAATGAATCTGAACCGTACGATTCGTGTTGGCTAATCTGAGTTAATGCCAAATGAATCTTAACCATACGATTCGTGTTGGCTAATCTGAGTTAATGCCAAATGAATCTGAACCGTACGATTCGTGTTGGCTGGTATATTAAAGGGGCCCCGTGCATTTCACCTCGGGCCGGATTGGCTTGAATCCTGATCAGTTTACATAATAAAAACAACATATCATTTTACATATTAAAAAACAACAAAGTTGGTTCGGATCCGTAAATTTCTATAAAAACAACAAAATTTCTCATTAACAGTGCTTTTGAACTGCCTTGGCGGGCTTTCCAGTTCCAAGGAGGAGCAAAGTGATATCGGACCCGTATTTTTTCCACTGAATTTGGTGGGTCCGCCCCTGAGTTGATTAGAATATCAAGTTGATGAATGTGTATACTGTTTTTGCAGAGTTCAGATGGCACGACATATTTTGAGTACACTGTAATGGGTGTGATTTCCATGTATACAATGATTACTGGAAATGTATATACTATATACTTAATAAATGGGGTGTCGATGAATAAAGTATTGCTTGTGCTAAAATTAAGTTTCTGTCATGAAAACTCTGTAAAATATGTGATACAAATTAAAGAGGAAGTTCAAACAGTCAATCCGAACAGCTCAAATGATCTTCATATTAAAATGTACTTGGAGACCAAATTTTATAATTTTTGGAAAAATTTTACTATATTTTTAGATAGGTACAAAATCACTGTTTTAGATGGTCCGATATCTTCTGAAAATAGTTATTTTGTACCTATCTAAAAAAATTGTAAACAAATTCCAAAAAATATAAAATTTCTCCTAGCACATTTTAATATGAAGATCATGTTGAGCAGTCCGGATTGACTGTTTGAACATTAAAAACAGAAAAAGGGATGTGGAGCACAAAATTAACGGTGCATTTTAACCCTACTATTTTCTGATATAGTTTTCAACTGTAAGGGCTATCCAAGGGAAATGATACCTCTCTTGTCTGGATATTCCAAGCATCAGAATCTGATATATCATGCAATAGTTGTAACGGGTTGCATAATTTTTGGGAAGCATACATAACATGGATAAAGAATATTTGCCAAGATAAAGAAAAGAGTGATACTTGACTTTTCCAAGACACGTAATAATAGTTAACAGAAACAGTGCAGATCAAGAACTCATCATCATAAAATGTTGCATTATTTCAAATCCCGTTACAATCCTGGCAACAAAAGTTATAACAGAGCCCAACACTAAAGCAGAGACCCCAACACTCAAGCAGAAGATACACTAATAGACCCCTATATATAAACCTAAGAGATAATAAGAAGATATATCATACTTATCACAGGCCATATGCAGATATATCCTCGATATATTATTTTTATTCATTCACTTAGGAGGGAAGAAGATAGCGTCAGAGGTGCGTTTGGAGCGAAACAGCTGCTCTAACTCAGATGTGGTTTCAAAAGAAGCCTCCAGTACTTGAGGAGAGATTGCTTTCCAAACTGATGTCCTCCCGGCCAGGTGACTAAACACAGGGCTGCATTTCAAAAACAATAATTATAGTTACATAAATTAATGCACATATAGAACACCAGAAATTGACATTAAATGAGGAGTTTGTATAAATTACTTTGGAGTAGTGATGATAGAGAACCACTCCATGCCCTCAGGATCAGCAATTTTTGACACAACAAAGAACCTCGGCACGATGAACAGCTGCCCTCCTGAGATCTTTGTCTCAAGCACCCGTTTCCCGTCAATCCCCACCACCTGCACCCTCCCGCTTCCTTTCACCACATACGTCACCTGAAATCACCACAATTTCATTTTCAATCAAAAGATTAAAAAAAAAAAAAAAATTTAACCTACTAGTAAGGTGCTCCCTTCTCAATCAGTCAACACAACACAACTTCAATAAAAAAAAAAGAGTGAGGCTATGGTACTATGCATAGCGCACAGTGGTCCGTACTACAGATCAATATTTACATTATCAAAGCCTGAATAGTTGATCTGAACCATTCAACATAATTTTCAGATGTGCATGTGCTTGCATACTAAATTTTACATTTATTAGAATTTTTTTACTATTCCTTTAGATAGGTAGAAAAACACTTGTTCTAGACCATTCAAAAGTAGTGATTTTCTACGTATCTAAAAAAATATGCATAGTACCATAGCCTCACTCTAAAAAAAAGCATTATTATGCAGCAGGGGCGATTAAGTGGAACTAAAATTCTTACCTGATAAGCGGAGTCGCAAGAAAATCCAGGAGAGCACATGGCCCCACCACATAGTCTCACTAAGTCGGCTCCCAAACCAACTAACTCAACAGTTGGCAGATTCTTGCTGTTCAACACCACCACACAGCCGCCACCCTTTATATCGACATCTAGTGGTGCCTCATAGCAGTTCACCACCAATCCATCTCTATCTTTCTCTGACGCCTCCGGCATTTTCTGACCATCTTTTAGTTTAACAATGCCGGTGCTCGATTGGTTGTGTACCAACTTGGCAACGTCATTTTCAGAAAGGTCCCAGGCACGAGAAACGAATTCAGGTGTGAATCCAGTGAAAATACCAGCCGGGCCCGTAAGCTGGAAGTCGGTGAATTGGCCTGGCCGGTGGCCCTTTGAGGTGTCACCGAGGAAGAGAATTGTGAGGTCAGATTCATTCGGGTTGAACCACCATGTGACATGTCCAAAAGGAATTGCGAGTGCATCACCCTCTTTTATTGCAATAACTTTCTCTTTTTCGGCCTCTGGAATAGTTAGGCCACAAACTCCACTACCTATTCATAATTTTTATTATTCAAATAAGATTAAATATGTTCCAAAAAATTTTAGAAGTAGGCCATGTCATGAATACTATTAATAGAGTTATTGAAAGCAAAAATTACAGTACTACAATGAGTATCTTAACCTGAAAGAGAATCAATTGTGGAGTCAGAAAAGTGAGTTATAAGTGCACTAATACCAATAATTTGGAATATTTTTGTCTTTTTGAAAAGATAATAGCACAATATTTAGGGGAATTGATTCTGCAACAGCTGATTCACCAGCACAAAAGTTCCAAGGGAAAATAACTAAATTGTAGTAACAGAAATCAAATCTTTTATCGTCCCATGCATTGATGAATTGGAAATTGGATTTTGAACTGATTACCAAATTAAGCATCAGAAAGGAAAGAACAAAAAAAATTACCTTCAAGGACATAGGCGACTTTGGAGGAGTCGGAGTAAGTGGGCGCAGCGAAACCGCGACTGTGCAAGAGGAGCTTAGCGGCACCGATGCTCGCCACGTGTAGCATCGGAAGGACGTCCGGGCTCCACGAGGTATACGACCCTCCTTCTCCACCATACGATATTTTCGGGGCTTTTGGCGCAAGATCCATATCCATCGTACGTAGCCTTTGATTCTATGCGAACTAACAAACAAAACTGAATGGCTGAAGAGGTTTTAGAGAGGGAAGCCAATGGAAGCAGGCAAGCAGCTATGTTATGGTCTTATGGAATATGGACCGGAGAGGAGGAGGTAGTTGAGAATTTATAAATTTTGTGTAACAGGCCGACAAAAATATTTTTGGAACATTTTTTTTTGGAACGATATATAGATTGAGCCTAAATTACCTGAGTCTCCGTATTAGCCATCTACATCAATAAAATAGAATAACATTAAATATAATTATCACAGAAATAATAAAGATAACTAATTATAACATCTCCATATTTAAAATTATCATGTTAGAATAGAAATTAAATCGAAATTAAATCGAAAGTCTAATATAGAATTACCAAGTAACAATAAGCGAATGAGAATTCATAATTTTGTCAACGTGAAATTAAAAAGTAATTTCTTTTTAAATAAAGCTTGCTAATTAAGTATACAATTCTCCGGCATCTCAAAAATAGAAATTACAATAGAAAACCCAATGCCATGCAGGTACTTGTACAATTTTTGTTTTAAGATAAAAACATTTGGAAAAATTAAGCATCTTGACTTGTTGTTACACATATAGTTACACAAATTGAACACAGACAATTCAAGGTATGAGTATGACCTTTTTTTGGTTCTACTATTTTTTACTTTTCTTTGAAGTAGGCCCTCGGTTGTTCCTTTCAGCACTCCCACTTTCGGTGAATTTGATCAAATATTCCTGAATTCGCTACATCCCATATATATATGCATGCACGTGTCTACCTCAATTCCATCACTATTAATTAATTACTGTTCTCTGAGTTAGACCTGTCATTACAAATTAATGTGTTGACAGGTCAGAGATAATTGTGCCGTATATGCATGTACTCTTCTGGCTCAATTCCCTTCTCCCACACAAGTCGATCTCATGTGATGGCGAAACATCTGTCTCAGCATATATAGAGTTGCAAGATTTGACCGTTGGTGTGAGCTCGAGGTTGGATGCTTAATTTCATGAGGTAGCTAGAAGAGCTTGTGGACCTTCTCAGGAAAAGCAGCGTTGTCAATATCTATCCATGTTATGGTTATGGTTATGGATCAATTTATTTATTCCATCCGGTATTCACTCAGTCCATCGATTGAAGCACATAATTAATTGACATTAAAATGAAAGATGTTTTATACCAAATTACACATGTCATCAGCCATCATAATTATTGAACAATTAATTTGTTAAGGGACCAAAAATATATATTGTCATTAATTGAAATTATACATCCGAAAGAAACGATAATTCAAGAAAAGAAATCAAAATATGACCAAGTGAATAGTTCACATATTATCGTATCATGATTAAATTTCTACTTGTTCTCTCAATTAGTGCGATATTAAGTTGACCTTCGTATGAAATTTTTTGAGTTCCATCGATCTCTGAAACAGATCATAATTGTATACATAAAATTATTTTCATTTTTTTTTTCCAATATGTAACTTACTATAATTGTTCATTACTTTGCCATGACATAAATTAGATAAGAAATACTTTTAGAACGATTGAACATGCAATTATGCTCTTTTCTCACAAAATTGAGTATATAACATACTTTTAATGTATATTCACTTTCAAAAAAGAAAGCATACAATTAACTTGTCTTATTGTCCAAATGTCTAATAATTTGAGTGGTAAAATTTGTAAAAATATATCACATATTAAGATTATGTTAATAAAGTAAAAAAAAAATGATGACAAAATCTAAACAATAAAAAAGTTTAAAAACTTATCAGTTCTCTAATAGGAAACTACTGTTTGTTAGCTTGCAGAAAATTAATGTTTGGTTTTGCCACATATTTCGTATATATTACCATAAGTAATGGACAAGATTAATTTTTCTATAATTTATGTGCTTTACTCGTGATCATCTCTGCAAAAACAAATGAAGTTTTTTTTGGTTCATTCTTAATTTTCAGTAAATTTTGTAATTTCTAAAATAGTTTTATATTGTAATTTTTGTATAACAGAGATAAAGATCAAATATAACTATCAATTTAATGATATTTCACGCAAGAATTATAAAGATCAAAGTCCAAATAATATGATAATTTTGTTCTTGATAGACACATGCACATTAAATATGTGACTCAAATCTTAATAATCATGCAAAAATGTTATATGAGTGTCATATATATGGCTTAATTTGAAAATTATGAACGAAATATAATCTTACAGAAAATTGGTTATTAAAATATATCGATATTAGATGATCAAAATGAAATATTACATTTGAGATGGTTGGTAAAGCTTTGAAGTATTTAAATAATTTGTCGATTTTTAAAAACAACATTACAATTTATGATCCTAGTTTGGATAAGTAAAGCACGTTTCTAACTTTTCAAAAATTCCTGCACCTTTTTTCAATGTTCATTAATTTAAAGAAAAAAGAAAGTTTCGAAATATAATTTTTTTATATTAATGTCAAGTGAAAATAAACACTCTAGGTAGGAAAGAAATAAGCATTCCCTCTCATGAAAGTTAAACAGAAGAAATAACATTTGGTATATATTGTGGTAGAATTACGGATTGTAAATCTAATCAGTGATTTTTTGTAAATATTAAATAATTCCATGACTAGACTTCTAACTTTTACTTGGAAAAAATAATAAATAGAGAACCATGTTAATATCATTAACGCAAGGCCAACACCTGCATGGACACTAGTTATTATTAATTTCTCGATTAGAATGATCTGAGAAACTCATTTATCTTAAAATTTGTGTTTGATGGAATTTTCAGTTTTTTGTATGGCCATACGAATACGATCATATAAAGTCAATGCATATATATTAATATATCTAATTATGTCTCAATTAACCAGTATTTAGATGAAATATAATGAATAAAAGATGATACATTCCCCCAAATAGTTTATCCAAATACCAACTGGCCATATATAAACTCCTTAAATTATGTTAAATTAGGGTTCTTAGACAAATTTGAACATAAGACGTTTTATTGATTGAACAAAATTAATTTCGCATTTTAAAAGAATTAACATCAATGTTTTTTTTTTTTTAAAACTTGACTGATGCAGTCAAGGCTGTATTAAAAATAGAAGGTTCAAATACATCAGCCTAAGCACATACTTAGTAACCACCTCTGCCATCTATAAAAATGGTTGTACATGAAAATCTTAAGCAAATTTCTTCCATATATAATTGACTCTCTTCAACAATTCAATTATTCCTGTCAATATCTGTGGCCACCAAAGTTCCCGAAATTTTTATTTATACCATTATCAGAAAATAAATTAATAAAATAACCATCGTTTCTGGTCAATTCTAAATTTAACACGGCCGCAGAATGCCGGAGCGGACCCATATGGGGGGGACCGCAGAATGCCAGAGCGGACCCTCATATGGGGCCGCACTATGCCGGAGCGGACCCGGGTCCGCACTATGCCGGAGCGGCCCCTGTTTTTTTTTTTTTTTTAATCTGATTCTGAAGTTGATTATGATTTTGTTTTGGAAATTTTTATCAAAAATGTAAAGTTTGTACTGGAAGTTGTGTGTAATTACTTATGTTTGAAATGTCGTTTAATCTGAAATTGTTGTTCGTCGTTTGTTTGATCAAAAAAAACATTACAATAGAAAGCCATATAAAGAAGCATACAATAGAACAATGCTAATGTTATCGGAAATTACAAATACGTCTAATTAACCGAAAATAAACAACAGTTCTACGAGTACAATTAAAAAAACAACATTAACTCTCAATCTCGTGCAGCTCGAGCAGCTCTGTTTTGTCTTTCTTGTGTATCTCGGCCGGCTTGGTGTCCTCTTCTCCTATTATGTAGAACGTCCATCCACATTGGAATTCTGTCGTGCTGTCTTCTGCCCACAGCAATATTTTTTTTCTCTGGAACAAGGATCGGGCCATCGTGTTGAGGCCATTCTGACTGATTTCCATAGACATGCCATTGTGCGCTCCATGTGTTGATCAGTGTATGGATGTGATAGTAGTGACTTACAAATACGAGAGGGTCGATGCCTCGGAGATGACACACGGACAGAACATGAGAGCACGGTATTCTCTCCAATTGAGGCTTCTGGCACGTGCAAGTTACCGTGGCATCATCCCCGATTATCACCGTGTATTTGTAATTGGCCTTGGTAAACCGACCAGAATCGTCAGGTATGAAAGCGTGAACTCTCTCCTGTGTGGAGGTTACCTCGAACTCGTTGTTGTTTCCAAAGCCCCCCAGCGTCTTCATTTTATCGAACCTCTCGAACCGTTTGTTGATCAGCTACGAAAAATTAAAAAATAATGAAGAAGTCAGATTTTTTTAACAAAGTTCATTAAATTAAAAATTACGAAGAAAGAACTACAAATAAAAGTACCTGATGCACACGACACGAGAATTGTTGACCTTGACTGACTTCCCATTCTGCTTTGGCCCTCCTTTGCGCAAACCATGTCATACATTTGTAAAATGTGTCTTCAATTATTGCTGCAACCGGTAGCCTACGAGAGGACTTGAAGACCTTATTAAGCGACTTGGACCCGTTTGTAGTCATGATGCCCCAACGGTAACCACCGTCCAGTGCTTGAAATATCTTCCATGGTTTGGGGCACTCGTTCTCATCTTGATCCAAATATTTACCCACCCCGTCCAGCCAATTGAGGGCAATGTCACATGCCTGCCCCATTGCTTGCATTCCTTGCTCGTACCTCCTCATCTTCCTCTTAGCCACACATATTCTACAAAAACGGATTGCCTTATCACTGCAACCGTTCTTCTTCATGTTCTCAGCTATGTGAGTAGCACATAGACGGTGAACACATTGATCCTCATCCTCCTCGTTCCACCCCATATCATCTTGTCTGAACACCTTCTTGATACCCTTTCCCCTATCAGTGATGACACACATGAATCTGGAGCGGATTACATTACGGCGCAACCATTTCATGAACCATGCACAATCGTCATAACTCTCTGATTCTACCAGTGAAAAAGCCAACGGGAGGAGCTGATTTTCAGCATCGTACCCGGTTGCAATCAACAGCTTGCCTATGGTTAAAACCCATTTTGTAAGAGCCGAAATCAACTAAAATAAATAAAGTGAAAACAACCAAATTAGTTACCTTTATACCGGCCTGACAGGAAACATGCATCAACTGTGATGACCGGTCTGATATGTTGAAAAGCAGCTATGCACGGTCCAAATGCCCAAGCCGCCCTATGAAAATACCTCCATGGTCCAGGTTCACCAGTGGGATATGAGGTCACCTCAAACAATGTTTCTGTCAATAAATTTAAAAAAATAAGTTCAATTTTTGATTGATAATGAAATGACATAAAAATTGAAGGAACAATGTAGTACCTGGGTTGCTTCTTTTGATTGCCTCTAACAATGGAACTACAAGAGCGTATGACCCCTCCCAACTGCCAAATTGACGGGCTATTGCCAACTCACGGCCACGCCATAATTTGTTGTACGCCGGTATCTGACCGTTGTACCTTCAGCAACAGCAATTCGGACAGCCTGAATACTCAAGTCGACATCGTTCCTCATGTGAGCGGATATACACTCGGCAACCATAGCAGCTGACAACTGAGCGTGATCTGTTCTTGTCGCATCCGCGTGGCATGAATGTTGTGTTGGGCACTTGGAGACACGCCATTGTGTTCCATAACCGGTGGCCCTTGCGAGTATGTACCACCCACAGTAACTGTCCTTGCACTTGAACCTCATTCTTGTGCGGTCACTCTGCGTAGGTTTTACCTCTTTGTTGCAAAGGATGTGAAACCTGGCAATTGCGCTCTTCATTTCCTCTTTTGAGTCATATGTTTGTCCCTCGGACAATTCATTCTCATACTCTGCCCTACTTCCAAACAAACCCGAATTGGCTTCCATAAACCCTGATGTGTCGTTGAAAGCATGAACCGGGTGCTGAAACCCGCGATCCATTATCCGAAACCCGCGATCCATTTTGAAAGTCCTTGGTTTGCCGAGCACAGGCCCGGTATCTTCCTGGTCAGAATAATCGCTCATACCCTCAGGATCAACAGGACCCTAATTTTCCTCTGCCTCTAGTATTTCCGGATCCACTTCTTCATCGGATTCATCCGGATCACAAGTTTGACCCCAATGAGCGGTCCGACTAGATGAAGGCTGGTCCCTTTGAACTAGGGCCCGACGGGAGGGTCGGTCCCTCTGAACTGGGGCCCGACTACTAGACGGTTGGTCAATTTGGACAGGGGACGGACTAGAGCCGGATGAGTTACCCCGACTACAACCCTGGATTAACCTCATAGCTGGGTTCGAACGCCGGGCTCTGGTAACCTCCACATATAGGTCAATTATCTTGTATGCACCCCCAGAAAAACTCATGGTTTGGTTGTACAATACCTGCCAGACTCCCTCATTCTGAACTGGAAATAGTTGGAACCAGGTTTGTGCCGAACTAGTCGGCATGCTAATTTTGACATCAATTTTGAGGTCATACTGACCCTGATCCAACCCCAAATTCTGACATATACTTGATTTAAGTCCCAAATAATCAGTACCCGGCAATACCGGGATCACAGTAACAGGTCCAATACTATAGTAAATCCCGTTAGGACCTGTTAAAACATCCCCACCAGTGTAGATGGATACCATAAGAGCCATTTTTCCAATTCAATACAGAAAAAACCTACAATTAAAAATTAACTAAATTAATTATTCTAATTAATTATTCTAATTAAATTATTGCTAATTTAATTATTCTAAATTAATTATTCTAATTAAATTATTAATCTACTGAAATAAAAATAAAAAATTTAAAAGAAGAGAGAAAAAACTTACAGATCAGAGAGCTAACTCAGGAGAGAGAAGGTGTGAGAGTGTGGAATGAAATTTCTCTGTCAATTTCGGGATATAAAGAACAGGGTCCGCTCCGGCATTCTGCGGCCCGGGTCTGCTTCGGCATACTGCGGCCCCATATGGGGGTCCGCTCCGGCATTCTGCGGCCTCCCTCATATGGGTCCGCTCCGGTGTTCTGCGGCCATGTTAGATTTAGAATTGACCAAAAACGATGGTTATTTTATTAATTTATTTTTTTAAAGTGTTATAAATAAAAATTTCGGCCAAAGTTCTACTCTAAAAATCTTGTCATTTCTATGTTTCCAGATGCCGAAATTTTTATTTATAACATTTTTTGAAAATAAATTAATAAAATAACCATTGTTTCTGGTCAATTCTAAATCTAACACGGCCGCAGAATGCCGGAGCGGACCCATATGGGGGGACGCAGAATGCCAGAGCGGACCCTCATATGGGTCCGCAGAATGCCGGAGCAGCCCCTGGGGCCGCAGAATGCCGGAGCGGACCCTTTATTTTTTTATTTTAGAAATACGAAATTGTAATTTGTTTAGGGTTATTTATTTAGTTTCGAATGTTGTTTAAATTGATTTTGGTCGTATCGTATTTTAGATATGTCGTTGGTTTGAAATATTTTAGATATTTTAGATATGTGGTTTCTTTGAAATTCTTTTGTGTACTCTGAGATAATGAAATCAAAAAAAAATAAATAAATAACAACAAAATCAAACAAACAAGAAACTAATCAACTAAATAAATAAGTATCTGACAAAACATCTACCAATACTACAAATAAGAATCTAACAAAACATCTAATAGTACAACAAATCAAAATCTAAGGCTCTGGACTAAACACCGTCCTCGCCTTCTTCTTCCTAAACCCCCGACCCCGCCTGCAGAGTGGCGTCTCGTCAGTATCTGCGGAGGATGCTGAGTCGTCTGCCTGGACATCCGTAGACTGAACCGGCTCCTGGCGAACCTCCTCAATCTCGGATGTCTGCTGGACCCCAGGACCAAAAACTGTGGTCTGTCCAGACTCAGCCTGCGTGAATAAAAACGCCTGTCTGGCAATGGGGTCATCGTGGAGGGAAGGGTGAGGTACCTGCGGTGAGGACTGGCCAGGGAACGGCGGGATGGGCTCTGTCTGAACATACCCTGGCTGATAGGCAGGAGGTGCAGTCTGAGTGGGACTGTAACCCGGGGAATACAGTCCATCTCCCTCTGTGCCATAATCAGCGGAGATATCAAAGCCCAGGTCCTCCTCGTGTCCACCCTGTAGTAACTTACAAATTAGATAATGTATTGAATAAGAAAAAAATCACAGTTATGTATTTTAATTTAAATTATACCTCGGTAGGCATCCTAGCCTGGGATCCCATGGCGTCCTGTGCGGCTCGGCGCATCAACTCGGCACCTCGGTCGAACGCCTGACCGACCGTCTCAGCATCATGGACGCCTGCAAACACGTCCTCATCACCAGTGTAGGGGACATAGACATCGGGCTCGTCAGATATGTCATCGACCGCATCAACACCGCCCAAGACAGCGCACCTCAGTAGAGAGTCGAGGCGCGCCCTGTACCCACACTGGCACACCGCGGGTACGTTATGCTTGAGGATGACCTTCCCGAGCCTCTTCCATCCCCTGGTGACGGCCATCGTAGCCCCTATGACGCAACTCTTGACAAGATATAATGCCTGAAAATTGAAAAAATTATGAAGAAGTTGTACAATTGTAAATATTAATAGTTTTGAATTTGAAATTTCAAATCAAAAATACCGTGGCTGCGAGAGGTGCGCCGGCGGGGATAATACCGTGGATCCGTCCTCTACGATCCCTCGGCTTCGGTACCCGCTCGTGCGGGTTATCGGCGATGTATCCCTCAATGAATATGGTGTACGCGCCGTGATCCTGATACCAATCTCTGTAAGGTCTGTACGAATTACAACAAATGTTAGATATTCCAATCAAAAAGCCATAGTTGAAGTTTTGAATTAATAAAATTTCTTACACTGGCGCGACATCCATCTGACGGTCGGGCTCGGCCAATGAGGGATCTGCCTGTCCTGTCTCGAACACGTAATCGGCACGGGTAATCCCCCAGTCCTTGCCTGCAGTGGTCTCCCTGGGATGGTGCAGAGCTCGCCAGACATCCTCACTGATCGGTGCCGGGGGCGGAGCAAGCTGGCGCATCCCGAACTGTCTCATGACCCGTCCGGGGTAATGGTGCTCGATGATCTATATATTTTAATACGTTAGACTGTTTTTATTAAATTAAGTTGCTTGTGTAAATAACTAGCATAAAGAAATTACGATACCTGAAAACATATGAGCGGCACCTGTGCACGCCAGAAACGCTCCTGCTGACGACATCGCTCCGGCAATATCTCAAGAAATGACCGATGTGCGCCATCCACCTCGACCTGAAAGTATAGATTTAATATCATATATCAATTCGAACTGGAAAAAATTTAAATTAAAATAAAAATAAAAGTAAACTTACATAATCTCTGTAGGGCTCCCAAGTGACAAACTCGGCATCATCTCTGAGATGCTCGATCTCCTGTCTCCAGAAAGTGATGCCGAGAGACGCGCCATGCCCTGCACCCACCCAAATCTTGGGATAGCAGTACTTAGCGGCAAATGCAGGGCAGTTGTCCGGCTCGGGCTTGCCCCACTGCGGCACATCTGTCTTGCTGGCCAGGACTGGACAGCCAACGATCAGATGTGCGTAGGACCAGTGCTGTAGTAACATGCACGGTCCTATGAAGGTCTTGTTCCTTCTTCAGGCAGGCTGTGTTAAGACCCCTTTACAAGAAAACAAAGTCATTGTTACTACACTACGATGTATACTATTTGAAAATATTTATAAGAAGGTGTTTCTTACCTATATAAGCATGCCAGCGTGGCACCTCCCCAGTTGAACCTGCCCGCAGTGGACAGGTCGCGCAGAAGCTCGAGGTAACACAGCCGCACCTGATCTCCATGCGAATCCGGAAACAACCGACAGGTGATCATCTCCAAAATATAGGCGCGTAGATATCAGTCAATAACCACCTGTTATAGATTTAAATTAGAACATTACTTACAAGAAAATAAATATAATACTATTTAAATTAAATCTTGTACAAGCAAATACCTGATCTGGTCTCTCCGGAAAGACCTGGAATCTCGCCCGCAGCTTTGCCAAGCTGATGCAGCTAGGCGAGACCACAGTCTTCTCACCTCTCTTCTTCTCTTTCTGGAGATCCTCGTGCGGGATACCCAATAGCTCCAAGCACAATGCACGAAAATCTCCGTACTCGACGCCCGTGACCGGCTCCCCAATAATGGTCATACCCCACAGGCAACTGACGTCCTGTAGGGTGACTGTCATCTCAGCATGGGGGAGATGAAAGCTGTGCGTCTCGGGACGCCATCGCTCAACGAGGCCAGAAGATAAACCATCGTCAGCATTCTCCTCGGCCATCTGGGATATCTGGTACAATCCCATCGAGCGTAAAATCCCCCCGTACGCCGGCTGGTACCGTAGATGCTGGCGGTTGTGACGAACCGTAACCGCATCCAAACCCTGCATTTAATTAAATAATCAGATCAAGTTCATTCATCAAAAATTCGGAATGACAAATTTATAAATATGACAAATTTACTTACCCCAGTGGCAGCCTCTAAAATCCGATGCTCCGCATTCGGAAACCACAAGAAGTCGCTGACCCTGTCGGTGCGACTCCAGATACCCGGAACATCCGCCAATGCTGTCTCAATGTACTGAGACATCTCGTATGGCGTGGCTGTAGGAGCATGCTGTGTACCCCTACTGGAGGATGGTCTACTGGTACTCATGCTGTATTGGATAATTTTTGGTCAAATATGAGAGTTTGGTCAAAGTCCGGTTTAAATTTGGGTACAATTCTAATTAAATTTGGGCACAATCGAATTAAATTTGGGTACAATTCTAATTAAATTTGGGTACAATTCTAATTAAATTTGGGTACAATTCTAATTAAATTTGGGTACAATCGAATTAAATTTGGGTACAATTCTAATTAAATTTGGGCACAATCGAATTAAATTTGGGTACAATTCTAATTAAATTTGGGTACAATCGAATTAAATTTGGGTACAATTCTAATTAAATTTGGGTACAATTCTAATTAAATTTGGGTACAATTCTAATTAAATTTGGGTACAATCGAATTAAATTTGGGTACAATTCTAATTAAATTTGGGTACAATTCTAATTCTAAATCCTAAATTAATATCTAATTCTAAATGCTAAATCTAAACCCTAAACCCTAAATCCTAATCCTAAACCCTAAACCTACACCTAATTACTACTCTACACTAAAAATTAAAACTAGAGAAGAAGAAGAAAACTTACCCGAGGTCGAAGGGGTTGAAACTTCAAATGAGATGTAATGAAATCGGAACCCAGCGGCCCCTTATATAGGCTGGGGACCGCTCCGGCATTCTGCGGCCCCAGGGGCCGCTTCGGCATTCTGCGGACCCATATGAGGGTCCGCTCCGGCATTCTGCGGCCGTGTTAGATTTAGAATTGACCAAAAACGATGGTTATTTTATTAATTTATTTTTTAAAAATGTTATAAATAAAAATTTCAGTTCCAGATGTGCCAACATGAGCAAATAAAAAACGATGTCCCCTCTACGTCTTTTAAGCCTGCCTGCCTTCTTGCCTGTGCAGCTGAGGCCTCCCAAATTTCATCTAGAGTGGACCTCAAAACCATAATCGGAAAGCCTTGTACAGAGTAAAAAGACCGGCAACATTGCTCTAATTTTACGCATCGCACGATTTATATATTTTTTTTTATTATAGTACATGAGTTATATTTTTTTAGGGTAAATTTCGCGAATGTCACTAAAGTTTGCACTTTGTCACAAATTGGTCATTCAAGTTTTATTTGTCTCTCAGCATGTATTGAACTTTTTATTTATTCCGATTAAGTTATTCCGTTACTATTTCTGTCTAAAATACTAACGGAATATAATGTGGCAGACATTCACCATGTTAAATAAACTGTGCAACTTATTTTGGTGACATGAAGTATGTCTCACCCACTTTTTCTCTTTCCATTTTCATCTCTCCCAGTACGAGCTTTTTCTTTTTAAGTTTTGAATCAAGATTTATGTTGCGGTGGAGCTGTGGCCATACAAGACGGTACCGCATTAGAAATGATTATATACGTGACAGACTTGGGGTAGCACCGATTGAAGAGAAGCTCGTCCAACACCGCTTGAGATGGTTTGGACATCTCCAATGGAGGCCTCCCGAAGCACCAGTGCGTACGTACTG
The DNA here is from genome assembly GCA_011114355.1 of Carex littledalei. Classification (NCBI taxonomy): domain Eukaryota; kingdom Viridiplantae; phylum Streptophyta; class Magnoliopsida; order Poales; family Cyperaceae; genus Carex; species Carex littledalei. The sequence continues at coordinate 7,161,030 of CM022104.1, forward strand.
GAATTATAAGGCGTATCGAAAACACAAGGAGAGGCAGAGGTCGGCCACGATTGACATGGAACGAAGCAGTAAAAAGGGACTTGAAGGAGTGGAATGTATCCAAGGAGTTGGCTTCGAACAGGAGCGCGTGAAAGTTAGCGATCAACGTACCAGAACCATGACCTATTGGTTAGGGATTGTTTAGGGCTAGTATTATAGGCTTTAGATAATATGACTAGTAATTTAGGGTCAAGAATGTAAGCTTAGGACTTTGAACCCTACGATCTCTAGTTTAGGCAGAGTATAGTTAACATTAGTATTAGTACTATTACTATTATTATTGATACCATTATTACAATTAGTACTACTACTATTACTATTACTATTACTATTACTATTATTATTATTATTTTATTACTATTTATTACTACTTATTTTGACTTTATGATTGTGATTGGATTTCATTTTTAGCCTACACCAACTTGTTTGAGACTAAAGACTTGGTGGTTGTTGTTGTTGGAGCTGTCTTTGGTAACATGATTAATTTGCTTGCTAAATTGTTAAATGCTAACACGGATCCTGTCTCCCAATTGTTCTTTTAA